>CM076075.1:9798437-10425937 GCA_038088235.1 Zacco platypus | reverse complement strand
ATTTTCGCGACAGAG
Organism: Zacco platypus; assembly: GCA_038088235.1. Lineage (NCBI taxonomy): Eukaryota > Metazoa > Chordata > Actinopteri > Cypriniformes > Xenocyprididae > Zacco > Zacco platypus. Next base: position 10,425,922 of record CM076075.1, on the reverse strand, counting down.
ACGTGCTTATATACATTACCTTGACAACACTATTTGAAATTAGCGCAGGCCAAACATTCTCTCACGGCCTATTGAGGAACCCTGGTCTAAGCCATTGCTGTTGAAGTAACTTAATACCTTTCTACCTGTGCTGTCATCATTAGTTGTGTCTGTATGCTGGCTCGTCCTTTCCACCAGTATCCTTGAACTCCAAACTTTCATTTTTATATGGCATAATTCCTAAATTTCCTGAATTCCTAACCGGCGCGTTTCATCATCATTGTGCAATGCGCGTGTACGTTCGCTCTCTAGCGTTTAATAAATAGAATTGCATGTGTTTTGCAGAAGAAGATTGTAGCCGGAGCTACTCCGCAGCCGAGCCGATCCCTGTCTAAAATAGTCTGAATATAAACACTTATTATTAGGCGTACCGTAGTGATTCAGGATAAGACAAAAACACGGTTTGAAAAATGGATTCATGATGTACTCGTTCATTATATAAATTTTGTGCATTTTGAAAACAAAACAGTTACGGACGGCAGCAGCTGCTGATATCTTGTTCTGTTACACATGCGCAAATAACATGATCATGCACTCACTCAAATGCGACCACATAAAATTTTAACTCGCACATTCTCAAAAAAAAGGTTGCATATGCGACCATTTTGGTCGCAGTCTGGAACCCTGTGTATGAGCCATAGCATTAATTTAACACACATAAGAAAATAAAATTTCCATTGCAGCATCACAGTTACAGCCAGCACAAAAACACATTTTATGAGAAAGTGGAGGAAGCAAGATTTTGCCCTGAAACATCAGTTAGTACATTTAAAATCGTTTAAAAGATTTATCCAAATAATTAAGATGTAAACTCATTTTTCAGTTTTGTTGGCTATTTTGTCCCATGTGTTTGTGTGTCACACATTTTGTTATACTATAATTAAGTCACACTCACTGCTACTTCAGTGTTCATTGATGCCTGTATCAAAAGCATGACGTGATGTGTGTGTGTATATATACAAACTTTCAGGGAGATCTGGGCCCATTTAATCCGGGTCTACCAGTGGAAGTTCCTGTGTGGTTGGCCCTTAATCTTAAACAAAGGCAGAAATGCAGGATACTTCCTCCAGAATGGATGGACACTGGTGAGTTCAATCACATACATGACTGTGCTGGCACGCCATCTCCTGAAACCTGCTCTAAACATGCATGAACTTTTCATTTCCAGACAAACTAGAGGAGATCCGTGAACAGGAGAGAAAGCTAGACACATTCACTCCCATACCGAGTCCATATTACATGGAGCTGACCAAATTATTACTCAACCAGTGAGTGCCTGATCACCTACAGCATATTCACATGAAACGCCTCATGCTATGAGAATCAGAGTTGTGAGGCTTTTAAATAATGTTGGTTTACTCATCTGTATTCATCTTAATAAGCAATGTAACTTTAGCTGCTCAAATCTGAGGAATAAAATTTATTTTTAGTGTTGGGACTAAGGAGACATACTGGATTGGATAGCTAAAACTTTTATTTGGAGAAAAATGTGTGCGCACATGAAATGATTCAGGTTTAATTATTTCTTATGTTGATGGAAACTGATTCACTAAAAACTAGAGGAAGCACCTTGAGTTCAGAATTTGAATGCGATGGCATAAACACGTTTTTGCTCATGTGGAGGATACTGTTTTTTGTGGATACAGGAAAATGCTTTTTACCAAGCATTATAAATAGTTTAGCATCCAAGTGCGAATATAAAAACATTTGGAGAGAGGAACCCAATGCTGGCTTCAGTTTAGATTTTAATAAATTCCTTCAGGCTTTAAAATATTGTTTGTAATGAATGACACTTTAATATGTTTGTTTTATACTTATATTTTCTGCTATTGTTTTTTTATTCGAATACTGTTAAATTAAAATTTTTGTTGTGACAGTAGCCTAAATGTTTAGTGTTTGTAAACATTTTGTTCTTAACGGAATTTTACATTAATTTTGAGTCTAATCATAAAATGCGACTTATACACCAATGCAATTTATCAGGTTTTTTTTTTTTATTTAATTTTTTTTACCACCTCTCAAAAACTTAACTTGACCTGGTGCAAGCTATGTACTCCGGTGCAACTTATTTTCCAGAAAATAAGGTAGGCTAAACTATAAAAAAAATAAGGTATGGACTAAGGTATGAGTGTTTTTGTGTGCAGTGCTGCAGATAACATCCCCAAAGCTGATGAGATCCGAACTCTGGTCAAGGATATCTGGGATACACGCATGGCCAAACTGAGACTTTCTGCTGACAGCTTCATCAGCCAGCAGGAGGCTCATGCGCAGGTAAAACACAACTGTTAGTTATTGCAACCAGCTCACATAGTGGATCAGAACGACAGAAATACTGTGCCAGGTGTGCACTTGTTTAATGTTCCTTGTCTGGTAAGTAGTGTGCATAATTCAAATTTTGCAGGATAAACGGTAAATATTCTTAATGTTATACCCTGGTTAAAGGTAGGGTTTTCAATTTTATTTCATAAATGCTTATAAACTTTCATTCTTTCAATCTCTTTAGCTGGATAACCTCACGCTAATGGAGATCAACACCACACGCTCATTTCTGCTTGATTCTCTGAACTACATGTATAAACTGCGCTCAAACCTGCAGCCGGGCAGAAGTCAGGACTACTGAGACATTATGAAATACTGGAGTCATTCTCTATCAGATTGATATCCGTAATTTTTGATGTTATATGTAGTAAACCATATGATAGGACTGAAATTTGTATTTGTTATGGAACAGATGTTTGAAAAGCAGAATCATATCTGAATTCATGACCACTGCTGTTTCTCAACATGTAAATAGTAACTGATGCTGCACTACTACTGTAGCTGTCTGGTCGCGTAAAAACCTTTTAGCCAATGTTTGTATGCAATGGGATTTTTATTTTTACAATAAAACTTAGCTATTTGATCATTTATGTTTAAGATTTTTTACAAATTTTGATGGCTATTGTATGCTATGCATAAAAACAAAAAGGAATTAAACCAATGTTTAATTCATGGAGTTCCATTTATTTATGAAGTATTCTCAGTATTGAAAAATGGACAATTCTTTTTTTTAAACCCTCAAACTCTAGTTTTAAAACATTTCACAAAGCGTTGGTCAAAAAAAAAATTGACAGGTGTGGGAATATTGTAATGTTTATCTGTCAGCTCAGTACAAGATTTTGAGGTGCTGTTATCCACTACATCTAAAGTCCGGCTCTGGAGAACAAACTACAGCAATGTTGGTTTCATAAATATGAGCACATTAAATAATGAAAGAAATCCACATGTGGCAAACATGTTTTTGAAATATTTAATTTTTTGTCTGAAATTACAGCAATATATCCATAAATACCTAAATACTACACTCAACAAAGAATATATTACATTACAATTAATTCAAACAAGTACATAAAAAAATACAACAAAAAGAAAAATAGAAAAAAACAAACAAACATTGGTTTCACAGCATCTAATGTTCTCCATTGAGTTTGGGGCAACTGTGTGTGTGTGTGTATATATGCATGTGTTGGGCAGGTTTTTATCTGCACTCATCAGGCAGTGGTAGTACTTCATGTGAAGCAGATACACACAAAGCGATCAATCTGATGGCATGCCTGCTCGGGGTCAGCATGGCTGAAATAAATGACAGTGCAACCAAAGTCCTCACCTGTGCTTCATCAAAATGCATTTGAGACACTTCTGTTTTAACCTCACACTGAATTTGGATAAGAAAAAATGGCATGTGGTCATTTTATAACTGCATGCTGTAACACAGTGCCGTATACATGAGATACAGCACGCGTGACGGGATAAGTGCCAGGAAAATAAACAGGTGTGACATTCCCAGGTTCTACATCATCCAATAGAATAGTATAAAAATGTAGAAAATAAAAGATATTACAAGCAATCAGAGTTCATAAATGTTTTTAAGGCCCATATTCATGGTTTTTGTCAATGACTTGTGGTCATGTAAAAATGAGTCATTGATAAGCAATGGTATAAAAACTTGGCAAACAAGAACATCAGACAGAGCAGACTTTCTTTGGAAAAACTTTTGGAATTTTCCAATTACAGCAGGATTGACTCAATTCATTAACTTGATCAAGCTTTGCTTTTGACTTTTTTGGCATGCCACCTCTAAAACTTTGGCACCGTAGTTGTCAATGGCGAAAATGTTTTCTATATCAAACAAATTATTGTTATTCTTACTGTACAACAACATTTATGGATTTTAGTTTTTGTGCATGTCAATTCATCTAACAAACTCTCATCACTTCAGCTCTTTGTGAACACGGACCAGAAAATCATATTTCATTACAAATGCCCTTTAATGCAGGAAACAGAAATCCAAAGAGGCTGCATGCTGCTTCATGACAAAAAAGACAACTCAGTGTAGCAGTCCAGAACTCTGAGAGACGGGTGACCAATAGGCAATGATAAACGACAGTAGACATCCTGGGTCATATATATCAGTGGGTGTATCATCAGAATGCAGGGCTAAAGTTATTCTGAGATGCATGGCCTTGTGGGATAAGAGGAAACTGTTGGCGGTAGGTCCTGGGTCCATTGCTACTGTAGCTCAGGCAAAAAGGAAGTGATGCCATCACTCCACAAGTCCTGAAAGCATTATTCTGACCAGTAGCCAAGCAAACACTAAAAGTAAAACCATTTGCTTAACGCCAAAAAGCATTAATATATTAGAAAAACAATGGCAGGCTTTTTTCTTCCAAAGAACAATGATTTAAGTAATTAAAAACATACAAAATTCTTTTTTCATTGTTTTGAAATTATTTACAATACAATGCTGAAGCACCTCTTTAAAAAACTTTATTCTAAATCTTGAAATAAAACATTTTCCTTTATTAATCTGATGTTTTTTTGTTTCCTTCCCTAGATTTAAAAGAGTCATCTGTCATAACACAGTACCTCCAGATAGTTTCTCGGGTTTTTTGTCTTTAAGTGCATTTCTAGGCATGACCTCCATTGGATAGAGATGGCAGGTGGGCGGAGCTGTGTTTCAACGGGCGTTCATCTTTCTCAATGAGTGGTATGGCATTCCACGTGAATTTGATGCATTTGGAGGTTTTGATGTGTATTCATGCGTGATTTTGCTCGATGATGATGTCGGAGGGGAGGTTAGTGGATGGCAAATTTGTGGGCCAGATCTTCTGTTCCTCACTATCGCTCTTTAGGCTCTCCGAAAGGACGGAGCATGAGTCTGGGTTTGGGGGATTGGGAGGGATGTGGGGGGGTGGTCTAAGTGGGTGGTTGGTGGTGCCAAAGGATGTCACCTGGGTGGATAGCCCTTGAAGTGAACCCTAGACCAGGGGCTCTGAGGCAATGTCAGGCACTTCTTAAAGTGCTCCAGCTCTGCCTGTAGGTTCTCCCTCTCGGCCGCCAGCTTCTGCTTCTGAGCCATTAGCTCCTACACACAAAATGCACATGTTAACTATAAGACATTATAACATTAAAAAAACAGGAACTCATTACAGGGTCGGGCAGCAATAATATGACCAAATCATTATTGTCGATTATTGCTTTTGATTATTAATGTTGATTAATGCATTAACATTATAGTCCTTCGCGTCTATTACGATCTCAGAATTACGGCAAGTTGTTAATACCTAGAATATCAAAATCAACCATTTGGCACCAAAACTCTGGAACGATCTTCCTAGCATTGTTCGCTAAAAACGCATCTCTTTAACCTGGCAATGACATGACACATTATCAATTTATGTCTTCATATCCGTTAAAGGATTGTTAGGCTGCATAGATCAGGTCCGCCGGAACCGGAAACACTTCCTATAACACCGAATGTACTTGTTTCATCAGAAGAAGAATGGTGTCTACGCTAATTTTAGTCTCTGCTTATCCCGAGGTTTACCATTTACCGTAATTAGCTGGATCCAGGCTGTATCCAGGTCAGATGGAGAACCTGCACCTATACACGACAGCAACACAGCCCTGAAGTGTCAGCAGAGACTGTGTCAACTAGCTCATTCCTTGTAAAGGCTTTACCAACACGTCAGCCAATGGCAGAGAACCCCAACAAACCGTCCCATACCGGCGAAATGAAAAAGATTTTAAACTAACTAGATTAAATATTTTGACTGTTGCGATCCCAAATCGGACTTATGACCTGTAACTCTGCCTGAAAATCAAGCAAGTGTTCACTGTTCGCCAGAGGAGAACTGGCCCCACGACTAAGCCTGGTTTCTCCCAAGGTTTTTTTCTCTTTTTTGTTGGAGTTTTGGTTCTTTGCTGCTGTTGCCTTTGGCTTGCTTAGTTGGGGACACTTGCTTGATATTCAGCAGTGTTTTTGATATGCCTGCATTGGTGCTGTTGTATGCAAACTGAGCTGAGCTGGACAATTACATCGCTGTTTTCTCCAGTGCTGATATACATAAATTAACTAGACCAATAACTATTAAGCTTTGCAGCGGAATGAATCAATACAAATATATACAATAAGCTGCACAATGACACTATTTTTTTTGGGAATTGCTGTGCAGCCAAAAATTATTAGCCAATTATTACTGTAAAGTTGCTTTGCCACAATTTGCATTGTAAAAAGCGCTATATAACTAAAGGTGACTTGACTTGATTAATAGAATACATAAAACACGTTTTTATGTTTGGGTGAATAACACATGTTCTGGCTTCAAAGACAAATCAAGCTAAGAACGTTTATGAATTTTATTGCTTAAAATGTTCATTGCTTTTTACGCATTAGAAAATGAATCTCTTAGTTGTATCTGTACTTTGTTGTTTACTTTACATTGATGAGAGCCTACAAACTCAACAGAAACATTGTATGATTGGTGATAATGCTCAATGTTGCAAGAAAAAAAAGTAAAAATGATCTGATGCAACATGAGCAATTCCAAATGTAATGCCACAATCAACATATTTCCCTTATTTTCACATTCCGCTGTCATTGCAACAGCTGTAATAGATAGTTTAATTGTGAAGGGGTGTTTTTTTTTCCTTCGGTGGCATTTTTGCCCCAGACTCCTTTTAATTTCTAACCCTGAAATACATTAATGTAGAGGATAGTAGAGTAGTGTGCAGTATAAACAAGTATAAATCTATAGCAGGTGATCTCAACTCCGGCCCTTGAGGTCCAATATCCTGCAGAGTTTAGCGTCAACCTTGATCAAACTCACCTGGCAGTAACATCTTGAAGACATCAGACTAGCTTGTTAAGGTGTGTTTGATTAGGGTTGGAGCTAAGCTCTGCAGGAAAGTGGGAACACAGAGTTGAGAACACCTGATCTATAGTACCACAAGCTGTAAGAACATAATGTAGAAGAGGGTTCAACAAATGCAACCGGGGAGAGCCACTGGTCTGCACCTTAATCAAAGACTAAGGGCTTTGCCCAAAATAATCAAGGTCTTCAGAGTTACTAGAAAATTACAGGTTGATCAAAGTTTGATCACAGATCAAATTTTCTTTGACATTTTCTTTGGGAGCTGCTGTGCAACCAAAAATTATTAGCCAATTATTATTGTAAAGCTGCTTTGACACAATTTGCATTGTAAAAAGCGCTATATAAGTAAAGGTGACTTGACTTGACAGATAGTAACACAACAATCTTTATTCAAAGACTCTGTTTACACATGGCATTAACATCCATTTTTTCTGATTGGATCAGATGTTGTTAGTGCTAAATAGGTTTTGGTAATGTTTTGTGAAAAGATTATCGCAACCACAAATCAGAAATGATTCTGATGGAGGTAATCAGAAATGAGTGTGACCACACCGCATTTAAATTGGAAACGCAATTTGCCCTAAATGCATCCAGGGCCGTGGTGAAGAACTGCCTACTTGCTGCCAACTCAACTAACATTTGATTTTTTTGGGATGATGTTGTTAAAAACTAATCAAAGAGAGGTTAGCGTTTGTGCGTGTTTCTTACCCCCATTGAGTGTGAGAGCTGTTCTGCAGTTACACTGAGATTATAGTGATGCACCTCCAGCCGTCTGCACTGACTGTGGAGAACCTGTCGCTCAATGCTTTGCTCTAGAGACAGAGTGAAAGATACAGGGAAAGGTAAGCGTGAAGAAGTGTCCTGCATTCTCATTTGCAGAGACCTCTACACACACTTTTTATGTGAAAGACAGCTGAGCCAAGACGTCCCTTGGCATCACATACACTAGCACACCCCAACTTAGGAATTTGCTGAGCAGGTTCCTCTGCTGACAAGAACTGTCATATCCATCATGCAACAGTACCGAGTGGTACCCAAAAGACCACATTTCTTACCTTCGGTGTACTCTTGATATGCTTCATAGATGGCTTCAATGCCCTGCCACCTGGACATGGAGGGCTCATCCTCCTCAGTGTCATCTTCCTCATCCTCTTCCTCAGACTCATCAGCAGAGATCTCCTGGTGGGAGGGCTGTGGGGGGCAGTGTTGTCCGTTGGGCTGAGATGAGGGAGGGTGCAGGTGGGGCTGAGATGATGGAGGATGTGGGTGGGGCTTGGAACGGCCTGGTGTGCTCTGGAGCTCTGGAATGTTATAATGCACGGATGAATCCACTGCATGGTTCTGTTCAGACATGACCAAGGTACCACCTGAAAGAGGAAGAGAAGTTTTGATTCTATTAGCTGTTCAGAAGACAGAAGACCTGTTCTCACTGAGCACCACAAGATGTTGAAATGAATCCTAAAGCTCTGCTCCTAAACCTGTTTACATACATACATACAAAATGTTCTCTGGGAATTGAGCCACATTACATTAGTTTTTTCCAAATCCTGTTCCTGGAGACACATCCAAAATGTGTACAGTGTACCTTCAGGAACAGGTACTGAGAAACACTGCACTACCAGCTGAGCCGCAAGAATACTGTGCCTTGCTATCTACTGCCTACATAAAACTTAAATGGAACTACTAAGTACCCAAGATGGCAGCTTAGATATGCTCCCTACCTTTTGCAAAAGCCTTTGTGTCACCAATCATCCCCTTAAGTTAAAATATTGCCTACATAAGTAGTTGAAACAAAGCAATTCTTATTTATCTTATTTATCTGAAGGTTCCTTTGTATGTTTGTTTGCACAGAAAACACAATTTGAGATGCTCTTTGTTGTGAACAGATATCAAGACACTGTTGGTGCGAACAGTTAGTGTTGAGTAAGTAATGAAATACCAGAATCTAAAAGAGAATTTGAACTGAATACTACCTTTACTCTTCTGAAGGGATTTTTGGGTGGACTGCAGTACTGATTCATGGAACTGCTGGGCAAACTCCTCAGCAATGAAGCTCTCCCAGGGTTTGGTCTTTCCATTGACACTAACGGAACTCTCTTTAGAGAATGGGGGCTGTCGAACACTGTTCAGCAGACTAGAGCTCTTGCCAGGGATGCTGTCATTGGCTTGACCTTTGTCAGGTAATGCAGCAGGGAAGGGAGAGTCTTTCGGTCTCAAGGGTTCCGAGAGGGATCGGTGCTGATCCAAGATAGACAGGGCATCCGCTGGGGGCTGGGGCATGGACACAGATGGGGAAGGACTGGGGGGCTGTCCATTCAGCAGCTCTTCGGATTGGACTGGAGACTGAGATGACGGGTCTGCAAAAAAAAAATATAATAAATTAAAAAAAATAAATAAATAAATAAATTAATATATATATATATATATATATATAAATTTATTTATTATATATATATATATGTATGTATGTATGTATGGGCGTGTGCATGGTTGTCATGATCACAGCAAAACATCAAATAGGCTCTTGACCAGAATGGACTGAAGGAATATCATATTAGAGTAGATTTAGTATATTAGTATTAGTACATTTTCATCTTCAGCATTTACTACATTTGTGGCCTCCTCACAATTACTACAGACAATAATTCTAAATCATTCCACAATGTGCAAACAATAAAGAATATGTTACAGAAAATACATTTACAATAGAAGCCCAATCACAAAGAATGATTGTTGTTCATCCACCTCAAAAGGAATTGAACAACTTTACAGCTCAAATATTAAACGGCAAATATTAAAATGGCATGTCATGTTTTTGAACACAAAGAGCATCCTGTGTGCTGCCCTCTAATCATCTCTAATCATTTTAGCGGTTTATACAGTACAGATTGTTTAAAAGCAGCTTTACAGAGATAACAGGAAAATAATGATTCAATGATGCAACATACTTCAAGAAAAAGAAAAAGAAAAAAAAAGTGTAATTGTTCAGCTAAAGTCAGTTCAGTGTTGATTCAGTTCAATTGTAAAGATCATCAATTATTAAATTAAAATTCAATCTGGCTATAAAGCAGCTAACAGTGTTGTGCAGCAAAAAAAAAGTGTTGTCATCGCCCAGCTCAGTTCAGGTCTCATCAAATATCGTCAGTGCAAGCAGATCAATAATATTGTTGAAAATTAAATGTGCCCAACTATGCAAGCCAGAGGCAATAGTGGCAAAGAACCGGAACTCCATCGGCTGATGGAATGGAGAAAAAAAATCTTGGGAGAAACTAGGCTCAGTCAGGGAACCAGTTCTCCTCTGGCCAAGTAAAGCAACAAGATGTGGTTTAAAGGGTTATAGTTCAAATAAAAATGAATATTATCTCATTTTACTCACCCCGAAGTCATCCTAGGTGTATATGACTATCTTCTTTCAACCAAACACAATTGGAGATATATTCAAAAAAATATCCTGGGTGTTCCCAGGTTTATAATGGGAGTGAATAAAAACTTTTGAGATTTTGAATCCCAAAAAAGTGCATCCATCCATCATAAAAGTAATCCACCAAACTTCTTCTGAAATGAAGCGATGAGTTTTTGTAGGAAAAATATCCATAATTATAACTTTATACACGGTAATCACTAGCTTCTGGATAACATCCGTCCACATGCTGACGTGTATGACATTGGATGTACATCAATGCATCGGGTCAACGTTCGTTTCTCCGCCAGAACTCGTGTATGGAAACTAGTGATTCTAGTTTATAAAGTTATAAATATGGACATTTTTCTTCGCTTCATCGCTTCCCTTCAGAAGGCCTTTCTCAACCCCCTGGAACCGTATGGATTACTTTTATGATGCATGAATGAACTTTTTAGGGGTAATATTTGAGTTACTCCCATTATAAAGCTGGGAAGAGCCAGGATATTTTTTAATATAACTCCGATTGTGTTTAGCTGAAGGAAGAAAGTCATATATACTTAGGATGGCTTGAGGGTGAGTAAACTATGAGATAATTTTCATTTTTGGGCGAACTAACCCTTTAATTCCAGGCTGCATCACAAGTCAGATGTCAGCTTGTGGATTGGAATAATTACTATCACTGTCCCACTCAAACCAACTGTACCACTCAAAATGCCACCATAATCACAGAATTAAAAATGAAGCAGGTTTGCATATTTTTATTGGACTTGGAAAATATTCTAAAATCTATTCAGGCAATTAACATGTTATCAGGATGTGTTTTTGGTTCATCCCTGTCAGTATACCATAGATACTGTGCACAGAGATCGTATGGTAATGAGAAAGAGAAAGTATGCATGTTACCATACAGCACATCTCTTGAGGTTCATCCACGCAGTGACATACTCAGTAGGTGCCATGGTAATGAGCTGAAAAAACAGACAGTGAAGAACATCTGCCGCTGTCAACTGCTTTCACACTCACTGATACACCAGTGTGTGCTGACACAAGAGTCACTGCGTGGACAAACACATGTGCACACAAACGCACGTGTGAAAAGAGGAATGCAAACTGACCCAAGTATGGGGCTCCAGGGCTCCTGCACAGTGGGTGAGGGTTGTGTCTAATGCTGTCTAGAGTCACACTCTTCTGTTTTATCGCCTGCAACAATTCCTCAACCCTCTCATTATCTGTAACACAGGAAGGAAAAGAGAAAGAGACAGAAAGACATTAGAGGTACAGCTTATGAAAGCATCTTGGTGTTTGTTTGTTGCTGGAGGCTATGAGGCAAAAGTAATGCTGCATCACATACGGTCCACATCAACACTTCTACCATTTTGCTTCAAATTTTCTTATTCGACTCTGGACATTTTCACAATAGAGCTTACTTCAGAGAAAAGTATTATAAAAAAAACAAACATACAGCATCAGTATGAACATGATAAACTGCATGAGTACCTCTTCTCTGCTGCTGTGTGACATGGTTGAGGCTGAAGATGGTGAGGAAGCGTTTCTTGTCCTCCAGCTCAGGGCTGTTGTTCATGTCCTCTGGGGTAAAGCGAGTTATCAGGGGGGCAGAAGTTGGCCGCTTGCTCTGAACAGCTGGTGGGGAGGGACTCCTCTCTCTCAGCATGCGCCTCCTCTTCCTCCTCTTCACCTCCATCATCTCTTCCCGACGGGCCAGAGTGGCTAGGTCAAACATCTGAAGAAACTCCACCTTCTGTTGGAAGAGACAGATACATTGATCACTGCTTTTAAGTTCGTGTGAGATGTGATCACTAGTGAGAACTAGAAAAATACTTGCAAGCAGTACTCGGGTAGTCATGTGCGATGTTGTGGTGATTTACCTCGGTGGAATCATCTAGTTTGAGTGGTGGCTGTTCAGCGACCCTCCTAAGATGAGCTCGCACCTCTTCCTCATCGCTCTCGTCATAAGAATCGTCCAGCTCGTAGTAGTAACCTACACATATCATATACACATATATCAATGATCACTTAGAAATGAGTAGCAAATGATTCCAGCTAGTCCCATTAGATAAAGACAGTAAGAATAAAGGCCAAAGAATTCTTCAGTTTTGACGCGTATGCTTAGTGCCAAACATGTAGCCTTTCAATGTGTACCTCATTTGATAACATGCATGAACCCAAGTGATGAACACATGCACACTAGAAAGTTTCATCCTTGTACAGTGTCTGCTCTATTCAAGGCACCATTACTTCATACATATTTCACACATTCACAATTGTATGTGTGCTTTGGGCTTATTTTACAGATAAATGGCCATTTTAAGATTATTTTCATTGGCTCATCATGCAATTAAGAGAAATGTTCGTTATTCAAAAATATTGTAGTACTGATAATTTACCACGCCCTGTCAATGGTCTGTTTTCTGCTTCTATATTAATGTCTAATCTAAATGTATTAGTCATCAGCATAGTATATAGAAGTAAATCTATAGATATTACTATATATATGTATATATATATATACTGTATATTTCAGCATTTAAAGATTGATTTAATGATTTATGATTTAATGATTTCATTTAATGATTGACAGTTAACCACTTACCTTTTTCTCTGGCTTCTCTGCGTCTTCTCTCCTCCAGGTCTAGCTTGCTGACAGCTCGTCTATGCTGCTGCAGAAACTCATCATACACCAACATGGGATCCGGTGCGAGGCGTGAATGCCCCTGGAGGCTCTTAAAAGACCCGCTGGACTTCAGGCCTGTGCTCAGCTCTCCGTACGGCCCTGAAAGGCTCAGTGGTGCCCTCTGCTGGTTCAGGAAGCTCTGGGTGGACTTTTCCAGCTCTGCTAAGAAAGTGTTCGGCTCAGAGAACCCAGTGGGCCGGATGGGGGGATATTTATCCAGACTGTCCCTTTTCCGAGATCCCTCTTCCAGCTTTTCAGAGTTGTAATGCCGCTCATGTTTGGAGGGGGGTAAGGGAAGCCGACTGATATCGTAGTGACCCAGACTCGGGGAGTCGTGCAAGGTGCGTCTAGAGTCAGAGGAGGTCTCAATGAGAGACGCAGGGTTCCAGAGTGTGGTTGGTGGTGGGGGGGCCTGATCTTTGTGCTGGTGTTTTGGGGAGATAAGAGGGGGCGGAGCTCCCAGGAGAGGATGGGCATCTCTGTCTCGGTCACGATCTCTGCTGTTGGGCTCGTGATGGTTTGGTACAGGTCTAAAAGAGGAAACACTCTGTAATTATCACTGTCATACACACACACGTTGTGTTTTAATTTTTTATGGGGACATTCCATAGGCTTAATGGTTTTTATACTGTACAAACTACATTCTGTCCCCCTACACTACCCCTACCCCTAAACCTACCCATCACATAAAATGTTCTGCTATTTTAGATTTTCAAAAAAGATAATTCTGTATGATTTATAAGCTTGTTTCCTCATGGGGACCAAAATAATGTCCCCACAAGATCAAAATTTACTAGTATTACTATACCTGTGGGGACATTTGGTCCCCATAACGTAGGGAATACCCACCCACACACACACACACACACACATTTTCCAGTCTCTGTTAGCTCTGACCTCTGCAATGCTTCTAAACCCAAACTACATTACTGTCCCAAGGTTTTGCAACCAAAACATAAATAGCACACAGTGGCAAAATATGAATGTGAAGAAGCAGAAATCTTGAGTTGCTCATTGAAGGCAACTGGATTTAATCACCAAAAAGTTCACCAATTTTGAACTCCAACTCTAACACCCCAACCAAACAAACTAGACTCTGATCAAGAGGTCTGAGCAGTTTAATACCATCCCCACCCATTTCAACAGTTTTCATTTGGTTTTTCTCAATCCTGCATTTCTATTTTTTCTAGGTGTCATCTGTTAATGCATCTCAATTTTATTAATATAAAAGTAAAAAATAAATAAAAAATAAGTATGCCTGGAAGCACACCAACAGTGCACATTTTGGATGTCTCCCTTATCTGACCCATATATTTCAGGTCTTGGATCTTAGATCTCTACTAACAAACTGATGAGTTGTGAATCAGGTGTGTTTGATTAGGAAGAGTTCGAAAATGTGTAGTGTTGGTGTGCCTCTAGGAACAGGGTTGGAAAACACCATTGTAGACTTCTCAACCGCTGGTGTGAAAATGCCCCTACCTGTGTCCCTCTATATGTAGATCTGAGATTTCCCCCTGTCTGCCCAGGTCCAGGTGCTGCTCTAGGACCTGCTGTCGGAATTCTGACACCTGGTACTGCCTGTCCTCTTTCTCTTGTCGTAGTTTCCGTTGCCGGGCCAACCAGCGCTCTTCCTCATTAGTGCGCTGCAGCATGGTGGCTGCTGTCAGACCGGCAGGTCCCGCCCCCCCAGGGCCAAGATAGATGCCATGAGCAGAGACGAGGCTGGGCACAGGGTGGTGGGTGGAGTTTAGAGAGTGGTGGAGTCCAGGCTGGATGGGTTTAGGGGTTGTAAGGATGGGCTCTTTGGTTTTATCTGAGGGGAAATTATAGGCATAATTATATAATGCACCCTCGCCATTATCTAAATGCATCTATTAGTCTTATTATTTCAGCCATGCATAGGTTTCATGGTGGACTTCTCCAATCATTTATTCCGTTTAAATCCAGCCCTTTCATACAATTGCATTCAGATCTGCCTCAATCCAAACAGAAAGATGGATAGAACCATGTCAGTGCATTACATTTATTCTTTCTTCCAAATAATCCATTCCACTCTGGTGTATGTCACAATACGGAACAAAAGATCCAGCCCAGGCTCATTAGAAAAATCTTATCTGTGGGAACATTTTTACAAAACAAAAATACTTAGTGCCATGTACGTTTTGAATTTCAATGTGAAATGTCCACTGAGTGGCGCTAAAGTGTGTTCAGTTTTTTCCCAAAACATAAACGTAAATCTGGTATGTTTTATATAATGTCCGGTGTTCCTACAGGTAGATTTTTCCATGAGATCAGGTTGAAAAGATCTGTTACTAGTAATTCCATTACATTGCAACAATGTATAAAAAAAAATCAAAATATAACGTTGTACCAGTGGAGTGAATCTAACAAAAACAATAAGCCACTTCTTAAATATTTGGGATCATCAAGCATTCATCTAATCATTCATACTCTTTTTGTGGGTCAGCACATGTGAATCAATGTTCATACCGGGTCTGTTCGCAGTGATTCTGTCTGCAGGTTTAGCCCTGTCATCTGGGGGGCCTCTCAGCCCATGAAGCTCAGCCAGATAATGGCTCTCCACAGCCTTCTCTCGTGCTGCCCTCTCCTTCTGTCTCTCAATCTCTCTCTCACGCTCTCTCTCTTTTTCCCTCTCTCGCTCTCTCTCTCTCTCACGCTCCAGCTCCTTCTCTCTCTCCCTCTCCCTCTCCCTCTCTCGCTCTTTTTCTCGCTCTGCCTCACGTTCTCGCTCTTTCCCTCGCTCTCTCTCTCTTTGTCGCAGCTCGTCCTCCATCTGAAGTCTGTGGAAACACAACACACATACAAATAAGATCAAAAAATTTAATACAAATATGAAAATGAATTCAATACAAATAAATCTAAGTTAAACTACAGTCCCCTTTTTAAGTTACATTACAAGTTATGAATAGAGTAGATAACCTGCATTAAAGCTATTTAAAGGGGCAATATTTCTCACTATTAGATGCAGTCAGAACACTACATCACTACATAAATCATAATATTCAGTATAATTAACACATATAAATACATTTCATATATATATATATATATATATATATATATATATATATATATATATATACACACATATACACACACAATATAATATAGTACAATGATGTATCAGGTGAAAATACATTGATATATTCATTGATACATTGTATTAATGTTGACGTATAATCAAGGTGTTGTTGCATACCTCTCTGACTGAAGGCTAGACAGAGAGGGGTGGCTTAGGTCTCCAGGGTAGCGCACCCCAGGCAGGTGCATGTGTACTGCAGATGGGTGTAGAGGTGGTAGAGCTCCCCCTGTAGGCAGTGGATAGAATGGCGACCTCAGCGCTGACAGACAGAACGGATCATCCATTCTAAGAAAGACAAAGATATACTTTACACAAAGTGTTAAAATAAGCAGATGCTCAGTCATCTATAAATAAGCCATACATATATGGACTCCTCTAAAAAATGTAAACATTGTGGCTCTTTCATAATGACAAACTGATGATAATATTTTTTTTATATTCTGAAGTTATCTCCTTTGCCGTTTCAAACGCTCCAGCTCTTTAAAGGATGACGCAAGATTTTTTTATGTTATAATACATGCTTTTAACCCAGATTATTGTCCATTGTCTACTATTAGTATCCAATTCATGGTTTGTTTTTCCAAAAAAATTTGAGGCATGGCTACTCTAGCAGGCGCAGCCAGAGGGTGTTTACCCAGTGTGGGACCACGACTGATGCATTACATGGGAAAAAAAACATTCAGCATTGGTTACAGAAGTGGAAGACAAAATTCGCTCCATTTAGACCTTCAAAGATTAAACAGGGCATCGTGATGCAACACAATACAATAGATGCTTCAATAGCATACAACATCATCATGCACATGTTCAGAAAGACAACTGTACCAGTTTATAATGTTTATTTTGATTTGTCCATTGTAGACAGCTGCAAACAGTTTGGTGTGTTATGTCTATAAATTCGCTGATATGTTGGATTGTTTTATTATAAGCGAGATGCTCATGTCTGCTCTAGACAGTGTTAGTCTACTCAAGTGCACCACTGACAATTCATAGTCAGGTATGCAAAGGAAAAAAACCCTGGATTGTTAAGAACCTGATAATCCAAAATTTTATTTCAAGATATGAGAAATTTTATTTCATGACAATGATACATTAAAATAAAAAAAGAACAAAAATGCAAATAATACAAAAAATAAGAAGAATACAACGGAACAAAGATAAATAAACATTAGAGGAGGTAGAGGAGGTTTATTTAACATGAAAAAAATACAACAGAATTTGAAAAATCAAATAAAAAAAAAACAAACTGCATAGACTTTTCAGTATGAATTAAATATAAATTGATTTTCTTTAAAGACAGAAATTTGTTCAGTCAAGAGCAGCGAGTCATTTTCTCTTTGTCTTTTGTAGTTTCATTAACATTAATGACACAGATAGCAGTACTGTCACTTTAAGATCGAATGCAATATACTAGCACACATCTAAGTTTTTTTTTACGTTCATTTACTTGGATGTGTACATAACCAACTGCATTTATGTGAATACTCTACACCAGGGACGGGCAACACTGGTCCTGGAGGGACACTGTCCTGCAGAGCTTAGCTCCGATCCAGATAAAAACTCACCTGCATGTAGCTTTATAGTAATCCAGAAGACATTGATTAGCTTGATCAGGTGTATTTGATTAGGGCTGCGTCAAAACTCTGCAGGACCAAAGTTGCCCATCCCTGCTCAACACGACAGGCATTTTGACAATTTTCGGTATATATGAGCATTTAAGCACAATAAGTCACAAAACTAATGCTAAGAGAAACTAATGCTCTCTAAGAGAGGCATCTTTCTGTGTGCATGCTTCTGAGGTGTCAGCAGTCAGTGCGAGCACCACATTGAGTTTGTTTTTTACAGCTTATTGTGCTTAATTCAACATCATGCAAGTCACGTTTTTATCTGCTACATGGATATATTTACATACCGCCCAGCCCTATCTGAGAGCGAGTAGTAAATGATGGCAGAATCATCCCATCATTTTGTTTTGTTTCATTCTCATAACTCAGCTAATGTCTCTAGGGGTTTAAATGTGTTAGTTGTTGCATGTTTGTGTACCTGTAGTGTGAGAAGGAGGGATGGGGCAGATATCCAGGATGGTAGTAGGCAGCAGCAGCTGCAGCAGTGGCAGGATCAAGCCCAAGAGGTAACGAGGGCATGCGTAGCTCCTCAGCTGTGGTGTAAGGACGAAACCCCCTCAAATATTCCTCGGGAACACTGGTCTGGGGAACAGCATGGGGCATCTGACGGGGCAGGCTGTCAGTGCAACACAGTAAGATAAATTAAAGCAATAGAGCCAATAAAAAAAAAGGAAAAGCATGTGCTGACACGAGTTGTGCCGTAATGATACCAGCCTTTCTGCAGTACCAATAGTACCAGGTCAATCCGGTACCCACTTATAGGCAGCTGCTTTCAAAGGTTTCTATTCTGCCACACAAATATACTGCAAAGCTCATTTTTAAAAGTATTATTAATTTATATTTATTAATAGCATTACTAATGAACTACTTTTATTTATTTAATATTTTTATTTTCAAGTAGTTAAATAAAAATAACTATCAAAATACAATATTCACTGTAGTTTTTGCTAGGATACCAAAATTGGTAGAGAGAACCAGAAATTTTACGGGTATTGAAACTGTAAATTTTGGTATTATGACAACACTAGATGGAAGGCTTTAAGGCCTCTTCACACATCTTGCAAATTTTAGCATTAAAACAACTGTAATGGAAAAAGGTATAACTTTACAATAAGGTTTCATTTGTCAACAGTAGTTAACTACATTTGTTTATGTGAACAATGAAAAATACTTCCAAAGCATATTAATCTTTGTTTATATTATTTCAAAATTATAAATCCATTATTAAAACAGAAATTTGCACCTGTTCATATTATTTAATGGACCTGAGCCAATTACCTAGACTGTGGGGGCACAGTTGCATAATGAACTGAAAATATTTTACATTTATCATAACGTAAAAAATCTCTAACATTGTGTTGTGAACTAAAATCCAAATTGTGATATGGCTTATTGTGCATAATAAACAACAAAGGCTGTGATTTATCTCAAAACATTTTAAATCTTCTTTTTGTGTGTTTAAGCTATTTTTCTTGATTTGATGTTTTATCATGTAATGCAATAACATTCATATATTTTGAAGTGTGATTTAAGTGAACAGACACTTTTTTAGACCACTGTACTGCATATGCAAAATCAGATGTTTTACTATTATTACTCAAAATATGAAACTTATAATTATCTATTATCATCTATTATCAATAATTATCTATTATCTATCTTATTATAACTAATAATTATCTTTACCATAATGAATAAATAACTGGAGAGTGCATTTCACTTTGCTTTTTAAGTCAGTGTATTTTAGGGAAGATGAGAATTTAAATAACAGTATAGTAGCACTCTTGGGAAGGAAGGAGGTCAGTAATACTCACTTAAGGGGCTGAAAGCGCGAATCCTGCATCACAGATGCAGGCGTCAAGCCAAATGCATAAGGGTTTCCAATTAGGTGGGCTGGGACAGTGGGACCCCCCTTCTCTTGGGTAGAAGAAGCCTCTGAACTTAACCTGTCCCGGCTGAGTCCACGAGGACCTGACTCAGCCTAAAAAGACAAGAGAGAAGCGCTTTTTGTGAGAAGTGTGCAATTACAAGTTCTTTAACACACTGAGAACAGATTCGACTCCTGAAAGAAGCCTGCCTCCAAAAGAACACCCCACACAGTGAATGAAACATACAGTGGGTATGGAAAGTATTCAGACCCCCTTAAATTTTTCACTCTTTGCTTTATTGCAGCAATTTTCTTAAATAATTTAAAGTTCATTTTTTTCCTCATTAATGTACACACAGCACCCCATTTTGACAGAAAAATACAGAATGCTTGACATTTTTGCAGATTTATTAAAAAAGAAAAACTGAAATATCACATGGTCCTAAGTATTCAGACCCTTCGCCGTGACACATTTAACTCAGGTGCTGTCCATTTCTTCTTATCATCCTTGAGATGGTTCCACACCTTCATTTGAGTCCAGCTGTGTTTGATTATACTGATTGGACTTGATTAGGAAAGCCACACACCTGTCTATATGAGACCTTACAGCTCACAGTGCATGTCAGAGCAAATGAGAATCATGAGGTCAAAGGAACTGCCTGAAGAGCTCAGAGACAGAATTGTGGCAAGCCACAGACCTGGCCAAGATTACAAAAAAAATTCTGCTGCACTTAAGGTTCCTAAGAGCACAGTGACCTTCATAATCCTTAAATGGAAGATGTTCGGGGCAACCAAAACCCTTCCTAGAGCGGGGGAGAAGAGCCTTGGTGAGAAAGGTAAAGAAGAACCCAAAGATCACTGTGGCTGAGCTCCAGAGATGCAGTCGAGAGATGGGAGAAAGTTGTAGAAATTCAACCATCACTGCAGCCCTCCACCAGTTGGGGCTTTATGGCAGAGTGGCCCGACGGAAGCCTCTCCTCAGTGCAAGACACATGAAAGCCCACATGGAGTTTGCTTAAAAAAAAAAAAAGAAATTAAAAAAAAAAAACACCTGAAGGACTCCAAGATGGTGAGAAATAAGATTCTCTGGTCTGATGAGACCAAGATAGAACTTTTTGGCCTTAATTATAAGTGGTATGTGTGGAGAAAACCAGGCACTGCTCATCACCTGTCCAATACAGTCCCAACAGTGAAGCATGGTGGTGGCAGCATCATGCTGTGGGAGTGTTTTTCAGCTGCAGGGACAGGATGACTGGTTGCAATCGAGGGAAAGATGAACGCAGTCAAGTACAGGGATATCCTGGACGAAAACCTTCTCCAGAGTGCTCAGGACAGCACACAGCTAAAATAACGAAAGAGTGGCTTTACAACAACTCCATGACTGTTCTTGAATGGCCCAGCCAGTGCCCTGACTTGAAACCCAATTGAGCATCTCTGGAGAGATCTAAAAATGGCTGTCCACCAGTGTTTACCATCCAACCTGACAGAACTGGAGAGGATCTGCAAGGAGGAATGGCAGAGGACCCCCAAATCCAGGTGTGAAAAACTTGTTGCTTCTTTCCCAAAAAGACTCATGGCTGTATTAGATCAAAAGGGTGCTTCTACTAAATACTGAGCAAAGGGTCTGAATACTTAGGACCATTTGATATTTCAGTTTTTCTTTTTTAATAAATCTGCAAAAATGTCAAGAATTCTGTGTTTTTCTGTCAATATGGGGTGCTATGTGTACATTAATGAGGAAAAAAATGAACTTAAATGATTTTAGCAAATGGCTGCAATATAACAAAAAGTAAAAATTTAAGGGGGTCTGAATACTTTCCGTACCCACTGCATATGCTACCCAAACCCAAACAAACCCCAGAATCTACAGTACTTCTCACATTGCACTGATAGTTCTGCACCAGAGCATGCTTACATCATTTACGAAGCAACTTCTTGTTTTGAAGAAAACAGGAAGAAAAGCACTTTCATTAATAGACTGCCGTGCAGCGATTTTCACTTAATTGTGCTGTCTGTATCAAAAGATTATTACTCGCAAACTGCAATTAGTGTTCATCAATAAGGTGAGAACCAGACCAGGAAAAATGTGCTTGGGCTCAGTTCAGATCGCCTAGTGTGAGTACACCCAAAGACAGAGACAGAAACTTATTATTCTGGTGTGACCGTGAAATGGGAAATAATAAGACGCAAGAAGAGAGACAGCAGAGCAAAACAGCTTCCTAATAAGGTACAACATAGTGCGGGGATTGCCCCTATATTTTCCAATTCATTCCCTCCGCTCTTCAAAAAAAGAGACTTGAACCAAACCAACCAGCTTCAGGATAAATCACAATATTGATTAAAAAAAAACTGTAAAGGTACAAGACAAAAGAATCATTGTAAATGACAATACAGAATGTGAACAGTAAAACAAAAACTACTGACTTACAGTCATTGATTAGAAGTATAAACAATCTACTTTACATTTATTGCAAAATACTCCAATATATAAACTGTTGAGAGTGTAGGGAGACTCATTATTTGCAGTGCTTCATGTGTAACCTTTCTGATTGGTAGATCTCCCTTTAGAATTATGGGTACAGTACAGCAGTTTTTTTCCACCAGTAATTTGACTATTAAATACATTTTATTAAAAAAGTAAGAAACATATATCATTGCTTATCAACATCAGAGCTCAAGGTATGTCTGTGTTTAAAAGTCTATATGGTTATATTATAAGTTCCTTTGATGAGAAAATGAATGGGATTTTCACACCTGGAACCACACTGTTGTAAATACTACAGCAAAGCCCATTTAGAGGACCATTAACTGCAGGATGAATCACTTCTAATGTTGTGATTACTCTGTCCCTCGCCTCCTGTTGTATAACATACTTTACTTAGCAACAAAGCAACCTCCAACCTTGCACCCACATGCACCCCTTTGAACTGTGCCTGTATTCCCGTGATCTCTCGCGGGAGGAGAGGAAGGTGTCTGAGGTGCAGTTGGCCAGAAAAGTGATACAAATATGACAAAAGATGTCAAAAGTGGTACAAATATGGCAAAAGTTGTTAAAACAACAGATTAAACAGGAAAACCTGTGATGGACCACTAACTTTCCCCACCCTGATCCATTTATTGAGCAAAGAACAGGCTACTGGAGAAGGCAAAGACCTCGCCATTAACCACATCATTTTTTTTTTATGCATGCCAAGGTTAATGACATGTAACTGCAGCGTACAGAGGTTTTTGAAATCCATAAAGTGCCATTAACAGAGTCTGGAGGAAATTTCTGCGCCTCTCATTCAACACAAATTTAAATCAAATAGATAGAGATCTTTGGGGCTGTCGAATGCTGTGAACATCTTCCATGTGATCTTTCATCCTTTCTCCTATGCTGGGAAACTGCAGGGTGTTCATTTAAGAAATAAACTATGAGAGGTTGTGCTATATTGTTAATATAGTCAGAATTAAAGAATGCTGTTAGGCATGACAGACAGTGGAGTATATTCACTGTATTGCATGAATTTAAATGCCTTATTGCATTTTATTTAGTTTTTATTAACCAGTTTCTACATAATAAAAATATTAAAGGACACATTAAGGCCAATTCAGGTAACGTTACGACTAATGTTAGCATCCTCTTAGCCTCGACGGCAAACATAATGCGGTTTTCCACTAATGTAGCATTTAGTCAACAAACTAATTACATTAATGATATGAAAACATTAACTGTAGTGTGCTGTATAGCATACCGCTTTGTTGTCTCTGTTTTAAATCCGTTTTTGAAGAGTCCAGTTCTGAGCAGCGCGCAGCCTAACGTCACATGTCAAAACAAACTGTACCAGACACCAGTAATAGTTTTTATTTTGCCTCTAGGGGTTGCTCTCGTACCGCACTCTTCTCAGCCGCTCCAGCAACGGAAGCAACCCGGAAAATGAAATCAATCGCAGTTGTTCGAGCACTTGTTCGCACTTGCTTGTAGTCTGTGTTCTTCCTTTTTTATTTTGTAGTAAGTAACGAAAATGCTTTGGGGAAATGTATCGGAGTAAAAGTATACATTTTATTTAGGAAATGTAGTGGAGTAAAAGTAAAAGTTGACAGAAATATAAATACTCAAGTAAGTACAGATTTTCCCAAAAAATACTCAAGTACTGTAACGAAGTATTATTACTTCGTTACATTACACCTCTGCCTGAAGCACTACTATCCATTTTATACTAAGCTAATCTATAGGAAAAACATGCACAAGTCAAAAAAACATAACAAAACAAGCAAACAAAAAATCATTATAAAAAGAGCAATACGTCCACTAAATATCTGTTCACAATAATGTCGTTCTATGTATTTAATATTGTAATACAGTAACGGCAAGAATAGTAGTAGTTAATGGCAGTATTAGTATTTTTTTTTGGTTGCAATACACCAAGATCTATTTTGGGGTAAAATGTGGACCAGAGAGATTCCTAAGATTCCTCCATGTTTGTGTGAATCTTCATGAATTAAGAAATAAATTTTTCCTTGATCTTTATCCTGTAAATTTAAGAGCTCAAAATTCCTTGTTAGTCTAAAAACAGCTTTTATTGAAACTGTGGAAGAAATTTGAATTTGTAGTGAATATTAGGGGTTTTTCTATAAGCTTAATCATATGGTTATGACCTGAAAGGTCATCCTGTCTTAAATCTAAGACTTAAGTCATAGTGGAGTGTTTTTCTGTCACCATGTGTGGAAAAGCACTGATGTTAAGAGATGTAACCTTGAAGAGCTGGAGAGGGATATGAAAACTGAGGGAGCCCACCCTTTTTGGTCGCACTCTGCAGTAACCTGTGTTTCTGTTTGACTGTCTGACCTTCCTTGCAAGGAATAAAATAATTTTAAAGACAATTGGAACGAGTTTGTCTCTTATGCAGTGTGAGAGTCATGAGTATGGTGTCACAATTTGGTGTCAGAAGGTGGGATTCCTTGGTGACTGATCATCCTGGAACTCAGAGTCACAGCCCTACCCCGAATAGATTGAGGGACGAGGGACCGACTGCCTGGGACCGGAGGGGACACCACTGGAATCAGTAAAAGAATCGGGGTGGCATCAGACATCTCACTGGTAAGAGACAAATCAAAATTTCATAGAAAACTGGGGCTTTGAAAACATTTTGAAATTGCGGTTGGGTAAATACTGAGTTTCCACCATAATTTGCAAATAAATTCTTTAAAAATGAGACAATGTGATTTTCTGGATTTTTTTTTGTCATTCTGTCTCTCGTAGTTGAAGTGTACCTATGATGAAAATTACAGGCCTCTCTCATCTTTTTCAGTGGGAGAACTTGCACAATTGGTGGCTGACTAAATACTTTTTTGCTCCACTGTATGCGTGAGAAATGGGAGTAGATGGTAAATTTTTGGTTGGAGGAGGAGGCAGAAAAGGGGGAAAGAAGGACAATGCAGAAAGAATTACCATGTAGGGACAGACAGGGAAAAGGAAGTAAGAGAAATGAAAGAAAAAATTGACTGCACTACAGAAATCTACTAATCCTTTTGTCTCTCTCTCTTCACATGTACAACCGTCATACCATCACTATCCCGTGGCTGAGCTGCAAGCCCTGAAAGTGGACCCTGACCTTGACTGCTCTCTGCCGAAAAACCCAACAGCACCACGGGCAGAGGTAGCGTGGAGACAGGACCAAGATTTACAGCCTGCCATTTCGCAGCCCTTCGCACAGGGAGCAGACGAAGACCTTGATGTGAACCCACCAACAAAGAAAAGCAAGACAAACAGTGAAAGAAGAACATGTGAGTATAACAGCAACAATGATAGAAGTTTCGGGGCCTGATGGGCTGATGATGGTCTTTAGACCATGGACTGTGAAAGGTATGAAAGAAGTGATGGCTCACTTGCCAGTATTGCCATATCCTCTTTGCGGTCACGTGACTTACCATGTCGACCGTCAATGACAAATAACATGAATGAATCTATTTCTGCGTCAGGGCATCGAATTTCTGAAAGGTTTAGAGTACCCTTAACCTGTGAGACAGAGGAGGGCCAAAAGCTGAAACATGCATTCATTTATTCACTGAAATGCCCTGCACCCCTTATGGGTCGAGATTTGATGTGTAAACTGAATTTAACGCTTGTTGCAGACTCCTCTGGTGTCAAAGTGATAGAGGAAAAGCAAATGGGCTGTCTGCAAGCAGAGACACAGTGGGTATATGAATGGCGCATAATGAATGGTGATTGGGCTAAGAAAATAAGCGAATTGGCCAAGATTCGAATTAAGCCATGCAACAAACAAATTATGCTGCCTGACAATTTGCATTGCACGTCACATGTCGTAATGGAGCGAGATCAACAATATGAAAATGACTGGTTTAAAGGAGAAAAGAGAGAGTCTGAGTTTTGACAAACTGTACTGGACAGAAAATGTGTGTGTGGTTTCAGTCCGCTTGACAGAAAAACACTCCACTATGACCCAAAGCCTAGATTTAAGACAGGATGACCTTTCATAATATAAGCAAGCAGAAAAAAAAAAAAAAAAAATATATATATATATATATTAAATAATATATATATAAACATAGATGGGCTCACACCTGGGTCTAATACCCTTAAGTTTCAAACACAAAATATTGTTGTCTTAATTCTCTTTAACACATTTCACTGTAACTCCCACTACTGGTCATCTCCTCATCAACCTCGGCTAATACTCGGCTAATCATAGTGGAGTGTTTTTCTGTCACCATGTGTGGAAAAGTACTGATGTTAAGAGATGTAAACTTGAAGGGCTGTGGAGGGATGGTCGCACTCTGGAGTAACCTGTGTTTCTGTATGACTGTGTGACCTTCCTTGCAAGGAATAAAATAATTATAAAGACAATTGGAACGAGTTTGTCTCTTATGCAGTGTGAGAGTCATGAGAATTAGTTTTTGCCATCACAGAAACCAAGCTCAGAAAATGACTCATTTCAGATTTTGTCACATTATTACCTCATAAGCCATATTCGCACGGGATTAATATTATCTGGGGACCTTGTGTGACTTAGAAATTAGAGACCGTCTTAATGAATGATTAATTTAGCCATTCATTTAACTGATTCGTTCAAATGGCTGATTAATTCAAGAATGAGGCAGTTGTTTATGAATGGGTCATTGAATCATTGACTCAACTGATTCGTTCAAAACGATGAATCAAAAACACGGATGTTGCTCTGAGTGAGATACGCTATGATTCTGTGATCTTTGTTTGAAACTGTTTTTGCTGCTGAACAAAACAACAAAAACTGTCAATATTGTGTATAAAATTTAAGTGACTTAATATTAACTTATTGAACTGTTGTAAGAAATCAGCATCACATTTTCAGTCGTGATAATATTCAGTAAGTCGCGTGATGTTGCTTAACTGTATCATATATTATAAATATAAAAACTTCGCATTTTAATTTTGAGTGTATTAACGGAGATTCTTTGTGTGTGCTGCATATTGCCCACACTGCCCCATTTCAGTCTCTTCTGCACATGTCGTTCTAATATTCTTTTTGCCGGTAAAACATTGCCATGAAACGCATAGAAAAGTTAAGCGCAGAGGAAAAATGGTATTGCGAGCTCACACTGACTGAAATACAGGATAAAAGGAGCATTGCAAATTAAGTGACCATGGAAAATATCTGTTGGAGATAAAACAGGATAAAAGTTCATGAGCTTCTTTTACAGCTGTCATTGATTTTACAATTAGTTATATCTTAATTTTTGCGATTATTTGTTTTTGTTCGCAAAAAATGTTTTCTACTAAATACTTAATTTTTCTTCTGCAATACTAATACTGTGCAAATAGTGTGATGAAAGAATGTCTCTGCAGAAAAAGATCAATGCCTACTTCTACATCATTGCCATTTTAGCCAATTAGTATATCATGTAGTAGTAAATACAAGAGAAACACAAACACAGTTTGATGAAGGTTTTTCACAGAGACTGAAAATAAAAGATGATGCAGAGCCAACTACATTGGTTCCAACAGTAATTTCGCAATACACAATTGTGAGTAACAGTGATTTTCCCATGTGTCACTATTGCTTTGTCTGATACAAATTGTTTGATGTTTTTCATTTCATCAAAAAGAATGAACTATGAATATAGGTTTCACAGTCTGACAAACAATGGTACATTCATTCACAATTCCTTATCTCCAAAGTAAACTTATAAACTTACAAAGCATACTATGCATAAATGTTTCAACTATGCAACTGGATATTTTTCAACATCGGAAGTTTGCAAAACTATTCCACAAGTATAATGGCAGGGATGTTGAAAATGATTTTAATATGCAGAACTATAACCTAATCATAGCAGTGGGAGTTTATTTCCAAGTCTCGAATGCGTCAGGCCCATCAAAACAGTGTTAAAAAGAGAGCATCAAAAACAGGATAGATAATAGCTTATTACTTCAAAATTTGTTGTAAAAATCTTGATACTATTATTAGTGGACCTGACTGACACCTTTAATGCTGATGAGTTTAACAAGTGATTTTTAAATTAATCTCTGTTAACACTAATGTGTCTGACATTTTAAATAGAGTATCACATTTTTATGGTCATTCTAACTGGTAAAAAAACAACAACAACAACAAAACAATACAGGATGTAACAATTTAGAGTAAATGGTAACTGGTATGCCCTCTTCTGGTCATTGACTGCATTACAAACTCTGTGTGTACATGTGGGTTTACTAGCCAGAGTTTGGTGACAAAAGTTTTGACAAAACCTGCCAATCCTCAAGTGTAAAAAATATATATATATATTTATGAATTAAATAAACAACATATATATGGTTCAAATTACACTGCAGTCATTATAATTGCCTAGGAAATCTACAGAAGTCTATGACATGTCCTCATTTATAGAGCTATAAATGTGTATGTGTGTGTGTACAAACCAACAGGTGTGTGGTGCAGCTTAGGCACATTAAAAATTAAGGAGAAGTGTGCTGTGATGGAGCCCAGGGCCGCCTAATGCCTGGCCCTTCTGTCTCTATTTCTCTGTGGCTTTTGTCTGGCAGTCAGTCAGGCAGGAAGAGACGCCATCTAAGCAGAGGGAGGACCCCACACTTACATGACACATTTCAGTAAAACTCATACAACTATGCGTGACACCAATTGAGAAAAATCATACTGAAGTTAAAGTGAGCGGACAGGGAGACAGTTTATGAGTCAGGACCATCTCTCTCTCTCTCTCTGCAGGCTAATGTAACCAGCGGGTCAGAGGTCGTTTAGTGGTGGAAATCTATAGAGCCTCATTTTATGGAGGACTCTTTTTTCAGTTTGTGTGTGAGCCAAGACCTGAGTACCCTCACCCTCAACTATACTGACCTAGAACAGAATGTGCCGAACTCCTCCCATCAACAGAGATGTCAGAAATGTTCAAACAACCTCAGCTGGTACAGTATGCCGATGAGGCTGATCACTGAATTTCCCTCTCACTCTGTATCACAGATTCCCCAGCTGAACGCCAGCTACATTTCAGTGGAAAAGGGAGCCCAGTTTCTCAGGGTGAGTGTAACAGTGGACAGAGGTAGCACATAAGTGGGACTAGATGATGACTGTAATCCTTAATCAAAGTGAGTGCGCACATACTCTTACGAGCAAGATCTGCACTTGAAAGGCGCTTGAAGGGGGTGAAGACAGATGTTTAGTGCTTTTGAGGGGCAATTGTTTAACACCGGGGGGAAGAGGGCGTGCGTGTGATGGGGGGGCTGGTCCTGTTATTTGGCTGTACGTCACCCAAACATATGTCACACACATTCTGACACACTGTGATTTACAAGACATATGGAAATCCAGCACTGTGCATGTGTGATTGTGAATGTAAGCATAATTACAAAAAATAATAAGCCACTTTTTTTTTTCTTGGCATGTTGCTTTTATAAAGTGACAAAAGAAACCTGAATTTTCAGTAGCCATTACACCAGTCTTCCATGCCACACGATCCATCAGAAATCATTCTAATATGTGCTCTGGTGCTCAAGTAACACTTCTAATAATTATCACAGTTTAAACAGCTTAATATTTTTGTGGAAACCAATAAACAAAGTTCAAAATAACAATTTATTGATTTGTTTTGACTGTACTGTCATTTTTGACAAATTTTACGTATTTTTGTTAGGTTTGTTAAAGGGTTAGTTCACCTAAAAATGTCATTAACCCTTTGGCACGTAAGTTTAAAATATTTTGGCTGAGCGCCCAGCGTGAGTTTTTCAAGGCGACCGTTATTTAGAACGTGTCACTTGCATGGTGACTTCCATGGTGACGTGTCATTGCTCGTCACGCGACACACAGCAGCCACAATAGCGCTGTATAACATATGATCTGCTTCTATTTCACTTTTCCTTTTTTATTCAAAATATTCACAAATTTGTTAACTATAGCATGAAATATCTGATATTCTGATTGTCAAATATGTGCAAGAGAATGTGTTTTGCTGTTTAAACACCTTTATAATGATCGCGTTAGTTGAGCTATTCGCACGGTGGACACCGCCATGTTAGTTTGCCCCGCAGTACAGAGAATCATATCTGTTGGATTTACAATACGTGAATTCATCCACTTCTCCCAAAATACATGAAAGTGAGTGAGCCGGTGAACTGAGAGAAGAATATAGTAAACTTTAAAGTTACTTACACAATGTGTATCTGATATGAATAAAACGTGTCACCTATTTATTATGGAAAGGATTGTTATTGCAGCTTCCATAGTGTGTATTTTACAAACTCTAAATGTATTGTTTTGTTAGTACTTATGTGCATTTAAATGTCTGAAACCTAAGATAAACATTATGTGGTTGAAAACACTGCATATATGTGATATATTGAAAGCGCTGAGCGCGTCTGACACTTGCTAAGCACCAGACAACGCACGCAAGAACTTTTGAATTTGGCAGTGTATCACGTGATGCACCGAAAATTCTAATCACACGTGTGTGATCGTACGCTCCAGGGACCAGCCAAGACTGATAACACCGGTGTGATCGTACGCGTCAAAGGGTTAAGTGCTCACCCTTGTGTCGTTCCAAACCCTTAAGACCTTTGTTCATCTTCGCAACACAAATTAAGATATTTTTGACCAGCAACGTCATTGCACCTTTCAAGGCCCAAAAAGGTAGTAAAGACATTGTTAAAATAGTCCACGTGACTACAGTGGTTCAACCTAATTATGAAGCAGTGAGAATACTTTGTGTATAAAAACAAAAAGAAAAACAATGACTTTATTCAACAACTTTCTTCTCTGTCAGTCTCCTAAACTGTTGACGTAGCAAACATAGTGCAGCGCTTTCGGTTTCTATGTAAGAATGCCGACTCAGTATTGGCCAGTTCCTGCTCAGCAGCACACACGAGTCGTGCTGCTCACGTGTACAGCATCGCCCAATACAGCGTTCTGACGTAGAACCCAGAAGCGCTGCACTGTTTTTACTACATTAATTCTTTTTTGGGTGAACTAACCCTTTAAGGAAAATGCTAATTTAAGGTTCCACTGAAATCAACTGTAAATAAATAAATTGTGAGTCTTTAGCACTGTGTTGTACACATGATTGAACAGAACCTGAGAAACAACTCAGTTAGCATGTCAGTTAGGAAGCTGTCTATGTAAGCAGTGAGACAGCTCACTAGGGTTTGGAACAGAACTTTGTGTTAATGTGAATGTTTAACTCTACCTCTCGTACAGGTCGGCTCTCGCTCCTCCACAGGCCGTTGACAGTTTTGGTGGGGGCTATAGTGACCACAGGTGGCGTACTGGGTATGCTATGGCCCCCGGGAGGCACTATAACTGGACCCATGGGGCCCCGCTTGGGTGTACTGACTGGGGAGCTGTGGTTAGTGGCCGGAGATGACACAGGAGACGACTCGCTGCTGATGGAAGATCCTGCTAAAAAGACAGGAAAGAGGAGAGAAACAGTTCATCAGTGATTTAGTAGTCAATTTTGTGCCATTCATCAGGGTATCGTTTCTTTAAACATATGGAAACGAATGAATATTTGGCTGTCTCCGTGTATGATTGTAGCTTGTAAATAAAACAAACTGAAACTGAAACATTAAAAGCACACACTGCACCAGCTTCTTACAAACGCAGCTCGACACTTGTGCGCATCAGTTTCTCTTTGACTAGTACAGTCTGAAATGGAAAGAACACACACTATATAAATACACGTCTCATGGAGGAGTGGAGAGACAGACACAGCCTACGGCAAAAATTAAATGGAGACAGTGAATGGGGAGGAGTATTCATGAAGGAGGACAGATGACAGGATAAGCTACAATGAGAAAAAAAACAAAAAAACAAAAGGAAGGGAAGCAGAGGGGAGACAGAAGGTGTGGTTAGTCCTGAATTCTTTATCAGCATGGAAATTTAGCCAATCACAGGCCAATGGATGATCATCGCTCTCTAAAACTGTCATCATTAGCGTACCTCTCCTCTCACTACTTCTTTTTCTGAGTCTGTCCACTGTGAGCAGGGTCTACAACGAACTGTCAGCAATGTAAAAAGAAAGCAAAAATGTGGAAAATATGAAATATTCCTCATTTTAAAAGGAATTGGTCAGCTGAAAAAAAAATTAAAATGTTGTCATTATTTACTCACCTTCAAGGATGATGTTAAAGGGTCATGAAACCCCAGAACACATTTTTTGAGATGTGAAGAGATATGTACAGGTTACATGTCACTGAAAACACTAATAGCACTCATAAAACGTATCAACAAGTGAAAATTGGTTATTTTTTGCATTTTTCAGAGCAATTTTGTACTTCCAGTTTGAAAAGCAAAGTCGAAGCTACATCACAAAATCTGACGTAGAGTCGGGCCTCAGAGTGTGTAGATAGGCTTGCAGGGGCGAATCTACGTCACCCGGTTCTGAGGGCTTCTCTGCATTTATTCATTCAAAAGAGCTCAGTCCAATCACTGTGCCGTAGTATGCATAAGATTATAATTGCGGTATTGTGCATGAGGAAGTATCACTTCTGTTGTTTCAGTCTCATTGCCTATTGTTGTTATTCAGAGACATGGGTCTTTTCCTTTGTGATACAACACAAAAATGCTTTTTCTAGTGACGCGACCAGAGCAGAAGTTTGGGTGCAGGTGGTTTGTTTAGCTGTGATCTACCAGCAAAAATGAAAACATGTTCACATGAGATCGCATTACAGAGGAGAATTCAAATCGTCGCAAAAGTGCTGTTCATTCACCTCTCCCTGATCTGCGCTCGGACACACGAGCCATGTGTATGTTTCCCTCAGCACAGTACCACATGAGTGTGGTTTGAATTTTGCCTGCGATGCGGTCAGAACTGAAGTTTGAATACGAACACATGAAAAATACGATATATACAATATTCACGCAGAGCGTGCATATGATTGGTTTCAGCGCAAAGCTCTGTGATTTAACAACACTCACCATGTGGATTATAGATCATATACAAAATAAAGTATCTGTGTTTGAAGTTTTTAGACATATTTCACACACTCTCCTACACCACACATGAACCAGCACGGTGTACGCACACATATTTCAACATGTCTTCTTCAAATTAAATATATGTGCAAACTGGACACTGATACAGAATGCGATGACAATTATTCTGATATACAAAAGACAATGATTTAGACATTTAGATTTCAAAGAAAAAAAAAACTATGTCTAACTACGTGTCTTTTATCATGAGACTGTAGTGCTAGTAAACGTAAAGGAAATATTATTAGAGTTTTTAAATATTCTTACGCATTTCTCCCTTATGCTTGGGAGTTGTCATTTTTCTCTGTGTTCATATATTCATTATTTTGAAAAATTAGTGTTTTAGGTCTGTGTTTCATTGGTTGTTCTCTACCCTCTCTACACTCTCACTTTTCCAGAACTTTACACGTTCATATTCTTAGACTTTTCCAGCTTTGAGGTGTGAACAACCAGGCTGAAACAGGGGTTTCATGACACTTTAAGCAGAACACAGCTTCTGTCACCATTCACTTTACCTGCATATGTTTCTATGCAATCACTCAAAGCGAATGGTGTCCTGTGGAAGAAAGTGGTATTATTTAATTTCAAGCCTTTTTAACTACTATGTACTTGCATTATAAAATTAAGCAATTGTTACAAAGTACTTACTGTATACATAACTTTTGTTCTGCAACTGTTCTGCAAAAGCAGGGTTCCAGACTGCAACCAAAATGGTCGCATATGCTACCTTTTTTTTGAGAATGTGCGAGTTAAAATGTTATGTGGTCGCATTTGAGCGAGTACATGATCATGTTATTTGCGCGTGTGTAACAGAACAAGGTATCAGCAGCTGCTGCCGTCCGTAACTGTTTTGTTTTCAAAATGAACAAAATTTATATAATGAACGAGTACATCATGAATCCATTTTTCAAACCGTGTTTTTGTCTTATCCTGAATCACTACGGTACGCCTATAATAAGTGTTTATATTTGGACTATTTTAGACAGGGATCGGCTCGGCTGCGGAGTAGCTCCGGCTACAATGTTCTTCTGCAAAACACATGCAATTCTATTTATTAAACGCTAGAGAGCGAACGTACACGCGCATTGCACAATGATGATGAAACGCGTCAATTAGGAATTCAGGAAATTTAGGAATTATGCCATATAAAAATGAAAATTTGGAGTTCAAGGAGTTCATCACAACTAATGATGAGAGCACAGGTAGAAAAGCATTACTTCAACAGCAATGGCTTAGACATTGATTAAAATTGTTGTAGCAAAAAAAAAAAAAAAAAAAAGTGCGACCAAATCATGTGCTGGTGCGACCAACTGAGAAAATTGGTAGCACCAGTGCAACCTATGGAAAAGTTAGTCTGGAGCCCTGTGTTAGTGTTCTACTGTACCGCATGTGGTACACATACCATTCATAAAGAGACCTTAGGAATGCTGAAGGGCTAAGGATGCATGCGTTTTAAGGATGGGGTAGGTTAAATTACATGCAGGTACTTTAAATGTAAGTGTAAATACAATATATAACTGTGTACATACAACATAACAACATGTATGTACACAATAAGTAGTGTATACATTTTTGATGTATTAGGTTTGTACCTAATACAAAGTCATTTGTTTTGGGAATGTTCATTTTTGGTGAACTATTCCTTTAATGTGAGGAATATTCCATATGTATCACGGGAAAGAAGTAGATAGTGATATATAATGTTGACAGAATTTTGTAATATACAATGTTTATTGCAGCCATTGACAAGAAAGTTAACACACACATTAAACCTCATGGCCCTCACATAAAAGTACCATGGCGGTACCATATTGCAGTGTAGGGAAAGGCATTTGAAAGTGATAGGAAGTTAACAACTATTCACAAACATTGCAAAAAAGAAAGGACCTCATTTTTAATTTTGGGCAATATAACAGCGCACACACACACACACACACACACACACACACAAACACACAGACACACACACACACACACACACACACACACACACACAGACACACAGACACACAGACACACAGACACACAGACACACACAGACACACAGACACACAGACACACAGACACACACACAGACACAGACACACACACAAAGTGGTTATGGAAAGTATTCACACCTTAAATTTTTCACTCTTTGTTATATTGCAGCCATTTACTAAAATCATTTAAGTAAATTTTTTTTCCTCAATGTACACACAGCACCCCATATTGACGTAAAACACAGAATTGTTGACATTTTTGCAGATTTATTAAAAA
Organism: Zacco platypus; assembly: GCA_038088235.1. Lineage (NCBI taxonomy): Eukaryota > Metazoa > Chordata > Actinopteri > Cypriniformes > Xenocyprididae > Zacco > Zacco platypus. The sequence goes on along the minus strand of CM076075.1, from coordinate 10,390,287 downwards.
AAGAAAAACTGAAATATCACATGGTCCTAAGTAATCAGACCCTTTGCTCAGTATTTAGTAGAAGCACCCTTTTGATCTAATACAGCCATGAGTCTTTTTGGGAAAGATGCAACAAGTTTTTCACACCTGCCATTCCTCCTTGCAGATCCTCTCCAGTTCTGTCAGGTTGGATGGTAAACGTTGGTGGAAAAGCTATTTTTAGGTCTCTCCAGAGACGCTCAATTGGGTTTAAGTCAGGGCTCTGGACATTCAAGAACAGTCACGGAGTTGTTGTGAAGCCACTCCTTTGTTATTTTAGCTGTGTTGTTGGAAGGTAAACCTTCGGCCCAGTCTGAGGTCCTGAGCACTCTGGAGAAGGTTTTCATCCAGAATATCCCTGTACTTGGCTGCATTCAGCTTTCCCGCGATTGCAACCAGTCGTCCTGTCCTGCAGCTGAAAAACACCCCCACAGCATGATGCTGCCACCACCATGCTTCACAGTTGGAATTGTATTGGACAGGTTATGAGCAGTGCCTGGTTTTCTCCACACATACCAAAAAGTTCTATCTTGGTCTCATCAGACCAGAGAATCTGATTTCTCACCATCTTGGAGTCCTTCAGGTGTTTTTTTTTAGCAAACTCCATGTGGGCTTTCATGTGTCTTGCACTGAGGAGAGGCTTCCGTCGGGCCACTCTGCCATAAAGCCCCGACTGGTGGAGGGCTGCAGTGATGGTTGACTTTCTACAACTTTCTCCCATCTCCCGACTGCATCTCTGGAGCTCAGCCACAGTGATCTTTGGGTTCTTCTTTACCTCTCTCACCAAGGCTCTTCTCCCCGATAACTCAGTTTGGCCAGACTAGAGGAAGGGTTCTGGTCGTCCCAAACGTCTTCCATTTAAGGATTATGGAGGCCACTGTGCTCTTAGGAACCTTAAATGCAACAGAATTTTTTTTGTAACCTTGGCCAGATCTATGCCTTGCCACAATTCTGTCTCTGAGCTCTTTAGGCAGTTCCTCAAGATTCTCATTTGCTCTGACATGCACTGTGAGCTGTAAGGTCTTATATAAACAGGTGTGTGGCTTTCCTAATCAAGTCCAATCAGTATAATCAAACACAGCTGGACTCAAATGAAGGTGTAGAACCATCTCAAGGATGATCAGAAGAAATGGTCATCACCTGAGTTAAATATATGAGTGTCACAGCAAAGGGTCTGAATACTTAGGACCATGTGATATTTCAGTTTTTCTTTTTTAATAAATCTGCAAAAATGTCAACAATTCTGTGTTTTTCTGTCAATATGGGGTGCTGTGTGTACATTAATGAGGGAAAAAAAATTAACTTAAATGATTTTAGCAAATGGCTGCAATATAACAAAGAGTGAAAAATTTAAGGAGGTCTGAATACTTTCCGTACCCACTGTATATGTGTGTGTGTGTGTTTGCAATAAAAATGTAAAGACAAAGCAGAACTGTTCCTTTCAATTTTGAATCCATGTTTTGAACAAACCATTCATAAAAGACTTGTTGGACTTGAAGTGAAATAGTGGGCACTTTATGCGCTCAGCTGTACATTATTTCTGAAAGAAATTTCTGAAAGTAATCAAATGTGACTTATACACCAATACAACTTATGTTTTATTTTTCATCTCAAGGTGTGAAAACTATGGTACATTAAACACTTTGTTTACAGTCCTATCAATGGTTTGAGCCCTATCTCACAGGTAGGTCTTTCAGAGTCGCCTGGGGAGGGGAGGTATCCAAACCTCATTAACTGATCACTGGGGTTCCTCAGGGTTCAGTTCTTGGACCCCTCCTGTTCTCCATTTACACTACATCACTGGGTCCCATCATACAGGCACATGGTTTCTCCAACCATTGCTATGCTGATGACATAAAACTTTACCTGTCCTTCCAAACAGATTACACAGTAGCTGCACGGATCTCAAGCTGTCTGGTGGACATCTCGACGTGGATGGAAGAACATCACCACCTGCAGCTCAACCTGGCAAAGACTGAGCTTTTAGTCTTCCTTGCCACTCCAACTCTACAACATGACTTCAACATACAGCTTGGTACATCCACAATTTCCCCATCAAAGTCGGCCAGAAATCTTGGAGTTATCTTCGATGACCAACTGACCTTCAGAGACCACATCTCAAAGACAGCTCGGTCATGCAGATTTGCATTAGATTAGGAAAATCCGGCCCTTCCTGACTGATTCATGCAACACAACTTCTCGTCCAGGCCCTTGTCATTTCAAGGCTTGATTACTGTCTTGTCTTCAACGAGCCCAAGAGAGTCCACGTCACACCTCTCTTCATCTCTCTGCACTGGCTACCCCTTGCTGCACGCATCAAGTTCAAGGCGTTGATGCTTGCTTACAGATCCGCCACAGGCTCTGCACCCTCCTACCTCCACACACTGCTACAACGCTGCGTCCCCACCAGAAGCCTGTGATCACTAAAGGAGCGAAGGCTTGTGGTACCGTCACAGAGAGGCACAAAATCACTCTCCAGAACATCCTTGCTCACTGCTCCCTGCTGGTGGAATGATCTCCCTGCCTTCATCAGGAACGCAGAATCCCTGGCAATATTCAAGAGACAGCTGAAAACGCATCTCTTTCGTGAGCCCTCAACCCCTTCATAAAAAAAATAAATAAATAAAAAATTCTATCCTTTCCCTTCTTACTCTGGCTTATGTTACTCTGAGCAATGTATGAAACTTGCATTGTGAGCACTTCCTGTGTCTATTTGCCTCTTCATGAAGAATCGCTTGTTTGTATTTCTCACTTGTAAGTCGCTTTGGATAAAAGCGTCTGCTAAATGATTAAATGTAAATGTAAATTAAATCACCCAAGCTTTAAGTAAAACATAACAGAGTAACAATTGTTTGTTCAAGTCGGACATGATGAAAAGAATGACTTAAGCCTCAGTAAGTGAGTCAGATCAATTTAGCAAACTAAGAAAAAAAAAAACAGCTCATAAGAGTAATTTGTAGTGTTTGCATTGGTACAAAAATGTGCATTCAAAGGTTTGGTTCTGCTATTGTTTTAAAAATGAGGCCAGATATTAATCTGAATAAGAACCAGCCCTGTTCTTAATATGTCAAGATATTTATGGCAAGGTGATGTCTGTAAAACAGGCCTGTCTTGGGAGAAGCTATTAGGAGCTGGTGATCTCTGCAGAAAGCTTTTAAGAGAGATGCCACAAAGGTTGCTGTCAACAGCAAAGGAGGAGCAAAGGTGAGCGGAGGTGAGGAGACGCTTGCTGCAGTAATTACAGCTGCACACCATTAAACATGAATGCAAGCAGAGAGAGAGAGAGAGAGAGAGAGAGAGAGAGAGAGAGAGAGAGAGAGAGAGAGAGAGAGAGAGAGAGAGAGAGAGAGCGAGAGAGAGAGCGAGAGAGAGAGAGAGCGAGAGAGCGAGAGAGCGAGAGAGCGAGAGAAAGTGAGTCCACAACAGCAATTAGCAGCTGAGTCCCAGTAAAGACCCGAGTGTCTCCTCCTGTCTTGTTCAGTCAATTAACACACACTGATTATTGCACGGGCGCACACACACAACACTCTCTCTCTCTCTCTCTCCCTCACACTCACACTCACACACACACACACACACACACACGCTATCCTCTGTTCCAAAACCAGTATCCATTGCTCATGCAGCATTCTGATGCAAAAAGAACAGCAACATGTTATTTTGCTAACAACCATATTGGTAGACTATATCAAGTTATATAAAAACAAGAACTCATACAGAAGCATTTTTTCCCCCATTACTTGCAATTACGACTTTGACTGGAAGACGGTATGTATATTAAAATATAATTAATGTTAAAATCACATTATAATTGAAATGACTGATAAGAAATGAGTGCAAATGCTGCCGTGGAGATGAATGGAATTCATCATCGCAAAGATAGTTCTAGAAAGTGGTCCAAAATGAGCAAAAAAAAGAGAATACATTCTTACATAAAGATATTATGATGTTGAAAAGTGATGTTTGAGCTTCTAATTTTTTTAATATTTTAGTCCCTTTCTGCTGATGAAATGAAGCACGAGCAAAGGCTTGTAACGTCTCGTAAAATGAACTGGAACTGAAGCATGTTTGAACTGAAGCATTGAAAACACTCAATACCATATAAGGCACGAAATCCACACATCATTTACAACATAGGGCACAACAGAAAAGTAACAGCACTCAAAAAGACTCTCTTGTAATGTTTTTGCAGACATAAACATTCAACATAAAGTTTTAAATAGTCTAACTGCCCCAAATACAACATTACTTATAAGTAATGTTGTATTTACAGACTATATGGTAATGGTACTACTACTTTTTTTTTTTTCTTTTTTTCTTCTAAAGCGGCATCAGCAGCATTTTGAAGCTTAGTATTGCGATACTACCATAGTACCGTGCAACCCTACTGGGTATTCAATCATTAGGTTTTTTTGAAGATTTTTATGCAAGACCAAACAACTAGTCCACACCAGTTCAGACCTAAACTGCAACTGAAGCTTTTGAATGAGTGATTTGGAGTACTCTACATGAATAGCAACTGAAAATGAAAAACTCCATCTACAACTGATTCCAAAACCTTCAGCATGAATGGAATGGCGTAACACTCTAATAAGCAGAAATATACATAGTGCACACAAATTTGTAGGAAAACTTTTAATATTTTCATATTTCAGCATTGAATGCATAATTGTACATTTATTATTGATATATTGCTGGCCTCACCTGCCATCTTGGATTTATTTTTTCACTAAGCTTAGCGCACTGCATTATGGTACCACGATAAATGAATGCCATTCTGCCTGGAATTCTGCCAAAATGAGGCAAGGAACGATGCAGCATGGTTGAGTCACCTACCTGTTGTAGCGGCCTTCATGTCAGGAGTGTGATTTTTATGATGCCTATATAAGCATTTCCCTGACACACAGGAGTGGACTGACGCCTGTGGTTATTACTTATAGCTGCTCATCTGCAGCCCTTTCTCACTATCTTCTCATTTGTTTCTCCCAGTGTGACACACAGGACAGTGTGAATAATTCAGCAGGACTGCAGGCGCATGTGCAGTGAGATCACCCCCACCCCACTACCCCTTTACAGATTTCTTCTCTTTTATTTATCCATCAAACATCATCTCCTCCTCTTTCTCCAGCTCTTGTGAGTGTGGATCTGTCAGACACATATTCATATTTAATGTGTCTTTAGAGCATTAGCACTAAATTATTGCACAAAACATCACTACAAGAGTGTGTGTGTGTGTGTAGAGAGACAGACATCAGGTCTCCCTCAAGTAAGTATTATTAGCGCCTTTTCTTTCAATTGAAACACATACACAGGCAGATGGGCCTCTTATTGAAACACACACCATCTGAGTCAAACTGGTGTGCTTTTATGAGATGCTAATGATATTCAAATGTATTCAGTGCAATGCGTCTGTGCAAGCTGCTCTCAAAGGAAGCAGTGCCCATATATGGCCCGAGAGGTTCCAACACTTCCTGTCATGCTCTGAATGGCACTGAAATGAACAGATTTCACACTGCAGAAAGAGAGGGTGAGAGAGAGAGAGAGAGAGAGAGAGAGGTGTGTGTGTGTCTGTGTGATTAATGTGCATCTCTGCTCTCTGAGGGTTCGTCTATTAACCCACCTCTGCCTCACACTGACCACACACACACATACACACACAAACACACACACACTGACGTTTTAGGCTGCATTAGAACAGCATCAGCAGTTAATTAAACAGCCCATTTCACACCTGGTGTGAGGGCAGAACTCAACACGCCTTAGTCCATATGCTACCCCATACACACACAAACGCGCACATACGCGCCTGTTTTGTGGTGCGCTCACATGGTTCATTCCATGAAACAGCAGATATCACGATCGTTCTATAACAAACACACTTCAGTTCTTTTCTTCCCAAAGCAGCATCTCAATGAGATAGAATCATAAGCGTGATTCCATATGCTCTACAATAGGCAGCAACTTCACACGTCACACAAACAGTGCACATGTGACCCAATTCACAACTGATTATACCAGTAGAGTGAGACACAATGAAATGAGATGCATAAAAATACACAGCACACAGTCATTTTTATATATTGTCATGTTTTATGAAATGTAAATATTAGGGCTGTCAAAATTAACGCATAATTCGCAAAATTCGCAAAAAGGCACTAATTTTATTAGCATGCGATTAATGCAGAGAGCATTTTCTGTTTGACCCGGGGCCTAGCCCATAGTTCAAGAAATGGAGATGCAGCCATAGGGTCCGTTCACATGTCGGTCTAAAAACGCATGGAAAGCGCAGCCGTCTGTCATTGCTATGCAACCATGAACTGCGCTCTCCACAATGATGAGGAAGTTTTAGCAAAGGAATAACTCCTTATTTGCGGTGCGTTACCGCTCCGACGTGGCCACTGGAGACGATTGCGGCCACCTAGTCAATGCTTGTTTACACCGGCCGTCCCTGAAGTGACTCGCTGCGCCACTTTGCTAAAGATAGGGACTGTTCACGTCTAAAAACGTGTTGAAAGCGCAGATGCGCCACTTTCTCCTTCTTTCCGAGCGCGATTGCGCTTCTGTGGTGTTTGTCGTTGCTATGCAACCATGAAATGTGCTCCACAATGACGAGGAGGTTTTAGCAAAGGATAACCCCTATTGATTTCTAGCAATCCGTTTCATTAGCATTAGCTCGCAAAATGACATTTTAGGGGTGAACTACCTCTTTAACAAGATATTTGAACCCTCCACTAAAAACACACGAAAAAAGTTTCTATAAAAAAAAAGTTTAAAATTTAAACTGGCCAATTATCTATTCTTTTCAGGATTGAATGCATTACATTTCAACTCAACATTTATCTTGCTTTGTCAACCATCTTCAATGGATGTTTTCACTGAGTTTGTCACATGCATTATAGGACTTGCCCTAATCTCAGGCAACATTCAAATGGATTGCCCTATCTGTAGTATACTTGTGATGCTTCTTACCTTTCGGAACAGCCTTCACATCAAGAGCACCCCTACGATGCCTTCTACCAGTTTGTGGAACAGAGCCACCTTTACGTTTGTGAGTGTGACAGTGTGCTTGTGTGTGTGTATGTGTATGCATCCTGTTTCTCCAGATGGAGGGCTACAAAAAAACAGGGCACCCCCTACCCCCCAGGGCCATGCCTGCCACTCTCTCCTCTCATACAGAACTAGAGACTCCTCCCCTACACTTCTGTGTCTCTGTCTCTGCTGGATAAAGGATGAGCCCTTTAATATCCAAGTCCACATGGAGCAGCTAATTAATCACACACACCACACCTGCTGTGAGAGAGACAGCCTGGCTGTGAACTACTAGTGTACTGCATACTGCAACTATTTTTTCCCAATAATTTCTAGTATACAACCATGAACGTGATATCAGGTTGCATCCAATTATCATCTCAAAACTAAATGGATGTCTTGCAGTTGTAATCCAATTTTGAGTAGTGTTAGAATGATTTTTTAATTGTCGGCATCGGTTGATGAGTTTTTCTAGTTGGCCGATGTGTCGGATGGGACTTTTATTTTGATGCCGCTGAAAACGCCAGTGCATGAGCACACAGTGCATTCTGTCTTCATTAGTTCCCGGTCTCCGTTTAACAGTTCTGTCTAATAGGCTGTCTTATATTATTAGCAATAGAAAGGCAATCACTATAATTAATCCTTACTCATCTACCATCAACATGAAGCAAATTATGCCTGGGCAGTATACCACGTTTGTACAATATATCAATATGTTTTTATAAACAATATAGGATGAGGTAATTACATCTTTGTGTATCCTTGTATAGTCAATAGGTTTTATTTGCTGTCTGGTATTGTCTTTATGTTAGTGAAGCTGTTGTGTTGATTCCTACCTTCTAGACTGCCTTCTTTGTTTTTGTAAATAATCTGCTGCAATTTGGGATCCTCTACTCCTCGCCCCTTGCCTGCCCTCTTACAATGCCTTAAAAATGTACTATTTTTGCTTTCAGAGTGTAAAGTTTTTATAATGCTAGAATGTAATGTGATTTTAAAGTCAGTATGAAACTGAAGTTGCAATAGTCTTTCTTCTCTATTGTGATGTATATCAAAGAGAAACAGCTATTAGAATGAGAAAAAAAAGGTAGAGCGAGACTTGATGTCGTCCTCGAGAATTGATTGGATCGTAGGAAGTTGGGCATTGTTAACTAAATTGAGGCAGATCTGAATGCTAGTTTGCAGTCAGTGTGGATATTTAGTCAGATCCTTCGACGAGACATGAAGAGGTCAGATGTAATTTCGAGGGGTTGAGAGATTAATGTTTTTGATTACGAGAGCATATGATTTAAAAAAAAAAAATAGTAAGTACGTGCAAGGATAAATCATTTATAATAAACATTTCAACATTCTGTAAAAAAAAAAAGAATTATTTTAATTTTCAAAATTATACATTTTTTTGTCCATATCGCCCAGCCCTACAGCAAATGCTCATGTATATATGATTTAAACAAGTCTTTGAATATCTAATAAACATTTAATTTCTCAAACCTTGCAGACTAAGCTGAATTCAGCTGTGAAATATTCTGAAGTGTACATTTAGAATGCATTTACTCTGTGCGTAATAGTCGTTTACTTCCTTTTTATGTGGGGAAAAATAGTTGCCATCTAAAGTATGTGTTTATTTTACAGATTCATTTTAATGATTTTTAATTATTAATAAATAATTTAATAAATATTAAGTAAAATAAAGAAATTTCATTTCAGCAATTGTTCATATGTTTTTTACTATCTTTACATTAGTCTGAGATTAATCAGCCATCAGCCATCCTGTTCTCCAAGTCAGATATCAACATCGGCAATCAAAAAAATATATCAGTCGACCGCTAATTTTGAGCATTACAACAGGGTTAAGAGACCACCCACTTATGAACACACAAATCATATTGAAATACAGATAAAAATAACTATATAAATACATAAATGCATAAATACATACAAAAATGTATAATAAAATGTATTTAAAACAATAAATGGAATAAATGATTATTAATAATTTAATTACAACATTAATAAATTAGCAAATAATTATTAGTATTGATTATTAAACAAACTATTTTCAGTTTCGGTTTCTGGCTAAATGAAAACTTTAATTTTGGTTTCAGTGTTTTGGTAAAAAAAGATTGGTTCATCACTAATTTATTTAATTTAGATATTTATTTACCATTTAGTTTGTGTGGTATACATTTTTATTTCATTCATTATTCATTCATTACGTTGTCCTTGAAAGTATGATGCCTTTTAACTGGAAATCTCATCGCGGAGGCAGCATATTCATGCTCTTGCCTCTGAAGTAAGTGAAATAAATTAAAGTTTTGGGAAATTGGACGTCAGTCTACACTCCACCTGCCATTATTCAGATCATCCATTTAACTGCACCAGTCAGTAAGCTCTTGCAGCCTACCTACAGCTGTCTGGACTGGAGACAAATTGGACATACACTGGGCAGAGGCGTTTATAGAGCTGTTTTTAACGGTGCAAATGACCTAATCATAGTGTGCAACAACTGTCTGTTTTTAAATGCCACCCACAGATGGGCCACAGAGAGACATAATGAGAAAGAGAAACAGAGGGCAGAGTTAACACAGGTGATGGAACACTGCTAGCTGAGGGCTAGTGCTGCTGAGTCTCAGAATAACGTCTCAACACTGTAGCTTATTCTGACCAAGAACCACTCACATACGAGACAATTTGCTCAACACTTAAAGCGACCAACAAGAGTTTGTTTTTCAAGTGATGTTTGGAGGCAAGTAAATGTGCCACTGGATATAACTCTTAGAACAAAGGAGTTTTTTTTTTATATATCTCATTCAATCAAGTTTAAATATTTAAAAAAAACTTTAAAAATCATAAATCATAAACCTCACTAATATTGTCAAATGTAAAGACCAACCATAGCAGCTAAGAACGCTCAAAATCCAAATAACGCACAGAACAAGAAAGAGAGTGTACCGATAGTTGGCTATATTCAAAGTGGGACACATAGGGGAAAAACAGACAGACTTTAACTGTGGTTTTATAAATCCAGAGTCTTACACACAACAGCTTAGGGTACATCACATTAACGTCCAGAGAGGTTGTGTTCAGAACTGGAAACATTCTTCACAGCAGGGTGCTGGAGACATCCACCCTAAAGCATTACCTCCCTGGAGAGCTCTTCCTGAGGCTGATGGAGAGCACGCACACTAGGGGACAGGCAGGAGAAGACAGGAAGCGTGTGGTATATCACAGATTCTGGCAGACCGTTAAAGACTTCTTCCCTGCTGAGAAGCTGTCTACAAACACGGTCGAGCACCATGTAGAGAATGTGTTTGTACCTTCCTTAAGCTACATACACAAACACCATCCATTTGTACAGAGACACGCACAATTAACATATCTGTAGCAAGCGCCACTCTCTGTGGGCACACAGTAATGCAGCAGGTTCTGGTCCAAAAAACATTTAAGACAAATATTCTCAAAGAGAGCAGGTTAAGATGGAGGTCTTGGCAGACAGCATTTATGACCTGTGATCATCATCACTAAAACAAACAGGTGATCCCTTTCAAATGAGAAAGAACTGTGACTGTAAACTCATCTCTCCAAGTTGTGGTGGGGGTCCCTTTTTGAAGAGCATGTGACAATAAAAATAAAAGGCTCACTGTTAAAAGCCATGTCCCAAACACTTCAACATAAATCAAATATATACAATCCAGTAGCTTAGTTTGAACCAGAGTAAGATTCCTTAACTTTTAAAATTAATTTTACACTCCACTGGCCAGCTTTCTAAAACAAAAAAATCTATTGGCTTACAAAGAAATAAAATAATGCCTACATAATGAAAAAAGTTATCGGACAACAGTACTTGCCTATAAGAATCAAAATACATGTGCAATACATAAATATATTGGAATAGCCTACACATGGACAATTATGAAATTAATTTAATTAAACTATATTTTTGATGAGAATAATTTGAGAAAAAAAGCGCTAGTTATTAATAATGCATCAATGTTTTTGAAAAAGAAACAAATTATTAAACAAAACATTGATGCATTATTAATAACTGTGTATGTTAATTACAACATACAATTGAACAAAACAAAAGGCTGTGAATGCACAAAGGAACTGTGCTATTCATGAATGTGTAACTCTGTTGTGGATGCGCTTATCCTGTGACAACGTACTACACCACAGGTAAACAAAGAATTCACAACATTCTTCTACAGGAGTGTTTACATTGCTACATCAAATTCTATAATTGTATATAGCTTTTAGGACAGATATTTGTGCTACATGTTGCACGTAATTTTCTTTTTCTAACTGATTCCAATCATATTTCAAACAATTCAAAACCACCATGGTGAACAGTGAGCATCGGGAGTGTCTCAGCCTAAGGAAATAATACATTATTTATCGGCTTTAATACATCGGGTGACAACGATAACTGATACCGATAAGGTGGCCGATATATCATGCACAGGAAGGTAGGAAGGAAACAAGGCACTAATCTGATAGATTATTTAAGGCAGCAAAAGATGTATACACTGCTTATAATAATCATACTATCTTGTGCGTTCGATTCTGTGACAGCTGAGTAAAAAAAAAAAAAAAGGCGTCTAAAAGTTGCAGTTGGTTGTCAGTTTATGTGTAAATGTTCTTTTTTGGCCAGGTTTTCCACTTTTGATGTAATTTCTAGTGAGAAATTAGTATTGTTATTAAATCTTTGCTAAGGGATCATCCAAAGCTCCATTTTGTTGTAGATGATTAAACCTTCATCCAGGAACTGGGTTGAGAAGCACTGTAAAACATATTCAATATACAACATTGCTCAACAACCATAAACAACTACTTCATCGAGTAATGAGGCACCACTGTGTGTTGCTCAGAGATGCAAAACAGTTCTGCCATGGCTGTTTGGGACATTTTGTTGCCAAAATAAAGCAAAACAGGCAATATTTTTGTCTACTTAATCATTTATTAAACTGTTGAATAAAATCAATATCGCATTTTAAATTGTGCTGATACTTGGAAAAAACACGACACTCTTTGAGTGATTGCTAACGTATATATCATATAATATAAATATGGTCTAAAAGATAGATACTTAAAAATACACAAAGTGAAGAATGTGCACTCCAAATGCGCACACAGAGTAGTCTAGCCTAAACTGAAAAGGCTACATCATGGAGTGTATGCATGCACTCACAAGGTCTGTAATCGTTTGGTTTTTGAAAAGTGAGGGACATACTACTTAATGTCAGATTACACATTGTTAAAACAACAATTACGATATTATTGTAGACAATATATCGCACACGCCAATGGTGATACTTTGTACTGTGTGTGGATGGCCGATTTTGTCCACCAACACCGAAGACCATTTTTGACCCAGAAAAAAACCTTATAAACAATGACCAGGACTTGCAGGAGAAACAAACTCGATTCAGTTTCCACTAATTACACTAAAGGGTAAATATCATAGCAATAAAGAGACGATACCCAGAGTGCATCCAAGTCCTTGGAGCACTGACACATGGGTCAAGGATCAAAAGTCAGGGGGTCGCGGCTTACCTCGGGGTTCCTCTGCCTGCTTAGCCAGCTTGCGAAGGGCGGCAGCAAATCCCGAGTGGGCGGATTGAGACGCAGGACTGCCATTGGGCACAATAGAACCGTTGAGGGGAGACGGGGTGAGGGGACTGACAGTCGCCGTGGTGCGGGTCGCAGTGGAAATCATGCCTAACGATGGTGACTTTGGCTCATGGCTCATGCCTGAGAGAGACAGAGAAATTGAGCGAGAAATTAGGAGCAATAAACAGGAAATACATGGACCTCACACTGAGCGGTTGACTCATGGAGGTTGTAAACAGCCTGACACAAAAAACACTGTCTGTCCTCAACAGCTGCAGGACAGAGGTGAAGGAGAAGAGGTCAAAGGTTATGCCCAAGGTCATAGGCGGTTTGACTGTGAGAACTGTGAGTCTGTACCAAAATGCGAAAAATATCACCAACAGATTAAAAATGTTATGCCTTATTTACACTGATGAAACAAAGAATCACAAAACAAAACAAAAACAAAAAATCCGGATTACAATAAGAAAAGAGGAACACAGGCCTGGAAAAATTAAGGTTACCATATCTAATTTATTATATGGCACAGAAAGAGAGGCAGATCTTTCTCACTGATGTACTGGTGCTCAATCAGGCCCTGTTCTGGCCAGGCATCAATGAAAGCCCTGAATAATTAGGCTGGTTTGGGGTCACCTGACTGATATGTATTTTACAGGAATTAACTGTAAAATTAAATCTAAAATATTTTGCATAAAATGAATCAAAAGTAAGACAGCACAATGAATGCAAAAGGCTGCAATTTACTCAAATATATACGTTCAGAGAGAATGAGCAAATCTATGTTCTATCTACACTGTATGCTCAAGCATACATGATGTTGTGTTTTCAGTGTGTGATGCTCCACACTGTCACACATTCACACACAGTCACACGCACAGTCATGCACACAGCCACAAGCGCGCACTCACACGCGCGCACACAATCTACAGAACTGTTCTGTGTTTAACTCTCAAGCATTTCAATATTTTATTTGTAATGGAATGCTTCTGAAAAACTACCGTTAAATATACGCAGTTTTCTAACAATATAAAAGCTTGGTTTCACTGAAATTTAATGGACACATATATTACTTCAGCACAATAAAACATAATAATAATTTACATTTTAAGTTAATAATTATCATTATTATTGTTACATCATAAAAATTAAGATGGGGGTAGGGGGGATTTTACATGGCTGGTTCACAGATCCATCGCCATTTCAGTAAAACAGGGGTGGGCATCGGAGAGACAGACATACAGACAGACAGAAGAGCTCTCTGAAGACCTGTTCACCCACTGCACTCCACACGAACCGCTCGGAGCAATTAATAATGAAAAACAACAGCAGCAGCAGCACTGAAACACTGATCCTCATACTGATCCATCGCACACAGCACAGATGTAAAGCGCTACTGTTTTCACATTCCAGCTCACAGATGCATGATGGGAGGGAGTTAAAAACACTAGCGTTGAGAATGATCACAACACCTTTACATTAACACACACACACACAAGCACATAGCCTGTCCGTCTCAAGTTTACTTCTTTGTTCAGTTCACAAACTGTCGCTTTTACAAAGACTGTTTGGAGCTTATCAAACAAAGCAACACACACACAATCCCTTTTCTTCAAGTCAAATGTTCAGTGTAGCAGCTGCTGCAATGTCACATGACCCTCCTCTCCACCCATAATTCCTCTGCCCTTCCGAGATAAAAGAGAATGAGAGACAGAGGGAGCCCCATGTCTCTCTCTCTCTCTCTCTGTGTTGAGGAAAATCCTGATCTATAGGTGGTGGCATGTTCAGACGTGCTCTTCAATTGCAACAATCTCCTTCCCCCTGTCTGTGTCTCATTCCCTCAAAAGGCACATCTGTGCTCCTTCTACATAAACGGCAACGCGGATGAGAACAAGCAATAATGGCCAGTTCACACTGAGAAAGCCTTTTTTTACGCAAAAGTCTTTTTTTTTTTTTAATGCATGGACCTCTTTCACGCTGGTTGTGAAAATTTGTGTCATACAGGAAGAAGAGGAAAAGAAAAAAAAAAACCTCACTAAATCATGGAAAATCAGTTATCACACAATTTTTGAGCACAGTTTTTTTCCTAAGATACTCTAATATATAGAACGCACCATGTGCAACTGATTAAGAGTCTTGTTTGGAAATAGTCCAAGCTGCAGTACTGTTTATCTGAAACCTTATCTTTAACAATTCTAAAGAAAAAAAATTAGCAGAACCGACAAACCTGAAACTACCTCATAGCCGTGTACGACAGTCATACAAAATTAATTAGTATCCTTTGAAAAATGCGTCAACAAAACAGAATCAAGAAATCCCAGAAATGCCATGGTATATATATTTTCTATACATACACACACACACACACAGACAAACAGAGACACACACACACTATAGCTACCAAGAACTAGAGCATGATACACTTTCAGGTACGTGGCCTAACCATAATTTTCACTGGTGATTTGTGAGATCAGACCTTCACGATTAGCCACGATAAGCCTTGAGTTGCAGAAATATATATTCGATTCATTAAAGTTGTGAAAATTCATTCGCTTCAACCTGCCAACACAAAAGCAGGGAGTTGCAGGATGTTAAGGGTTAAACAGAGGACTAGAAGTCATCACCGCAGGCCACAATGACTCAGTTCTCTTTCCTCCTTTCGATGTTCACAGCTTTCTCACAGAGAGATAAAGAGAGAAGGCTAAGGAGGGCCTCAGATCAACTTAACAACATGGCTCATTCTGCTGCACAGTAGTTCATGATGTAAAACTGTAAAAACAATATCAAACACTCATCAACCAGGATATTATTATTTATTCTATGTAATCATCAAATAAAATGAGACCATTTACTTGATGATATCTTTCTTTTTTGTAGAGTTATAAGCCATTACTTTTAAGTATGCCACTTCGAGATGAATTCGTTAAAAAAGCCTTGCGGGTGTAAGGGGTTAACAGTGACAGTCAACGGAGAGTTTACATTTCACTTGTATGATCGGGATCGGTATCGGCCAATCATGATGACAACAAGTAGTTGGTATTGGCTGCAAAAATCCAAATCGGAGCATCCTTAGTTTAAATTGGACATCTCTTGCACTGTATTCATTAGATGCTGAAGATCTACAGCAATAAAAGCACTGCATCACGCCAACTTTTGAATGCTTGTTGATCCCAACTCTACTGAATCATGAAAGTGTTCACTATGATTTTTTTCTTACGTTAGTGTTTAATAATCTATACTCATAATACTTGATCGGCTGTTCGCTGTAAGACTCTGCAGAACTGCTGCCTTTTACACACAATCACAGGCCACAACATAACAAAGCACACAAGGGCTGAGTGAGCAGCCCACTTCTGACCTGACCATGCGTAAACACACACAGAGGCAATAATCCCGGTGGCTCCGCTATGCTGTGGCCTACTGCTGAGATAAGAGGTGTGCTGCCCTGGAGAGCATTTAATCTTTAACCAGCAACGGATTTGCCTATCAGCTCATTAAAGTGGTCCAGATCTGCAGGACAGAGCTATCTACTGTCATTCATCTGGAATTACCCGTGTGTGTGCGTGACTCAGTCTAACATGGCCCTCGGGGAGAGTGTGTGAGGATATACAAACAGACATACAAACACATGCTTGACCCTGAATGACTGGTTTTATCACTGCAGTCTGAATAGATGAGATGACACACAGAACCAGACACACACACACACACACACATACATTCGCTCAAAAGGGAAACAACAGTCTTCACAAAATCAAACACAACACTCCCTTCCACGGAGCAATATCTGCAACTACACACAGACTCATCTTTGTTACACGTGCATAGCAGTGGGCTGCTCATAAACTGACACACACATGACAATTTCACCTTTTACAAACAGGAAAGACTGTTATGATGAGTACATTGCAGAAACTGTAAAATATACTAGTTCTTCTGTGCTAGTTTGTCCAGTTATCAAATTACACCTGTGATAAGAGAGAAGCACATTATGATGAGAAAATGAGAGTTGAATTATGGGTAATGTGACAGAAAGGTCACTCGTGCTCTCTGGAATCACCAGATATGTGACTGATAAATGCTGGTGGAGAGAGAAAAATATATGAACTACTTCAGCCACGTAGCTTTAAACACACAGACACACGCACACCATATGACATTCAGCTGATCTGGCAGCTGGCTGTGGCACTTCCAGGTGGTTCATAATGAAGCCTTTCTCCTGTGAGTGTGTGTGCGTCTCATGCACACAGCCTATTGAAGATAGCAATAGCAGAACAACAGTGTGTGAGCACTGTGGGGAGTGAAGAATGCTGCCTTTTTGTGTATTGTGTGGGTGTAGAGGATTTTGGGCCACCACTGTTGTTGCCCCTAAGGGTTTCCTGTCAGCTGAGGACAGTAGACCAGTGTGGGCATTACCGGGACTGAGCTGTAAGGGATCAGGTGACGTTAAACTCCTCCAAACTGCCCAGCTGTTTCAACCCACCCACATGAACCTCGAGCACACCAAGACAAGACGGTCGTAGACCTGGGTAACACACACAGAGTGAGCACTATGCTGTATGAACTGTGGGCCGATAAGGCAAGGTCTGGACAAGTGTGTGTCTTATCTCCGGCTTCAGAGCTGCTCACGCTGCGTTTGTTTAGCCATGTCTTATCGCCACCAGAGGGATTACAGCAGCTACTGTCACACACTGCTGTTGTGCTCTCAACACTCACGTCTGGGGCCAAAACTGCTGCTGTACTGCTGACATCACACACAAAACAGCTCAAATCCACCAAGCTTTCCATCCAACACCCCCTAAGATTTATGACAACCAAAAGACCCCACAACTGAATAAATCTCTCTTCATATTCATGCTATATACATATATTATACCTAGCACTCACAATGATTTTGGTGAGCGCATGAAATTAAGCCTCAGTCATGCAGAATAGCACAATGATTTTAATGAGCATTTTATCTGCCCATTCAACTCTCCTGAAAACCAGGTCACGTCTAGTTTCACAGTCCTTACTTGTTTTATGACTTGTAAATATGAAAGCAGAGACATTAAATAACTCCGCTTTAAACTTTAGCAGCAAACGTTTTTGATGTTAATGTTCATTTATTTGTGATCCATCAAAAACCTAGTATCCTTGAACTCTCTTTATCTCTCAACCTCTGACTGAAAAAAATTATAGGTCAGGCCTTTATGAACAAATACATAAAAAATTAGATAAGTATTAAAAAAAGTATTAACAAATAATTTCACAGCCTGACAAGTGTGACCCAATCACTTTAAAATCATGTTCTGCTCTACATTATTTCCAGCTTAATATTCTATCAAATCAAGCAGTTAAATGCTGTATTATGTTGACTTTAAAACAATAAGCTCCTGTTTACTGTTGCATTGCACCATATCAAATTCACTCTTGAAAACACAATTTCTCTAGCATGTTTTAGTGACACAGACGCTGCTGAGTCTGATACGAAGGTGCTGACAGTTGAAAGGTCTGGTTTCCAGGTCGCGGACGCTGAATGCTGCAACATGTCGAGGCTGATCTGGTGTCAAAGATAACATCAGATAACAGCTGTGAACCGGGGACGCCCGTCACCGCCTGCCCTGCACATTACCCAGCATGCCAGAGCATTTGCATATGCAGGGCCAGGGCTGTGTTTGACTAGGGCGGATAGGCAAATCAGAGCAGACTCTCTCTGTGAGTTGAGGTCGTCACAAGATTGAACGATATGTAACTGACGGTTGCTTCTGTGCACGTGTGGTCTCATGTGTGACTGCCTTGTAGCTACAGCTTGCACACAGGAAGTGCTCACTTAGCTGGTTTCTATTCATATCTACACTATGTGGTTTGGTACAGCCGCACAGAACAAGAAAATAAGTGTTTTGTCAGTATAGTCAATATACAGCCCCCAGAGGGCGCTATCACATACAAAGGTGAAACATGGAGGACAGTGTGGAACTAGAAACATAACCATATAAAAAAAACTTTCAGTTACATTAGAGAATATGAGAGCAGGTGTTAATGAAAGCACGTGGATGTTTAATGGTTGGATGAGTGAAAGCAAAACACGTAGCATCTGATCAAATCCATGCGATTACTGTAGAGATCTGTTGAGACTCATCAAAGAACATCAAACGCAAACACAGAGAAGAAAAGAGGAAGTCAGTCAGAAGTACATTGAAAGTGCCTCACGGTTAACAAAAAACAGCAAGGCTAGAGGTGTGAAATATACAAAACAACATTTCCACAGAAAGCTCATCAGTTTGCATTTCATTGTATCTAACAATGCAAAATGATATGTAATTATTTAACATTATTGTTAATTAATGCTATGCATTTCCAAACATTTTAGTACATTTTGAGTAAATATTGTGTAAATTTGCCAGGAGTGTCCAATACTGCTCCCACAGGGCCACTTTCCTCCAGAGCTTTAGCTCAAACCCCCAATAACTGGACCAGCTAATCAAGGTCCTCAGGATAACTAGGCAGAGGTGTTGGGGAAGGCTTTAAGCTGGTCGTACAGGAGCAGGACTGGATAGTTTGAATGCCAGAAATGAAAAGTAATTGCAATTGAATGTCAGTTTGAAAACCATCCGTGATTGATTAACTACAGGAAAAGATCCCCTTGCACTACGAGTTTCGTACCAGCTCGTTCTGTGTGCGCGAGACCTGTTTACTGACATTCCCACATGCTATGCAGAGACGCAGTGGATATTTCACAAAGACAGGGCTCGACAGTGCAGGCGCTTCTGTGTGTGAACAGTAAAATGTATTTAGGAGCACGTATGCAAATAAAGCAAAATCCCTCCAGGAGTTTCCTTAAATTTAATCTCATAAAAAGTCTTCATGAAATGACATAACAAACGTCTTAATGATCATTTTAAGACGTCTTATATTTTCTGGATGGAAAAAAAAAAAATCGCGATTCAGCCTATTGATTATTAAGCTTCAAAAGGCTATGATTTCATTTTAAAAAATGACATCACAAGGTGGCGCTGTTCAGCACTCTTCAGACTCCTTCAGAGTGATTCTCAATCAATGAATAGCACACATTTGTGTCAAGCAATTGCTAATGAACACGAGTTGAGGAATTATGACAATGTCTACTTTATGGCCTTTTTATACTATGTTTTAGACGGTTGTAAGAATGCATATTTTATGTCTCTCATCTGAAGGATCAGCCCGCAATAGTATAGACATTTCAAAATAAGAGACGCGGAAGAGTCCCGATGTATTTCGGGCTTCTTTAAAATTAAAAGTCACACGCTAAGTTTTTTTCTTTTTTTTTCTTCTGGGCATTATTTGTATTTTGCTTACACAATTAATTGTATTTCATTTGATTTCCATTAAATTCATAGTAAACTATTGTAGGATGCTCCCCCATAAGAAGAAAAGACTAAGAGCATTACTTGACATATTATTCAATATACAGATTTATCAGTCAAATCTGTCTGTGTTAACTGAGAAAGACCAAGCAAGGAGAACTCTGTATGCTGCAGTTGTAGAATGCTGTAGTTTTTCATAATTTATGTAACTAAATGTAATGGTAGCCTACGTAATTTAAAATGATGTCAATAAATATTATTATTGTAACAAGATCACACATTATTTGTTGTTTGGTCATATAGTAGACCATTTTTATGCCGTGTGTAATAGAAGGATTTTACACCTGGCTACCACCGCAAGTATGTTTCAAACCTGTGGGAAACACTGACTGTATCAGCTAATGATTCAGAAGTCTTTCACATTCACAGAAAATAGCTAACCTCTATGATACAAAATAAGGTCAATATGTATAACTGCTATTATGAATGGCCATTATACAGACATCCAATTTTCTAGACACTGTATCGGCCATTGGAAGAAAAAAAGAAAAGAAAAAAAAAAAAAAAAATCGCTACATGCACAGACATGGAGGATAGTGTGCTCAAAGATCTCAGGATACGGGTGAGAGTGCTCGTTTGGTTCCATGAGGATAAAGGCTAAGCACTGAATGAATAAAGGAGTAAGAGGGAGGGGACAAGGGTTCGAGAGGGCAGCAGGGGGTGCCTGTGAGCTTTTCAGCGGGGGTTTGCCCTCTGCAACGGCGCACAGCAGACAGGTGCTATACGACATGTTGACACAGCTGCTCTGCCACTTCCTGTTGATCCTTCTCAACAAGAGTGTCCATCGGCAAGCGTGAGGACCCCCATGTGAGCACCCAAAGAGAATACCCAATTATATCAGAAAATCTGTAGTCCATAAGAAGAAGAAGAAAAAAAACCTTGGCAGGAAAGCACCCTCATTACAATCAAATCCGCCTGTAATTCTGGCAAACATCTCTTTGAGAGAGATGCACTGAAATGCTGTTCTGTGCCCTTTCCCACTGCCATCAGAGTAAGGTCGCGGCTTTGGGAGATAGTCAAATGTGAGTTCAGAGAAGGCAAATGTGCCGTGCCTCCTCCAGCACAGGGCTATGGAAACACATGCAAACGCTAGGGGTGTGTTAGGGACCGCTCTACTGGAAGTCTTTTCAAGGATTTGGTTGTGATGAGGACATGCAAAACTGGGTCAGCCCTTTTCTTTAGGCCCTGAATGTAAACACCAGAGATTACAGCGGCAAGCTTAATTACTTTTACATTATCCACAGCTGCCTTTTACTGCCGACAAACTGTCACCGTGTTCAAAAAGTAAAGAGTAGCGTTACGACAAAACAGCACATTTATTAGTCATTTGAAGAATGGAATAAATAAAATCAGGAAAGACTCGAACTATCGAACAGATAACTAAGCATATTTACCAATTATGTACTGCTGAAATATTTTGGTAGCCCCTTTATGTAAACAACAGTAGGAAAATGCTAAAGAAAGCAGATTAAGTGACCAGGTTGCTTTTCAGGAACATTACCTTATCTTACAATATGTAAATGAATAAACTCAATAAAGCAGCAATGTATGACCATGGAAGAGTGTCTAAACTCTGTCAAACAACACATATCTCCAACACGCATTTTCTACATGAATTTGGAACATTATTATACGACTATCTCTGGATATGATGATGCCACATGAGCCAAAATTGTATCTATAAATAAATAAATAGGCTATGTGCACGGCCTTTTGGTTAGTATATGTCACATTTAGACATATCGATAGTAAACATAACATTTTACTAAAAAAAAACAAAAAAAAAACCAGTCGGTTCTTTAGACACCACTTCACGTAATGAATGACTAATGAGCCTTAATAAGGTTATTGTTAATGATATATGATAACTGTAAGAACAGCAAGCAGAATATAAGGCTGTTTTTTATAGCACTATGAAATCTCAATTTCAAAAAAGCAACATTTTGAGATATCATAGTAGCATCATCAGCCGCTGACTCATGACGTCCTAAACTGCTGCTGTCTAGATAGGGAGCTGAATAGGTTGAGACACAGCCCTGGTTATGACTCTAATAATCGCTGCTCTAACACATATGCTTCTATTCAGAAATAAATCCACTCAGACCCTACTGAGAAGATGAAATGCTTATTTTTACGCAAAATGCAAGCAAGCACACACATACACATACACATACACATACACATATACACACACACACACACACACACACACACACACACACACACGCACACACACACACACTAAAAAAATACACACGCGCGCGCCAGCGCGCACACAATACACACACACACGCACGCACGCACGCACGCTCTCGATGAGCGCTGACTCTCTTTATACTGCGACGGTTCCTGCTCTCTCCTCTACATAAAGCCACTATTTACGCTATCATTCTTTTAAAGCTCTACAATATATAAATAAATATACAATCCTCTCACCTGTAAAGAAAGTAAAATCCTATTTCCGTCGTATAAATGGAAAGGAGACGCGTTTATCCATCGTCTCACAGCGCTCGGCAGTACATTGTTGACACACTCGTCGACGGAGAGCCGAGCGGAGCCGGTGAGGGGAGGAGCTTCCTGTCTGATGTGGGCAAGGCCTACGTGAGGAGTTTCCCGCCTCAGGGAAGCGACGTAACCAATCCTACATCAAGTAGGGTGCGTGACTGCATGCTACAAAGCTACGTCGGCGTGACTAAATTGATATTCATGAGATAATACTTCAGCATAGCGAGGAGAAGGGGGAGGGGTAACGAGCACCTGCTCTCAGGGGCCGGGCGCACCCCACATTAAGTGGCAGTGTTTCGAATTAAATTCTCTTCATACAAAAGGAGAAATATCAATAACAGCTCAAGACTACAGCACTTAACGGTGTATAAGTATATGATTACAATATATTATACAATATTACCAGTGTAATGTAATATATATTACAATATATGCAATATATACGTTACAATATAACTTCCTGTAAAGCTGCTTTGAAACTTGTGAAAAGGGCTATACAAATTAATATGAGTTCAAGTGAGATTCGGTGAAATGAGCAGCAGGGGGCAGCACATCCTCTCCCTCATCAGGGACTCTCAATAAAATAAGAGTTCATAACATCCTTAGAGACACTGTCAGTGATATTACAGCATTTTCAACACACACATTTCCTCATATCAAAGACGCGTATAGCAACTTCTTTGGCACTAAAACTGACTATACAGTGCGTGCATAATTATTATGCAAGTTGATATTCTGATCATATTTTTTCCCAAGCACATTTTACCAATTCCAAACCACATCAATCTTAATAACTAATTTTGTATTTAATAATTTATAAGTTTTATATAATTGTTAAGGAAGGCTGGAAGTGAAAATTATTATATTCAGTTGTGCATAATTATTAGGAAAGTTTTCTTTTATGGATGAAATAGGCCAAAAAAAAGAAATTTAACTAGCAAAAAAAAAAAAAAAAAAAATATTTAATGCTCATGAGATATTAATGCAATATAAGAAATTGCAAAATTAAGGTGTGACCAGTGGACAGCAAAAATGATCATTGGTTCAGCTGGGTCATTCAAAAACAGGCCAAGAAGAAAAGACACATGTTAACTGCAGCAAAAAACAAAACAAAAACAACAACAACAAAAAAACAACCTATCTGGAGTCTCCAGAAGAACAAGGTGTCAGGATCTCAGAAACTTTGCTAAGGTAAAGAATCCTGAAATATGACCCACACTTAATAAGAATCACAAGCTGAAGTGTTGTGAAATACATGAAGACTGATTTTCTTTTTAATAGGCTTTATAGACAGAGGTTGGGAGTGACTTTTGAAGGACCACTGTTTGAAGAATCTATCCTCCATTTATCTACCTTAATTCCTTTTTTTTTTTTTTTTGCAGTTAGCATGTATCTTTTCTTCTTGGCCTGTTTTTATATGACCCTGCTGAACCAATGAACGTTTTGAAATGAAGTGATTTCTAGTATTGCATTAGTACTGAATCCAAGAGCATTTAATAATTTTTTTTTTTACTTTTCAGTGCGAGTTAATTCTCTTTTTTTTGGTCCATTTTACCTATAAAAGAAAATCTGCTTAATAATTATGCGTTTTTCACTTCCAGCCTTCATTAACAATTATATATTACTTAGAAATGATTAAACATAAACATAATCGTAGTTATTAAGATTGATATGGTTTGCAATTGGTAAAATGTGCTTGTGAAAAAAATAATCAGAATATCAACTTGCAAAATAATTAGGCAGCAGCTATTTGTACTAAATGAAAATAGCGATACATGCTATTATCACTAAGTATAATTAGCAATTAGATGCTATTTACAATAACAGCAGTTCAATAACAGCAATTCAGTGACAATAACAGCATTTTCTAAGCGACATGCTATTTACACTTGGTGAAAATAGTGATAGATTCTATTTACACCAAAAAGTATCAGTTCTTTGCAATAAGAGTAAATAGTAACTAGATGCTATCTATACTTTATTTTGGCAGATACTATTTGCACCTCAGTATTTTTGTGCATTAACAGGATGCAATAATATCATAGCGTGTAAATGATTATATTTATTAAAATTATTGAATGGATGCTGCCTTATTGGGAGAATACAAACCCTCCCTACCTTCCCCTAACCCTACCCAATAAACAATTTTAATATTAATATATTTAATATAATATATACATAAACAATCGTTCGCAGTTTATTTCCACTTTTAAAACATTATTTTCATTTTTATTGAACATAAATGCGAAATTCGAACCCACGTCAGTCATGTTAACAGTAAAGTCAAGTTATCTTCATTTATATAGCACTTTTCACAATACAGATTGTTTCAAAGCAGATTGTTTCAAAGCACAATTATCACAGTGATAATAGGAAAGTTAATGGACAGAGATTGTTTTTGCTTTTTAGCAGCTGTAAGAAAATATTATTATCGAGCTAAAGTAGGTCTTTGATTGAATCACTTCCGTTGTAGAAATTGTTAATTATTAACTTACGGGCCACTTAAATGACACCTTTCTAACTGAAAACTGAAGCATTCATTCATTTACATGTTTAGTCTATAGGTTTTGTGCATTTGCATGTGTATGTGCACAGACGGTTAGTCTTTTATACAAAGTGACATTGCCAAATTACTTGTCTGGTCTGCATAATATAGAAAAATTAGTCGTGTCCGCGGATCTAAGCGAACTGGAATAATTTTGATAACGTCTTATCAATACATAGGGAAAGGAAAGGGAAGGAGGCCTTTGCAGGAAATAGTTTAATTGACACTTCAGGGCTGCTTTGTCGTCGTGTCTAGGCACAGGTCCTTCATCTCTTCTGGATATGTCCTGGATCTAGCAGACTACGGCAAACCTCGGGATAAACAGAGAGAGACTAATATTAGAGTAGACGCCATTCTGCTTATGATGGGCTAAGAGAGTCCACGTCACGCCCCTCTTCATTTCTTTGCATTGGCTACCCCTTGCTGTTCGCATCAAGTTCAAGGCGCTGATGCTTGCTTACAGATCCACCACAGGCTCTGCACCTTCCTACCTCCACACACTGCTACAACGCTACGTCCCCAACGGAAGCCTGCGATCACTAAAGGAACGAAGGCTTGTGGTACCATCACAGAGAGGCACAAAATCACTCTCCAGAATATTCTCGTTCACTGCTCCCTGCTGGTGGAATGATCTCCCTAGTTTTATCAGGAACGAAGAATCCCTGGCAATATTCAAGAGACAGCTGAAAACGCATCTCTTCCGTGAACACTTAATCCACTCATAAAAAAAAAAAAAAAACCCTATCCTTCCCTTTTCCCTTCCTACTCTAGCTTTTGGTACTGAGCAATGTATGAAACTTGTATTGTGAGCACTTCCTGTGTTATTTGCCAATTCATGAAGAATCGCTTGTTTGTTTTCCTCACTTGTAAGTCGCTTTGGATAAAAGCGTCTGCTAAATGACTAAATGTAAATGTAAATGTAATGTAAATGTGATGTAGCGAGTACATCAGGTGTTAAGGGAAGTGTTCCGGCTGACCTAATTTATGCAGCCTAACAATTTGAATTTTAGAAGTAGATAATGTGTTATGTGTATGCCAGGTTAAAGAGATGTGTTTTTAGTCTAGATTTAAACTGACAGAGTGAGTCTGCTTCCCGAACGCTAGGAATGCTAGGAAGATTGTTCCAAAGTTTAGGTGCTAAAAAGGAAAAGGATCTACCACCTGCGGCTCATTTTGATATTCTGGGTATTATCAACTGGCCTGAATTCTGAAATCGCAATAACCATGAAGGACTATAATGCAGTAAGAGATCGCTCAGGTACTGGGGAGCTAAACCATTTAATGCTCTGTCAGTGTTGACAGAAAAGGGCTAATTTGGGACCAACTGTAGTTTGTTTATTAAGCATGCAGGGCAACCACTCAGTAGAGCGTTACAGTAATCTAGCCTTGAGATCATGAACGCATGAACTAACTGTTCTGTATTTTTCATTGAGAGCATACAGTGGGGAGAACAAGTATTTGATACACTGCCAATTTTGCAGGTTTGCCCACTTACAAAGCATGTAGAAGTCTGTAATTTTTACCATAGGTGCCCTTCAACTGTGAGTGATGGAATCTAAAAAAATCCAGAAAATCACATTGTATGATTTTTAAGTAATTAATTTGCATTTTATTGCATGACATAAGTATTTGATACATCAGAAAAGTAGAACTTAATATTTGGTACAGAAATCTTTCTTTGCAATTACAGAGATCATAAGTTTCCTGTAGTTCTTGACAAGGTTTGCACACACTGCAGCAGGGATTTTGGCCCACTCCTCCATACAGACCTTCTCCAGATCCTTCAGGTTTCGGGGCTGATGCTGGGCAATGCGGACTTTCAGCTCCCTCCAAAGATTTTCTATTGGATTCAGGTCTGGAGACTGGCTAGGCCACTCCAGGACCTTGAGATACTTCTTACGGAGCCACTCCTTGGTTGCCCTGGCTGTGTGTTTCGGTTCGTTGTCATGCTGGAAGACCCAGCCACGACCCATCTTCAAAGCTCTTACTGAGGGAAGGAGGTTGTTGGCCAAGATCTCGCGATACATGGCCCCATTCATCCTCCCCTCAATACGGTGCAGTCGTCCTGTCCCCTTTGCAGAAAAGCATCCCCAAAGAATGATGTTTCCACCTCCATGCTTCACGGTTGGGATGGTGTTCTTGGGGTTGTACTCATCCTTTTTCTTCGCCCAAACACGGCGAGTGGAGTTTAGACCAAAAAGCTCTATTTTTGTCTCATTAGACCACATGACCTTCTCCCATTCCTCCTCCGGATCATCCAGATGGTCATTGGCAAACTTCAGACGGGCCTGGACATGTGCTGGCTTGAGCAGGGGGACCTTCTGTGCGCTGCAGGATTTTAATCCATGACGGCGTAGTGTGTTACTAGTTACTCTTCAGGTCATTGACCAGATCCTGCCGTGTTGTTCTGGGCTGATCCCTCACCTTCCTCATTATCATTGATGCCCCACGAGGTGAGATCTTGCATGGTGCCCCAGAACCGAGGGAGATTGACCGTCATCTTGAACTTCTTCCATTTTCTAATAATTGTGCCAACAGTTGTTGTCTTCTCAAAAAGCTGCTTGCCTATTGTCCTGTAGCCCATCCCAGCCTTGTGCAGGTCTACAATTCTATCCCTGATGTCCTTACACAGCTCTCTGGTCTTGGCCATTGTGGAGAGGTTGGAGTCTGTTTGATTGATTGTGTGGACAGGTGTCTTTTATACAGGTAACGAGTTCAAACAGGTGCAGTTAATACAGTTAATGAGTGGAGAACAGGAGGGCTAGAAAAACTAACAGGTCTGTGAGAGCCGGAATTCTTACTGGTTGGTAGGTGATCAAATACTTATGTCATGCAATAAAATGCAAATTGATTATTTAAAAATCATTTTTGTTTTAGATTCCGTCACTCACAGTTGAAGAGTACCTATGATAAAAAATTACAGTCTTCACACAGTCTTGTTAGTCCATCAGCCTCAAACCAGAACTAACAAGCATAAACTGCAAAAGTTAGCAGGGTAGATACCTGCACATTTAGATCTTCACTGGTTTATCAGCTACTGCGAAGACAATAGCAAGCAATATGCAAAGATAGGCTCAAGTGAGACAAAACTTTTACTTCTTTGGTGTCCTGAAGGTACTAGAACAATTAAAAACCTAGCAGAAGAATTCAAATATTATATCTTGTGCTTTTTCATTTCTGATGGGGCCATGCCCAAGAACCTTTTTTATTTTTGCAAGCGGATTAGAGATCGGAAATGCGAAGCTGTCTCTCACGGTGACATTCCAGAGAGCCAGCCACTTCTCAAGCAACTTGACTGGCACTTCCCTGGGATCTGAGCCAGGGGAACGTCTAAGAGACACCCTTACTCTTGTCAAAACATTAGAACACTCTCCTGAGCACCAGATCCTCTGTGTGAGTGTATATGTATGTAAACACAAGATGTCAGCTTGCTCATCTATCTGAAAAGCCTTTAGCCTTTGCGTCGCCATGAAGAGCAGGTTCAGCTGACGACATAATCCTTTGAAATGTGCCGTGTGATGTTACAGCTTTAATCACCTGCATGCCAGCAAGACAGCCACAACATGCAGATATGAGAGGTTTACTTAAAAAATATATTCAGTACAAATGACTAATTACCAGCTCTAGATGCATTCTGAGGATTTTTTCTTTCATTTCCTGTGCTCATATTTGACAAAAATTAGCAGAATAAATGGTGAAATATGTTAAATGGACTCTTGTTGTCTTCTTAACCTGAAAATGTACAAGTGGGTCAAAAAGGACCTGTCTGTCCCCATTTTTGGGGACATCATTATACATTTTAATCCTGCTAGTAACCCCCTCTGTCACAAAGCGTATCTGTAATCTGAATTTTAATACATTAATTTCCTATTCTTGTGTCATAATCATCGTTCGTAACAATGTCTATGTATCCCGTTACTCCTCGAGCTAGTATGTTCTATTACACACAGCATCAAAAGCCACAGCGGAAAGAAAGAGAGGTCATAATGTATGTGAAGTAGGCTAATTCACTATGACATTAAACATTCATGACCTGAAAGATGCTGTGAGGATGTTTTCCAAAAACACACATTTACATTTCCTATTCCACAGTGTAAAGTGCGTTCAGTTCAGCCTGGGGTCTGATACATCAAAATCTCCCCACACATCCTGTAATTTAGATCCGTCTGTCTCTCTCTGGCTCTGGCCTGGGGCAGATTTCTCTTAATTTAATAAAGGGCTTAAGCTTCAACCCGCTTTTGAAGGATCTTACTGCTATTAAATTCATTACAATATATCACCCACTGGAGACAAGGCTGTGGGCAGTGAGTGGCCCCTGAAATGAATTAATGAAGAACTCAAAAAGAGAAAGAATATCTGCCTGTGATCCACCCTGCTTCTGAAGCCTCATATCATTTCTATACATAAAGGTAACAATCTCCTAGTAGCCTATATATAATTGTTCTCATTACTGTCGTAAAATCCAATTATGTAGTATTAGTGCTGGGCGGTATACCGGTTCATATGGTAATTTCGATTTCGGAAACTCAATTTCAATCACAGAATCCAGTCACAAGAACATACTGCATAAAACGGAAGGGCACAGAATTTGACAATTCTTGGATGAATAAATCAAAAGTAGGGCTGTACAATGAATCAGATATATGGACTAGTGTCTGTGAATATTAAAGCTAAAAAAGACTGCTATTGAAATCTGAAGTCTGTATAAATGTGCGCCACAGTTTCATCTACTACTACACATACTGAAGCACGCAAGATGCTCGTGATGATTTCAGTGTCTGCTATCTCACTCACTATATATGAACGTCATCTGTAGAGATGCTCTAAGGGTAACTTTATGAACATTTCACAGTTTAATTTGATAAAATGATTGACATTTGTCGTATCATATACACAGGAAGTCAAAGGTCTTCATGACCTTATTACGATGGTAATACCATTTATTAAAACACACAAACTCAAAGGTCTTTTTTGAAATTAAAGAAATTGCACAGTAAAAACGTAGCCTACTTATTATTATCATTAATTTAATTTAATTAATTTGATTCATTAAATTAAAGGGGGGGGGGGCTGATATACCGTGAAACTGCCAGAATCTTAAAAAAAAAGAAAAAAAAAACATGATACAGATTTTTGGTCACACTGCCCGAGTATAGAGCTCTATCTACATATATGTTTGTATCATTCACAGATGCCACACCCATGGTATATTGTTTAACATACTTGGCTATCACACTAAGCTTAACTGTGTTTTAATAAGCTCTGAGTCTCAATCCATGTTAATCACTTTTTTAAATATATGCAAATTAACTCATTGAGCATTACCCAGGGTTTACAAATGTACAGTTTGAAATATGGAAACTAGACTACCAACAATTAATTACTAACCAGAAAATGAACAGTGTTAAACATGAACAAGATAACCCAGGATTATATTAAAAATAACACAGGCATCACTACATGGCATCATAAACTCAATTTTGAATGTTTCAAATTCAAATCTCTTCTTTTCAGTGTGTTGATGAGATTTGGGTTCACCCCTTGCTCACATGTGTATATATAGATACAATATGTAATTGTTGCGGTTCAAGTGGGTCAACAGAGCACAGTCCAGACAGAGCTTCACACAAATGAACGCTTAATAATAATCCAAAGGGAGAATATAATCCAAGAAACAAGCCACACAAGAATACCAAAAACAATACAACGATTGACAAGGGAGAGACAGGAACAGAGGGATTAAATACACATGGAAACAAAGGGATCACATGATGCTAATTAATGACATACACCTGACGACGATGAAACAATGATGATGAGAGTGGCGGGAAGAAATCAAAACAAAAGAGCATATGTGAAAATAGAAAAACAGTCCAGAACAGGTATACATGTAACAGTAATATTGGCTTCACTGCATACTGATATTTATCTGAATAAAACAGCCTTGATATAGAGTATAAAAATGAGTAGTTTTTGTCAACAAGCTGAAACATCATCAGCACGTAAGTTATGTACTTAATGTGTGTGTGTTTGTAAAGGTAAGATATGAAGGCTGTAACCTCTTCTGCGGCCCAGCTAATACACAGACCATCTATTCCCATTGCGTTGCTCAACATCAAAGACCTGCTGACCTTCCTCTGCAAACACACATGCTGAATTGGCTCGCTGTTTGTCTTTTCTTCATAATATCAAACCGTTTTCAGAGTCCTTCACATTGTCTGTAGTACAGCTCATGCAAGCTTTAGCTTTTTACACACCCATACGGACACAGCAGGCTTTCACCAGATATTTGGATCGTTCATCACCCAATATGACACACAGTTTGACCTCAGGGAGGAGGAAGAGGCAGAGTCTGTTCCTCAGACAGCGAGGAGGAAGAGGCAGAGTCTGTGCAGTGGGCAGCAAGAGAAGACCACAGTTCAGTGAATGCATTAAAACTAGACAATGATCCAGAGGATGGGCTAGCTTTGCTAATTGTTGTCATGTTTACTGGATTGCCTTAGTAAATAGCCTGTCTCCACTGACACTGTAGGTTTTGAATGAGAGAAAAACTAACAAAGAACATCATTCTTGGGCTTCTCTAAAAACATAGAAATGATTGAAAGTGGTCATGGCATGAGGAAACAAATTTTGCTAAATCTTTTCACATATAAGAGTCTATTATAGCCTACTATAAAACTTCACCGTAAAAAGAGCATTTATTGTAACTAAGCTCCAAAAAACACCAACTTGTCCTCTAGTTCCACAACTTTGTGACATCAACACAGGACTGCCTCCACAGCAACATAGTGTGAGTTAGCGCAAGTGGGCCACTCCAAAAACACAGTTATGTCATTGTTCCAGGACACTAGGTACCTATATTCCAAAAACTCTTCTACATAGTCCTCAAAAGTGTGGCCATTCTGCCAGAGGGCGAATACTATGTCCTCAGGATAGGAGTAAACTGCTGCTAGATCCATCAGTGGAGTTAATTTTATTGTCACGGTTGCTGGAAACTGGGAATTAGTAGAGTGGATCTAATTGTTTACAGAAAACTTGACAAAGATACATGAAACACTGGAGGCTGGAGCAAACCATAAAATAAAAGCAAACTGAGACAGCTTAGCAATATTACCACTAAGAAAATAGCTGCATCCCAGTTCAGAGGCTGCATCCTTCAAAGGCCATTCCTGCAAAGTCTACAAAGGTTCAATCAAGCATTCTTAAATGGGACTGTGTAGCTTACAGAGAATTGCTCTTTTCGCCTAGCAATTGACCCTTCGCAAAACCCATCCCCTGTTGCAATGCCCGACAACCCATGCTCTCTCACACCACACATTATGTTCATCCGCAGTGAAAAATACATTGAGCAAAGAGGACACTGACAATGTATGAAACAGTTTCATATTTAAAATATTGTAATTTAAAGCAGTTTAAACACTAAATACCGTATAGTGGCTCCTTCATGTGTCATGACAGATCCTTCAAATCCTTGAACCGACCATCTCTTCATACTAGTTCATTTATAGGAAGGAATGTTGTTTCAACCGTGGAAAGATGTGAGTATGCACAATATTTCAAGTTAACCAACGTTAATCTACTATAGGCTATTCCCTGATGGCTTTGTCGGATAAGATGGCGGATTCCGCGTTATCATTGGTTAGATTGCCTGTCAATCAAACTGTTTGCGAAGGGTCAATTGTGACAGCTGCCATTGGCGAGCGGCAGTGACACTTGAATTGGACTTTTTTGAAAGGTACATTCTATATACTATCTGAAAACAAAACAGGGTTCACAACCTGTCTAAATATGTCCATTTATGTACACAATAAAGAGTATAAAATATCTATAAAATCGCATCTTGGGGCGATATAAGCCAACATTTGAACTTTTTTGTTAAACATTTGTACCGTTAGATATTTGAGTAAGTTGAAACCCAATAATTGCATTTAAAAATACAATCTGTAATTTTCTCTGGTACCCAAAAAATGGTACTCTGAATTGGGACACAGCTAAAAACCAACAAAGAGTATAGACTGAAGAGGGCTTAAGTAGACAATGCTAACTAGATGATTAATAAGACACAAGTGAACCATATAAGGGCTAATCAGAAACCACAGTAACTGATACAAACCAAAGACTATAGCTAAAGAAAGACAGTTCACTCCTATTAGTTATGAATGGGAGAAACTGCAACGCACAATATGGCGGAATACGTCCGGCCTTCTAAAAGAGCCAATCGCTGATTGATCAAGTTATTGCGTCACTGCAGCTACTGTTAGAAGCTAAGGTTCCCATAGAAACCTGAGACATGGCTTAGGACTGCACATGCGCATTGGCTTCTCTAGCCTGAATTTTTTTTTTTTTAGCTATTTGACCATAAGAAACAACATTTTTTGGACAGGTCAAGTCAGATTTTGTTGCTATTGTTTTTGAGATTTCAGGATTCCCCTGTTTTGGATGCCCGAAATAGCTGCCCGTAGGTGTTGCAAATATGGCCACAGAGTTTCCTAGAAAGGGCCTTGGCTGCATTCCAGTTCGTTTTTTTAGGCCCTCACCTCGCTTCACTTCACTCAGTCTTGTTGACTCAGATGTATGTCATTGTTTACATTGCCTACTACTGGCAGAACCTTTGCAATGGGCTAAACTGGAACGTCCTAAGCCCTTGATCACTTGGAATCTGCTATGGAGTTGATTTATTATTTATTTTTTTAAATAAATTAACGAAATTATGAAATTGTTTAATGCAGCATTCTATGTGTATATATGTGTGTTTTAAATATTACAAAAAATAATTAACATATAGTTGTTTGTGGTGGGGTAGATTAAACGCGATATGTGGTGACGTCACAATCGTGTTGTATTGTGGGTTATGGAGCTGCCTGAAATGTACATGGAGTAGACTGAGGGAGCGAGGGTCTGCCCATATAAACTTTCCTCGTCCACTTCACGAAGTGGAACGCACTTCAAAATGGCGGCAGGGATTCCCCAGAGGGGAAGTGCTTAGGGAAGTTTGCGAGTGCATATCTAAAACCGGAGTAGAATGCAGCCTTTGTACAAACACAGGACACAAGGATGATGATGATGGACTTAGCAGGGCAAAATAAAAGACAAAAGACAGTCCTAATACATTGTATGTGATTTGTATATGTTAGTGGTGCAACAGATCACAAAACACATGGTTCAGATCACATTACAGTTTTCGAGTCATGGATTTTTTGAATCAGCAAAAAAAAAAAAAAAAAAGTAGAAATAAATAAAACACAAATGACAATGTTTAAAGACAAATGTAAACTTTGCTTCTTATTTATTACTTAAAAAAGCAAGTAATACAAAAAGTATTTTGATACCACAGCAAAAGTTCCTAACTAATGAAGTTCCTAAAGACTGTAGCGTAGTGATATCGCGAGAACAGGGGGTTGGATGAGAGGGATCACGAGAGTTAAGAAAGTGATCATGTAGTTGAGAGTGTGTTAATAAAAGTTGAAAATAACAATGACTCAGACTGGTTAATGAGACGAACAACACAACATAAATGGCGACGAGGGTGAACACACAAAAGAACAATTAGGATTACCGTTCAACTGTAGCTGGAGGCCGTAGCACGAGCACCGTCGATACATGTAGCACAGGCTCAGTTATCGCGGCCTATTCCATTGAACCTCGGAGTTTCGGATTTGTATGCACAATACAAAACATGGAAAGACTCTTACAGTTTCTTTGAGTTGTCCAGTGGAACTATCAATGCTGCCGATGCGGTAAGACACGCTACTTTTTTGCATTGCATTGGTGCTCCGGTGCAGAGGATTTTCACGAATCTCCCAGGTCCCAAAGATAGATATACGGAGACTGTAAACGCATTGGATGCTTACTTTACTCCACGGAAAAATGTTGTGCTAGAAAGACACAAATTCCGTCTGAGATCTCAACTACAAGATGAAACGATTGACGCATTTGTGAATGCGTTAAGGGAGCTTTAGAACGTGATATGATACGAGATCAACTCGTAGAGAAATGTGCACATAGACGATTAAGAGATAAACTGTTGCAGGAAGAAGGGCTTACGTTGCCAAAGAGCATTAACTGTTGCTAGAATTTTTGAATCAGCCCAAGCAGAGTCTAAAGTGCTTTCGGAAAACAATATCAAAGAAAAAGACAATCACGTAAATTTCATGAAGGGTTCAAGAGCTCCCAACGCAAAAGTGAAACCGCAAAATGCCAGAAAAGGGCGATTTGCAAAGAACAATAGCAACACCAAGTGTTATAGATGTGGACTGACAACAGAACTGACTGTACTGCAGAAAAACTGGTCATTATGCACGTGTTTGCAGAAAGAAAAACAACTCACATGAGTATAAAATTGAAAAATACAAGGCCAAAGACGAGTCAGACCACAAAGACAAACCAGTGAGAGCTGTAAATGACAATTCTGATTCTGATGAATTTGTGTATTCAATTGATCCAGAAGGAAAAGAGACCATTAATGGACAGAGGCTGAAGATGGTCATAGATACAGGAAGTGGAAGAAACTTCATTGGAGAAGAACTGTATCATAGATTGATTGCACAAAAAGTTGAACTAAAACAAACAAAGAGAAAATTCTTCGCCTATGCACAGACACACCCTCTCCACTGCGTGGGATATTTTGAAGCACATTTCCAATGGAAGGATAATGTCACCAAAAATGATATTTTTGTTATCAGAGGAAGTGTTGAGCCACTATTAGGAAGACGGTCATGTTCTGATTTAAAGATTTTGAATACCACACACCAGGTCGCTGCAATTGAAAATTCGTCAGAGAGATTTCTGAAACTTCTGAGGCTGAATATCACTATTTGTTTAAAGGACTGGGACAAATCAAAGATTACAGCCATAAAATCAGTGAATGAAAAAGT
The DNA here is from genome assembly GCA_038088235.1 of Zacco platypus. Classification (NCBI taxonomy): domain Eukaryota; kingdom Metazoa; phylum Chordata; class Actinopteri; order Cypriniformes; family Xenocyprididae; genus Zacco; species Zacco platypus. Next base: position 10,354,327 of record CM076075.1, on the reverse strand, counting down.
CAAACCTGTAGCTCAAGCTTTAAGGAGAGTACCCTACCTGATGGTAGAGACTGTGAATCCAGAGCTGGACAAAATGCTGGAAGATGGCATCATAGAGGAAGTGCACGAAGGATCTGAATGGGTGTCAAACATTCTTCTAATTCCTAAAAAAGACACTAAAGAAGTAAGACTTTGTGTAGATTTGAGACGCCACACCTGGCATCCCACATAACATAGAGTCCATGGCTTTCTGGTATGCTTCAGGAACACTGGACAATCCGAATGGAAGGTTGAAGCAGTTTGTAACACTCCCAGACCCGAAAATGTTGCACAGTTACGTTCATTCTTAGGCACTTGTGGATTTTTGATGAAGTTTGTTCCCAATTATGCAAATCTGTCTGAGCCCCTCAGAAAACTGACCAGACAAGGACAAGAGTGGCAGTGGTCATCTGAATCAGGAAATGCGTTTAAAAGACTGAAAAAAGAACTAACTAGTGAGCCATGCCTAGTATACTTCAATATAAGTGCTTCAACAGTTGTGATTAGTGATGCAAGTCCACTCGGACTTGGAGCAGTTTTGCTTCAGACACAAGAAGATGGAGCTAAGAAGCCTGTAGCGTATGCGAGCCGCTCTCTGACACCCACGGAAAGGCGTTACTCTCAGATAGAGCAGGAGGCCCAAGGGTGTATATGGGCGGTGGAACACTTCAGAGCGTATTTGTGGGGAGGCAAATTTTCTCTTCAAATGGATCACCGACCTCTCATTTATATGCTCAATCCAGAGAAGTCAAAGCTTTTACCTCCTAGAATACAAAGACTTGGACTGAGACTGTATCCATATGACTGCAAGATTGAACACATTGCAGGGAAAGACAATGTTGCAGACTCACTTGCTAGACTTCCTTTACCAGAAACTGAGGACAACAGTTACGTGGACACATATATGGTCAGAGTGTTGTCTGTAAACGTGATGGATGTACAAGCCTTGACTCTTGAGGAACTTAAAAGATCTACAAAGGAAGATACTACCTTAATGCAGCAGATTTCCATAGTGGAGACAGGACAGCGGCCTGCTACGATTCCTGAAAGTCTACAGCCATACAAAAGCTGCTCAGATGAGTTGTCAACCCATGATGGTCTTTTGCTGCGGTGACACAGGATTGTTCTTCCTTCCAAGCTGGTTCAGCGAGCTTTGAAAATTGCACACGAGACACATCAAGGTGTAATTCGCACAAAGAAATTTTTGAGAAGCAAGTTTTATTGGCCTAATATGGACACGGATGTAGAAAGAATGGTCAAAAACTGTAATGCATGTGTTCTGAATCAACCCCTGCATGATGATCAACCACTGCATCCATTAGAACTACCACCCAGACCATGGACCAAGATAGGTGTTGATTTGGTGGGTCCTATTCAGAATGTCTATTTTCTCACTGTTATAGTCTACTACACATCATATCCTGAAGCAGTTGTCATTGCTGACATAACTTCTGAGACCGTTACAAAGGAAATGATGAGAATATTCGCCCGATTTGGGTATCCCTTGGAAGTTGTCACTGACAACAGGAAGCAATTTGTCGGTAAAGTCTTCAAAGCATTTCTGAGAACTAAGGTAGTAAAACACATTAAAGCCTCACCTTATTACCCCAAAAGTAACGGTAAAATAGAAATATTTCATCGTTACTTAAAGAAAGCTTTCATAGCAGCTAAAAGTGAGGGAAGGAATTGGAGAGAAGATCTCTCAAAGATTCTACTTGCCTATCACTCCACACCACATAGAGCATCGGGTGAGACACCAGCTTATTTGATGTTTGGACGAGATGTGCGTACGAAGTTGCCCAGTCTCATAACAGACAAAAGAGAAACAAAAGACATTGAAAGTCATCATAAAAGCTAAAATGAGAAATTGAAACACTACGCAGACATGAAAAGACGAGCCAAAGAACACAACTCTCAGTTAGGAGACGTTGTATATGTGGCAAGTATGGAAGATGGCAAGTTGGACTCTTTAAGTATAGAGATACTCGCTACTGAAGCACACATCGGACAATTCCTTTGAAATGGTAAATGTAGAGGACGGCTCTAGGATTGTAAGAAATGTGAAGCACATTTGTCATGTTCCTGTTCAGCTGGAGATTAACATACCAGAACCTGCAGAAATACAAAGCGATCAAGGAACTTGAGAGACAGTGCTCAAAAAGATTCCTCAAAAGAGCCACAGAGTTCTTCTGTTACAGTACCAGACATTGGTAGCAAGCCTTTGACTACCTGTAGTTGAAACCTACTCGTTTCAAGGACATGATTATGTAAATGTTTGAGTATTTTGTTGCCTGTTAGTCAGTTTGGATTCAAACAATATAGTAGCATATTGTGTTAAGAGTAACCATAAAAAGGGGTTGAATTGAAAGTAATTTGTTATTTGATGATATAAGTTCTCTAATACTAACAAAGGGAGGGATGTAGTGTAGTGATATCGCGAGAACAGGGGGTTGGACGAGAGGGATCATGAGAGTTAAGAGAGTGATCATGTAGTTGAGAGTGTGATAATAAAAGTTGAAAATAACGACGACTCAGACTGGTTAATGAGATGAACAACACAACAAAGACAAAAGAAGAGAGTAAAAATAAGAATACACAATTGAATACTCAATTTTTAGATCATTTTATGTGTATGTTTATGTTCAAGCTCAAGGAGTCGAGAAATAGAACTCAATTATGTGTTCGTGTGCATCTGCAAGGCACCTCTGTGAGCGTGCGTGCGCACAGAACAGTGCGCAATTGCGAATTTTGCCTCTTCTTGCATTTGAATTGTTTAAAAATGTTTTAAACATTTTGAGTGTTTTAAATTGGTAAGACTTATAAACACATGCAAATAATAAACTTGCAAATAATAAAATGGTTCAATGCAGTTAATCTGCGAATCACATGCATTCTGAACCGTGAGGCCTGGTTCGTACGGATCACGGATCAACTACGATCCTTTGCACCCCAGCACATTTCTGAAATTACATAATTTGAACACAGTCACCTCTAATAACAGATTACTCTAAAATGTAATGTCTGAAAAGCTGATTTGAAACGAGATGTATTGTGAAAAACGCTATACAAATAAATGTGAATTTAATTATTTAAATCAGTTGATTAAAGATTAATCTGCGTATTAGGCTGGGATATGAGAAAGTATTTCAACACTGGAAAAATGATAGGCCTACTCTTCTGTAATGTGACAATTTGACTGGATTGTAAAAAGTGAGTTATGATATTAGTAAATATTATTTTTTCATGCTCATTTGGCCTTGATTACATTAGCAGAACAGAAAAGTTCTTTGAAAGTTAAATGGACTGCATTTATATAGCGCTTTCACAGACCTATGGCCATCAAAGCGCTTTACAATTTTTGCCTCACTTTCACCCATTCACACACACATTCATACACCGACGGCGACGTCAGCCATACAAGGCGCCATCCAGCTCGTCGGGAGCAGCTGGGGTTAGGTGTTTTGCTCATGGACACCTCGACACTTGGTCAGGTGAAAGTTAAGATTTAAGAAAACAAAGATTTTTATCTTTAGAATAACTGATGAATCATTCATAATAATAGCAGAGACCTTTATTAAGACAGTGGACAAATAGTCAGTGTTGATTTCATATTGTCATTAACACTGGATGAACTAAGTGAATTAAATGAGAAACATCTCTAGTGCTCTCACCTCTCTCTCTCTCACACACACACACACAGGTGCTGTTCTATTAACACACGTAGCAGTGATGTCTGTCAGAATGGCTGATCCAACTATTACACTGCTTCTCTCTGCTCAACCCTTCTATTGATCACAGTACCACAAACCATTGATCCAACAAACCAACCACGAGTAGACACTGTACCCTCTCCTCCATCTGTACATACACACACTCACTCACATCTCAAGTGCACACTCACAACCATCGGTGTCAGTTTGTTGGTTGTAGTCCAGCTGGATGTGATGTCACATAAATCTAACATGAATAAAATTCACCATAGTAGGTTTTACAAAATATTATCATTTGCTAAAGCTAATGCTACGCAGCTAGATAGACGTACTACACTGACTTCTAGTTTATGTACAATATCAGATGGACCAACTTTGTTTTTATTACCATAACCTTTTACTGTCTTGTTAAATAATACGCGTATATGATGTATCAATCTTCAGATTGAGTTTTAGTAGAACATTTATTCATTTCCATGTCAAAACTGCATTATAATCAACAAATTACATATCAAATAACATACAGTCATCAAATGAATTGTGTTAACTTCATCATAACTTCATCCTTCTGTGATTTTAAGTCCTGGGATATTGTGGGTCAGCAGAAAAATGCTTCCATCTAAAGTTTTAAATCAGTCATAACACGTTAGTCCATACATAACCTTTTTACATCTAGAGGGAGTCATAAATTCGGATATGGCAAAAAGTGGCAGAGACATGTCTATGTTTGAGGCACAAACGCACAAGCACGTGAAATGCACCAGGAAACTGTCCATCTGTGAAGTTCTCACCTCACAGTCTAATCGCTTAGGGGTGCGTTTTCCAAATTTTAGCCAACTAACATCGCAAGTTCTGTTGTTACTAACATAGTTCAATGATTTGGTGTTTCCCGAGACCATTGTTCAAACGATCATTCGCAAACTACATCGCAAACTTTTGTAGTTAGAACGACATCTTTCGAGCTGTGGTTAGAAACATAGTTTGTTGTTTTTGTGTACTTACTAAATCGTTATCTTGAGCAAAATAAGCAGGTTGATATTAAAGGTGCACTATGTCGTTTTTTGTCCGCTAGGGGTCGCTAAATAATTCAAAACAATAACAAATGCGTAGATTGATGACGCAGCGAATATGGAATCATGGAACTTGTCCTCATGCCGATGGATCTAATATATTTATGGGGAATTAATGTTTATGGATGAGTGAATGCATGTTTTTAACATGACTGTGGTATGAAGCAGGGCGTGGCCGAGAATCGCAGACACGATTGCTAGTGAGAGACAGATATCAGTGGCACACGCGAGTCCCGGGGGATATAAAGAAATGAGGATATTTCATTCTACCGAACTACCCCGAAGTGCTGAAATACTTCTGACAGGTCAGTTTATTTGATTTTCATACTAAACTGTATTAGTTTGTTGGCTGTATGAAACTTAACAGTAAGCTAGATCAACATTAGATTATCATACTGATGATATTCTAACACTTCATCATGTTGAGGTATATAACATTGATTAGTCTTATGTAGCCTACATTTGCTTACCTTGCCTAATAACATGCAAGTGCATCGTCTCTGTCAAGTCAAAGTTTGTCGCAAAGCTCTCGCCATCTCGGAAACGCCACACTATATTGACCCTTGTTTTATTTCTCCTTATGTCCCAAAGTTTGCTTGCCATGGTCCATAATGTTTGAACTAAACAACAACAGCGTGCCGCTAGCCATTACTCACCTGTCCATCTGTTGCCATGGTTACTTTGCAGCACAAGATACACCAGGGATAACGCAGATATTACGTCATTGACAGGCACAAGTGACAAGGGAGGGACGGGCTCTATTTAAAATTGTGATTTTCTCTGAATTTACAAATTCTTGGAAACATTTAGGATAATGTAAGTACACAGCTGAACGAAATATATAACACTATGCAAGTGGTTTTTGGATATTTTAATATGAAAATGTTACATATTATACCTTTAAATACAATGTATATGGAGTCAGCGGGTTGAAATCCAAGTGCAGCTTTATTTCCAAAATGTAGTCATACAGGCAATGGTCAACTCAACAGCAAACAGTATTAACAGGGAAAAGGCAAGCTTGTAGTAAATAATCCAGGCGAATGGTCAGAGGCAGGCAGATAAACATCAAAAAACAAAGAAACAGGCAGGATCAGGAAACTAGACAGGCAAGACAGGAATAACGCTCAAAAACAAGACTTCGCAAATCACAAGTGTATGGGGTTAGCTTAAATAGTGCACTAGATAGTTTGCAGCTGGGCCGTAATTAACATAAGGGACTTATGGGAAGTGTAGTGTGGTGTATGGAGTCCATGATATGAGCGGGCGACCTCTGGTGGCAGGTGGATGGAGGACAACGGAACGGATTCAAATCAGTATATATTTTATTTCGAATATATACAAATGTCTTTCACATATTTTAGTTTGAGATTTTACCGTTTTTGAAGAGTAAGCATGTCCGTACATGCTCTAGTACATATGAACGATCCCGTGATTGAATCTGGAAATAAAGCAAAATAACTGAGAAAAATGAGAATTAGTCCTCAGGTGCCATGTCTATAATTTATAGCAAAAAAAAAAAAAATCTAGCATTAATTCGATCTCAAACAGATTCATTTAAATACGTTATTACTCTTCCACCTGCGTGACATCATTCACCAACGTGGCTAAACGTCGGGATTTTCGACAACACAGTTTCAGGAAACCGTCATGACTAGCTAGTTGATTTGTTCAACGATGCATTGTACTTTGGAGGTGAAGCAGCGAGTTACGTCGCTGTACGGGAAACGCACCCCAGATGATGATTTCTATGACAAAAACTGCCTGCTCTCATCATTACTGTCATTAGCATAGTGGATATACACTCACCTCAAGGATTATTAGGAACACCTGTTCAATTTTTCATTAATGCAATTATCTAATCAACCAATCACATGGCAGTTGCTTCAATGCATTTAGGGCTGTGGTCCTGGTCAAGACAATCTCCTGAACTCCAAACTGAATGTCAGAATGGGAAAGAAAGGTGATTTAAGCAATTTTGAGCGTGGCATGGTTGTTGACGCCAGACGGGCTGGTCTGAGTATTTCACAATCTGCTCAGTTACTGGGATTTTCACGCACAACCATTTCTAGGGTTTACAAAGAATGGTGTGAAAAGGGAAAAACATCCAGTATGCGGCAGTCCTGTGGGTCGAAAATGCCTTGTTGATGCTAGAGGTCAGAGGAGAATGGGCCAACAGATTCAAGATGATAGAAGAGCAACTTTGACTGAAATAACCACTCGTTACAACCGAGGTATGCAGCAAAGCATTTGTGAAGCCACAACACGCACAACCTTGAGGCGGATGGGCAACAGCAGCAGAAGACCCCACCGGGTCCCACTCATCTCCACTATAGGAAAAAGAGGCTACAATTTGCACAAGCTCACCAAAATTGGACAGTTGAAGACTGGAAAAATGTTGCCCGGTCTGATGAGTTTCGATTTCTGTTGAGACATACAGATGGTAGAGTCAGAATTTGGCGTAAACAGAATGAGAACATAGATCCATCATGCCTGTGCAGGCTGGAGGTGGTGGTGTAATAGTAGGAGATGTTTTCTTGGCACACTTTAGGCCCCTTAGTGCCAATTGGGCATGGTTTAAATGCCACGGCCAACCTGAGCATTATTTCTGACCATATCCATCCCTTTATGACCACCATGTACCCATCCTCTGATGGCTACTTCCAGCAGGATAATGCACCATGTCACAAAGCTCGAATCATTTCAAATTGGTTTCTTGAACATGACAATGAGTTCACTGAACTAAAATGGCCACCACAGTCACCAAATCTCAACCCAATAGAGCATCTTTGGGATGTGGTGGAACGGGAGCTTCGTGCCCTGGATGTGCATCCAACAAATCTCCATCAACTGCAAGATACTATCCAATCAATATGGGCCAACATTTCTAAAGAATGCTTTCAGCACCTTGTTGAATCAATGCCACATAGAATTAAGGCAGTTCAGAAGGCGAAAGGGGGTCAAACACAGTATTAGTATGGTGTTCCTAATAATCCTTTAGGTGAGTGTATAGAATCTTGGCTATAGTAACTATAGTCAAATTCAAACACATTCTGTTGCAGATTTTAATATGCGCATACTTTAATTTGATTCTGTCGCTTACATTCATTTAAATTTGGGTTGTATCCGAAACTATAATACAACTTCACAGTCGTGGCCTAATGGTGAGGGAGTCGGGCTTTTAACCTGAAAGTTGCTGGTTTGATTCCCAAGCAGGCAGGAATTGAAAGTGGGGATTGTGAATAAACGGCACTCTCTCCACCTTCGATACCATGACTAAGGTGCACTTGAGCAAGGCACCTAACCCCTAATTGCCTCACCTGTAAGTCGCTTTGGATAAAAGCGTCTGCTAAATGACTAAATGTAAACAACTTCAACTATGGCTGTTACTATTTTGTTCTGTTTGATGAACATTCAGATTATTTCTGTTTCATTTGGTCCCGGTGTCTTGTTTAGCTCCTTGTTTACCTATGTGTATATATACCCCTCAGTTTGCAGTTGTGTTTTTGTTCTCCCATCTTGGATATTGTTCTCCTGCTTTTCTGTGGTTAATTTAATTTTTAACTGTTGGAATTTGTTCCTCTCCTTCATATCTTTGGACCACTCCGCAACAACGGCCCACAACTTCAATGGATTATTTTGTATTTTTTTCTTTTTCTTTTATCTAGTACCCATTCACTTGGAAAAGAACTGCATGAACATTCAGCAGTTTGTTTGTTTTTTGTGAATTTATGAATGCTCATGTATACGTGAATGTATTTGTGTGTTGGATGGAAGAAATTAATATAGCATTTAAAACAGAAAGAAATGGCCACAACTCAGCAAGTGCATCTCAAAATGTATTATATAATATAATATATTAAAAAGAATACTCCCAAAATTCTTTACTCTATAGTCAAAATTCATGACCTCTTATCAGGTGATGTGCGTTTGAGTAAAGTAAAAGCACTGGCTCAGCCCGCCGAACAGACGGCAACCTGGATTCAAGGAACTGTTTGTGTCGAAGCAATTATTTGTCAAATTATAACATCCCACTGTATAATGTCCACCAGAATAACTCACACACAGGGGATTATGAGAGACATTCTTACTAGTGCTAGACAAAGATAAGGCATGCTGAATATATGTGATGTATTTTCACTTGAACGCAGTACTCCATTTGACACATTCACATTTCAAAGAGTGGCAGTCAGTGTTTTTCAAGGGTGGGGAAGGACAGATGCCACTTATCAATGGAATCAATACTGAGATCTGTATTATCGTCTACAGTGCTGCTCCTGAAAGCTTATTCTAAAACTACAGTGAAATTGAACAAAAACAATGTATGCCACTGTTTAATTTATTGGTCATTTGCAAGTCCCACCCCACACAATCACCATAAAGAGAAACCAGGCTTTTCCGAAATTACAGAAATACATTGATTGGAGGTGTCAATGTCCATTGAACAATCAGATGCCTTCTTCCCTCATGCCTCTCTCTTTTAGACTCCCAGTGAAGCACAGCATTTGGTCAGGATCCAATATGACATGTGTAGAGCCTCTTGTTCAATGAACATCAATCATTGCTCCATTAGCATCAATAGTACAGGAAACAGGACTCCAGTAGTGTTCTCTAGTCCACGGAATCCTACACACAGATTGATGTACGTAAATTGATCGTGGACAGCACTGCACAACATTTAGCTATTGGCTAAAATATTTGTTTTGTACAATACAAAGATTATTTCAGCATAGATATATTACATTTTTCTATGCATAAATTTTAGTAGAAGCCTTAAAAACACCCTGTGGAGTCTTATCAGTTAGCAATCACAACTGATTTCAGTGAAGGAAATGGTATAATAAATATTAATTGCACACAATCAGGAGGTGGCAGTGAGGAAGAGTCATAATATAAAGTGGAGAATGATGAAGAATTACAGAGACACAGGCAGAGGTAATAGAGAAAAGGGAATTATTCCAGGCAGAGTAGTAAAGATGTCTTGTGGTTCATAAGTTCCTAATGGAAAAGGGCAGAGAGACAGGAAGAGACCATGCGAGAGAGAAACAGACGAGTTCAAGCTTTCACTAATGGACTAATCACATTGATTTCCATTTAGTTGTCGACTCTGATGTTATTTATCATGCTTAACAAAACCACCCGTCTCTCTCTCTCGCCCTCTGTTTTTCTTGGCATCACCCGTTGTTTAACCAGTGGTGGAATGCTGTCCTCAGTGTTTTCTTCCCTCTCACCCGCCCGTCCACTGACCCTCAGCTCTAAGCCGCCAAACTGCACTAATGCACTGAGGTCTCCTCGTAGTATAAGCATAATTCATCATGGTTTCAACATTCCTACCTCCACACCCTCCAGCACATGACCCTGACATGTAGTTTTTTTTTTTTTTTTTTACTGACGTCTTACTTTACCAAGAAAACATTAGTGTTTGTTCCTAAGGCTGTGCAGTCTGGCAGCATTACTGTTTTATCTAAACATTTTTCAGATAAAATCTGATAGATTTTCTGCTCATTTGCCCCCCAAACTAATATTAAAGACAAGAACTGGCATCCGTTTCTGTAAGGCATTTCTGATTATTCATCCGTAAACAATGTAGGATGGGGCGTAATAACATCCATCAATCCAAACAAACTTACTAGCTTTGATGACATCAGCAGAAAAAGAAAATCATTTCAGATTCAGAGCAAGTTTTTACACTTTGATGAAAGATTATGAAGACAAAGATTTTAGTGTAATATAACATGCATAATATGACAAAGGAATATGTATGAATAAAATCAAGTAAATTTCGACCTTAAAAGAAGGAACTGAAATGGTTCCATGAAAGCAGCAGGATGAGAAAGGGTGCAGATGTTATGTTTGTGGCATTAATGTGAACGTCACGTCTGTTCTCCACTTATCTCATGACTCCATCTTGTCCTCTTACTGGTAATTAGTTACAGCACCATAAAAGCCTGAAGGCTGCTGCGAGAAACGACACATTAGTGGAGGACGACAGAGACAGGACAGCGAAAGTTGGACACTGCAGGAAAATCAGGTGTGTAACAGGAAGATTTCAACCTTTACCATTACAGTTTAATACTACTAAGTTACATAAATTGGGGCGTAGGCATATGACGGTATCAAATTTTCATGTTGCGATAATTGTTGACGCTTTTATCACGGTATACAGTTTTATCATGATATTAAAATAAGTTGCAAAAAATTACAATACAATAAAGCAATACACAAAAAAGGTTTAAAGTAAACAAATGTTTCAAACAGATTAAAGTGCCAAAGAATTATATAGAAAAATTGCACTTTACATTAACGTCTCATTAGTTAATGCATTATTAACAATGAGCAATAGCTAGATTTGTTACAGAAGTTATTATTTGTTAACATTCACTTAAAAATGTTTAAACTAACGTTAACAAAGAATGCACAACTGTTCATTCGTGTTAGCTCAAGTCCATTACATACGTTACAACTTTTGATTTAAATAACGTAATATTAAATGTAGAAATTAACAAACTAAGATTAATAAATGGTTTAGAAGTATTTTTCATTGTCAGTTTATGTTAAGTAGATACTGCGATGAATACCAATACAAAAAAACTGAATGGCTGTTTGAAACTTCTGTTTATTAACTGCTTTGTTTACGGGGGTTACCGAGGTAACGGCTGTATTTCTGCTGTTTCATCAGCGTCATCTGCTGTCAGAGAGTGAATGTGCATTTTCATTCATCGCGTCTCCTTCACTCGTTCCACTGCTCATGCACGTTGGACTTGTTTACATCTGAGTGTGCATGTCCCTTTGACGCAGCATAAAGCGGCGTTGTGCATTTTAAACGGTTGATAGGTAAAGTATTCTGAAAATATGTTCTAAAAATCTGAATAATTCGGAATAATTATTCACGGTATTTCGAAGTGCCCACGATAACAATATCATGTTAATTATCGTGATATATCGCTGTATGTCTATTTGGGTGTTTATTGAAATAACAGATTGATTAATAAATAAATAAATGCATACATGTAATATATAATAAAAATATATGTGTGAGTGTGTGTATTAAATAGTTATTCCATAGTTTTTTTTTGTAAAGGGTTTGTGGTTCAGTGCAAAAGGAAGACAAACGGATCACTGACAAGAAGAAACAGAAGACTATAATTATGTTACACATAATGGCTCACATGCACACAATATCCTGTACTTCATGGTGGATTGGGTGCTAATTATGGCTTTAGTAAAGTTGCCTCTTCACTCCTTCAAACAGCAGTTAACATTATTTCACTGCTAAGCCCAATCAGCACCAGAATCAAGAAATGACTGAAGAAAGCACCTATCGCCAGTTTGTTTGACCTAAAGCTTTATGTGATTCTAATGTGTGTGATTGAATGCATTCCATCATATGGGGCAAGAATGTAAACAGAGATTTTAGGATGTACACATTTTAGTTGACATCCTTCTAGGTGTGCGGTTGAGAGTATCCTCACATCATTGTGTGTTACGGAAACTGCTTTGCTGCCGTGGTGAAGTCTACACAGAGAGTCACTGGCAGCAGTTTTCAAACAATTGAGGACATTTACACCAGCAGATGCAGGGACAGGGTTGCCAGTATCATGAAAGACTCCTCCCACCCTGCCTAAGAGGGACTGTTTACCCCTCTTCCCTCAGGAAGATGGCTGCACACCATTCGGGCCAGAACGACCAGGCTCAGAAACAGCTTCTTTCCAGAAGATGTTCGAAGTCTTCCTCTCTTTCATGCGCAATAACGTCCATAACTAGGGTCTTTTTTTGGTAATATTAATGTGCTCTTAATAGAGCACACATAGATTTTCTTATATGCAATAATGTTCACATTATATTTTTTATGTGCAATAACATCTGACTATTTATATTCCTAAACTCATCATTTGCATCGTCTCATTCTTGCTTAATCTGAGATTATATTGTTTATTAAGATATTTTATTCAAAAAATAACACCATTTGCTGTAGTCTTGCTTTCCGTTCTGATTTTGTACAGACTAGTTATATTATATTGTCTATATTATAGATCAGCATTTCCACCATGTTTCAAATCAACACTCCTCTTCCAATGTCACAACTCAGTAACTTGAGTATCATCTAGAATTTCGAGTTTCCCACTCATTGACTTTGTTTGGTTGTTCAAGTGTTCCAAATTACGATATTTCTGACTGCACTTGAAGTATATATATATATATTCAGTTCATGAAGTTTTAGTTGTTTTAATGCAGCCGTCTTTAAATCGGCAAGTTATCTTCTGTTAATCCTGTATATTGTTAACATATTTATTAAAGGATTAGTTCACTTCAGAATTCAAATTTCCTGATAATTTACTCATCCCTATGTCATCCAAGATGTTCATGTCTTTCTTTCTTCAATTGACAAGAAATTAAGGTTTTAGTGGAATTCAATGGGTGGAAGGTCCAAATTGCAGTTTTCAATGCAGCTTCAAAGCATTCTACATGATCCCAGACAAGTAGTCAGGTGGCAGGACTTTAAGCAACCTCTTGGGAACTGTTGTGTTGATGCAGTTAAAGGGTGTTTTACAGTAGCCATGAAAAGACTAAGGCCTGCAGAGGTTGAGGAAGGGTCTCATTTTGTGATACAAATGGCTGAACAAATGTTTGTCACAGATGACTTCTGATGTTTTTGCGCAGCTGAAGGTAAAGTGTGTGCTCTTCAAATAAAATAGAGAAAAAATTAGAGGAAGAAAAAGAAAAGGAGCTGTCAAGAGACAAAATAAAAATACTCAAATGGAAAATAGAAAAGTCATGAGGTGATCACTAAAAGGATATGGCTGTCATAAACCTGATCAGAGATAACTGCCTACAACCACAAAAGCCCAGAAGAGCAAAACTCATGCTGTGGATGTTTGGTGTTGTGTGTTTGCGTGTGTGTGCACAGATGTCGTGTAAGAGCGAAAAGAAGAGTGGTGTCTGTCCACACGGGAGGGAGGAATTAACTCCATCAAATTTTACTGCTAGCCTCTTTCCATGTTACAGCCATTAACATCTGCTATCTGCACAAAAACCAGCATCACAGGTCATAAAGCACGCTATAACTAACAAGATCATATCATTCTGGCACATTCAAACCTGACCACATATTAATGTGCTTTGCATTTTCTTGTATTAATGGCTAAGATGTACATGCTTGTGTGTTGTGTGCATTTGAGAGGAGACGCCATGTCGTAATCCCAACAGCCAGCACGGCTTAGATCAGTTGGAACAAACCTGGCCTGACAGGGGCTTAACGGGGCCACTGGCCTTTGGCTCCTTACATCTGTGGCGGAGCAGTCGGCCAACACATGGAACCCTCACACGCTGCTGTAAGTCCCACAGCAACATCTGCTTGTTTGAGGGGCACCGGCAGGGTGCTGCTCATTTCATACTGGGCCTGGCACACAGGACTTGGACAGACAGGTGGCCTAGCCAATCACGGACCTGTGAGCATGCTGAACCTGTCTCTTGCACCTGCTCCTTTCATCCTTTAGCGGCTCGGGTGAACGGCATCCATGTAGCAAGCTCTTCTGGTGTCGTCTACCCACCATCTGGATATGAGAATTGCCCTCGGCAGGCACAATGACCCTCTCTCAGCGCCTAATTAATGTCATGGATTATCTTGACCTGAACACAGCCCAATCTAATAATAAATACAGAATATTCTTCATTTACATTAATTCTGAGTCCCCCATTAATTGTAGTTTTTCTCTTCTGCTGACATTTTCTTTCATTCATTAAAGGGATAGTGATAGTTCCCATTCTGTTCCCATTCATCATCATGCTGTTTCAAATCTGTATGACTTTTTCTCTGTGAAACACAAAATTCGGACATAATGTACTGATCGCTCTTTAAAGCAATTACAGTTAATGGAGAACAGAGTTTTTAATGTTCAACAAAAATAGCAAAGCATATCTGTCATAATGAAAAATTAAAAGTATGTCTTATGATAAGCTGTATAAACTTCTGTGAACTCGAACAACCAGGGTGTGTTTCCCAGAAGCATTATTAGCTTACTGACATCGCAAGTTCTATTGTTACTAACATAGTTCAACGATTTGGTGTTACCCCAAAACCTTATTTCAAATGAACATTCGCAAACTGCATCGCAAACTTTTGTAGTTAGAACGAGATCTTTCGAGCTGTGGTTAGAAGCATAGCCTGTTGTTTTTGTGTACTTACTAAATCGTTATCTTGAGCAAAATAAGCAAGCTGGCATCTATTATTTCAAATATATACAAATGTCTCTGGTATATAAGAACAAGTCTGTGATTGAATCTGGAAATAAAGCAAAATAACTGAGAAAAATGAGAATCAGTCCTCAGATGCCATGTCCGTAATTTATAACAAAAAATCCAGCGTTAATTTGATCTCAAATGGATTCATTAAAAGTTATTATTCCACCACTGCATGACATCATTCACCAATGTGGCTGAATGACAGGTTTGGGACAATACGGTTTTTGGGAAACAGTTGTGACTAGCTAGTTGATTTGTTCAATGATGATGTACTTTGGTAGAGAAGCTACGTCATTGTATGGGAAATGCACCCCAGTTAGTTGAAAAATGTAAAGAGAAGGATTCATTTATAAACACTGCTACGTGTTTACCTCTATATTTAACCAGGCAAGTCAATTAAGAACAAATTTCTTATTTGCAGTGATAGCCTGGCAAAAAAAAAAAAACCTTGCTGATGTTGATGTCAGGATTTTTAGTAAATTAAATACAATTTACATTTTTAGAAGATTTGGAATATAGTGCACTACTCATATGGACAATGCATGTTTATTTCATACTGGAGCTTGACAGCCACATTCATGATATGTAAAAGAGTGGCCCAGATATTAACAAATTGGAACGCCATTAGCAGACGATGACAGAATTTTCATTCTTCAGAAAAACTTGGAAATAAAGTAGAAGCATGGAGGATGGAAGGCAATTAACAGCTCATTAGTACCAAAGTATTACAGTCCAATTAGTTGTATGTTCCCATTATTTAATTAATTATTAGTTCTTTCTGAGGTTCAACTTAATTTTTTTTTGTACGTTGTCTTGTTTGTTTGAAAAAACAGTGCCAGTGTAATTTTTTTTGTTCCTTTTACAACCACAGAGGACTACTATTCTGTAGAGTACCACTGTGCGGACATGATTAAACCCTCAGCACTGCTCTTGTGCATTAAAAACACGCTCACACAAACATGCACCTCATTAAATAACAGCTTTCAGTCCAGTACTCAAGGGGGAATAATGAAAACGCTAATTGGAGAACAGCACCTAAAATGACCTTGCTGTTTTCTAGCACTGTACATTATCTTTACAGAGGCAGACAGACAGAAAGAGAGTGGTGACATGAAACATGATGTGTGCTCTGGTCTGCTCTTAGAGCACTGTGTCAACAGTACAGTTGCATCAACAGTAAAGCACCAGTAATCCACATTAAGATGAATTCAATATGCAAGTACAGCGCAAATAATGAACAGAACGTAGAGGGAGGAGAAATCTTGTAAATGAGAAAGAGTCAGCGTAGTGGAGTATTGCTCCCTGCTGAGACAGCACACCTCCCCTCTGGCTGTGAGCTGCGCTGGTGGGCCAGGAACAGAATTAGGGGGTTATGGGAAAAAAGAGGGGCTAAAGCGGGGTCTGACTGGAGGGGTGGGGCGGCTTCTGAGCTGCTTCTTACCCACTGCAGGTGCGTGCCACAGCGCCAGTCAAAGTACCAACCTGCCCTCCATATGCTTGTTCTGCGTCTGCCAGCCATCTCCCGCCACTCCCCACCGAGCTCAGAGCTGGCACCTCTCGCCCGCCCCCAAATCTGTCCTCGAGCCTCGTGCCCACTCCAGCTGTCCTCCTCTGTTCTGTGTGCCCACACCAGGCAAGCGGGGCAGCCCTGGACCCCAGAAGCGCTATGGCCTGCTGACCAGCTAACAGGCCACAGTCGCCATATGGAGACTCCCGCCATCAGAGCTCCTTGCTCTGTCATCCTCTGCCTCTTCCATCTGAGCGCACCCACCATGTGCTGGAGCCGAGCCTGCAAGCAGATTGTTCGCCCCCGCTTTGCTCTCGTACTCTCTTCTTACTTGTTTATAGACAATCTCCTCTTGTTCTCCAGCCCCGCAGAGCAGGCTAGACCAAACAAACATTCAGAAATAGATGAACCACTGCGGTATTCTGAGCTCCGTTTGACACGACCCCTTCCTCTTCATGCACTTTATTGTGTTTGCTTTCCCTGCATTTGCCTGGTGTGACACTTCCTATAGCCGTGCTTCTAGATTACCCATAAATCCCTATATCCCTATATCCCTGCTAATCTTATATCATTGTGGGCTGCTTAAAAACACATACGCATGCAATGATATTTGTTTTATCATTCGGTCCATCTTGTAATAAACAGATGTTGAGAAGGGTAATCTTCTCATCGTCTGCCAGCCACAGCTGACCTCTTTATCACGGTAAGCTAACTTGGCCTTCACCCCCGTTACCACAATCCTTCACTGACCAAAAAGCCTATTTGGGAGCTTGTGGAGCTATATGTTACCCAGAAAGAAAGAGAAAAAGATGAACAGAGATCATGCCTATAGTGAGACTAACTTTATAAAGGTATAATATTGATACAGCTGAACAGCCGAATAGATAAAGAAACCTGTCTTTTCTAAACTCATTTATAGACGTACCAAAACACTGCTGTGACACGGTCCTTAATAAGAACCATGTTCTCTGGTTGACAATGAGGCATCAAACAAGTTTACAGAAATAAACAAACACAACCAATAGCAGTGTTCTTCAAGAAAGAAAGCTTCTTTTGTCTCAAAGCTCATACCTTGGAAGACAAGTGGAAGAAAGGAGTTTACAGTTGAGTTCTACACCACAGCTTTCTAACTTCACATGTCAGTTTCTCACTAGGGGCATAGAATGTAATGGAAGACAACATGCTTCCTTACTCACACTTGGGCAACTATACAGCAGGCAGATGCACCCACGTCAACCCACCATCCACTGACGCTGCTTCTGAGGGAATACAAACAGATAAAATAAAGAAGCCATCAAGTTTGAGAGAAGAGGTGGGAAGCGGAAGAGACAGGGAGAGCTGGAGCAAGAAAAAGAGTTTCTAATTTGGGATTCTTTAAATGCTTAGCACTCAAACCAATCTGCTTTTAAATGAATCTCAACAGTCGGCATTTCATGGCCCAAAAGAAACAAAACAACAAAAAAGGTGTCTTAAAGTCTTCCTTCCCAGAATGGTGGGTGTAAGAGAGATTGTTTACTGGTTGCTTCAAATTACATTGGAAAAGTGCAAGGATTAGCCATCTAAATCTTCCCCTATCCTTTTAAAAAAATTAAGAAAATTGTAAATTTTCTGATGACAATGGCTGTATCAACTAGGAGCAGACAGTCAAACATGCTTTAAAACCAACGAGGCAGGGGAAACCTCCGGCTGAAGTGGAATTCCTCTGGCGTGTTTAGTTTTTAGGGAAAGGGTAAGTTCTATACTGTATCTTAACCGTGTGAGTTTTCAGCTTTCAGATAAAGATATTAAGGTTTTTATTCTTTAAAATGAAGTCAGTATACACAAACAAAAAACACTATGGTAAGAAAAAAAATAGAAAACACAGAAAAAAAATTGAACATCTTTGTGGTGATGCTGTTTTGTGGACACCACCATCAAAACCACTGAAGAACTGGAGACCATCCACGGTACACTTTTCACCATTGCAGGAACGTTTTAATTACCATTAGCAGCTAATACCTTCATATCTTCATGTTGTTGGGTGTTCGGCTGTAGATACGTTCTGGTGGTGTTTTGTGCAATGCAATTGACTCTTCGTAAACAGTTTGATTCACAGGCGACCTAACCAACGATAACGCTGAATGCGCTATCTTATCCGACAAAGCCGTCAGGGAGTAGCCTATAGTACATTAACATTGGTTAACTTGAAATATTGTGCGTACTCACGTCTTTCCGTAGTTGAAACTTCCAATTGTCACGTGTATGAGACAGGCAGACACGGAGTATGACGTTGAACATAAATCCTTTAATGACTTAGAAACGGGGAAAACACATACCAACATTCCAACGATACAATGACGAGAACCGACCAAGAGTGAGGGAAACACAGGGATAAAATACAGACACTAATGACAAGGACACAGGTGAAAGACATAACTTATGACGACAAACAGCTGATGATAATGAACTAATAAGGACAGAGAAGGGAAACTAGGTCACGAGAGGAACACATGACAGGGGAAACAGACAGACAGGTAAACATGAAACATACAGGCTCTAACACCAATGTCCATTCATGTTTATTCGATGCTATAAATGAACTAGTATGAAGAGAAGATCGGTTCACGAGCCATTTGAAGGATCTGTCACGACACATTAAGGAGCCACTATACGGTATTTAGTGTTTAAACTGCTTTAAAAAATTACAATATTTTAAATATGAAACTGTTTCATATGTGTCAGTGTCCTCTTTGCTTCGCAATGCATTTTTTACTGCAGGAGAATATGATGTGTGGTGTGAGAGAGCACGGGTTGTCGGGCATTGCAACAGGGGGTGGGTTTTACGAGGGGTCAATTTCATCACCTCTGTGAACCAAGTTCCAAGGTATCTTCACAGAAAGTATTTTCACTGTACCGTAATATCATTGTAAAATCCACATGCATCTCTAGAAGAATGTTCTCCATCTTCTTCAAACTCAAAGTAGTTATTGTATTTAATGAAGTTTTAAGTATGGATATTTTGTCTTACAAAAACCCATCACTTTATTTCAGAAGGCATTTAATAACCCCCTGGAGCCATGTGGATTATATTTATGATGGATGGATGAATTTTTGGGGGGCTTCAAAACAAGACTGAGAGACCTTAGCAAGGAAAGGGCATAAAAAAAATTAACAGGAACACTGGGGACCCACAGAACTGCATGTGTATGTCCTTATTTAAGACAACTGATTCAGATCATCAGCTCATTAGCAAAGAGCTCTATGAACTGATGCCAGATAAAAAAAGACAAAAACAAAATGTGCAGTGGACACCCAGAATAAGGACTTAAAACCAGTATTCTTAATGCACCGTAAGGAGACAAGGATTGAGGATAGAGAAAGCATAAAAAGGTAGTCTTTCCACATATGCAGATTATTTACTTTTATATATGTGTGATTACCCTGCTGCTTTGCCACCTTTAATGGAAATGCTTAACACTTAAATGTCATCTTGTTTTGTTTAGCTTTTTTAAGAACCTACCCACATTTTTGCCTAATTAATTTTTACACAGCCAGATTCTGTTATTGTGTCTTTTATTTGAGGCTATGGAGCACATAGAATCTCCAAGGTCTACCTGCAGAAGCCTGAGGAGTTGGGTGGTCTAGCACTACATTTTTCAACATTATTACTGGGCTGCCAATACCAGGGTTATGGAGATCATCTTGCATTGCAAGAGCTATATAAAGGTTCAGCAGTTAAATTAAATAAAATTAATAAATAAATAAGAAAGAAAATAGCTTAAAAGTTTGGAACAATATGAGAATAAGTAAATAATGACTTTTTTGGTGCACTATTCCTGCATACATTTATCAGTACATCATTTGTTTGGAAGGCTACTGAGTACTAGTACTAGTCATTTTGCTCTGTGACTTCAGTTGTGCTGACAACAACAGAAGGAAAATTCCGGTCCAAAAACTGCAACTGGTTTTCTGTGTTTCATATACCTGAAACCTCTATAACCTGTAATGGCCACATGAATACTGAAATGTGAAAATAAAGTGAAACTAGAGCATATTTAATTCATAAACTATGTTGTAAGTTAACCACACAATGAGCTTCTAAAATGATCTGAGTGTGCTTAAAGTATTCACATATTAGTGAAATACTGACACCCATGAAACACAGAGAAACTAACAGATGATATATGTGTGTTATATATGCATGTGTGTTTTTGCGAGATATGCTAGCCTCGTTTCTCAGCTGTGTTGGACACACTTTCCAGCTGCAAGTCAGATCACTGATCCGCAGTGTGTCATTTACAAAAAGTAAACACTGACTCACCAACTAATAGATCACTTTTCTGGACGACTAGTTGAAAAAATAAGTAGTCATACAAACCCTATTGTGCAGTTTGCATGTTAGTAAGAAAAAAGAGGGCCATATCCTGGGTGAGTGCATATAGAAAAGCAATTATTAGTAAAGATAAACAGTAGGGGAGAGAGAAGAGACCGGGAACAATTATCAACAACATGACCGGCTGACCTGCCCTCATGATAAATCCATAGCCATAGATTTCCCATCATGTGTTCATGACCCTGAAGGAACCATGATCAGTTTGTACACTCACCATCGACATACAAGCAGCCCCACGGCTCCTTGCAATTTATAGCCCTCACATCGACTCAATGAAAAAACCTGACTGCAAGGCAATCTTCTCTTGTTAACATGCTCATGATCCACAAAGGAAAAAACATGTATTGATCAAAGCAATCACAGCAAATAACAAAGTAAAAGTCCAATAAGGTGCTCCATTTTGAATTCAAATGCAAAAATGCAATATGCACATATAGTTCTGATGCGAAATTGAATCACATTTAAATCCTCTGTAAAACAGAAATTTTATATTATGCTCTAAGTTTCTGTCACTTAATAACCAGAAATCAACTACATTTAGATTAATGAACTATATTTCATGGCAGAATAATTGTTTATTCTGATTAATATTAGAAGTATTATTAAACATGTTTTTTGTGTGTGTGTATCATTGCAATTGTAAGTTTTTACTGTATAAAAGCAAGAGTCATGCATTACAATGGTTTTACTCTGCTTCTCCCTGTGGTAAAACGACTGTAATTCTTGTGGTTTATGTAAATGTAAAAATATTTGGAATAGTAACAAATAATAGCTGTAATAGTTTACAAACAGTAAATGTTTGGGTAATAGTAACAAACACATAATTTCCAAAACGGTATGCATTCAGTAGGATAAAATGCAGTACTGGAACTCAATCAAGCCTAAAGAACGTTAAGCGATGATAAAGGATCCACCCATAAAGAATCAACAGGAAAACAATAGGAGCAGATGGCATAAAAGAAAATGCCCTTGTCTTCATCAGTATTGTTAATGATGAAACCCTTCATTTAATGCACGAAGCTTCAGTTAATCCAGGAAGCTATGCTGAGTTGAAACGGATGAATGTTACGGTGAAATGTCAAAGTGCTCCATTTTATCAGTGTCAAATTGTCTCTTGTCTACGGCTCATGAGGACAAGATTAAATACTTGCAGGTTTAAGCCACTAAAACCAGGTTCAAGATGGGTTTAAGTTGCTCCTCTTGGGAATGACGTTTAGCCACAGGTTTAAAGCAGCACAGGGATCATGGGCTTCTGACTGTCTAAAGACTCAAGGCTCAAGAAAGAAGCAGACAGCTTTCATAGGGTCAGTTCTGTCACATCTTACTTTGATATCTTTTGTTTTACCCCCTATTGTGTCTGTGTTTCTTTTTCTAAGTGAGTAACTGTCACATGTAACCTGTCTATCCCATTTCTCTGGCTCCTCTAAAATACCCTCTGGCAAACAAACCTGAAGAAAGCTAACACACGAATGTGCTTCCCGGAGGAAGAGCGCTACAGTTTAAAAGAGACAGAGTTGATGAAGATGAAGGATGACAAGAAGCCAGGACCATCAAAGCCCATTTCTGTGGAGTGAATTTGAGGTGTTATACTGAGTTCTGTCTATGTTCTATAAAATAAACTTGAAATCATATGCCATTCTGGAACCACAAACAACACAAAGCATCAAATCATTTTACATCACTTATCATATATTTCTATGTTTTCCACAAACAGTGACTGACTGTCACACAACTGAACGAAATTTAATGACGTCAAGGCTGTAATGTGATTGGTTATCAAGGCATACGCGATCCAAGTTAGGTTAAGTTAGTATGCGTTCTCCAATGGTAGAACCAAGGACCCACGTATCTCCCAATAATAAGGGGGACCAAAGTTGTCCATCCCTGTTTAAAAGGATTCTATCCTTCTTATTTTGCAACACAGAACTAAGCTATTTTCTGTGAATGTGCGACACTTTCAATTCATTAGTTGCTTTAGGTAAATAACTAGAAGAATAACAAAGTGCAGTAAATGATAAAACTATTTGCACTAAAAACCAGTCTGTTGTAATTACAAAAATTAATTAAAGTAATATGGTAAGAAATACCAATTTGCAATATCAAGCAGCATAGCGAGCTGTTTTGTACAGCTAAAAATAACTGGAAGCAAATGAAACCGGAAGCCAGAGACATTCAATTTACAAATGGCTGTTACGTTAAAAATAAGGTGGATAAAACGATGCAATCACATATTTAAATGACAGCATGTTTGAAGGACACATAATACATGGATATGGAATGCAGGAAGAAGTAATATGTCAAGATATTTTCCATTACAGTTCACACTACTCAAACAGACAAAACACAGCATTCAAATGCCTGGTAAAAGTATGTGACTCCATGAAACGTCTTGGATAAATGTAACAGGGCAATATAGAGTAACTAAGACACTTAAAAGGTGCAGTAAGCAATTTTTGAAAATCGCTTTTGAAAGTGGATCGGACCGAGCACCACAACAAACTTGTAGATAATCAGCAGTAGGGGATGTATACACTGGAAGAAGAGAGAGTGAGCAAGAAGAAGATTTGAAGAAAGACTTGAAAGAGTGATGGCTGAGAGACATTACGAAAGACAAAACCTCAGAAGAATATCACTGGAAAAAGAAGGATTATGATCAGGCAAGAGCTTTAATAAAATTAATAATAATAATAAAAAAAACTTTCCAGCGCTGGAGGGACCCAAGCAAGTAGGCCTGAAAACAGATGAGTTTGCGTATCTGCTCCATACATGAGTAACATTGGTTTTGAGTGTGTGCTGCTGGTGATTAACAATGCACTCTCACTTGTATATACTTGTGTACAGTATGTACATTTTTTGTTCTTTCTTGTCATTCGTTCGTCATCTTTTTCACGAAGCTTTAGTTTGCTTTGCTTCTGCTATCATCCACTCTAGTACTGTGCGTTCATGCATTTTAGGGGCAGAGCAATGAAAGAAAGGTTGTGTTTGTTTGGGTTGATTTCAAATATTCAACAAAGATTCTCAGAAATTGTTTACTACACCTTTAAAACTTAATAACTGAGCGTTTATGTGGCCAAAATGCGGTCCAAGGGTAATGGAGACTTCACAGAATTGTGAGTCTGATAGCAGCAAGCCTGTTTGCCCTGATACCAGCACCACTCTCAGGCAACTGAAAGGGACCTAGCACGCCTAGACTTTTTTTCTTAAAATCAGCAGATTAAATCCCTATATTTTCATTGGTAACTGAAAACACTATCATGGAAATAATGTGGAACCTTGAATGACAGGCATTCACGTTCTGCTGAGCTTTCTGTTGAGTTCTGCAGGTGCAAATTCTGTGTGGGCTTGGTGATACCTCTCTCTCTCTCAGTCTCTGTAATAATTAGCGTACTGCAGGCAGTGCTCTCTGTCTCTCTCCTCTGTTCCTTTAATGTGCCTCTTTTTTCTTGTCAAGTAATCATTGAAGAACCCGTGCGTCTGACACCGTCTCCAAGGCAACAGCGCTTCAGATGGGAAGGCAGGCGATGTGTGTACGTGACACACACACACACACACACACACACATACACACACAGTGATACTCTGACAGAGCACAAGGCCGAGTGTACACAAGACGATCTGGCAGTTTGCTCTTTTGTGGGTTGTGTGTGTGTTTCAGAGAGATCTCTACAAGCACACACGTTAACTGCGGTGGATGACCCTGATATCTGAATATGACTAAAGATAACACACATCCACACAAATGTTGGTACACCATTATGAGGATTTTGCATAGGCATTACGCCTTTGCCTTTTATACTGAGTCCCTATTTTTTATACTGAATCCCCTAACTGCTGAACATAAGTCTCACAGAAAAAAAAAAGAAAAAAAATGTTAGTATGTTTATTTAATCATTTCAATTACGGAGACAGCTGGATGTCCTGATAATGTATAACACAAGCACACACACACACACACACATAGGTTTTCATGTATTATGGGGAAATTTCACAGACAATCATTTTTATACCATACAAACTGTATATTTTATTCCCTACCCTAAACCTACCCATCACAGAAAACTTTCAGCATTTTTAGATTTTCAAAAAAAAACAAACAGTGTGATAAGCTGTTTTCCACATGCGGACCAAAAAATGTCCCCACAAGGACAAGGATTTCAGACATTGCCATCTTTCTTTGTCCCCAAAACAGGGTTTACCAAACCACACAGTATAGACTACAGCATCTCTCATCAACATTTTATTCCTCACATTCAGCAAGGCCAAGCAGAGACAAAAAAAACAACAACACAGAGTGTCATGTTCTGTTTGTTGAATTGTGCAGTCATATCAGTCTTTGCTTAATAATCATGAGCTCATTTATAGTCCAGCCCCCACAGACCCACAGCCTCATGAAATATTCATGTTTGGTAAGTGTCAGCTTAGCAGACCCTCTGTCAGAGGGCACAGTGAAGATTTGCCCCACACTGTCCTTAACACCTTAACACACGCTCACACACACACACACACACACACACGTGTGTGTGACACAAGTGATGTCAGGAATTAACTTGGGAAAATATATAGCAAATATCTAATAATTTCTATAAATCTAATATCAAACACACACTCATAGCAGTAAAATGATTTAATCAGTTTAAAATTATTCCGTTAAGCCAAGATCATTTTAAAAGATTCCTTTGAGCTGTTAAACAGAAAAGCCATAAGACAGATCAAAGAAACCTCCCCACACACATGCACAGGCGCACACACACACACACACACACACACACACACACACTCACATCGCAGTCGCAGTAGAATCACACACCAGTGCTGCTGATTCGGTCACTTTATAAAGTAACTTGAGGAGAACACACACATGTGATTTTGAAATAAACTGACCTGGCAGGTAGTAGAGAGGTGGTTTTAGTCCAAACATGGTCTCTGTTACAGTGTCATGTTGCTGGGCGCTGAAGTCAGGAGGTGTGGCACGTACCGAACCGTCCAGCGGTGAGAACTGCCCCCAAGCACACAGCCGGGCTAAATGTTTGAGGTTAACAAACCTCACTAGTCAACTTGTCATCTCTGAATTACCCCGATTCACAGGCTGATGAAGGGTGAGCTGTGTGTGTGTGTGTGTGTATGTGCAGGGTCAGATGGGGGGTCACCAACAAGATAGACCCAGCAAAAAAAAAAAAAAAGAAGAAAAAAAAAAGAAAAAAGCAAACAGCTCTGTGATTGTGTTTTATTGTTTCATGCTGAAAAGCGATAGAAGTAATCCTTCAAGAGGCTTGTCCCACGATGGCGAGTCTCTTCCTCCATCCCAGGATGAGGATATGTGGAGAGAGCGTCTTCCTTTCTCAGTCTCTCTCTCCTCTTGCACTCATTCAGCGTCTTCTAGCAGCACGAGGAGGAGGAAGAGGAGAAACCCCTCAGGATATAGCATGGATAACAGGGGAGGAGGGGGAGAGAGAGAGAGAGAGAGAGAGGGAAGTGGTTGTGCCCGCTGATGGTTCCTCCCATGAGCATCTTTATCTGTACAGTGGGATAGCACTGGAACGGCATGCGATTGGTCAGAGAACAGGGCGGTGACACAGGGGCATTATTCAGCATCGAGGGCATCTGTTCATACCCCTGCTCCTGGATCTGCCCTTAAACGGTGTCATCTTATCCTCCAGAACATCTGAGCCTCACACACTCAGACTGACAGTGAAGACGGCAGCTGGCACACACACACAGACACACACACACACAGTGCTTCCATGGTGGTGTGACGTTACAGCAGGGAGAGTGCAAGACAACGTGAACACAACACATTTTATATGTTTTTTTTCTTCTTGTCTCTCAATTTCAGTTTTAGTGTAAAAGTACTTAACTGGCATGATTCTTTTACATAGGATAGTACCAGTGCATTCATAAACCCACTGAAAGAAAAGAGAAATAAAATATAAATATATAGAGATAAAATATACTATATGCAATTAAAATACAAAAATATCAAATGTAAAACAATTATGATAGTGAGGTGTCCCCTCTCTGTCTTTCAGGATCATGTTTTTGGCTTTGAAACATGTCTATCCTGTCATGACCCAAACGACAACCCACCCCCCTTTGCAGCGGGTGGGGGTTTAACTATCTGCTGTGGAGGTGCAGAGCAGAACAAAACCAGCAGGAGAGAGATACAGAAAAGAGAAAAGACGAAGAAACAGAGTGATGGCAAGGAGATAGAGACAGAAGAGAGGAGAGTGAACAGAGAGGAGGGGGGAGACAACTTGTACCCTGAGGGCTGTCTCACTCTCACCATATACCTGCACACAGATAAATGTCTGTCTGTCTTTACCTCCCCCTTCCAACAGAAACATGCCACAGAGGGAGAGACAGGCAAGCACACAGAGAAACACTAATCAGAGAAAGAGACAGATGGAGAGAGCGACAGATGCAGGAGAGATAGCCAGTCCTACTGTGAATCTGTACTCACACAGGAGAGACAAGCACTAGACATATTTCTTTTATTTATTTATTCATTTTATTTTATTTTTTTTTATTAAAAAAAGTATTATATTTACTATGCTTTGTAAGATTAGGCATCTATAGGATAAATTTGGGTGCAGAACAGTCTGTTTCATCATTTCTCTTAGAAAAACTTTCTTTGTTAAAATAAAATGATGTTTATATCATGTGTAATGATCCAGACAGAGACAGCATGTGTGTAGCGATTCAGTTGGTGACTGAAAGGCTTTAAAAAGCCACTGGAGATCAGAGCACACAACACAGATCCTGTCAAACACTCATGCTCTATTCCAGTCAGGAGTAACATGCATATAAAAACAGTAATGCCTCGGTCTGTCTGGGGTCACCTGCCTGAAACCACTAGAACACTTCTGCAGAAGAAAGGGATGTCAGATGTTTCTATGGTCTCTCCTCAGAACATGAAGCGATTTGTCCCTTGCCTCTTCAGACTAAACATACAGTGACACCACCAGCTCACTAAAGCCTAGATTTGGTCATTTCCCACTTATCACGTGCCTATATTGTGTTGCATAGGCTTCTTTGTGATTTAAAGACCCCTGTGGTGAAAATTACGTTTTTAATGTTGTTTATGTCTATGTGGTGTTTTTAATATGCTTTAAGAAAAAGTGCAAATTCATAAGTCAACACCATTTTGAGTATTTTCTCCTTAAAACTGCAGTGAACCAAAGACAGTCTCAAAAACGTGGTTTGAAATAGCCGGTGTTCCTTACATCACAAATTACCTTATAAGCAATCGCGTCAACGTGTGGGCGGGCTTTAGCATAACCAAGCAGGGGTCTCAAGACAGGTATGAAAAATCGGGTACATTTAGCAATGTAGCGGGTGAATTATATATATGATATTTATTAGGATGTTATGATGAGCTATATGCCTTTCTCCATTGATGTTCTTAGTTGTTCAAAGGGTTTTTTAGGATACTGATTTTTAGAAGGCAGACGGGAACATGGTTTGTGTAACATTAGCAGCACATTATTAGCTGTTTGATAACTTAGTTAAGCAAAAGGCTAATCAGATTAATTACCATTATGTGTCCAACATTGTAAAGAGCAAAACATAAAATGCTTTACCATTTTACCAAGCAATTTCAGAGAGAAGTATTGCTATCGCGCTCATTTCATTCATAGTTTGCACTCATTCATGTCTCATATCGCACAACGTTTTAACATTTAAATACACATGTCAAATAGTAGAAAATGTGTATGATGTAGTGTCTTAGTTGATAGTAGCTTACACTTGAGTTGATAAAGTTCTGATTTATCAGAGCTGCACTCATGTCGAGTTCACACTCATTTGTCATTTAGCCATCTACAAGGTTTAAAATGTTTAAATGGACATGTCAAATAGTGCAAAAAGTGCATGATGTAGTATTTTCAAGTATTTTAGTTCATAGTAGGCTATTCTTGACAAAGCTCTGATTTCTGAGACGCATAATTTGATTTGCGATTGCAATATGCTCATTTCATTCATAGAGTTTACACTCATTCATTTCACACACGTATCATTGCATAGTGATATTAGAGGCTCATGTAGGCTATAATGTTGTGCTATCCTCCGACTTTGCTATCCAGCAAACACAAGGAGTGACTGAATATGTCCCCTATTATTTGGTAGAATTCGTTATTCATTTTGAAGCCATTATTTTGTGCCTTTCGTGAATAAGGTATTCGCAAACGAAATAGGATGAGTAAAGAGCGCTGTCAGCTAGTTCATCGCAAATTCATTGAGTGTCTATGAATCTATGAATCTGTCAAAACTACACAATGAACATTTTATTTACATCGTTTCTCTGTTTTGTTTCTTACAATGAGAGGATTTGTTA
Source organism: Zacco platypus (assembly GCA_038088235.1). NCBI lineage: Eukaryota > Metazoa > Chordata > Actinopteri > Cypriniformes > Xenocyprididae > Zacco > Zacco platypus. The sequence goes on along the minus strand of CM076075.1, from coordinate 10,325,079 downwards.
TATCCTTAATTCAGGATTTCTGCACGTGCAGAACTTAGTTGCTCAACTAGCGCTAAATTGAACTCATTCAGCGTTTTGAGAGAAGACTAAGACTAAGACTAATACTAAACGGATTCTCACTACCGGTAACTTAAATACACCTGACTGGTTATCATTTTCAACAGAAATCCCTTTGATGTGCAAAGAAAAAATCTTTCTGACCTAAAGTCAATTTAAGATTCCTCCCATGTTTTTAAGATGACTGGTAATATTTGTCAGATATGTCAGTATGTAATCTTTATAAGGCAGTGTTGTAGAACTCAAGACCGGAATATATTTTCATGGCCACAGTGTGTGTGTGCTGCAGAGGTCGTCTGAATTGTTCAATTCTTCTTCAGGTCTCTGTTTTGATTCGGACTCAGCCTACTTAGGTCTTAATGGACTCAAAGTGAATCACATGTGATCTAAGTGATCACATGGTGGCCAAAAGATACTACCACTAGCAAGTAACTGAAGCTAAGATTAATTATTAGGACAAATACCTGCACTTCAGCTGCCTCATAAAATCTAGACTGTCTACTCAACATTGTACATGCACAAAAGAATGCACAAGGAGCCAGACCACTGAAATAAATATATCAACAAATGTGACACAAAGCATGTGGTTAAGAGATCTATCTATGCTCAGACATAATAAACTCAAGCTGACCTTTAACCTCTGCCCATCCTCTCTCTTTCATCTCAGCAGTTGTGCTTGGGGGCCGGCTGCAGGAGCCCCATCTCCATATGCTAATTGTGGTCAAGCTCAAAGAATTAATTTGCAAATGTGTCATTACCCATCAGAGGCAGCAGAGGGAGGGTGCTAATTATGAAACTGGTGCACTGGGCGTAAAACTATGCCCAGGTCATGCCACCAAGCTGTTCCTCAGTGCTGAAAAGCAGGAGGGGACAGAGAACACAAATCACAATCAAAAAGAGAGATGCAAGCGAGCTAGCATGTAAAAATGTAAACTTTACTTCAGTAAAAGTGGACCCCCCACCGCCTTAACAACATTAATCAAGTTTTTTTTTTTTTTTTGTGAATCCTGAATAGTTGTTGTACATTAGAGTGGTCAAAAGTGTTCACATTAAGCTTACCGTTTTGATATAATAATTATGATTTTGGTATTACTTTACAATAAGGTTCATTAGTTAACATTAGTTAACTACATTAGATAACAAACTAATAATGAACTGCACTTATACAGCATTTATTAATCTTGTTCATGTTAATTTCAACATTTACTAATACATTACTAAAATGTTGTTAACATTAGTTAATGCTCTTTGAACTAACATGAACATTCAGATCAAACTGCCCATGTCAACAATTCAATCAATTTAAAACTTAGTAACACTTATTTTAGTGTGACTTAGTTGTACGTTACGTGTACATACAATAGTAATAATAGTAAATTATGCATACAAGCAACTAACCCTAAACCGAACCCTAATCATAACCCTATAGTTAGTACATGTACAGATTGTTAATTAAAGGTACACTTTTGGCTCTCTAGTGGTTAACAAACAAAGCTGCATTCGTTTTGCAGAAGAACATTTTAGCCGCAGCTACTTCTCTCTGTTTATGTCTATGACGAGTCAAGCTGGTACGAAGCTACTCCGCAGCAGTTGTCGTCACGCTCAGTCTAAAATAGTCTGAATATAAAGATTTAATATAAGTGTATAACATAGTGATTCAGGACAAGACAAAAACATGGTTTGGAAGATAGATTCATGATGCTCGCTCATTATATAAATTTGATACATTTTGAACAAACAAAGTTACATAGTGTACACTTAATATTATTCAGTACTTATTTGTATAATTACACTGTAAAACTATGTTGAAACTTACAATATCACTCTCACACAATATCTTAATATCTTATAGGTTAAGATTTATTGAAATTTCGGTAACACTGTACAATAAGGTTCATTAGTTAACATTAATTAACATGAACTAATAATGAACTGCACTTATACAGCATTCATTAATCATTGGTAATGTTAATTTCAACATTTACTAATACATTATTAAAATTTTGTTAACATTAGTTAATAACTAATAGCTAACTAATGAACCTTATTGTAAAGTGTTACGGCTATATCGCCCAGCTTTGGTCTATTCCATGCAAACCTAAATAACATATTAAACCTAAAGTGTTATATGTATCTGAACCTGTTGATTGGGTCATTTCCACTGATCTGTGATAAAAAACAAACAGCCATTGTGACCCATTAATGCTGAGGAATGTTCACACACAAAGAGAGCCCGGAATGTGCCCACGTCTGACCTCGGGGCAAGCAGATGGTGCCGCAGTGCTCATCACAAGATTTTCTATTTTCTTTAAGGCTGTGGCTCTTAGGTGATTGCTGTACAGTAATTTATGGCTTCTGCACCCTGGGGTTGACCCCGTTTACCTCAGTTGAGTCTTTAGAGAAAAGCTGGGGTGCTGGGGAACTGCTTCTTTTCTGCCTACTGTCTCCAGAGAGACTCCCCCTGTGTTCTGCATATTAAAGGTGAGACTACAATAAACTTTTGGTTACAAGTTACTGATGTATTTCCTGTTGGTGGAGTTGCTCTGATGTAGTTTTATGGACACAGCAGACCTTATTCCTGAGGTGGAGGCTTTAAGTTGAAAATATGGACAGGATCTGGACAGGGATATAATTATCCCCCTTTTTTATAATTATATATATATATATATATTAGCCTTGTCCTGTTGTCTGAGACTTTTTGGTCCCTCCTGTCAGTTTTGATCTGTGTGTTCACCATCTCTACACACTCCAGCATTGAGAGCCCCAAGTCCAATGCACTACCACCAAACCCACGTCTCTTTGCAACCGTATCAATCCAGTCGAAGTGCTATTGATACATTTGAATCTGATCTAAGATTCTGAGATCCACACAGGTGGGTTTGTTATCACTGTGACAGAGACACATGACTTGGATAGTAGCAGCCAATTTTACGCATTGAACATGTCTGCTGCTACAGTGTGTGTTGTGTGTGTATGAACGCATTTGTCCAAAAGATCATTTACAAGAGTACAAATAATCAATTTGTTTCTGCTAACCCTCATCTGACACCAGACTGACCTTAAGACACAATGCTTTAAACCAAAGCAAACTTCACAATAACAAAATAATCAAATCAAAGAAGTGTTTCCTGTGAACATACAGTATGAAAACCACCCACTCTACACTCATGCAAACTCAAGCCCAGCAGGTCAACATAAATGTATCAACAGAGCATTTGTTCTTACTCACAGCGCGAATGCTGTTATTTGCCATATTTGTGATTGATATATGTGTATATAACTAAAATTCCATAATATTATTCACATTAAAATCATTATTCTAGCATTACATTAACAATCAGGACTTTAGGTGCCATTAAAAACACACTGTCTTCCATTGTTCAGTAAATAGGAATTGCAGAGGTGAATTAAGGGTGGAAAAAACAACAGACACTTACCTGCAGAGCATAACATGTGGCATGACATGGTAGAGCAGGAAACATGTGAAGGAAAAATAGAAGACAGGAAATAGTTAGTAACCAGATAAATAAATGTTTAAACAGAATTGAAAACCCATCATTAAAATTTATGGAAACACATTATATTTAGGTCTCATTTGTTAAAGTGCCCTTACTATACTTTTCGAACATTACCTTTCATGCAATGCGTAATGTAGCTGTCTGTGAATGTAAATGATCTGCAAAGCTGAAAGTGCAAGCTAAATGAAGTTATTGTCTAAAAAGAAAGAGTCGACTCTGAACTGCATAATCGAGTCGTCAGGATTTCGAATACCACTTCCATGACGGCTACACATCACTGGGTAACACATTTGTCTAATAGCCGCAAACAACTTGACCCGCCCACAAACACTTTAGCTGCCTGGTGTGTACATGCCGAGAAGACACTGTTTTTTGCTCTTCAAAAGCAAATTCTCTCTGTAAACAGTTCCAAACTACGAGGAAGTGAAGAGTCAGTGGTTAAAATTACCACAGCGATACAACAGCAGTATAACTTCTTGATGATGGCTTCTCAAATCTCTGAGGTCTAAATGGGATTTACAAAATGCTTACCCATTAAAGATGGGACAGTACTCACTACATTTGGACCAACTTGCTCCTCAGAGTCACAACCTGTAAATATGATTAATTATTGATGTATATATTTTCTACCGGGCGTTCAAAATGCATTTTATATTGTATTTTACTGAAATACTTCTGGAAATCAGCTGTGGGCCACTATTACCTAAAACTGTGTGAATTAATGCAGATTGTCTGTTGTTCTTAATACTTTGAGAAATGAGAAAGAATGGAGCAAGATTTGTTTTACAAACTTTAATGTTCCATCAGTCATACACATTAGTGCTCAGCTAAAGTATGATACTGTTGATAATACAGTTCCGACATGTACACCGCAACAAATTAGAAATATACACATCGGTTTGTTGATGGACGTACATTTGTTCATGATGATGGTGAGGAACTGCACTTGCAACATGTCATAATGTACGTCAAACTGAGTGGCGTATCACTGAGAAATGTCCTGAGAAGTCGTTCTGGCGATGGAGGTTCACGTTAAACAACTAGTTCTTCCAAAGTTTCATCATCGGACTCGGGCTCGGATTGATATAAAATTGACGCCATTGTTACTGTCATTACAGGGTGTACAATTATGGCAAGCCGTTTGGACTTTCATTCATTTTCAGGATATGAACTTGTGATATCAACAATTACATTTTCAATAGTTAAAATGTTAATTCCTGATATCAGGAATTAGATTTCCACTAGTAACAACATTCATTTTTGATATCAACAATTCACTTTCCACTAGTATAAACTATAATTCTTGATATCAAGAATTGTATTTTTGAATTGTAAAATGTTAATTTCTGATATCTGAAAATGAATTCCTGTTATCAATATAATTTCTGATATCTAAAATAGCTTTCTTACTAGTAACAATCACATTCATGATATCAGAAATGAACATTTTTACTAGTAGCAATTCAATTGTTGATATCAAGAACAGACATTTGCACAAGTAACAATGTAATTGCTGATATCAGAAATTAGCATTTTTACTAGTAAGAATTGTATTTCTGATATGTGAAGCTGGAATTTCAACTAGTAAGAAATGAATTCTTGATATCAACAATTGAATTTGAATGTCAGCCTATGGCGAGATTTCACTAGTAAAAATACAATTCTTGATATCAAGAATTATAATTTTTACTAGTGGAAACTGAATTGTTGATATAAAAAATTAACGTTGTTACTAGTGGAAATGTAATTCTTGATATCAAAAATGGCCATTGTTACTAGTGAAAGTCTAATTCCTGAAATCAAGAATTAACATTTTAACTAGTGAAAATATAATTGTTGATATCACATGTTCATATCCTGAAAATGAATAAAAGTTAAAACGACTTGCCATAGTACAATCGCTGAGCTCTGAAAGCATCCGGACAGGAAACTGAAGTTCTGTTATGGTAATGGATATTTTTGCTATTGTCAGGCGCTATAAGTGACAGACCAATCACAACAGAATGTGCTATCTGGCCAATCAGAGCAGAGCACGCTTGCATAAAGGTTAAAGTTTGTTAATAAAGATTAATAAATCCTTTTAAAAGTACTAACTATTATTATTTAACTTACTATTATTATTTTACTATTAATTTATTTATCATGTTTAAAACCATACTGCAGATTTTCCTCCCAAAACCAGTGCTCAGACTTTTAGGTCTGTCTCATTTTTTTTTTCCTTGTGATTCTTCAGACGAATACTTCCTATAGTCCCTTCCATTCAATTGTTTTTCCCCCCTGTACATGTCATGATGAAATAGCATGAAAAAAGCATTACTGTATACTGGGTGTGCCTTATACACTTCACAATGCGTGCAAATGTACAGTTATGTAAATTTATTCACTTAAATTATTAAATCACTGCACATCTTAGAAACACACTTTCAGCAACTTTAATGTAGCATTGATATTCATCCATAACACACACACACATACATCATGCTGCCTGACAGATCTGCCCCAGGCTCATACTCTCTCTCTCTCCCTCCTCTCTTTCTCTCTCTCCTCTCACTGGCCGATCTGCACGCAGTGACAAAGCAATGAGACGGGTAAACACACCATGATCTATGTGGCTTTCAGGCGAGTAATGAGCTGTCAAACACACTCTGTTCTCTTGTGGTCAGATCTGCTCATCCACGTGTGTGTGTTTTAATCCAACACAGAAGAAAAGAACATCACTGCTGATCTCAAACTGCACCTAACCTTACAGCCTTGTAAACTATGAGTTAAGACTGACCCGATATATCTTGACCCCAAATCAGTCCAGCAATCTACTGTCTATTGTATTGCAGTAGACAAACATTTGCAGGGTCAAAGGCAAGTGCGAGTGATACAGTAGCTTCATTTAGGCTAAATTTGAAGCCCTCTAATTGCAAGCATTATAGATTTCTTACTGCTTTATAGAAAATAATGGAAACAATAACATCCCAAATTTGAGTAACAAAAAACTACACATTCCATTTAAATAAATAGATAATTCAACATATTTTGTTTGTCCTCTTGACGTGGATGAAGAACATTTGTTCTGACGATATACACTAAATGCAAACTCTCTTTATGCAGTGTTTGCTTTTTGAAATGTAACCAGCAGCAACAGAATTGATGGAATCCTTTATTATTATTATTATTATTATTACTATTATTTTGCTTTAACCATGGAAGCTATCTTTGCATCTTTGTGACAACAACATTTTAGTTATAGTGTTTACAGAAACATCAATATCTCAGGTCAGGATGATGCTCTGTTAATAGTCAGAATAAATATTTTCTCAGCCAAATCATATACTTTACTAGTCCAACTGCTGACAGTTCACAGTATGTGTGTTAATATAGAAATAAGCTTATGTGCAGCAGGTGTGTGCATATCGCCTATTTTACAATGGCTTCAAATCAAGTGTATCTCATCCCATCAAATTTTAAGAGTGGGAACAATCTGTTTTATCATTTTCATTTCTGCGTAGTAATGTGCAATATAAATTAACAGACATGAACAGAACAGAAATGAGACTACAGACTAAACACAGAAAGGGAGAAAGACGCCATTTTAGGAAGAGAAGGAAGAGACAGGACAGAAAAATGGGCTCATAACATGGGAGATGCTCTGTATATGAGTGTGTGCATGAAGGGCACTATTCTGGGCACACCGCCTGGGCAGAAGCAGATGGAGCAGGGCTCCAGACCTCCCCCTGCTGTGGTGATGCCAGTCTCAGCCCTGGCACTGCTGTGGGTCTTTCTCTCTCAGTCCAGTAGCGCCACATGGAAGGAGCTACCCTTCTACAATGAGAAGCTCATCTTTTAAAAACTGTAATGCAACAAATGTCAAATGAATGAATTAATAAATGAATGAATTAATTATATGGATAAAATTTGCTATTCTTTCTTTAGTCTATCTTTAGTATATCTTTGTCTTATTTTCTTATCAAAATATTGGGTTCTTTGCATCTAAAGTTGTTGACTCTGTGTCATGTTTAACCCATGTTTAACATTGTTTATTCTGACCTGATTTTTCTTATTTGCATATTTATACAAATAACATTGATCTTATTCATTAATGTTAAGTGTTTGAATATTTCATAAGGTAAAAAGTGGCTTTCCTTTCGAAAGGAAACTCACACTGAATGCCCTAGGGGTCGCTATGGGGGAATGCCTCCAGCATGACTGGTGTCAGAAGCGTGAGCCTAAACATGAAAATGAACTTGACATTAATAGACGGCAGCTTATGATATCACCACTGGTGCGACCGTGAGTATAAAAGAGCACCTGTGAATTACGTCATCCTCTTTCTTGTCTTCAGAATAACTGTTTGTTTGAACATGTGTCTGTACAAGGCAATCTATGGAATATGGCTAGCACTAGCGCTAAGTCTTTCAGACAGTGTGTTCCTGCATGTGTTATCTCTAACGTCATCTGATCCGGCAGCAAGCGTGCTCCTTGCTTCATGCCATGACGAGCAAGACGAGACTAATGAGATCGATGATGCTTCTGAGCACTCTCAGCCCACTATATTTTGCCTGCATCCATTGCACTCAGGCGATTTATGCTGATGTTGAGGGGATGCAGGTTTATGGGTACATGTTGATGCCTCTGATCGAAGGCTCCGTCTCAGCCTACTAAAACTTTGCACATCACCTCGTATCTAAATGGCAAAGCATATGCGGCAACAGGTCAGGCTGGTGCGGTGCTGCCCACTATGGCTTTGTTGCAGGCCTACCAGGCCAATCTGCTGAAAGACCTGGACCTGCACCAGGGCTATAGGCTTCCCCCTGAGGCGGTAGAGAAGCTGCGCCGCACCACAGATTTGGTTCTCCTAGCCACTAAACAAACTGCTGCAGCGATCGGACGATCCATGGTGGCCATGGTGGCTACAGAGAGACATTTCTGGGTGAACCTGGCCGACATTGGGGAGAAAGATAAAAACTTTCTCCTCAATGCACCGGTTTTGCCACCTGAACTTTTCGGCACATCCGAAGAGATGATAGTTGGGAAGTTTACTGAGGCAAAGTGCACGCTCCAAAGTGCGTCTACTTTTAAGACATTCATACGGCGCTGGTCCAGGTCTACGCCTGTCCTAACCAGATGCATTAAGATTCCAGCGACAAGCAATTTGTCTGTCCACATCAGACGCAACGATCACTAAAAACCACTCTCTGCACTCGCAACGAAATGGAGAAGTACATAATCGAATTCATGAATATTACACGATTTTAATATTATTAAAAATACATACTAAGTCACTGAAACTATTTTTGTCATAGAATACACTTGTCTGTTCACAATGAGTTGACCTTTTGAATGTTCTTTTTTCCTTTTATTTATTTTGAAGATCTGAGGTGAATTGTCCATTGTTGCTTTCAGTGTGACCATAATTGACGCACAAAATGATATTTGATTAGACGCTTTTAACATTAAATAAAGCACATAAACAGTACCTGAGATTATAACTTCCATACTTTGCGTTGTTGTTCTAGCCAAGATGTCGCAGAAAAATAGAAGCCGTTTCTAAAATAGAATCGTCGCATGTTGCTGTTGCGGCTAGTTAGGACAAAAACTCAGATTTACATGGAAAAGATACCTTTTATTGTGTGTCGCGCCGTGTCTGGTTAGGACACTTGTCAGCCTGCGAGAGGGTGTGGCATGTGTGGAAGGAGGGGGGAGGAGGCGTGAGGCTAGAGGAAGAAGAAAAGGTTTGAGGGAAGTGATCGAGCAAAAATACGAGGCAAAATAACATCTGCCTCCTTGCATCCCTGCTGAGTTGTCAGGCTTTTTAGCCTACTTAGCCGCTACTATAGGAAGCGCATTATTCCTCCTCTCTCTTTAGAGATTTATTTGAGCCTCCACTCTTCGAGCTTCACATTTAATCAGTGTGACTAGATCTGGTGAGCTGAGGCTTACTTCTCCTGTGAAAAGATTTTTCTGTGAGGCCCCTCTTGATTTAGAGAGTTGTCATGATGAGGCCTCCGCTCCTAGAGTTCGGCTATGTTTGCTGAGTTGTTAGGCTCCCTGTGAGCCTCCTTGGGTACTGTGAGCGTCGTCAGGCCTCCTCTCGCTAGAGAGAGTTATATTTATTTAAGTCTCCACCCTCCAGGGCTCCACCAGGATAACAGTTACGAGTTGAGCTGAAGGCTCTCTGTGAGCCTCCTTGCAAGATATCCTCAGTGTGGGAAGTTGTTAGACCTCCACTCTTCAGGTCTGCTTGAATGGAGTTTTTTTAGGGACTCTGTGAGCCTCCTGGGAAGCTGGCCTTAATATGAACGTAGTTAGGCTTCCTCTCCTTAGAGTTATCCTGTCAAGGCCTCCGATCTTGAGAAGCTCCAGACTATGGTTGTCGCTGGTGTACCTTAGGCATGAGGACTCCTTGAGGCACTCCTCCCTTCACCATGGCAGCATGACTTCCCATTTGAAAGTTTTAAAACGTCTCAGGCTACGCATGTAACCATGGTTCCCTGAGAATAGGGAATGAGATGCTGCGTCCTTTTGCCATAATTCCTGTATCCTGTATTCCTGCACGTCTCCTTCAGACAAGAAGTGGATGATGTAATTCACAGGTGCCCTTTTATACTCACAGTCACACCAGTGGTTAGTCATAGGCTTCTGCCTGCCAGTGTCAAGTTCATTGTCAAGTTTAGACTCACGCTTCAGACACCAGTCATGCCGGAAGCATTCCACCATAGCGACCTCTAAGGGACGCAGCGTCTTGTTCCCTATTCTCAGGGAACTATTGTTACATGCATAACCTGAGACGTTTTAAACAAGATAAGCAGTTATCTCGTCATTGCGACTCACTAATGAATGTTTTAATCATATCTAACAGTGCAAACACAACATACCTAAGAGATTCATTGAATAAAATGTGAGTTTTGCGCAAGTCTAGAACTTAGTCACTGAACAACTGGTGCTGTTTGACATTTCCAGCGATTGTAAAGGGAGCGTTCATTGATCACTTTCTATATATAATTTAATCACCATTTAAATAACAGATTATTTTCATCCTATTAAGAGAAACAACGTGAAGTTGAGCGTTTAGTCACTGGTTTGATTTACTGACACATAGACGAACAATTGACTGACCATGAATCATTAGATATCAGAAATCATTGGTCACAGATCAGGCATTAGAATTAACGCAGTCACTTACATATTGTAACGTAACATTACTGTCAAATCCATATCATAAAAGTCTGCAAAGCTTGTGCCTAAATTCGAATGATTTACTAAAGAATCCACAGTGAAATGTACCAAATACAAATAAATAAAGCTCAACTAAGACATTCACATTGTTGAAAGTAAATGACCATATCCCTAGCATTAGGAAAGGCAAGGTTTAACATTACCTTTGAAAGATAATGTTATTTTTAGTCCTGTATCACACTTCTCTCCTCGTCATCTAACTAACACGCCACTGGGCGGGGCTAACATTGCAATGATAAAATAGGCATTGATTTATTCTGATGAGGTGGCATTTAACCAATCTATGAGAGACAGGCACATTCCGGGATGAGTCGTTCGCTGCTGTGTCAATAAAAGCTTTTATTGGACTAACAAGTTTTCAGTTCTGAAACTTACAGGATATCTTAATAGTACAATGACCTCATGGCTCAAAAGCTCAAGGAAAAGTTGAGTCTCAATTCATGAGCCCTTTAATATCTTGGAGATAAATTATTATTTTAAGGATGTCTACATGTTTGAACCAGAAAACAAAAAAAAGATACAAATTGGCCCCAAATGCATGTAAATTGCTGCAAAGAACTTGAACTTGATAGGGTCATCAAGAACTTATAGGAGAGAGGTTCAACTGCAGTGAAGAAGGCACCAGAACGTCCCAGAGTGTCCAACAACCACCAAGTGGTCCTCCTCCTGAATAGTCAGCTACAGAATTGTGTCGCCACCAGTGCAGAGTTTGCTCAATACCGGCAGCAGGTGGGTGTGACTGCATCTGCACGCACAGTGAGGCAAAGACTTTTAGACAATAGCCTAGTGTCAAGAAGGACAGCAAAGAAGCCACTTCAAGGACAGACTGAAATTCTAAAGCAAGTACAAGCATTGGACAGCACTGACAGCAGAAGACTTGTGCAAAATTATTTTCTCTGTTAAAGCCCCCTTCCGACTTTTTGGGACATCTAGAAATTCGATTATCTGGAGAAGAAAAGGTGAATGCTAGCATGAGTCCTCTGTCATGCCAACAGTGGGACCATTCATGTATGGTGTTGCTGTTCATCCAAGAGAGTGGGCTCGCTCACAATTCTGCTCAAAAACACAGCCATGGAATACAGAATATCAAAATATCCTGCAAGAACAACTTCCCCCAATGATCTAGGAGCAATTTGGTGATGATCTGTGCATTTCCCAATATGATGGAGCAGCATGTCACAAGCAAGAGATAATGATAATGAAGTGGCTTAGAACATTACATTGAAATTTTGCATCCAAGGCCAGGCGGCTCCTCAGATCTTAATCGCATAAAGAACTTGTGGACAGTGCTCAAAAGGTAAGTGGACAAGCAAAAGCCTCACAAATTGTGATCAACTCTGAACACTAATAAGGCAGGAATGGATAACAATCAGCCAGGATTTAGCGCAGAAGCTCATATCCAGCATGCCAGAGCGTATTGTAGATGTTATTAAGAAGAAGGGTCAACACTCTAAATGTTGACTCTTTGCATATTGAATGTTTTTGCCAATAAAAGCTTTTAAAACTGCTAAAAATCTTATCATTGTTATCTAGTACACCATGGAAACGTGAAAAAATATTTTCAAATACAGAAGCAGGAAACTTTGTGAAACACAAAATTGATGTCACTGCCAATACTTTTGGTCATGACTGTATGTTATGCACATATCACTTAACATGGGACACATGCAATGTTTCTAAACCCCAGAAATACTCCAATTACTCTTTCACTCTTTATTCTTAACCTCTTGTTTCTCTGTCAGCATGAAGTTCAGTTTTACCCAGATCATAGTGAGATTAACATGCTAAACATGCACACTCCAGCTCAGCACATGCAAAGCCAGGGAAAGCATGACGGTCGTTTTCCAGCGTGTTAAAACTATAAGCCGCCCAATCAAATCCATTCCAATCCAATAAATGCAGCCATGAACTGACGCTCTTGTCTGATTGGAGAGATTTGAGCTGCAGGCTTATATGAGAAAACTCTTCTCTCTTAATCTGCATGAGCGCAGTTCCGTTCTCTTTCGTGAGTATTATCGGGTAATGAAGCAGGCTTCGGTGGATGGGATTTGCCTGGATAACCTAGCCATCTTTAAACAATGGCTATTGATGAGACACTAAGCAGCTCAATTGGATTAATTAAGCATGCTGGGAAGGCAGAGAGAGTGCTTTATTCAACATGAACACTGATGCTTGTTTAACGCACTATGTTGTGTTCAGAAACTGACTGCAAGATCATGTGGATAATTTCAGTGGGGTGTGTTCATTCGTATCGTCTCTACTTGATTGGTGTGAGAAAGGCTCATTATCATAACAGACAGGAAGGTGTAATGTTTGTCTGTGTTGGGAATGTAATACAGAAATAAAAAAAAAATAAAAAAAAAAGATCTTCAGATAGGTTGCATAGAGTCCGACTGTTAAGTGGTCTGAGCTTAATTATTTGCAAAAAAAAAAAAAGAAAGAAAAAAAAGGAAGGAAAAGAATCAGAAATCAATAGTGTGCTGCCTTGCACAAAATAGAGATATACAGACAACCTAGTCTTGTATAACAAGAACCTTAACTGGACACCAACTAGAAGAGACTGCAGCCTTTTCTGTTCAACAAAGAGGGTATTACAGTGGGAGGAGCTTTAATTGTAGCTTTCCAGAATTTTACCAATTAGCTTCTAGTTTCAAATGTGTGACTGTGATGTCATTATATGGGGCAGCTTTCCTCTGATATTTCTACCCGCAACAACTATCTAAATTCACAGCCAACAGTATGGGACTGGAGCAAATACACAAACTGATTTTAAGTAAAGACATTTGACAGTGAACAAGCAGTCCCGCAAAATACCACCACAACACCTACAACAGTAAAAGATGAGTGTAAAATAAATTGTTTTAAAATAACAATTTATAATAATAATAATTTATAATAATAAATTTGCCGTTTTAAAATGAAAGCAATCGTCCACTGTATTTGATTGCGTTTAGTTTTTTTAATCAGCCTCAGAAAAATGTATATCAAGATTTAGATTTATCAGTAAATAAATTGGTTATTGGCTTCCAAATACAAAGAACTATAACTATAACATATTGTCCAAAATTTCCATATCGATGCATACCTAACTGTGAAGCATTTTGATACATCTGTCTGCAGGTGCTATATAAATATATTTTACTTTACACCCAGCTCATGTGATGGACTACTTAAATCAGCTATCTTTTTAAGTCATACATCTTATTGTTTCTGTGCAGATCTTCAGGCTATTTTGGTTTTGCAAAGTAAATACAAAAGTTACATTAATAATTAACAAAAAGAGTTGTGATGTAATGTGAGTGGTGACATTGAGGAACAGTGAATGTGAACAAATTCTTGGATTCAAAAAAAGATGTTTATCCACGACATGTCTTGGCAAAATCACATGAGAACTGTACCCTGCTCATGGTCTGTCTCTTTAAGTCTCAAATAGCATAACAATTAAGGATACCAGCGAAAGCTAAGAGTCGCATCGATTTCCTGCTTGGTGGTGATGTCATCCCTGTTGGCTGTTTAATGTCACGTGCTCAATAAATTTCCCTCACTGCTCTTGACATGCGCTGATGAAGGTAATCCATCTCGGAGAGATAGGAGCCAAACAAAGCACGCACTCACTCTTTGACACATGACAAATGATGAAGAGCCCGTTTCCTCACATGCACTTCATCTTCATGTAACAAGTTGATTGTGATGCTGGTGTCTGCTGAGTGATACTCGTGTGATCTAACAGGAGAGAAGTCTTAAAAGCAATAGGTTCTTTGTGCTTGTTGTGGACTACAAGCTGAGAGGTTGTTCTAGTCGACAAAATAATAGACATTTTTAAGCATTCAATGTTATATAACCTTGTGCAGATCAATACATTGAAGGTGCGGTGGAAGAACCTTCGTGGTTATTGCTCATCCCTCATGCTTGTACTAATTAACATAAAGAACTTTGCCTCATCATAATGTTACTTTCCAGGCATGGCCGTCATGGGTTTGGCTATTACAGTAATTTAAGAGAAGACTATTTTCATTCAATTTTTCAGGTTTTATTCTCCATATGATATTTTGTGTTTTCAACTTTGTTGCAACAATTTGGGAAGGGTCCTAAACAGCATTTCAGTGCTGATCAGGTCTGGGCTTTGAGCAGGTCAATCAGGTTGTCCACACCATAATAGGCAAACCCTCTTAAAGTCATTGTAATGTAGTATTAAGTTTTGTTTGTTTTTTCCCACTGGAATTACTGAAGTACTGTTGCAAAAAGTATTGTTAATTCTCATTTCATTTTAACTAATGCATGCTAAATAATGTTAACGAATACATGCCTCTTAGTGAGTACACATAATATTAAATTAATGTATATATTTATAAAAAGAATAGTTCTGGTTCATAATGCTAATAATGCTATAACCATGGTTTATTTATGATAAACCACTTCAAAGAGCTACTATTTGAAACACTCCACAGCACACATAGCTGATTGTTATTCTTTTCCATGGCAAATGTGGAAAAGAGGAAAAACAGACACAGTGGGTTCAGACTCGAAAACTTTTCTCTTTTGAATAAAACGAATATAAAACATAAAAAAGAGAGAATGAAGTGTCCAACAGAGGATTCAATGTCCAACTGAAAGCTGAATTTGCTAATCTTGCTGTGACTGGGTTTCTGTTGGCAGTTCGGCTTTTAACAAACATTCTGGGAAAACGGCTCGGTGGAATCCCAGTCTGATACCTCCTTGGACAAGTGTTGACTCCAGTATCCATGTACGAGAAAAGAGACCACTCTCTCATGAGGGGAGGGAAGCTCATAATTTTAAGGCAGCGTCAACGAGGCTCCATTAGCTTCAAGTGAGCAGGGTCACTGAGCACTGCCAGTCGTATTTGTTCCGGTCAACAGCCTGACTGAAGGACACAAATTAAGGAATGGATCGGCGCTGATGCGAAAAGAATTCCACTTAATAAATTTGTTTAATAACATTTTGATGAAATGTCCTTAATATTTTTATTATGTGGTATGTATATATATATATATATATATATATATATATATATATATAATACAGAGCTTGTCGTGGTGCATTTATCTGGCATCCTTATCCACAAAGGATACATGTGATGCTACCACATATATTTGAAACAGATATAAGATTTATTAGCAATAAAGATTTCCAAAAGGCAAAAATACATGCATGCTGTCAGGTCAGGTGCAGCTGCTTTAGGTGTAAAGGGTTCCAGCGTAGCAGCAGGACAGATGTAAGTCAGAGGATCAGTGTGTAGATTGTAGCTCCTCAGGGATCACTGTGCCTGCTTGTTACAGATTAATCGGCAAATTAGAGGTGACGGCTGCCCATCCCAACTTTAACAGAGCCTTTAACTCAGATGATGAGGCAAATAGACAGCTAGGAAGAGAAGAGAGGCTCACTGTCATCGGTTGGTGGTGTTGTCATGGCTACAGATGTAGAAAGACGGCTGTGGTGTACTGGTGATTTGTATGGTGATCACAGTACAGTCTCTCATTTACAAGCTGAAAAATAGAGCGCTTTAATACAGCAAGACTTGACCTTTTAAAATCAAGCCGATATGACATGCATCGCCGCTTCAGTCAATTTAATGGAACGATACACTCCAACGAAAGTCAGATGGGGTCTTTTTGTTTGGGCTGTCTGACGTCACCTGTTTGGCTTTTCACAAATACTGCAATTTACTCCATCCAATTACCAGTGCAGTGTTCCTTCTGTTCCCAGAACAGTCAAACCCATTGATCCAGACCCATTGAAAACAAATTATCTGCTGCTGGAACAGGAGGTGATCTGCCTACAGCGAGACACACACTGGCCTCTCTCCCTCGAGCGAATGGAAATCTATACCTCCGGATGTGGGAGGCCTGCCTTTGATCGGCCTTGGCCCTGATGATTAATACTCGTTTGTAAAGGCTTAATTGGTTTCAAACACTAGGCTGCTGCCTTGACAAATCACACTTCCCAATGGAAGCAGTGGACTGGGCAAAGAGGCTGGGCAAAGAAAGAGAAAGAAATATGGAGAAGGATTCAAGAAAGACAGATAAATAGAGAGAAAAAAAGAAGGGGGCTGCTGCACACATTTTGTCCAGATAGCGCTAGACTGTGATTTGCCCTGTGATGAAAGGGTTTGGCTCATGTTTACTCAGATTCTGATAAAAACTGATATCAAATTAATTAGCCAGGACATATATTAAGGATGTGCCCGAAGCTGAATACGTTATTTGGAAAGGCAAATAATTAATTCTATGGAATAATGTTTTCTGGAAAACGGGTGACGGCACAATATTATTGCTATATAAAACTCTAAAATCACTACGCAATAATGAATGAATGAAGTGAATGAGTGTAAACTCAATGAATGAAATGAGCATGATGTTCACAAATAAACAGCCACACGTCTCCGTCTCCCAGAAATCAGAGCCTGCCTGTAATATTACATCATCCATGTTTTCTAGTATTTGATCTATTTACATGTTTTAAACCTTGAACGATATGATACACGGATGATTGTAAACTCTATGAATGAAATGAATGCAGCACAGTGGCAAATCAAACATCAAACAGTGGCACATCAAATATATATTTTTTCATTTTATTATTTTGCAACATGTCTCTTATAACCTTCAGTTTAGAGTCCAATCACAACTCAGCTAACACAGTCGTTTTTAGGCTTAGTGTCAGATTCAGTAATGTAGGAAACACCGTCAGAGTATTTTTCCCATTTATTCAAGAAAATGCCGATGCTGTTTTCCATAAACAAAAGTGGAAAGTGAATGGAAAAGCTACAAAACAGTCATAAAATTTCATGACTAACTATATAATATATTTTATCTTTGTGTAAGGAACAGACCATTAACATTTCTTCCCATGCCATCGATCGCTTGGTGCTAAGCTCGAAGCTTGAACATGTGCAAGTGACATTTGAAAGTTACGGCGGAGAAAATGTTATGATAATTCAGATTTTTGGGTGAAATAATCTTTTAAATTTCACTAAACAGTTTCAATGCAGTACTCACACAACAGGCGAACAGTAACTAGACTCTGTTGGTGAGACTTAAGCAGTACACTATTACACACTCGAGCTGTGCTGCACTGATCACATTGTAATTACAGGGCTAATTAACAGGGCAGAGGGCTGAACGGCTCTCCCTGCAGTTATCTTAGTAGAGGAGATTGGAGAGGAAAGCAGAATAAATTTATTTTCACAGTCCACAGAAGAGATGAGCACAGGCCTTTGAATGAGATGATAAATGGAGAAACATTTTGACACAACATTGTACTGTACAGTGTGTAACTGGAATATAATGACTGTTAGTAGAGCTATAGGCTTGAAAGTTTTTTTATTAAATTGACTGTTTTGATGAGTTGAGCTTAAACTATCTGTCTCATCTGACAAATTCAGCTCAGTTCATGCCGCTTTCTACAAATAAGCTGAGGATCTGAACCGGTTGCACCAGCTGGAAGTAAACCCAGTCGTAAGACTAAACTTAACATAAAAAGTCCTGCATAGAATTAATACCTGTTGCATCATCTGTGGGCATAGTGCACATCTGAGACTCAAAAGTAATTTTTCATCTATTCATTGGAGCCAATTCACATTTATAACCATAGTATCGTGAACGACGTCTCAACTAACAGTGCGGTAGAACATATCAGCATGTACGTGCATTGTCTACGTTAAGCTTAGCTGCGCCTAGTCATAGTTTTAGATGGTTCAACAGGTGTCAATATTTATCGGAAAGCTGGACGTAACCAAGTCCAGCGTAGGGCTTACACCCAACTTGTTTACGTCCAGCTGGTGCAAAAAGGGTGACATACTGTGGCTATGGCCACACTCTCTTTTATTTGGGATTGAGCCACATTTACTTAATAGGTGTGAATGTAGAAATGTCAGAGTTGGATGTAAACCAGCATTAACCAGCATGGAAGGCAGGTTCACTTACAAGTACGCTAAAGATTGTAGCCTATAGCATCAGCTGCTAGTGCACCTCTTGAGGGTATTTGAGTGTGGTTTACCTGCACAGCTCTTCCTAGCTTGCATCCGTTTCACCTCCCTAAACTTCACTCCCATCCAGGATATGGCACAAATGTAACTGATCCTACACACACCGTTCAGAGCAGGATTCAAACCAGCATCAAGCAGCATGGGAAACGAACACTAACAAGGATGCTAAAGACCGCAGCTTACAGCATCTAGAGCGCCTCTTGAGGGCAGGGGACAATTAGTTGCTTATGGGTGTTAGCTTGGTTGTAGAATGTGGTTGTCACATGTGTAAACATAGCCATATTAAACATTCAAATACAGGACTGACAGCCATATTCGGCTCTGTGAATGTGGCCAAGGTGCAGTACTATAGGTCACCAGAACCAGTACTTTTACAATGCACTAAAAGCATATACTTCACTGGGCTGGTCTTGTAATCTGAGCTTTATGTTGGGTGTCTTAGCTTGCTAAGGCTACACCTGAATACATCCACAATAATCCTGCTGACAGCTGCTTAAAAGTACAGTCAGGAAGCTTGGAAGCATTAAAAGAATCATAGACTTGTTTCCAGTGAGAGTAAATAGGCAGAGCATGAGTGTTTGAGGCGAAGGTTGAGCACTCAAGAGTGGTACTGAGAGCAGCGGGTGGGCGAGAGTTTTAGGCGAGGGGTGTCAGCTAATTAGCAGGGCGGTCTCAGGGGCAGCGACTGCACTGTATCATATGGTGCGTCTGATGGCAGAGACACTGTGAGGGTCACACACTCACACTCTGAAGAGATGTGTAATTACAGAACAGACAGAGAAAGCAGTTGTTGTTAAACTACAGGCTTTCTGTCATTTAAAGACAGGAAAGACACTGTTTACTGCATACTGTGAAGTGCATACTGTGTGAGTGAATCTCGCTAAACCCATCAAAAATGTTGGGGGGTGAAATTAGGCCGTTGTAAGAAAAAATATTTTGCTTAAAGAAAATACACCTTTTTTAGGACCATTAAATTTTTTTGCATTGTGACATTATTTTCATGGCAATTAAAAATATTTTAAAACTACATGTAAACAGCAAAAGGTATCTTATTTTTACTAGGTCTAAATAGAATTAGATGATAATTCCCTATAAGTGCCGTATAAGACAATATGCAATAATAGCATAACCATAACATTATCACTGTTAGGTGGAAGCCTCTCCATATTCCACATTTTTTTCATAAATAATTACTATTCGTCACCCTTTACATCTCTCTCAAGTATTTAACCAATGAAAAGGATTAAAAAAGAGCTTGTGACTAAACCTCATAACTCCACTGGATCATCAAACTGTCGGTAGAACCTCATAACTCCACCCTGACTCAATCTTGAATGAAGTGCCGCATAAATTTTGGAACATATTTGCTTGTTTGCAATGCAAGGTTAAATAATAACTGGTTCTGTAAATAAGTAGTGTTTCTCAAGAAACACTATATAAGTAAAGGCAATTGTTTTATGCATATGAGGAGCAGAGAAGAGTGTATTAGTCTAGCGTTTGTCATTGATGTATAGCCAATATTGTCTTAAATAGCCTGTGCGTAGCATTTCTTTTGTAACATGAGATTTTGGCAGAAAAAACTGATAGCTACAATAAACTTTATAACCTGCAAGTTGATAAAAGCATTAGTGCGGCTGTACTAATGATGGACAAAACACGTACAGGATGTCCAAAATTCTCAGAAATTTGCCGGTCAAAAACCTTGTAACTCAATTTGAGCTTTAAAAAATGTCATAAATCCACATCAGAAAATTTACATAATTTGAACAGGGTACAAACTTTTCCTTTTAGAAATAATAGGCAGAGCTCGACTACTCTGAACAGTGTTGTTTTTAACTTGTGCAAAATCCTCAGCCCAGTACAGACATTTTTTTCCCCATCAGGATTGTTGCTTTTACACCACCCAAATCAAACGAATAAGCGGGTTGACTCAAGGAAGCCCTTGTTGTCATGGCGCCAGAAAGCATCCCCCAGGGGCCCTCTGCCCTTGCCATGTAAAGGGTTGCCACGGTGATCTCCAGGGAGGCGGGTGTTGATGGATGTGTGGTGTTAAATGGAGGGGGCGAGTGAACGCTGAGAAGGTCGAGAGGACAAAAGCAGCATGAGAATGTACACAGAGAGACAGAGGCTACTGCGGTGTGACCCCATCACCTCCCCCAAGATCTGTCAGATCCTAAATCTACTTCCATCTGACAGCACCGACTGAGAGAGGGGCCTCACAGACTACACACACACACACACACACTCCATCTCATTACATCTCTCACACAGACCTATTTTCTGCTGCAGTTTCAACTTACAAATAGAAAGACAGACAGAGAATATCCTCAGATAGTAAAATGTTTCTTGAATATTATATTCTGATGAGGAGGCAAGCAGCATGGACCACCATCCAGGTAACTGATGATCCGCAAAAACACTTTTTTTTTAGGACAGTACCAGCACCAAAACGGTTAGGGTACTGACCCACCTCTTTTAGCCAAAAGCTCTTTGACTGTCAGTCATTTGCTAACACTGGGTTGGCTGATATGCCTATGCAGGGAAGGAATTTGGAGAGGCAGCATTAGTGGTGTAAGCTAGTAAAATGGCTGAAACTATTAATAGTGAGAAAGAAAAATGTTTCTGTGTCCAGCATCTATTACTTCATTAGTACAGCTGCTGTCCATTGGCTGGTTGATCCATATGCAGTATTACAGCGATGCAGAAGATGGTAAATCCACCATGACACTATACAGTATACAGCTTTATAGTTCCCTAGGAGTAGATTTTAAATGTCCTTATTTAGGGATATTTTGTGCAGAGGTATCTAGGTCGAAAACTCATCATAAATCTGTCAACAAAAACAAAAGTCATTTTACAGTCTGAGCTGCTAGAAATTGCTGCTTGTTCTTGTAAAGGCTCTTTGCATGAACATATTGCAGAATAGCTCCTCTACTACAAAACATATTCAAGAACTCATAAGGTCTACATGAGAACTCTAGTGGGTTCATGTACAGTGCGCTAAACACTGGCAGCTCACTGCTAACAGATCCCACTCATTTGAGTTATCTGGATCCAGCGCTGCGTTTAGGGGGCTTGGACAATGAGGAATGAGAACACAGAGGCAGAGCTGCTATAATTGGATTTCAGCAGAACAAAAGCACAAGCTCTCTTATTGTGGAGTCGGAGCGGTGAGACGTCTGATCTGTGGCTGTGTTCACAGGTTTACGCTTGCTCACAGACACTTCCTCTATCCCCACAACAGCACAGACTCAAAGCACAGTGTGTGTCTGTAGCTGTCACAAATCTCTACAGCATGCTGAGAAGCACAACACAATCTGTCTCTCATCTGCACACACAGAGGCTTGCGTTAGAGGGGATCACAAAAACAAAGAAAGTCATGAAATCAAATTGACTCTCTTAATATACAATTCTTGTCTTATTGTGAGAAATAAGACCATGAGCATGTATTAATCTAAAATTACTTTTGGCTGCCATTGTCAATCCCTCTTATTTTTAAAATCTGTCTCTTCAACAATCTGTCACATAGAGACTACCATCCAATCAATTTCAAATGGATTCCTAAGTCCTGTCCAATGTTATTATCCGTTAAAAAAATAAATAGCCGTTTTTGTTTCTGACAATGTGGTTTAATATATATCGAAAGTTTATTAAAGTTTCATGGAACATGAAAATGCCACTAGATGCTGATAACACTATAGAGACCCAGAGACACTCTTCTACCCATATAAAGAAAAGAAGAAAAAAAAACAGAAAATCTGAACAAAAACACGAAACCATCATTTGATAACTAACTTATCTAAATTGGAATGACAAATTGAAACTAAAATTTAAATAAATCTAGAGAAAAATTGAAAACAATATCATCTTGTTGTACTTTGTTGTACTTGTTGTTGGCGATATCCTGTTTCAAAATGTTGCAGATTTATTGCATTCTTTTGTCATTTTGGCATTAAAAGACAGCAAGAAGATAAAACTGGAGTCTCATACATCAATACTTCTAACACTTTAAACTGCTGCAGTCTTCAGGTCACTGTGTTTGGGTAGTGTGAGGTTAAGAGGTTTAGAAGACTGACTCTGCGGTCAGGAGGAGGTCAAAGGTCAGCCTTAAGCCTATAAAAACTATGAAACCCAGCCAACGTAATTAGTCAGAAACTGTCTTTAATATTCTGCCACCTCTGACCTCCAGAAGCATACATACCCATGTCAACATAAGGAATGCACATGCTCCTGCTTTTATTTCTTTCCTTCACTCTTCTCCTGTGGAATTAAAATCATATTTATAATATATTCATATGTATAACCTATGTAAATGACCATTTTAAAGGTTATTAAAGGTTATTAATAATTATTATTTTATAGAAAAAGATTAAATAGCTGAATGAGTGCAGATTTCTTTGCTGTGTTTACATATTTACCACTAAAATATAAAGTTGAGGCGAGGCACATCAAAGGGCTTTTTTAACAGCCAATAGTTTTCACTCAGCTCTGAACTCTTAATTTAGTCTGTTTCACAGGAAACATGGACTAAAACCTACAATAATTGCTTGATAAAAATAACATTTCTTATGAAAATCTGTCTTCTATATTTTATTTTATTATTATTATTATTATTATTATTATTATACTATTACAATATATATTATACTATTTCCTTGATGGTTTAATATATAATATGCATTCATTGCCATGCTGTATGGTGAATAATGACTATATTCCCAATACAGCCAATTGTACCTTATTGTTTTTTATTTCTATCTTAAATTTCAGTTTCAGTTAAATTTAGTTACTTTTCACCATAATAGCGACAGAAATAGAATTTTTTTCTAATTGAAATCCAGAAATGACTATGCTTTAAAGAGATTTGTTGCTACCGATATCATCACACAATATCAACAAATCAATCAATTAGCTTTACTGAGCGTGGTTAGTAACGTGGTTAGGAACACTTCTTATTCCCCGTCTATGCGTTCTGTCCTTTTTCACATACACTCTAATTGAGCGCTGACCCAAATCTAATTTCCTCTGCTTATGTGAATGACATGTGTTGTTGGTCAGAGACAGGCTCCTCCATTATTGAATCGGACTCACTCTAGAGACACACACGCAGCGCTGAATAATTGAGCAGGTGCTTGTTAACACAATGACGAGCTGACAAGAACTACATGCTTTGACTCCAACCCCCCCCCCCCCCCCCTCCCTTTATCATCAACCCTTCCTAACACACAAATCCCCATTAGCCACACATGATTTGGGCATATACTAACACATCCTGTCTGGTATTGTACTAGAACTGATGTGACTTAAATAAAAAGAAATCATGTGGGCATATCATACAGAGAACAATGAAAATTAAAGAAGAAATGCATCTTGTTGAGGAAATGAAGACTATGTGTTTGCTTTCTGGCAGACAGAGCAACAACAACAACAAAAATAATAATGTTGAGACTCATTCATAAGAAATCTCTAGTTCTAGTTAAAACACAGCAGTGTTTCCTCTCCGAACCAGCACTGATCTCCTGTGAGAGGGTCTCGTCCTGCTGTGGAGGGCAGTGCCCAGCGCCAGCTCTTTGTTCTTGGGCTGCTTTAGCAGATTCCTCCTCCTCTCTCTCCTCAGTGAGCTCTGCCACACGCCTTCACAGCAAAGACAGGTGGCCTGATCAAGACGGGCGCGCTGTTCTAAGCGAGCGGCCTGCCAATGGGGCACGGTGCCAGCTGGCAAACCGCGCAGCTGACTTTCCAAGCAGTGGGACGCTCTCACACATATGCGGTACCAAACACATTCACACACATACAAGCACACACAAACACTGACACTCCCACAACATGTTCACAACACCCAGCGATGTGCAGTTCATTCTGACGCACGCACATATGTGCAAATGCACACGCAGTGCCTTTAAAAAAAAACATGCTGCATTTGTCAACAGATGAAATGTTTGCAGAATGCACACAGCCATGTTACCATATGTCAACTCAGATACGAGACTCAATATCCTGGCTGACGGCGCTCCAACGCGCATTAAAAATAAAAGGACAGAACAGACCTGTTAAAGGATGCCATTACACTCACAGCAGGTAAACACACAAACGGAGCCTTGAGGATCATGAGTAATCTGATGAATAAGGATCTTCAGGGCTCTTTTCCTTTTTAGACATTGTTATTTCTGTAGCTCGAAATGGAATAGAGCAGTGTATATAAAATTGCTTCTTTTTGTTTTCGATGTGTGAAAAAATGCCATATAGGTTTGGAATGACATGGCAGTGAGTAAATGTTAACATAGTTTTCATGTTTGGGGCCTATATCTGAAATAAAGCTCTCCTAACATATGAAAAAGAAAAGCCCATTAAAACCTATGAGCTGAGCCCCAGAGCCCAAAAAGCAGCCCCCTCTAACACCAACAATCTTTAGTTTTAGACCAGCACTGCTGAATTAAACCAAATTACAATCAACCAAATCAAAAACAGCTAGTGAAAATCCATATTTGGACATCTGGGCACTGAAACAGAATGTAAATCAAACAGACAGAGCTTTCTGGGTTCAAATGCTGTGAACATCTTCCATTTGATCTCTGTCCTACATTGGGAAACTGCAGGGTGTCCGTTTAAGCAACAAACTATGAGATGATGTACTATATTGTTAGTATACAAAAAGTAAAAATACAAAATGTGTCTCAAAGACAGATCTAAGAACGCACACACAAACATGACATCCAATGGAAGCATCACACTTTTTCCTACACTTTCTCCTAATAAGCTTTGAAACAAAATATAGAACTAGTCCTTATTTTATATTTATCTGTTATTAACAGCATCTTGCATTATTTGGCATATTGTTTTTTCTTTGTAAGTGTGTCATGATGCTTTGGTAAGATTCACTGTAAAAAATGACCATGATTTTAACAGTAAAAGATTGTAAAAATGCTACGGTGAACAGTTAATCAGTTTATATAAAGTTTCTGTACTATTTTGAAACACTGTAATAGATCTAACAGTAAATTTAATGCAATTTTACGGTAAAATACCGTTAAATGTATGGTTTTTGGAAGAGAAAAATAACAAGTCATTGTATAATTTACAGTGAAAAACAGTAAATTCACATTCCCACAATTCACTGTGTGACACTTCACATTTGAAATATTTTCGCCAAAATAGAAATCTTTTCTTCTTAGTTTTTTTCTAATCAGTTAAGTAAATTAGGGTTTTATGTTAGATCTAATGTTAAATTAATGTTTATTGCATTTTTAAAATTTCATGTGTGTTACCATGATGGTGTTTAGTGTGTGTGTGAATGACACAGTGTGCACCTTCTATTAGTATTGTCCTTCTCAGCATTTGGAAAAGCTGCATATGATTGAACTTTGACTCATCATGTGACTCTTACCACCACTGTGTTTGGTGGTTGTCAGTGTATTACAAAGGTACAAAACTTCAATAGGTTGGTACAGTAAATTAACATAGCAGTAGATGAAAAATGTTTTCTCACTGTAAATTTAAAATATTTTTTAGGAGTGTGTAAAATAAACAGTTATGAACTGTAATTATTACAATATAAATTGGAATTGTAAAATAGCTCTGTACCGTAAAACCTGAAATGTTGCTACTGTATTTTTTACAGTAAAGGTCTGGCAACCACAGCTGCCATATTACCGTAAAATTTACAGGGATTATTTTTTAGTGTTGTATGCAAAACATCATGAAAAGTACTTGAAGTTGAATATTTAAAAAAGACATACTTCTGTGTTAAACAAAAACCCTACAACTGTAGACTGCAAACACACACACACACATACACTATCGTCATCTGCCTCTGTTTCAGTCTGTCAAACTGTTTCCACATGATTGCTCTTTTGAACTTGCTCTCTCAGCAGTGTCTTCATCTCACTCCTTGCACATCCTTTCATGTTTCATCAGAATTAAGGTCACAATTAGCTGAAGATGAAGTTTATAGCTATACAAATAAATCACCTGACATAGTTTTTCTTTTATGGTGGTTTCTTATTCAAATCTGCTATTTTTATAGTTTTATTCTTCCCCTGTACTTAACCAAGACACAAAGCTTTACGCACTTTAATTTTTCATTAAGACATCACAGTATGTTTTACTATCCACACAAACACACAATACTGAACAGACAACTGTTAAAACATCAACAGCGCCTCAGTGTTTGATGTGTATTTGTGTGTACTGCACTCCTCAATAATGTGTGTCTCCTCCCAATCCTAATGTACAGTACAGTTGTGTTTGACCTTTGACCGGTGGTCACTAATTACTGCAGCCGTGTGGCGGTTCGAGTGCTTTGCCTGCAGCTTGCTTGAGCATATCATCTAATTGGTTTCTTGTTCAGCTAGCAGCAGCACACACATCTCCTCCCCCACATTCATTCTCTCTCTCTTTGTTCGCTCTCCCCTCCTCTCTCGTTCTTTTATTATCTATAAGTGTATCTCCTCCAATTCTCTCTTTCATGCTGAATTCTTCAGCGGTGTGCTCTGCCAGCTATAACAACCTCCCTGACTACAACTTGAGTCTCTGGATTCCTGCCCGATCGGTTCGCTCCCCCCTATCCATTCATCATAAAGACCCCTGCCCTCGACCCCTCACCGCAGAGTGCTCTCTGAGGGTCGTCTAAAGCAGCTCAATCGCCCTGCAAAGGGTTACAGGGCGCTCTTTAAATAACACATCAGAGTCAATACTCGATACCCCCCACTTCTCTTGTCCCCTGATACACAGGAAACTAGACTACAACTAATAGGAAACGTTCCAAAGCTAATGTTATGTAAAGGTTATGTAAATGGAACATCCTAATGTTTTTATTAGTATATGATAAAAGTTCTCACAATGTTAAAGATGCTTTTTATGGAATAACCAGGGGCACCAAAAAAGTGATAAGCATATCCTTGTTTGTGATACTCGGTGTGTTTGTTGAGCAAGAACTCACATGAAAGGTGTGTTAAGTGCTTGGCCGTGCAGCATGTGTGAGCTGCACTTGATGGAACCTGAGATAACTTCAAGGTAAAAGTGCTTCGCTGACGGCTGATGTTCTTTTCAAGGAAGATAGGTAAATCGTCCATTTTAATTCTGATTGCTATAGCTCTGTTCTAGGGTTCGGATGTTAAGCTCAAGGCTACGATTGAGCAGACAGAGTCTCTTCCAGGCTTGAGGACATTTTATATGCGGCTGCAAGGATTTTGGCAGCGGATAGGCCGACACCATCCCCCCAAGTTGCTTTAACTGAGGTGTCGGATGTTGTTTTAGGGCCCGTTCACATATCGCATCTTTTGCGTGCGCATATTCATTATTTCCTATGTAGGTCACGTGGCAAGCGCGCTCAAAATGGAAGCAACACAGCCGCAATGCGCATGCTTTCCACCCTTTTTTAGGCGCGATATGTGCGCGGCCCCTTAGTGTGCTGTTGAGAAGCTGAAGCTAGACTGGCTTGATAAAGTTCAATGTGAAGCAGTCTAAATTAGTTGAGCATTCCTTGGCCAGCTGTAACACACTTCTGCTTTTCTGGTCACTGTCATTATTTCAAGACCTCCATTAGGAGGAAGTAGCCATTCTCAGCACATCACTAGTCCCTAAAAACTTCTGACTTCCAAGATCATTTTGGGTCTAGTGGAGCAGGGGTATTCAGGGAAGCCAGCAGCCGTGAATAAGTTTGGGGTCCTCACTTGACGGCACATCAGTGCCCCCATTGGTTAATTGACAAAAAGTTTGGTGATTAACTTGTCCCTGATCCTTAAGTCGCCTGACCTGTCCCTGATCGGCTGGTCAGGAAATGGAGGGCTAGCCCCACACAGAGAATTGTGTTGAACCATTAAAGCATATTTGCCTCTCTCCTCGTTGCTCTGTATAATCTGTTCCATCAGTTCCGCCACGTACTGCATGACAACAGATTATCCGTGTGTTTTGCTCTGCAAACTACTCACTCTTGCTTTTTCAGATAGGTGTCATCGTCCAATTCCAGAATACCAGTCATTTCAGAACCCGTTTGTGATTATCTTTTTAATAAAAGTTCTGCACATGGAGCCAAACGAAAACTTGCCTGGCGATTCGTTGCAGCATGGAGCTTAGCTTTTGACCACGACTGACCTAAGTTCAAATCTGCCTTTGTCCAGAATCATTTTCTCCCTTTTTCCATCACATATCAGCTTGGAGAGGCATTAGTTTTAAATAAAATAAAGACAATATTCGAAAACTTGTGTAGTATATTCCAAACTTGAGCATGATTTTTCCCAAGATTTTCTGTTTGGATTCCTTGCCACGGTCACCTTTGGCTTGCTTAATATTCAGCAATATTTGACTGCACAGACAAAATTGGATGAGAGAAAACTTGAACTAAACTGAGCTAGATGAGCATCCCTGTTTTCTGCAGAGCTACTTTATAGCTGAATTGAACTCATTTAATAATTGACAGGATACACCCCTGGATGGCCAGTCCATCACAGGACTCACACACATTCAATATGCAGGTATACAGACAATTTAGCATCTCCAATTGACCTGGAATCCATGTCTTATGATTATGGGGAAGCAGAGCACCTGGAGGCAGGACTCCATTGACTTTCTTGCTGTGAGGCGACAGGGCTACCCATTGAGCCAGTTTGCCACCCGAGTTGATTAATATGTTGAATAAAAATATCAGAAATATATCAGAAATATAAAGAGAGATCCCTACCTGGTAGGCATCTTTAAGGTTCTGGCACATGTGTTGCTTAATTCAAAATCAAGGTTTATTTAAAATTGTGTGTGAATAGTCCTCAAAAAATGTTGCAGCGGATGAGAACATCGGTGATGGAAATATGTTTTTTCATTATTATTATTATTATTATAGATTATAAAATAATATTTTTTCTGTCATTTGAAAACATCTGAACATATACAAATATATATATATACATATATATTATTTTCATTTTTTATGTTTCAATTATGTTACATATAGTAAAATACAAAAAATAATTCATTTCTATGTTGAAATTATTCTTTGTTTAGTATAAAGAACAATATTGTCTTTATTATTATGTTTTTATATATTACTAAAATGCATATTTAATATTTAAAATCATTAGTGCTGTGGTGTTTTAAAGGTTTTGTGAGAACGACCCACTTAGACTTTTCTGTAAACTTTAAGTTAATTTCAGTTTAAGCTAAGTATACTTAATTTTAGTATATCGCTGTATATCTCTGATTAGTACAAAAAAGTAGACTGAAAGTCTATTTTTAGTTTAAAAGAAGTATACTAATAGCACACTTGAATAAATTTCTTTTTTGAAGGGAAGCTATACCAGCCGAGAGTCAAAGATAAAGACATAGTCATAATGATCAGGCTTGAGTTTGAAGATGTGTGTGTGTGTGACAAGGAGGAGTGATTTACAAAAAGCAATGACAAGCCTGTAATTGCTCACATGTAGCGGGTTAAAAAGAAGAGAATTATGAGATCAGCAGACACAGACAGAGAGAGCGACAGGAAGGCCAGGGGTCAGCTGGTTTATGAGTGTCTTTAGGACTATGCAGATCTGTGGCTGATCTTTGACCTCTGTGTGCCTTAGGCTTCACCTGTACAGCAGAGAGCAGGTGGTCAGGTCAGAAGACAAAAGACTGAGCTAAAATTAAATGTTCATGCTTTCCAATACATTACATCACATAATGTGCACTATATGTCATGTGTAAGATGCTGACCAGTCATGCCTATTCAAATAATGCAGATGTATTTGATAGTAAATCCTTTGGAAATTCTGGGCCAAGTGATAATCAAATGCAACTTCCAAAAACATAATTATTAAATTACACTATTAGTAAACTGTTTTGTATCAAAATATAGTCTGTCTAAAAAATTTCTCCACTCCGTGAATTTGCTTTAAACTGAAGATTCTGTAATCACCAACTCATGTTAGCCCAAACTCATTCTTCCCCAGTGATTTCACTGCATACAATACATTTTTTTTTTTTTAAATGGATGGATCGGATTTAAACCCCAATACCCAATACCAAGTCGGTATTGAAATTGTAAAAATGTGATGATTGATACTAGCATTTCCATCTAGTATTTTGAGCACTGCTTAGAGGATTCTTAAACACCTCTGTTAGGTCATTGTGTTTGTGCACTCATCAGATATGTCTGTGATTGGGTACAATGATCAACGGTTCAAAAACATGTTGTATATAGACATCAATGACGCTCCTCCCAGATCACTTACACAGACACATACGGGAGCGTTTGAAAATAGGCATCTTGCTTTCAAAATGCTTTCAAACACTAAATCATAATATGAATAAATATTTATGGGTAATTTTTGGGCTTATTCAATTAGTAATAATTCTCAGTTCAGACGCACTTCAACTGACCATTCCACAATAATCTTCATTTATTTCGATCATATATGCCTACATTAGCCTTGCCTGTGAACTAAGGACTAAGGCAAAAGAGAATAAGACTGCATGTGTTGTTCGAAGCAGATTCATAAAAATTATGAAAGTGTAACACTTATACTAAATTATATAAGTAAATAGTAAATTATATAAAATATAACACTGTACAATAGGGGTGTGATGAGACCCCTATCCCACGAGACGAGACGAGACACGAGATTGGGTTCACGAGACGAGATTTTTATAGTATTTTTAAGAAATCCTCAATAATGAAACGTATGAAGGGAAAATAGTCTTTTATTCAACTGAAAATCATAAAATGCAAAAATGTCGGTGCATTTTGAAATCAACTTGTAATGCATGTCATTTTACTTCTATTTTAATGAATTATTTGCAGTAAAACAACATGCAAACACTGCTAAATGTTTTGCCACAAAATCAACCAATTGTTTTCTGCCCTGTATAATTTCACATGAGAAATCTCACTGAACTTCTTTCTACAG
This sequence comes from Zacco platypus, assembly GCA_038088235.1. NCBI lineage: Eukaryota > Metazoa > Chordata > Actinopteri > Cypriniformes > Xenocyprididae > Zacco > Zacco platypus. Next base: position 10,293,397 of record CM076075.1, on the reverse strand, counting down.
ATTGAACATAAATTAAACAGTATAAATAAAATAAACAAATAAAAAAATCAAATAACACTTTGTGTCACTTTAACTGCAGTACAAAGTTGACCATTTCCCAGTCACTATTGATTGTGTGGCTGTAACTGTTATATAGCTCTGCGTACACCGAGCAGTCCAACCATTAGCAGTAATAGCGATGCTTTCTGCCTCTTTAGGGGCCGTTCACATATTGCGCCTAAAAAAGCATGTAAAGCGCGGCCGCGTCGCTTCCTCCTTTTGCAAGCGTTCGGGAGCTCGCGCTTCTGTAGCGTCTGTCGTAGCTATGCAACCATGAACTGTGCTCTCCACAACCATGAGGAAGGCGCGCCAGGAAAAAATGAGCGCTTCGCACCGCATGCGCTTCCATTTTGCGCGAATGAAAATGCGTGCGATATGTGAACGGCCCCTAAGAGTCTGTACAACCTTTGCCGAGGTGTACAGCATAGTTTTCTTAAAATGTTTACATATTGTTTGTGTCTTGTGTGTTATTCTTTCGCCGTTTATTATTTCTACTGGAAAACCAAAATGTTTCCACACAAACGATTTGAAAGTGGAGGGGGCATCTTCAACAATAATTTCACCCTCACACTGATGGCACGACGAGACAACTTTTCACCTCGACGAGAAATCTCGTCACGTTTTAGTCTTGCGAGATCTCGTGGTACGAGATCTCGTCACACCCCTACTGTACAACAATACCATACACAAGTTAATTTGTCCCATGTATTAATTCTTTCATAAATTCATTCATCATTTATTATTTATAGTCATTTATTCATACATTGTGTAACCATGACACATGAAAGAGTCATAAACACAGGAAAACAATCCATACAAACAACAGGGTAGAAAGCATGGGCAAACAACAGGACAATCCAAAAAAAAAAAAACAGGCAGATGGTCAAAACCAAGGAAACTGGGAAAACAGAGAAGTGCTCAGAGATGCAGTGTAACACATACAAGACTTCGCAATGAGTGATTGAAAACACAGAGCTAAGGCAAACAGAAAGAAGTAAATTACAAACAGGTGGACGTAATGAGACCATGAAGAGTCCAGGCAATGGGTATTGCTTTCCCATCATGCAGTTCATGATGACAAAGCAAAACAGGAGACAGAATGAATGTGTCCTCTGGTGGTTATCCTGGGCACTCCACCTGGTAGGTGTAACAGGTGGGATGTTTTGACGTTCTGCTCAGTCTGTATTTCACACAGCACAATGTGTGAGGGCTCACAAAAACAATGGCAGAATATGACAGAGCTTGTGTTTAAAAGCTAACCAGATTCACTGAAAACTGGCCACGAGTCACTCTTCTCCCTGCCATCTCTGATATATTAAGCCTGGTTTTCTTTACATTTAATGCTGATTTGGACTGATTGTTTGAATGTATTCACTTAAAGGATAATTGGACTAAAAAATTTCCTGGAGTTTAGTGGTTTAAAATCTAATCTAATCACAAACAGAGAAGCAAAAGCAGGTTTAGGGGTTCGAATAGAAATATTCGGCTAACAGGGTTACAGGTGAGCCCGCCATTGTAGATGCTCGATGTAATGGAATCCCAACTCCTGCATCATTTAAATTACGTTAATGACATAGTTTCGCATGCTTTATTAATTTATTTGTTTTATATGATTTTAACATGCATTAACGTATTAAAGTTGACAGCCCTAATTTAAATATTTTGAAATTCTGTGTGACTATTTTTTTTCCATTCAATCTTTAATTATTTTTTACTGATCTAGTCACCTTATCCATGATCACCATATCAAAAAAGAATTTACGTCATCTCAATATTGGCTTAATATATAATTATGCATTATTTTAATTATTATATTATGGAAACAGCTTTCAAGTCAGGAGGCAGTTCACTAGGTTTTGAAATAGAGCTACACTGTAAGGTGGTAAAAAGGAATACTGGGCAGATCAACTAAAGAGAGATATTAAAAGAGCGCACACACTAAATGGTGTTCTATTCAGTGTAAAATAACAGCAGACACCTCCAGTGAGTGTGTGTTTTATGGCTGTGAGAGTGAGAAATGACCCTGTCATCATAGAGAGAGATCCGCACAGCCGAGTGGGGTCAGAGGTCAGCCATTACCCACTCCAGCGGTCACATTCCTGGGCTTAATGCCCAGAGAGGCATCTGCTGCCATTCACACACTCAGGGTGCAGTGGAGCAGTAGTTTCTACAGAGTCTAAATGCATGCTTAACAATGTGTGCACTGCTGGCATGCTGATGCATTGTGTGTATGAGTGAAAGGTCAAAGACATCTTTGCTCATCTCCACTCCAATTTTCTCTATATTAAGTTTGCTGTGGCTGCCACCCATAAACACAAAAATAGATCATATAAGGAGTGCATCTAGAAGAAGAAAGGAAAGAGAGGGAAATCTATCAATAGCACTCACACTGACCTTTTTTGTTTCACCCAAAAAGAAAACTCTGTCATCACTTTCTTACCTTCATGTTATTCTTGTTTTAAACCTGTTATCTTCTCAGTGAAACACAATAGGAATTTTCTGAAGAATCTTTGGGCTTTGACTGAGGACTTATTTCTACTTTTTATTTATTGCATTTCTTTTGTTTAAAGTATTACCTGCCACCAGGAAGATGTTATTTGCTGATTATATGTACTGTGTTTATACAGTAGTGGAGAATTGTCCCAGTTAGGTATTATCTTACCTTTCACAGAGAAAACTATTGTACAAAAATCAATCAGGATTCAAAAGCATCCACTCTACAGAGACTGCCTCACTATCAGTCAGTGAATCCTAGTGACTTGTGAAAGCTGATTCCAAATCAGTTCTCATTCTGCTAGATATCTATCTGCAGCTTTTGACACTATTTACCACCAGATACTCTTTTCCAACTTTTGTCACTTGGCATCACATGAACTCCACTTTGCTGGTTTGAAACTTTCAAACCAGGTCTTTCTTGGTTTCCTGGAGGAGAGAGGTGTCCAAAGCATAGCAGTGCTCCGTCCACTTCTTCATTTATACTATACAGGGACAAATTATACAGACACATGGTTTCTCAACTTAGCAAAGATGAAACTTCTTGTCTCCCCAGCCACTCCAAAAGTACAACACAATTTCACTTTCTATCTTGGCTCTTCAAAAATTATTTCAACCTGATCATGTAGAAACTTTGGGGTAATCTTTAATGGCCAACTGAGCTACAAAGACCACACTGCAAAAACAGCACAGTCATGCAGGTTTGCACTGCAAAGCATCAGGAAGATCAGGCTCCTCCTAACTGGGCATGCAGCACAACTTGTAATCCAAGCCCATATAACTTCTAGACTGGACTACCGTATTGCTCTTCTGACTGGACTTCCAGCATTTGCAATTAGACCTCAACAAATGATACAGAACGCATCAACACAACCCTTTAAGGATCCCAAGAGAGCCCACATTACATCTGTCTTTACCTTCAATTCAGACCTAATGTTTGTACATATCAGCCATGGGCTCTACTGCCTCTTAAAATTTTACTTCCTGTCCAAACTCTCCATGGAGAGTTTGCAAAGAAACTTTTTGTTGAAAGATGAAGCAGCCAATTTAACCTAACTATTCTTTACAACAACAAAAAAAAAAACAGTAGGAAAATACAATGTTTATCTAACTGAGCAACATTGACAGACTGGCAGAAACCCAGTACTGAGAGGAAGTTTGGAGCAATGATGCTGTTTTAAATGCCATCTGAGCATCCAATGGCCACTGAGAGCCAGAACAACAGCTGATTACTTTTCTTTGAAAAGAAGCTGATGAAAAAATATTTTCAGAGCTCTTGAGAATCCAGATACATGGAGACGAATTGTTTTCAAGCGCAAGAGGGAAAGTACTTTATGTTTTTTGTTTGACTTTTTTGATGCCAGCTCATATTTTTTGATATTTATTTATACATTTGTAATTGTTTAATGTATGTAACAACTCAATTTATGTTCTCATTTTTCCAAAGTGTCGTGAAAACTCCAAGTTACATACTATAAAGCACAAATTCAAATAAACATTTATAACTATGTCTTCTCACTAGGAAATATCCAACCTCTGTTTTCAAAGGTGCCTGTATTGGAGGAGATCAACTACTGCTTATAGATGTTTGTTAAAAATGGTGAATGCAGGTTTTTGGACACGGTAATATCATGGTACCATCTGATACCATCGCTGTGCCGCCAGGTAATCTGTCCCTTAAATGCTTGTACTGAAGTCTTCAGCACACAAACCGTAACGAGACTGCTCATGCATACACATGCACCACTTTGGCAGCAGATCCATTTGTAGCAGTCTGCATCTCACACAACTGGGTCCAGGGATGACTGTTGCCCCCTAGTGGACTAAGTTTTTTCCTTCCTTCTTTCTTTCTTTCTCTTTCTTTCTTTCTTTCTCTTTCTTTCTTTCTTTCTTTCCAAATGTCAGACGCATGAGTCGTGACAGACACAAAATGGGGGAAGGTTAGTGAAGGTCCTTATAAAAAAGAGGAACCTTTAACCTGTGTGTTTCTTTGTACGCTACCCATCTCTGCACAAACACACGCTAATCTGACTGACCCTTAACCTGACCCAGTGAGTCCTTTAAACCCGCTTTACTTCCCTGACCTCTGACTCAACCTCACAACCCACAGAGTGGTGTCGCAATGATAAATCAGCAGAGACTGCCGCCCAGCTAATAAGTGTTGTCTACATTCAGAGAGAGGGTAAAGGTCAGCTTCACTCCCATCCCCCAGCACTTAAACCTTCACTGAGCTGTAAACACCAAATACTGCACTGAGGGACACAAAACACAAGATGCAGTATTACACACAGTTCAGGCAGTAAGTCATTTAGCACATACTGTCTGTAATATATCAGGATGGTAAAGGACACTTATTTCTCAATACACAATGTTTTCGTTTTATCCAAGTCATTGGGCTCCCAGACGCAATGTCTGACATCAGGTCAGCTTCAGAGCACCAAAAGCTGACATATTGCTTTACCTTTTGGACTGCTTTTGGTACGTTTTTGGTGATTTCATTCAATAGAGAAAGTCTTCCATTAAAGCTAATATTATTACTATAACCCCAACTCAAAATCAAATCATAAGAAAAGTTATTAATTTAAGAAATATTTGATCAATTAAATGTTGTTGTTTTTTTACGTCCCTGGATGTAATGTTCTGTCATTAAAGAATTAATTTGTTTGATATTAGTCCTTCTTTACATTGAGACAGTGTTGGATGGTTTTTGAACAAGTGACTAATTTCGTGTAGCACCTCCTGCAGGTTACACAGGGTTCTGCACTCAGTGAGAAAACTTCCAAGCCTTTATACACCTGCAAACACATTTGCCAGGTGATTTGGACAAAAGAAGTCAAATCACGAAACGAGGACAGGCCTAGTCACTATTCTAGAAAGTAAATTAAGTCATGGTGTATTAAAATAAAATTTAGAGGACCTTTAGCACCAAGGGCTGCATGCACTTGTTAGTGAATTTGTTCGTTTTCTGATTATGACCTGTTTTTATCTCTCTCACATTCACTTGTTTTAATGAGCAGTAAGCTCATCTCAGAAATGAGTTCAAATTCACAGGCAGCGCCAGTCTTGTATTGACCTGTGCTCTGTTGTTTTACCATTAGCTCAAATTTACACAGAGGAGACCCCTTGATTTGAGTTCAGAAAAATGAACAACTCTGAGATGTGCTCTATGACCCCCTGCTAGAGTATTAGGCAAACACACACTGCTCTGCTCTGATTAATAAAGGTCAATTAGCAATTTTACTTTCCAAATTTAATCAGCCCCCTGAGCCTGCACTCTCCCTCTCTCTCTCTTATTTTGTCACGTTTCTTCCTGTGGAGACTCCTACTGACATGCTAAAAGGAGAATAAACCTTTTAAATATGAAGCCGTAAACACACACACGCTAGCACACAGGCTGTGGTAGCCCTCTGACAGCCGCTGTCCCTCATTAATCAGAAAGTGTCTGCTGCGTTCTGCATTCTTCCACGGGCTTTCAACTCCACTGCTAATTGCAATTAATCACCAGGAGAAGCAGATGCTTGCAACAAAGATTGCTGGGAGAAATGTGTACGTGCGCGTGCGCGTGATGAAGCCGTCACAGGGGCTTCTGGGTGTCTATGGTCTGAAGGCGGTCGCTATGACCCTCTCATATGGACTGTCAGATGTGGGTGACGTGACACTCATGAAATCATGAAACCCAAGATCCGGATCCAGGTTCACCTGATCAAAACACGTCCTGCTATCTGACCGGCCGCTGCACCAACAGTCTTTTTAGCTTGATGATTTCCACTACAAGAAACCCAAATAAAGCACAGCACTCCTCAAGGATGCACTTAATGACAACATAATGCATAATATCGTCAAAAATCAGTTTACTTAGATTTAAATTTCTTATTTCTGTTTCATTTTATATTGCTTTGTCTTCCTCTCCGTCGGGCTGTCTGTCTCTCTTATTTTCCTCATCTTTGTCTCTCTCCTTCACGGTGTCTGTTTTGACAGTCTGTATTACAGCTCATGACAGCCATTTAGCTCATACACTTCCTCACTTTGTCATTCTCTTGGTCAACACTAAATAGTGTAAAGAAACACACACACTATTTTATATATATATATATATATATATATATATATATATGCTGTATATTAGGGATGTCAAAATTAATGCATTTGTTTTGCGATTCATTTTTATTTAACGCAATTAAACAATTGCAATAATTTAACACACAATAATTTTTTTTTCAAAAACCTAGCGTAACAGTAGTCTATATGATCAAGCTATCAAGCGCATTAAGATACAAAAGAGAACTTAATTCAGTACTGCTGTGCTGTGTGTAAAGAGGCGCTCTGTGAACACAGACATCCGACACGCACATACATAAAGCCACTTCAGACAGAGCGCCAGTGCCTCATTAAGTTCTCTTTCGCATTTGAATGGACAAAAAACACACAAAATTATGTCAAAATGCCCATTTTGGGCGAGTGTTCTCGTAAAACAGTCTTAAGTGACATCAGGTCTTAAAGGGTTAGTTCACCCAAAAATGAAAATTCTGTCATCATTTATTCACCCTCATGTCGTGCCAAACCCGCAGGTTTTCGTTCATCTTCAGAACACAATGAAGATATTTTTACTGAAATCGGAGAGACTTCTGTCCCTCCACTGGCAGTGTACGCAACTACCCCTTAGACGCTTCAAAAAGTTCATAAAGAGATTGTAAAACTAATCCATATGAATTAAGCGATTAAGTCAAAATTTTCTTAAGAAACACGATAGCTTTATATAATGAATAGATTCAATTTAGGCTTTTATTCACATATAAACCTTGATCAGTGAACATAAACAGATGCTCAACCGTACCATTGGTTCTAAGTGCTGCGCAAGACACAAGAATGAACCTCACTGGTTCTTGCACGTCGATTACTAAATTTAAAGAGTCAACCGCCAAGTCTTTGTGACATTCTGGTTAGGGGTCGACCGATTATCGGCACCAATAATATGCATTTTTATGGTTATCGGTATCGGTCATTGTCAAAAACAATTTGATTAGCCTGATAAAATTATTTAATTTGGAAATGCACTATCTGGCCCTGATGCAGCCACCTTTGTCAGAACTCACCACTCTGTGGCCTAAAGCAATGTCCGCCCACAGCCCATCTGATTTGTTTGGAGTCATGAGTCAAAGTTTTGTACTCTCACACCGAAAGCATTTTCTAATTGGAGCTGCTTCAGTGATCACGCATCAGTTGTCTCTCAAAGGTAAGGCAGCAGCAGACGTTGGTGAAGTTGCTAGAAATCACAATCCACTACATTTGCAAAACAATATATTATCAATATAATCAAGGCCTGAATTTCATCGTGGGATTGCTGGCATTGCGCATAATTCTACACAGTCCCGCAGGTTTCGCGATTATTAAGCTGGAAATTCCCGCAAACATTTATACAATATAGCATGTTGATTGAATCCAAACAGATAACCAGAGCAGATCAGTTATTTTAAAACTTTCAGTGAGATGTAATTTCACAAATAGTTTAGGGCTTTTCACACTGTGCTTAACCCCAGGTTATCGAAGTTCTAAACAGCGCTTTTAACCCAAGGTAAAGGACCATTTCCCACTGGTAATTTAGATGTGGGGTTAGCCCCCCTTTTTACCAGGGGTTATGAAACCCTGCTCCGGAGGGTTAGCACCACTTACAAACTTGTACAGTGTGAAATGATGTGGTGTTAGAATGTTACAACTAGATGCTTAGCAACCAACAACCAATCATGTGCTCTTATAATCATGTACTTTGGGCAGTCATGTAAGCACAGTGAGTATATATGTATGTATATAAACAGTTGTTTCTGGGTATGATGGAAAAAATGTCAAACAGCGATGGAAAACACGACAATTGGAGTGAAGAAGAGATTCTTACCTTTATAGTTCGAAAAGTTCATTCAGGAAAAAAAACTTGATATTACAGTCAGCAATGAAGATTTACAATGCTAGAGCTTTTATGTGAACAGGTCACGTGCTACGTTTGTCCAGTCAGTAACATTGACACCACATTTATCCAAATAAAGGACTTCTGGTTTAGGAATGTGCAATGTGAAACGGCAGCTTATGAATATCCAGGATTAACTGTTAACCCTGGGTATAGTGTGAGCAGTGAGAAACGTGAATAAAGATAATCCAGGATTCCGATTACCAAGGGTTTGGAATGACCTAGGGTTAACTATTTCAAGTGTGAAAAGCCCTTTTGAGTGATTTAGCGGTACCGAGTCTCCCTCTCAAAATGCGTAAATGGCTTCACATCCATAGTATCCACATTTACATACAAGATTTGAACAAATACAAGCCATTTTAAAGCATAAAGTACTTGCAAGCTCTCAAGGGTCTTCAATCAGCATGCTCTCAGTCAATGCACATGCACACAGGACACAGCCACCTCTCAAACTGCTTGCAACAAGTGTCAAAATTGAATTTTTCATGACTTATTTCACATAAACGTTCAGATACACACAGTTATGTTAAAATGCCTGTCTTGTACAGGCATGTAAGCACAGTCGGTTGTCTTCAGTGAATGTGAACAGTGTGTAACAGTATATTCGTTTAGGTGTAGTTATTGAATTGTTTTTCTTAATTTTCACATTCTTTTTCATTTTAACACTAGACATGAATATATATTGCTTATCAGTCTACTTGATCTGTAATAAGCAGTATCGGCATCAGCCCTGAAAAACACATATCGTTCGACCCCCAATTCTGGTCTCTAGGTATGACTTAGGTCCTTCCTTTATTTTACCTCTTCTTCCAGGCATTTTTTCTTCCACCCAGTAAAAATTGGCAGTCAGTTCACTGAAAAAAAAAGTAACAGCACACCCCTAACACATTAAATAGTGTGGGTTAGTGCTTTGTTCAAATAACTGCCCCTAAGTGTGAGCAGCAGTAATCATGATGCTTGACACCGTTAATTACTTCTTTCTTTAAGTGTCTCCTCCCTCGCCTCTGACACATAGAAACCTGTCTCACTGATCTGATGTCTGCGGCAGTGAAAGTTCTACTGTCAGGCTGAAGGATGGAAGACTACTGAGAAAGGGAGCAGAAGTCATGAATAACTGAAAGAGAACAGCAGGAGAGACGAGAGGTGAGACAAGAGGGTGTGTCTCGCTCTCTCCACCACCTTCCTATCAAACATTCATGCAACGCACAAACAGCACACACACATACACATTTGTTTTATGGGGACTTTCCATGCTTTATGGGGACTTTCCACTCTGTACAAACTGTATATACTATCCTCAAACCCTGAAAGTACCCCTAAACACAACCCTCACAGATAACATTTATTTCAAAAAACATAATTTAGTATGATTTATAAGCTGTTTTCTTCAACAGGGACAAAAAATTTCCCCACAAGGTTGAAGATTTCTGGTTTTGCCATTCTTGTAAGCACCAAGGTTCATGGATATAGTAATCTTCCACTACCATACACAATTAAAGAATTTTACTTAACTATGGTACATTTCTTTCTTTCTTTATTATTTGGAATTAGTAGCAGTGAATGTTCTTGGTTTGCATGATCTTTTGTTTAATCTTTCAATTTAATGGCTTTAAACAGTCAAACATAACATGACATGTTTTGTTTTGTTTTTTGAGAGTCAGCTCTATGTTGAATGCTTTTCTTTTCCCTTGTATCACAAGTATTCTGTTTCAGAGATTAGCTCTTGTGCACCTGCTGACATGATCTTTGGTGCCCTTTGACCTCGAACAACTGCACAGGTCAGAGGTCAAGACAAAATAACCCTCTTAGGTCTGCTTCTGGAAAAAAAAAAGTTTTTAAACCAAAAACTATTTTATCATTAAAGTCTGAAGACTTGAAGTGTTACGGGTGCTGTAACTGTTTTAGATCTTGGAATTTTCACACTTATACAGTAGGAGGTGCTATGGCACATCTTCTGAAAGAGTACAGAATCTCTGGATCAAAACACAGGTGAAAAAGAAGTCGAAACAAACGACAGCATATGTAAGAAGATGCATACGTAAAATAACGTGATCATCAACATTAAACAGCATATAAACGCTATAAATGCGTCTTTCTCCGCTTTTTGCACAAAATGTTTTTATTAAATTTACCCACATTCAAGTGTTGATGAACAGTAATGCATTAAGTTGAAATAAAAAAGCTTTTGTTTTTGTTTAAAAGTAGGCTTTAAAAAATGGTCACTATAAAAATGTTGACGCTATATATATATATATATATATATATATATATATATATATATATATATATATACACACACATATACATACACACACACACATATATATATATATATATATATAAAAATACTGGCGGGGGCAAAGAGTGTGTGTCCTGGGTTCTGGGCCCCGGGAATAAGTCCTACCTTTCTACCCTCTAGCAACATGGTGATAAATGCATCTTTGACAGATGTCAGCTTAAAGGCCAAGATCACTGTTGTTTCACTGAGTGAAACATCAACTAAAATTACTGAGCACATCTTTAAAGTATGTTTTTTGATGATTGTTATGTGGTGTTTTTTATTTGTCTGCACACTGGATGAGCACTGGAGCAAGTATTTGACAAATGCTCTTGACATCAATGAGACATATGAGCGCATCGCTTCATTGAAACATAGCCGGCAGTCTCTATCTGACAGTATGTGTGTGTGTTTAGAAATACTGCATTAGAACAGCTTACGGCAACATCCATACAACCCTCTAAACACTTATGTCTTACCGGAAGGAAGTTTAGAGGGAAGGAATTTCAACTCTTTTGTTGTGTCAGGCTAAGATGAAGTGTTATTGTGAACGAAGGAAAGTAAATAAGCAGGAAAAGCCCTCGACAGGCTGCCTGCTCCACAGCTGTGAGCTTCATCTTTTATTCATGTGCGGGAGGTAACGTGTGCCACTCCTGAAACCAGCCACTTAACCCATTAAGGGGACAACTTTGAACTGGTTGATAAATTATTTACATTAGCATTTATTAGTCTGGCAGACAGAAGAGTTGGCACCCCCCCCCTCCCCCCCCCCCCCCCCCCAAAAAAGGGAGAGATGAACATTGAGTATTAAAAAAATGAAAAGCACGAGAATGGAATGGGATGTGCTTTTATAGAGCCATCATCACGGCACCACACAAACAATGAGCCTCCAGAGTCCAAATACAGTTTGCTCAGTACAACACATTCAGTTAATTCAATTCAAGTGTGTTCTTATGGCACTTTTACAAAATAAATCATTTAGTTGAACTTTTAACATTGCTCACAACCCATTTTATTTCCATGATGTTTCAGAGTTTTAAAAAAATGCAGCCATTTTATATCATTTAAATAATCAGGATTTGATTGTACAGTGAAAAGTGTACATATGATAGGGAGAGTCTGAAAATTGATGTCAGCCAAATAGGAAAGTTGTTTCAAGGTAAAGCAAGTGATAATATTCTGATGAAATATATATGAAATATTCTGATTGGCTTGCTTAAGTTGGGGACACTTGCTTGATATTCAGCAGTGTTTTTGATATGCCTGTATTGGCGCCGTTGTATGCGAACTGATCTGAGCCGGACGATTACGTCACTGTTTTCTCCAGTGCTGCTATACCTAAATTACCTAGACTAATAACTATTGATCTTTGCAACGGAATGAATCAATAATATATAGAATAAGCTGCACAATGACACCATTTTCTTATTAATGTAAAGCTGCTTTGCCACAATTTGCATTGTAAAAAGCGCTATATAAATAAAGATTACTTGATGAAAGATAATGAAGTTTAATAAACCTCTGCAGCAAACACTTAACCACGACACACCCTTAAAAACAATGCACTTCTCTCTCTCTCTCACACACACACACACAACACTTCAATTTTGTCTCTGCATTTCTCCTCTAGCATGCTTCCTAATCTAGTTGTCAAACAAACCTGCAATTGTTTATTACGAATAATGTTGGCCCTTTGACAAATTTCTTTTGTTTCTCTTTTGTAAGTCGCTTTGGATAAATTGTTAAATGCATAAAATTAAATGTTCATTGGTTATTGATTTAATATTTTTAATTTAACATATGAATTTGGCCTTTTTTAGAGTTCAGTGGTTACAATTTGATCTCATGTTGGTAAAATGTAAGGGTTTTTCCTCTTGTGACTTCCACAGCTAAGACAGTGCATTTCCTGTCAGTCCTCGCTCCATAATGAGATCCGGACAGAATCTGTTTTGATCTCCATGGTGACATGCAACAATAACCAGAGACAGAGCACAGGATGATGCTATAATATCATTAAATCATCTCTTATGCTCTCAAACACACACACACACACACACACACACACACACAGGAGACTGAGTGTGATTCAAGGCCCCAATATACTTTCGTTCTTCGCTTAGTAGTAAGAAGAAGTTGGAAATATCTTTGCCAATATACCGTTAACAAACATTCGGACGACATCCACGCTGCTGATAGCAATGTTTAGATGGATATGTATATATGTGCTGCACGCTTTCCTCTCAAACACAAAACAAACAACAAAAATGACAGCAATGAGAAAAAAGAGGTTAAGAAAGCATCTGATCATAGTAATGTGGATATGTCAGCTCTGCAATTCACTGGCATCATGTCAACTGATGATTTATTAAACTTACACTGTTATGATAGTTTGATTGTAAAGTATATTTGAGACTATAGACTATATAGACTGGCTATGTGAGACTATAGTTTGAATTAAGTATCAGAATTGGGACACAGTGGTTGGCATTACAGTACAGAATGGCTCTTTCGACATTATCATGAATAGCATTCATTTCATGTGTCATTGAATGGAAGAGAGGCACTCGGAAACATGCATAAACGTCACGTCCTTTTGATTTTCTCGACCAAAACATCCCGAGTCCTTCATATAAAAATCAGTCTACAGGCATAGACAAACTAGGTTGCCAGAGAAGGTCTTGATTTTTTTTTTGTTTTTAAGTTTCATTACAAGCTGTTTTCACATTGGCAATAAAATAGCGATCAATACATGAAAATTCTTACATATAGCCTCTTTAAGTTAACAGAGATCATTCATAGCTGATCTAATTTAGAAATCAATTCTCATGATGTCTTTTGCAATCTCTCACAATTATGCAAATCAGCATCTTTGAATATTCACATTCAGATCTAAGAGTTTGATACATTATTAATAAAGTTTCCCTGCAGGAATATCAGCCGCAGCAGTCACAACACACAAATATGTGACCCTTGACCGCAAAACCAGTCATAAGGGTCAATTTATTTTTCATTACATCATCTGAAAGCTGAATAAATAAGCTTTTAAGCTATTTATGTATGGTTTGTTGGGATAGGACAATATTTGGCCGAGAAACAACTATTTGAAAATCTAGAATCTGAGGGTGCAAAAAAATCTAAATATTGAGATAATCTCCTTTAAAGTTGTCCAAACGAAATCCTTGGCATTGCATATTCACTCACAAAATACATTTTTGAAATATTTAATTGTAGGAGATTTACAAACTATAATTTTGTCCCATTTTGACCCTACAATGTATTGCTGACTATTGCTGCATATATACCGGTGTGACTTATGACTAGGGTTGGGTATCGTTTGGGTTTTTTTCGATACCGGTGCCAAATCGATACTTTTAAAACGGTACCGGTGCCAAAACGGTGCCTGAACCGATACTTTAAAAAAAAAAACACAAAATGATGGTGGATGACTCAGTCAAGAATACCTTTTTATTGGACAAAAAAAGTTCTTTAAATTGAACAATATATTAAAAGTTTAAAGTATACATGAATATATAAGTAAATACAAAACACAACAACAGTAAAACCTTAGCCAACTAGCTCAACTACAATAATTTAACAGCTTCAAATTTCAGCAATTTTTTTTGCAGAGATATGACCATATTTGCCTTCTCTGGCAAAATACGACACCTCTCCTGACTTATTGCATGTCTTGCACAAGAGAAAACTCTCTCAGATGGTGTCAATGAGGCCTGCACATACAGGTATGTGTTTGAAAGTGCAGACAATAAGGGAAGACTGTCCAGCTTACTGGGGCTGAGGTCATCCACACTGATAGTGCCAGCTGATGTCCGCAAGCTGTCAAACGGTGCATATTCCATGTGCCCTCAAATGCAATGTTTTATTAGGTTTGACATGTTAACGCCTTTACACGCAACTGTTGTGAAACATTTGCTGCACGTCGCGGTGTCAGAATCCTTTCTGGTGAAATATAGCCACACTTTGGAGCGTTTAGTTTTAAGCATTTTAATTTAAGCGCGTTTAATTTAGCTAGCCAAGCTAACGGTAGACCACCTGCTGCACTGCAGTCAGCGCAAGCGTAGTTGCTGCGCTCACGCGCTTCACGGATGGTCTCACTTGCCGACGAATTGTGATTTGTATCATCAAAGCTTTCCGACGTTCACGTGAGTTTTGTCATTCGGGAAATAATTTTTCAGAGCATTCTGACACCCCATGAAAGCAGTATTTAAATTTAACTAGCGACCAGTCGTGTTGATGAATCTGATGCTTTTTACGTCCGTGTCATAGCACCAGAGGACAAATATTTCAATCACTTCAGGCATTTAAGTGGCACCGAAATGAGGCACCGACATTCGCATTCTGATTCGATCCGGTACATACCGGTTATATAGGTACCGGTGCCGTAATGGCACCGGGTTTCGGTACCCAACCCTATTTATGACTGTGGTCCAGGGTCTGGATTGTGGTTTTGTGGTCCAGGGTCACATTTATGTTTGTTTTTTAATCTTTACTTTTGTATCTGCTATGGGTTATTGATATGTGCTATTTGTGCAGCAGCACTATGTCTTACTCGCAGCAGCGTATCGGTGTATGTATTGGCAGTAGCAAGTACTGTCCTGTACTTGCTCTTCAGCAGCAGCAATAATCTACATCAGCAATAATCTACAGCAGCAGCAAATCAGCAGCAGCATAGCAGATCTATTCTGCCAAGACCAAATATATTACCATTGTCATATCCATTACCATGCTAACAATATTCCTCGATTGAACTGCAGTTATTGTAAATATATGTGTGTGAATGTTATTTTATCTTATTCCCATGTTTGGCCCTCTCCTCACTCTTCACACTGTTCACATGAGTGTGTTCACTTTGACATCTCCTGAAACATGGATCATTTCAGCTCTAAAAAGTGTGTTTACACTCACCCTGGTAACCTGGTAATACCCCATAAGCAAAAGGTAATACCCCATAATACCCCATAAGCAAAATAATAGTTTGAAGTAGAATAGAAGAAAAGAATAGAAGTCGCAGAGCACGTTTTTATCATTTATTTCCTCCGTGTGGATTATAAATGAAATGTCAGAGAGCTCTGATGCACAGAAAACAGGTGAGGAATTGCTGGCCTCTTTGCAGTAAATGCGATAATACAGTCAGACCATCAGTGTCAAGCTATGGGAGCCATGGGATGGGATCTCAGAGTAAACCTCCATGAAACATTGAAGGATTATCTTGCTTCAGAATTAAAATTTTCTGATAATTTACTCACCCCCATGTCCCTTAAGTTAACTTTATATTTAAACTTATGTTCACGTATACTTTCAAAATCAGAGCGTCTATTTATACCAAATGCAAATATCCAGCTGTGTTGACAGGGACTATTTACACTAATTCCACCCACCATTGTCTGATGGAGCCAGGCAAAAATACAAAAGAAGCCCATCTAATTATAGAAGCAGGTGTGGAGAAAGTAAGGTGGGTAATGTTAGTTTTTGCTGTGACCGAGCTGATTTCAAATCTGCCTTTTTCCGAACCTATTTGTCTCCCTTTACC
This sequence comes from Zacco platypus, assembly GCA_038088235.1. Classification (NCBI taxonomy): domain Eukaryota; kingdom Metazoa; phylum Chordata; class Actinopteri; order Cypriniformes; family Xenocyprididae; genus Zacco; species Zacco platypus. The sequence goes on along the minus strand of CM076075.1, from coordinate 10,277,080 downwards.
TATTGCATATTAGCTCAGAGACCCATTTATTTTAAATACAAATGAAGTAAATATTCAAAAGTGGAAATAGTCTCAATTTAAGTGGAAATAAAGTGCTTAACGGGTGTTTAGTGTTGTTGTGTTGATTGGATGGTTTGGCACATCAACTCTGACGCATGTAGTTCATATTACCACGCTCAAAACCATAGTGTTACAAATGGATGCGTGACAGCGTAGGTATAGATCCAAGTGAAGGCTTTATTAACAATGAGAGAGTAGTCATACACGCAACGGTCAAATAACAGCAAACAGGAAGAGCAAAGGACAGGCAGAATTGTGATCATAATACAGGCAGTAGGTCGAGACAGGCAGCATATAATCACAGTCCAGTAGAACAGGCAAGGGTCAGGGCTGGCAGCAAGGAATCAAATAACAGGAAACAGACAGGGTCACAATAGGCAGGCAAAACAGGAATAACCGCTCAGAAATGTAAACCGTGGTAATGCAAGACCTCGCAAAGAAGGCAAGCCTGAAAGTCACTTAAATAGTCCAGGTAATGAGCTGCAGCTGGATGGCGTGATCAGTGTCAAGGTACAGGGGTGCTGGGAAATGTAGTGTGTGTGTGTAAAGTCTGCAATGGGTCACTGATGGGAAACAGGTGAGTGTGTGATTAGTTCCTGTATAGTGAATTGTGGGAAATGGAGTCCGATGGTGTGGTAATAGTTCAAGGTGGAGTGCCCTCTGGTGGCTGTTAAAGGGCACTCCAGCAGATAATCCTAACACACGGTACGTCTTTACTGATTAGCAGGTTCAATATAGTTAAGGGTAGGGCTAGGTGCAGGGGAGGGCTTTAGGGATAAGGACAAGTAATGTCCCAATAAGCCAGCGTCCATTTATAATTTTAAAAAATATATATAATCATGTTATTATAAAATATAATGGAATGTTATTATTATTGTATACTGTTTTATAATTTACTATACTACACTGAGGTACAAAAAGTATCTGCCACTATTGGTATAAATAACATCAATATAATAACTATAGCTGTGTTTCCACTGAAATTACCCAGAACAATTTGTCCCATGAACTCCCAGACCTATTGCTGTCTGTGTTTCCATCTCAGTCTAAAGTACCGTGAAGATTTGGCAAATTGATATAGGACTGCGTGTGGCTTTCCAGTTTCCATGGATTTCCATTAAACTCTCCATTGTTGATTTAAATTGCAAAAAGCTCTTATTGTATGCACCACAACAGACTTTTAAAAATGGTGGTTGAAATAAAATGCTGCATGCAGTCAACCAATCAATATGCTCCGTGAACTCAACCAATCAGCATGCTCAGCGCCCAAGTCCCACCCCTGAAAGTTCCCTTTGAAAAAGTTCTACTTCGTGAGCAGGGACTTTCTGAGGGGGAAATTTTACCTAGAGCTTCATGTAGACCCTGGTTTCTTCGATCAAACCATACCAAGTACCACCCCAAAGTCCCTAAGTTCTTGCGGTGGAAATGCAGCTTATGTTGAATGGTACAACAGGGCACAAAATAATTAAAATAGAACAAACTCAAATGTAACTCAAAATTTTTTAACAATAACAATTCACAATTTAACTTGGGATAATATAGTCTAAATGGACTTGACTACTGCATTGTTCTGTTTTCTCAGCCTTTCAGCCAACATGAATAAGACAGATAATCCAGTTGATCTAGAATATGGCAGTGGGTCTGGTCTTCAATCAGCCAAAGAGGTCTATCTTGGTCTCAATCCATCAGCATTAAATTTAAGAACCTAGCCCAGCAACTCGGGCTATAGGCAGAGAAAAATTCCTGACAGATCCATCAGAAAAGTGTATGTTCCCTCCTGCAATTTATAGTTAGCAAACGAGCAGCTTCTGGTGGTTTTTTCACAATGCCGCTTTGTAACATTTTCCAGAAACTTTGCCCTCTCTGTTCCTCAGAGGCAGAAAAAGCTTCCACACTCCACTTGAAGTCATCAACTTTCAAGAAACCGCTTTCAAGACCATCTCTTCTGCAAACACTGCTAACACACAATCAAGTCCAATTAAAGGGGGAAAAAACACTTTTTTATTTCTCTTCTTTTCTGCAATTAAATTCAGCTCTAGTTTGTATACATATCTAGCTTGTACTTAACTTGACATTGTTTACTACAAACATTTGACAAATTGCTTGTAAACTTCAATAAGAGCTCAGAAAAATGTTGAAAGAGAAACAAGAGGGTAGTTTAGGACAAAAAAACAAAGAAAAACAAAAAAAAAACACACCATAATCTTCTATGTATGACTCCCTCCTCGATCTCTCTGTCTGAGGGCAATTCATTTCAAATCAGTTGATAAAAGTGAAAAGTATTATTATCAGCACCTCTCTCTCAGGGTAATTATTCAAAACCTATTTAAACAGAACAGTCACCACAGCAACTGAACTCCAGCTAATTTATAAAAAAAAAAAAAGAAAAAAAGATGCAGTCACCATCATGACAATCCTGATTCCAGGGGCATATGAAGATTGGAGAGGGAGAGCATGGGAGAGGTAATAACTCAGTGGTGAACATTACACCACTGCTAACCTGATAGCTTCAGACTGGATGAACTAAACAAAGAGCATTTTTTTATAGCTTAATGACTAGAAGGGCATTGAGTCATTGAGTGGGAGTGACTAAATAAGAGTTAGATGGGTCTAGCCAATCACACAAGAATACAAAACTGTTTTACAATTGTGCAATATAGTACAATGTGATTTGTATGAACGCACTGTATGATTTGTTTGAAAAAAGTACACTTAAAAATAAGTGAAATTTACAATAAAAAAGACAGCCAGAACTTAACCATAAACCTGTAAGTTTTACAAATTGACCTTACATTTACAATAAAAACTGACTATTTCATTAACTGAAATAATATTAATATTCCACATTACTAAAATCACTTTTTTACCTTTATAATATACTGACAACCAACTTAAAGCACAGGTGGTAAACTGAAAGCCACATGATGACTTAAAGTTCTGTCATGATAACTCGTGTTTGGCATGGTAATAGATATGTTTGGACTTGGCGAAATAGATCTGCTACGCTGCTGCTGTTATTGCTGCTGCAGAGCAAGTATGGAACTTGCTACTGCCAATACATATACAACACACTGTTGTGAGCTGGGGAATGTGGAGGGTTTCTGAAAGCACGCTGCAACTGCTTCAGAAAATGCTGACCAGTTTTTGAGGGTTGGGCATCAAGTTTATTGGATACTGATACAGCAGGAACCAATGAGCTGTTCCCTATATAGAATGATGTGATTGCAAGCAGATTGAGCAAAGGACCGGTCAGCCTGCGCCATCTTGAGTTTCATGACAGACCTTTATATTTCATTACAACTTGATTTTCCACCGCCTGAGGTAAATACTAATATATAGAAGGTGCACTGTCATACACACACACAAAACACCATAATGGTAACACACGTCACGAAAATAATGTATATAACTGATAAGAAAACACTAAGATGATGTAAAGTTATTTCAGTGAAATTTTTCACCTTACAGAATAAAGGGAACCGTTAACCAGTACAGTTTTATACTGTCGCAATACAGCCTTGTACTGTTAAAATTAAAGGTGCTGAATGAGCTGAATGGGAGTGGATTGAGGACTGAAACTGAAGAAAGAAAAGAGAGAGAGGTGTGACAGAGAGAACGAGCTGCTAGTTCAGTGCGTAATCTTGCTCTTCCAGCTGGTCCCCATTAGCCAGGCTGGAGCCGGCAGACCCTTAGGGAGAGAGAGTCACGGCCAGACCACGTCACTCCTAATGCCAGTGATGCTCTGCAGGGCACCAGTGCCGGGGGAACTTACTGACAATTTTAGTGACAAGGGAAAAGTAAACAAATTACTTTAATATACCAAAGTCTTCAATGCATGTAGAATTGCACTTAGACAGAAAGTCATAATGCCCATTCCTTACAGTGATGCCTTAAGAGATTCATACATTATATTAACATTGCTGTTCAGGGTTTTCCTGTTGTGTCTCTGCTATTGTACAGTATTCATTTAGCAAGCTGTTTGGAGTTGTGTAGTTCATACGTGGGTTTGATCCTGGCGTCTCACAGGGAACAATTCGATTATGGTTGGGAGCTTTTTTGATGAGAGGTCTGTCAGAGGTCTGTTACGCACCAATTAAGAAGGGTAGAGGGCTGCCTGATTTTTTTTTCTTAGACTCTTGATCACATAAACCTCACAGAAAATAATAGCAGAAGTACCTAATGGAATTAATTAGGATGGAATTCATGGAGTAGCTTTAAATTTTGAATGTATGTGTATTTGCCATAGAAAGGATATGTCTGTGAAATATGGTTTAATGAGAAAAAAAATGTGTGACACTTCATTAAACATAAAAATTAAGTATATCTAAAATCAAAGATAATCTATTTTGGGTGATTTTATTTTCCATCCAAAAATTGCAATGTATTCTCGAATCGCCTTCTTCTTTTCCTTAGGAATTGCAACAGTAAAATGTCTAAAGTGAAAGGCTGCAAATTAAGAAGAACAACCATGACAAAGTATAGTAACACTGACACAGGCAGATACAGGCTGCCTAAAGAGAGCTGGATCTGTCCATACTGTAGCCCAGGAGATATATAGAAATAGGGCAACACTTCCTCACCCAACATTCCTCATTCCTCATTTCAACTAGGAGGAAATTCTACCCAACATTTTAAATAATTTCCCATGACTTAAAAAACAAAACAAAAAAATCCCAATAATACACAACTTCAATATTAGGTGCAGAAAGAGATTGTCTCTTGCTTCTCTTGCTTACAGCACAATACATCTATGCCTGTCACAAAAAGAGAGAGAAACTGACCAATCCTTGATGTTCTTTTCTCTCTCTCTCTCTCTCTCTCTCACTCACACACACACACACACACACACATAGTTTCCATGCTTTATGAAGATTTTTAATAGACATAATTTTATACTCTACAAACTGCATATTCTATCCCCTAACCCCACCACTAAATGCAAAAACACAATAATTTAATATGATTTATAAGCTGTGGACCTCATAGGGAAATCTATCCTTGTGGGGACTTTGTATTTCCCATAATGCAGGGAATACCTGAAACCCTGAAACACATGTTTGAAAAGATAAAGAGAGCATTCCTCTCAGACTGCAGCATACCTTTACCACAGCTACTATTTTTTCCCCTTTGGTCTGTATGTCAGAATAAATAGCTGCAAAACTGATGTGTGTGTGTGTGTGTGGGTGTGTGTGTGGGGGGGGGGGGGGTTAGCCCCCCGACTGCTGTACCTTTTAACTGTGTAATAAAAGATGCTGTTGGCAAGGAAACCAGCATCTCTGACCCACAACGAGAGTGTGTGTAAATGTGTGTGTGTGTGTGTGTGTGTGTGTGTGTGTGTGTGTGTGTGTGTGTGTGTGTGTGTGTGTGGAGTATGTGTATGAAGGCAGGGGAGATGCCAAGAGGATGAGGAAGACATGCTTTTAAAATTCCCACTAGGAATAATACAAGCAAAGCTACTTAACAGAACTCAAAGAGGAGAGAATCATGAACTGGTTGTCAGCTGTCTGGCAGCTCTGCCTCATATAGAATACAAAGACTGGGTCTAAAATAGGGACAAAACAGGATAATGAATTTCCATCAATAACCACTACTGCATACCTTTCATGACTTAAAGCTACTTGAGTTTTGTAAGCCTGGAAATCTCAATTTTATGATTGTCTTTCTTTCTTTCTTTCTTTCTTTCTTTCTTTCTTTCTTTCTTTCTTTCTGTTGTTCATCAGACTTCGATTGTTATCAGCCGCTAATCGTTTATACAGTTTGATCGGTGGTCTCTATAAAGGCTGATTAGATGAGCAGATCAGATGATGCCTAATCTCGAGAGACAATTTTTCTAGGCGCAGCTAAAATTGCTTCACTACATTTTAATGGGCTGGCAGTTCTATCAGATGTCTGAAAAAGACAATACATTTTCAACGTCATTTCAGAGACACTGTGACGACAGCAACCCTACAGCAATGACAGCAAAAAAACAGGGCTGTGCGATTTTAGTGCATTTATTTCCATCATAGCAGTGCGCTTTCATTCCTCCCTAACATTTTGGGGTCTCTCCCATTTTTCTCTGATGTCCATAGTATTTTAAAAAAGGTCATGGGTCCTAATAATCAAATTCTGAGAACCATAAATATGACAGCATACCTTTTTCAGCTGAGAATGCCAAAGGTTAGTAACACTAAAATCACAGGCATGATGGTCTCTAAAAAGAAAGTCAAATGGAGAGACATACAATTAAGATAGACACATAAGAGATGGATAGAGCCATCGTTCTAAAGAAAGGCATATGGCTCAATGTGTCCAGTCAGCAATATGATAATGATGTATGGTTAGACATTTCTCAATGATTATACACTACTTCACTGCTTAAAACTACAATCTTTCTCTCTCTTTGCCAAAACAAATTACTGTTGGCTGCAGAGAGAAAAAACGCAAAATTCTATGCCAATCATACAAACTTTGAAAAATCAACCCCTTTCCCCAAATTGTTGTGGCTCCTTTGGAAGCACCCCCACTGAGCAATTCTTTTATCTTCACTTGCTTAAAACACCTCCATAAAATCACATGCCAACTCACAGTGAAAGAAAATAAGGGCAATTGAAATGTTCTCACTCATATCCAGCATCACTGACTGGATTTTGTTACCATTAATGGCCAAGATCCAATCAGCATATGGCCATGAGTAGATTTGAGTCCAAACATGGTCCCTTTAGAAGCCACTGAGCTGCCACAAAGCAGACATGTGGCTCAATAGTTCTGCTTACACAGTTTGTATCAAATACAGAAACACACACATACACACAGCCCTGGAGAAACTAATAACACTGGAGTTTGGCCCAAGCCACTGTCTCCAGCTTAATTCCTCTATCCTCCGGCCATGGCGTACCCCAACCCGCACACTCTTTCCCTCTCCTCTTCAGTTAACTGTATTCCATAACTTTGCTTCAGATGAGCTGTGGAAAAAGAAGGCCGTCATTTGGCATTCTACCAGCCAAGCCACTGCCAAGAGACTGGAAGAGTACCCACAACTCCAGCAGAATTTTTATCACACACATGTGCAGAGAAACGTTTGCAGAGAAAAGTACTAATCTCTTGCAAACTTACGAAAAAATCATTTTTGCATAATGTAAACTCACGTTTAAATATTGACGTAAACCTCACATAATATGACAATTAAATAATCTCTTTAATTGTTCTTATTTCTTTTTCTTTATTCATTAAATTCCTATTAATCAATTAACAATCTATGTTCAAGACATGGTTATGGCCTTGGTTTGAACTCTGATTATGTAGGCCTGAGACCTTTTCAGTTTCAGAGTAGGGTTAGAACTGACAAAACACTACAACTGAGATTCATTTATCTAAATATTAAAAAAAGTATACTTTGTTTTTTATGCATAAACAAAGTTGTACGCATAACCTTTCAAAACATACTCCATACTTTGATGTGTATGTATACACGTATGCGCATTTGGCTTGCTGTGGTAGTCTGTGTTACCAGTGTTACACTGTGCTCAGCCAAACACCGATTACATTACTTGCCCACCGCAACACTGTCCCCATCGTTTTGCTTTTTAATAAAAAAATTTTTTTTTTTAAATTTATACTGAAGGCATCTTCTCTATTCCATACAGCATGAGCTGCAAAGTCGCAGCACAGTGCAGCTGGAGTCAGTGACTTTTGACGAGAGTAAGGAGAGACGACTGACAAGACAATGGCGTAGGATTAGGAGCTGAACAGATCCTGAACTCCATTGACAAATATTTTATTTTGTAAAATATGCCTTTAGTACTGCCACTCCCTACACATAGATTATGCGTGATCACGAATTCAAAAGTGAACTATACTTTGAGAACTTATCATGAATGTAAACACATTCAAAGAAACACTACCCCTGTTGAAATCCAGCATAAACCAGTGTGAATTATATGTTGGTCCAGGCTAGTTAGTGCAGTTAGAGCTGGTATAGTGCTGGTCTAGCTGGTCCATCAGCACTTACGCTTCCCATGCTGGGGACAAGCAAACCAGCATCCCATGCAGGTCCTAGCATGCAAAACATAATTCCTGGACCACATCAGAAATGCTGGATTTTTCAGGGACTGCTGCAGTGAGTGTTGCTCTGGAGCAGGTTAGCCATGTACAGTAAGTTACCATGATGAACACCCTTAAAAACACAAACTCAAACTTGGGTAGCTACTGAAGCTTTGTGCAACAGGCCACTGTACATATTTTCAATCATAAGGCTGTGCTAAAATATCACATATCGAAGTTCTAAAGTAAAGCACCTCTCAGTAACAACTTGATTGAGTTTTTGTTGTTTATGAGTGGGTTCTTCCATTTCAGTGGCTTCAAATAAACATTAAAAAGAATTCTACACCCACTCTCATGCTGACTGTTGATTATGATGGCTGCCTCTGTAGTTTAGTATTACTTGGAGTAATGTCACATAGCAGTGAAAACACACGCAGAGATGGGCAATGTATTTAAATTATGTATTAATTACTTTTGAGTATTTTGTGATTTGTATTTTCCTTAACAAAAAAATCAAATGTAATTTGTAATAAAATACTTTGAAACTGTATTTTGTATTTCATATAATTAAAATACTTATTCAATGAAACGAGCTGATGATGTATGATGTCTGCGCAAACAGGGTGAGCGAAGGTATGAAAATACATACCTTGACCAGCAGGTAGGACATCGTATCATGATTTTATAATTAAAAAAAAAAAAATTTTTATACTATTTTCACAATTTTTTTGTGATATTTAGCTCACTTCTGGGTACAAATTTGGGGTCAAATTTGGTTTGCTTTTTAATGTTTTTCTTTTCCTTTGGTATGTATTGTATCTGTTTGTGCCTTTAAGATCTGCAAAGTTATAAATCTCAGAATAAATCACTTTGTGGGGGAATATATCTAAAGACCCCAACATACTCACGATGAAGCTCTTTTTTGCTCTTTGCTTTGAGGTAAAAAGAAGTTCAAAATACCTGAGCGCAGTGGTTAGCAATTAAACATTTACACACCATTATTTTACTCTCAATTTTATGAAGTAAGATTTTAAATGACTACAAGGCACAGGTTCTTTTAGCTTCATCTCAGTCTGGAGAAGATTCCAGTCCGAGGTAGCGGCCTATTTGAAGGAAGTTTTAACAAACTCAGTTATAACAAAAGGCACACAAAGATTGTAATTCAGTTGAGAACGCATTTAGGAATTGCCAGGCAGTTTCCGTTGAATTAAACAACAACGATAAGGGGGCAGATAACCCAATATGGCTTTATATATCAGCAAATACCGGTGCATTTTTCTGCGAATATTCAATGAAAGCCAATCAATCTTTTTGTATAGATCACATTGGTGTGTTCAAAATTTTCAATTAGCAATAAATATCAGAGCACCATGGTACAGAGCATCCAGAGAGGCAAGAAGGTAGAGTGCTGATACACTACATCCCCATAATCAATAACTTGTAAGAAAAAAACACTACTCTAGTTTCTTCCTCACATAGAATGAGAAGCATGACTTATTTCTAAAACAATATCCTAACTTTCATAAGGATTCAAAAGTTAGTCTCTTACTTTGACATCACCTACACTATAAACAGATGCTGCAGCTGAAATCCGTCATTTATTCACACATTTTCTTGTTTCTATATGGTGAACAGCACATAGTGCACTATATAGAGCAGAGGTCCCCAACCCCCGGGCCGCGGACCGGTACCGGTCCGTGGGTCATTTGGTACCGGGCCGCACAGAAAGAATAAATAACTTATTAAAAAAAAAAAAATTAAATTAAAAAAAACCTGACTTATGTAATTAGTATGAAATGTGCATGCGTGTATGAAATGTGCATTTCTCTCTGGCGCGTTCACTACTGCGAAGATCGCGAGTCAGCATCTCAACTTCAAATTCTCTCCGTTACATCCGTCTATGACTCACTCTTGGCGCATAGCAATGCTTGTTTAGGTCACGTGATACGTTACCGCTAAAAAATAAACACACAAGCTAGCAAAATGAGTAAAAAAACAAACGTCTCTGGAAAGCTTCTTTGCGAAGGGGAAACGGCCCAGTGAGGAGACAGAAGAAGAGCCTACGATTTCCAAGAAAAAGAAAGCTGCATTTAACAGACAATACCAGGAGTCCTACTTGAAATATGGATTTATCGCAACATGTGATTTACACGCACCAAGCCCTCCAGAGAGCGTTAGGGGGCAGAGAGGATGTTACTCATGTAATGTTGTTGGCGCGATGTTACGAGGACCCTGCTAATAAAGTTGTGAGTAAGCCTACACATAGGATTCACGTTTATTATAATATTTAAAAAATACCCCAGTTTTTATGCTGGTTGTATCATTTTATTTTGTTGTTTTTATCCGCCACACCTTAAAGGCCGGTCCGTGAAAATACTGTCTGATATTAAACCGGTCCGTGGCGCAAAAAAGGTTGGGGACCGCTGATATAGAGGATAGGGAATGATTCATACAATGTAAATATGCTTTCCATTGACGCGAATGAAGTCTGTTTTCATGTCACATGAACCGCCGCAGTGCGAGCACAGTCTCCGTCCAGAGGCACAATGCTAAGTGATCTAGGCAAAACGCTATTGGCTATTTTAAAAAAAGGGGAGGGGCTTCTAGATATAGCCGCCCTGTCTTCCTGTTTCATTGGAAGTTACATCACACGGTGAATAAAGCTGCAAATTCCAAGGCACTTCAGTAGGTCTTTAGCAGAGAAAACTGCTCCAGACTGGCCTAAAATGCAGTGTTGGGGGAGCTACTCTAAAACTGCAGTTTGACAAGATACAAAGTAATATACAATAGTAATACTTTAAAATATTTTAAAGTAATTAAGATACAGTCAAGCTACCCTTCTGTATGAGTAGTTAGCTGCACTACAAGTTACTAAAAAAAACTCAACAACTAGCTAGCAACTGTCACGAATTCAACCTCAGCTGAGTACTGACACTTTCCCGTCAGACATCCTTTCCCATAAGCCCGTAACTGAACTGATTACCTTGCATCTGCACCTCATTAACTGGACTATTTCAGCTGCACACACACTTTCACTCATTGCGAAGTCTTGTTTTGCCCCAGCAGACATTACTGAGAGTTTCTTCATTGTTTTGCCTTGCCAGTGTTTTGACCTCGCACTGTTTTCCCTGTTTTGATTTTTGCTGCCTGCCTCGACTCTGTGCTGTCCAAGATATGTCTTTGTCTGGCCTTGGATGTAACGCTTGCTGGTGATAGAACACTGCCGGTTTGTACTGCTGCATTTTCTTTTAAAAAATAAAGCCGCACATGGATCCTAATTCATGACTCCTCGTTACAGCTACATTGAAACTACTTTTTTTTCTTTTTTACAATGGTAATTCTATATAATTGTATATATTATATCACAAATAATTGTTAATGATCAATGTTATAAATAATTAAGATTTCAAAGAGTAGCCTAATGTTTCATTTTGTAAACTATCTGAAGACACACACAATAACCAAATGTAGCCAATAGAAGGTGTGCATTGACGTCACTTTCCTGGCAGAACACACCCCCTGAGAGTGTGTCTGAGTGGCACTGAGTGGCAAAAGAGCCTGTGAGGACTGAGTGGCAAAAGAGCCTGCTGCATGATTGGATTTAATAGGGGAAACTGAGAAAACGGTTGATAATATTCCTTACAATTTATAAAGATCCAGTAATCCATGAATATTGATATGCAGCCAGGATTCCTGTTTCCTGTTATTTGTGTGCCTGATTGCGATGGCGGGGAAATACATAAAACAAATTTGCCTGTGAACGCTCTACAAATATACAAAATAGGTAGGTCTAAATCCGGGTGATCATATCGTCCAGACCTAAAACCTGAATAGTTTTTGTTAAATTAGACAGGATATAAAATGGTAAATACTTAATTGATGAGTTGTCAATACAATATATAGGGTTTTACCCCAAAATTCAGCATTGACACAATGACAACTATAAATCCACATATTGCTGCCTGGAGTCCAGTTGTTTCAGTGAATTGCAGTGATGCTTTTGCTTTTTTTCCCCTGTAGCTTTTGGCAGTCTGTAAACGTATATCTCAGATTTCTTGTAAAATCTATTTGTACAGTCAATTGCAAAGCTCTTTGCCATTTTGGATGTGTTTTGTTTGTTTTTCGCGGCATTCACGCTGAAAACCAATGCTGTCGCTCAGTCATTTTGCTAATCAGTAGGCGTAACCGCAGTCACTTGGCCGACTGTGATGTCACACGCATCCCTCTATATCTCAAACTGACTGTAAAAGTGCAAAATTGCAACAAATGCAACATCAATGCAAGAACAATATGCATGCAAATTAAATTGGACACAGAAGTAGTCAAAAATGCAGGTTAAACAGCATTTACTGTGAACAGAGCCGATCTCAAACGCAAATCTCAAACAGGGCTTTGCTCTGAACATTGACACAAAGTAATTAGATCACAGCGGTTGCCGTGTTATAAATGCTCTAATATAGTGCAATTGATGGCGATAATGCACAATTTTAGTTTGGGATCTTATAAGAAGATGACACTGTGCTGCTTCAATACATCGCAGGTTTGTCAAATTGTCAAAACGCAAAACGGAAAGTAGCTTTTGGTCGTGCTACTTGCTAAAACAATGTCGTTAACACTGGAAAAGCTACACTGTTTTAAAAGCAACTGAGCTAATGTCAAGCTACTAAAAAAATAGTTGCGATAGTAGATTTGCTACTTGTAGTTATAAGTAGCGTAACTTGTAGTTCGACACAATGTTGCATTATGCCCAACCAAAGGCATATTATGGTAGGGGAGTTACATTTCCGACACACACTTGAGGTTTTTGGGCAATCACTACGCAGTGGGTCAGCTGGCCAATCAGAGCACTCTTTGGAAGAATGGGCTTTGTAGAACTCAGAGCTTTTCAGACAGACTGGGAGGGGGTATTGCAATAATGTAGAGTATGTGAATTTTTTAATATATATATATATATATATATATATATATATATATATATATATATAAAGCATGTTCACCTATTCTATTACACCCAATAAATAAAATAATGAACTTTTAAAATAGCATCATATGACCGCTTTAAATAGGCACACACACACACAGAAACACTTGAACAAAGTGTATTTGAAAAAACAGCTGCTTTAGTTAAAGTTATCATTCTCAAAATGAAGTGTTTGCCTGCTGCTAACCTGCCAGATTGTTGCCTCTTATAGAATGGCAAGTTAAATACAGCACATAAAACTTGTCAAACATCTCATACTGCCTCATTTTCCCTGCTAATTCTAGAGAACTGTAAAATAATTTGGCCTAATAGTCTTACCATAGAGATGGCACTTCCTGTCCGTCATGTGTCTTTCCTTCAGGATGTTTCTACCTGTAGGCCTGTTTAACATTCAGAGGCACCTAGATTCTCTTTTCTCTCTTCACTGTTTGTATCCAATGAAAGCAGCAATGTTATGTTCTACATGTTGTTTGGGTCAGTATGATATAGCATGCTTGGAAAACACCTTCAGTCTCTGGTCACAGCCAGTGCGATCAGATCTGACACAATAGGACAGTTTGTGTGTGTGCTGATTCACAGGATTGTGGTCAAACACATCTTAGATAGACACACACTCATTCTTCCCCCTCCTTCTCTACTTCCTGTGTGAAACTGGCCTCCTCATCTCCTGCAGTATACTTTCAAACTGCAGCATGAGCTGCAAAGCACATGATCTGTTCCATAGCCTTTATACCAGACATCAACCTTCGAAAACCCATTGTTCACATTTCTGAACCCCTCAGTCATGTGTATGTGTTAAGTACAGTACATGTCATCAGATGAGGGCTATGACTAGTCATTAGCTTTCTGTTTAAACACACACACACAAACGGCAGTGTAATCACACACTTCCGGACGTTCAAACTTGATCAAATGAGACTCTACATAAAGCAAGTTTCCTTGTAATATCTCTTTGGTGGGGTAATAGCGTCATAAACTAAAAATAGCATGTTACTGATCTATCGATTTGCCTTCACTGAAAGAAAAATGTCAAGCACACATTTTGTGCCTAAGCATACAGTATGAGAATATTGTCTATTTAAACCTGGAAACAAAAGTTTTAAGATTGGGGGGGGGGGGGTAAAGTAAAATAAAGAACTTAATGTTTAAGATTGTTTTTGCATCACTAATCAAATGCAAGTAAATTAGTGACACCGAGCATGTGAACTTTTTACAGACAGTCAGATATTCTTGCTTCGCTTTTGTTGCTGCATAAAAGATCATCAGGTTTTGTCCATGCCAACTACAGATGCATGCCTTTCATTAAAGCAAATGGGGATGTACCAAATGGGGACAGAGAAGGAAAAAAAACGCTGCCTCTTCTTCTTGAAGATTCGCTGCACTTCTTCATGTCACTACCAGATATTTTTGGATCTGGCTAGTCACCATGTCCCGTTATTTGATATTTGTCCCATTATTAAAAATAATGGCACAAATATCAGTTAATAGACTACTGCAAGCATTAGTAACAGGATTTATTTAAATACTCTCCTCCCATATATATTGCATCTGAAAGGGAAACTACAAATGAAAATGCAACAAGGTCGGCCATTAAAATAACTGTGTCCACTCCTTTTCATCTCTAATTTTTCACAGCGTGTCTTCAATAATCCTGACCAATGTTCGGGGTAACGCATTACAAGTAACATGAGTTACATAATCAGATTACTTTTTTCAAGTAATTAGTAAAATAATTCATTACATTTATATTTACAAGAAAATATTTTGCTTGGTATCTTACTTCTATCTTTAAATATCTTACTTAATCACTTTTTTAAATAAGTAATGTAAATAAGTTTAAATAAGTTTCCCCATTTATTGACTGACACCTCATCTGCACTCACATTCTATCCCCCACAGAGAAATCAGGAGTGCGGTTCAGTGGTGTAGTGTAAACATGATGCTTATTGTAGTTCTAGAATAAATATGAGCATGCATTTACTCATCTCACTTGCACAAAAACATTCAGTAATCCTCAAAATGAATAAAAAAAAATTACAGATATATACTATATATTTAATCACATTTTTTTTAACAAATGTCTTTGCTGCCCTCTACTGTACAGGCGTGAATATTCATGTCCTTCAGCATGAGGCTTATTCAGTTATCTTTTGGTATGAAAGTTCCTTTAAGTTTGCCAAAAACAGAATTTTTTTTAACAAACAAGTAAGCCCAGCCCAGATGAGAAGTAATGCAATTAGTTATTTTTAGGGAGTAACATAATATTGTAGTGCATTACATTTAAATGAAACTCTCCTCAATCCCGATCCTGGTTTTTAACTTCAAAAGAGCGTTTGTGCTGGTGGATGCTGTTAGTAGATCTCGCCCTAAGTCCACAAAAATATAGTCCAATGTGACATGTTAATATAAAGGAATTTTCTGAATCGATTTTCAAGGTGTTTTACCTGTATTTTGAATTACAAATTGCATTGTGTTGTGTAGCATTGAAAGAAATGTTTACATACTGTTAATTTTCTTCCAGGACATCATCCATTTTTTTTTACTAATTATTTTTCTTAAAATGTGAGTGTTCAGAGAAATAGGTCAATATTTGGAATGTTAGACTGAGACACACTACATGAAACGCATCTCAAGCACACACAAAAACACACGCATGGAACTCACAGGCTGTTTGAACAGAAGCTGCTAAAATGTTAGATTTAAATAAAACATGCTCTTCATGTATTGTTGAGGGTGGACAAGGGTATAGATGCTCCAGGGGAGTTGGTGGCACAATTTCCTGCCGACCCACAGAGGGCAGAATCTCAACCAACTAAATTCCAGAGATGTGTCAGCCCCAATACTCCAACACAAGACAATGGCAGAACAGATGGACAAAGAAGAGCTGAAGGCAAAAGCAAACGAATAGAGAACGACAACCAGAGAAAGAGATAGATTATGCATGAATGTGATAAGAAGAGACGAGAGATATTTCTGTATAAACACATTTAATCGGCTTATCTCTGCTCTGACTGGTTCACCCTTAGGACACTTAAGCACCAGAGGAGCCAGAAAAGCACTGCCTGGCCAAAAAAAAGGTCAGTGTTTGGATTTTAATAGGCAAAAACTTAATAGCCTATGACTGGATCATTATTACAGTGATTATTATGTTTCTAGCATATTTTATGTCTTAACAACCACGTAGGAAGAGGTATCAAGGCCATATTCCTGGATGACAATGCCAATATTCATCAAGGTTAAAATTGTGAAAAATTGGTTCAAAGAGCATGAAGAATCATTTTGACACATGAATTGGCACCTCTGAGCCCTGACCTTAACCTCAGTGTAAGTCTTTGGGATGTGCTGGAGTAGACTTTACAGAGTGCTCACCTCTTGCATTTTTAATACAAGATCTTGACCAAAAATTAGAGCACCTTTTGATGGAAATGAATATTATTTCCATTAAGAGGTGCATCAGTTTTTGATTCGAAGCACTGTTTTGAAATTGGCCATTACTAGATATAGTTGAAAAGTCATTATTTGGGGTTTTTTTTGGTGCACAAAGAGTATTCTCTTCGCTTTATAATATTAAGGTTGAACCAATGTACTCACATTGAGTTTTACTCACAACTGTTTTAAATGTTTTAGTACCTTTCTGGACCTCTGAAAGTGTTAATTACCTTGCTGGCAATAGAGGCCTCACTGAGCCATCAGATTTCATCAAAAATATCTTAATTTGTCTTACGAAGATGAACGAAGGTCTCATGGGTGTGAAACGACATGAGGGTGAGTAACTAATGACAGAATTTTCATTTTTGGGTGCACTAACCTTTTAAATTATCTTACTGCTTATGCGCAAAACGTGATAAAAGCTGACTGAGATTATACAGAGAGACAAGACATAATAAACTTTGTTTGTTATGGAACCATCACTAATAACTCACTAAGTCGTACTCAATCGCCACTCATTATATGGTGTGCGAAATGTGAAAAGGCCTTGCACATAGCAGGCATATCAGGTATAAACAGTATAAATGCCGTTTTCAGACATATCCCATTGGTAGAGAGTGGCAAAGCCAAAAAGTAGAGAAAAAGATCCATTTTCAAATGCATCCAGATTGGTGCAGAAGTAGCCTTAGCAACCAAAAGCAAGGTTAGCTAGAAAATTAACGCCACATGAAAGCTAGCAAGCAAATTCACAAATTTTAGATCAGCACAGCTGTTTGCTATTTGCTCTATTCGTCTGTCCTATAATGACATTCAGTGTTTCCCACAGGATTTTGTGAGAATTGTGGCGGCAGATGACATCACATGCTAATTAGCATATCTATGACATCATTGCATTGCATTTAGAAAAGTTTCTGCACTTCAGATCTGTTTTGCTTCTACTCTCTGACCTGTCATATACAGCAATACAATTGAATGCCCAATAAAGCTGTTAACATTATTTATATTTTTTTGTTTCTGTTGTCAGATATAAAACAAGTATAAAATAGACACAACCCATTAATACAGAGAACACACAGAGAAGAGTGCAGAAACTCTTTTTCACTAAAATAGCTAAACATTTATTCAATTCTAATATATGTATTTATTTATTTAATTGTAATCTCACACATGGTTCTTAAAAAGATTGAAAAAATGATTACACAACCACCAAATAGGTGCAGTTGTGCACTAAGTAGGTAATGTAAATCGCCATTAAACTTTTTCTTAGCGTCTTTTTCCATGGTGAATCATCGATTCGTCACTCGGTTGAGAATGTCTTGTGTCTTAACCGGGAACATACTCTGGGTTGGCTGAAAGGTGCACTATGTAGTTTTTTTGTCCGAAAGGGGTCGCTAAACAATTCTAATAATAATCTAATGATATTTATGGGGAAATAATGTTTATGGATGAGTGAATGCATGTTTTTAACATGACTGTGGTATGAAGCAGGGCGTGGCCGAGAATCGCAGACATGATTGCTAATGAGAGACAGATATCAGTGACGCACACGAGTCCCGGGGGATATAAAGAAACGAGGACATTTCATTCTACCGAACTACTTATAACTGCTGAAATACTTCTGAAAGGTCAGTTTATTTGATGAATTAAAATGCATTTGAGTGTGTTGAAAGTTGTAATGTTTAGTATTAGTTTGTTGGCTGTATGAGACTTAACAGTAAGCTAGATCAACAGATTATCATACTGATGATATTCTAACACTTCATCATGTTGAGCTATATAACATTGATTAGTCTTGTACCCTACATTTGCTTACCTTGTCTAATAATGTGCAAGAGCACCGACTCTGTCAAGTCAAAGTTTGTCGCAAAGCTCTCGCCATCTCGGAAACACCACGCCGATAATGATCCTCATTTTATTTCTCCTTGTGTCCCAAAGTTTGCTTGCCATGGTCCATAATGTTTGAACGAAACAACAACAGCACGCCGCTAGCCATTACGCAGCTGTCCGTGTCTGTTGCCATGGTTACTATGCAGTACAAGGAAACCAGGGATAACGAAGATATTACGTCATTGACAGGCGACAAGTGACACTATTTAAAATTATGATTTTCTCCTAATTTACAAATTCTTGGAAATATTAAGGATAATGTAAGTACAAAGCTTGAACGAAATATATAACACTGTGCAAGTGTGTTTTGGATATTTTAATATAAAAATTTTACATATTATACCTTGAACCTACTCCCTGACGCGTTTTTGGAACCAGCATACCTCGAGTAAGCAAGGTTTGGGTTAATCAACCGAGAGTTTAATGTATATGTGATGGTAAGTTAACCTTGCTTTCTGGAATACCCCCCTGAAAGGAGATTTCCTTCAAAAATATGAAAATCAATTGTTCTACTTAAAAGAAAAATAACAATGCTTTACACATCCTCAATGCTTGTTATGTTTACGCAAACAATTTGTTCCCCCTCTCCCAGCATCACAGCCCTACACTGAAAGACCCAACAAGCTTTGGTACACACCTGACGTGTGTGACCTGACCGTGGCAGAGTCAAAGAGATAAAGAGGTAAGAAACAAGTATCAGCAAACAATAGAAAACATGTTTTCTTCACCCCAGCCACCAACACATCTTTATCTTGCAAGAAGTGAAGGGAGTCAATATGACAGAAAGCCCAAGGAAAGAAGAGTTTGGACTCTTGAATACTCACTGGTCACTGAGCTATCTGCTTTTTCCAGTTTCAGGCTGACAGAAGTCATTCTGGGTTCGAATGATGTAGTGTGGTCTTGCTCTGCCACCTCTGCCACAGTGACTATTGATGATCTGGTCTCTGCATCCTTACTGCTGCTGGCGGTCTCCTCCACCAACAAAGCCTGCAATGAACATTTTGAATTAACACTCAAGATCTTCAAAGAAACACAGTATTACTTTTTAAAAGGCCAATTCTAAACCTTTGTAGCACTTATAATTTTAATCAATGTTTCTTGCTCAGTCTTCATATTTTCATGAAAATTTTAATCCTGTTTCTGACCCCTACAGGACATGTTGTACAGGTCCAGTTGTCACCCCTTTTTGGTGCACTGAAAATGATTTGGTGTAGGATTTACATTAAAAAAAATTTACACAGAAAGTGCAAGAAAAAAATTCACAAATAATTAGCAAAAAATGGCATGTAACGCATTGACTTAAAAGTGAAATCTTGAAGTAGAAATACTAAAATAGTATTTTCTTGTAAATCATACTTCAAGAATCTGTTTTATGTACAACTTCAAAAAATATTTTTTACAGTCAAATAAACAAATATTAACACTAAAATAATAAATAATACTAAATAATACAAATAAATAAATATATATATAATAATCCTGTCCACCCTCTCACAGGTACTCCACACTTGAATCCTATCTCACAGGAAGGTCTTTCAGAGTTGCCTGGAGAGGGGAGGTATCCAAAGCTCATTAACTGATCCCTGGGGTTCCTCAGGGTTCAGTTCTTGGACCCTTCCTCTTCCGCATCTACATCACTGGGTCCCATCATAAAGGTACATGGTTTTTCCTACCATTGCTATGCTGATGACACACAGCTCTACCTATCATTCCAGCCAGATGATCCCACAGTAGCTGCACGAATCTCAAGCTGTCTGGCAGACATCTCGGCATGGATGAAAGAACAATCACCGGCAGCTCAACCTGACAACGACTGAGCTTCTTGTCTTCCCTGCCAATCCAACTCTACAGCACAATTTCACCCTCCAGCTTAGTACATCATCATTTACCCCATCAAATTCTGCCAAAAATCTTGGAGTAATCTTTGATGAACAACTGACCCTCAAAGACCACATTGTAAAGACAGCTCGGTCATGCAGATTTGCACTAGACAACATCAGGAAGAACAGGCATTTTTCTGGAAGGAAGGTAAGATGCTGAAAGACAAGAAATGGGAGGAACTATCAGAGAGAAGTATAGAGATTAGCAGAAGCTTCTGGTAGATGAGACAAACCAATTTTAAACCATATAACCACGATAATGATGAAACTAGACCTGGACAAAATGCTTAATTAGATCCTCCAGGTCTGAGAACCAAATTTATTAATGGACTGAAAAAAAAGATGTTGTGCTTGCACTAAACCGTTGCCCTTATACCTGATCTCTCGTACAGCTTTTCCACGAGAATTGTTCACATTCTAGAGCCAAAGCCTGTTCTCGGACAGGCAAACTGGAGCCAGTCATATAACCCTGATGTAATGCCGCTACATGTTGTTTACCAGACTATAAGCCGTTTGAAATCAAACAGGCGCATCCCTGTGTTCGTGCAGCACTTTTGCTTTGCTTTTCACAGTACCGGGCATGATTCTATTGTACCGGCAGCTCGCATAAACACCCTGTACTCTCATCTGTCCCTTTTGGAGATGTTTAAACTGAAACCATTGATTCACTCGCTCTCTTGCATACAGTTTTATATATTTAGATATAAAGAGCAATGTAGTGCAATGTTATTACATTGCGCAACGATACTGCCATTGACTGCATGCCATAGAACTGCCACCAGAACTGTTTGGCCGGAAAAGGGGTGTCAATGAACAGCTAAAATGTTGAGTTTTTGCATGTACAGAAAAAGCTTCTAACTATAAAAAAAAATATATATATATATATATCAGTTTTCGTATTGTTTTTCCCGCTTGTTTTCAAACATCAAAAATGCAATTAGAACAGGACATGCACAAGAAGTTGACAGAATGCTGGTAAGGCTCTTTACATGCAGCAAGGTTGTGAAAACAATATTTTTACAAAGAGTACATCTACGTTAAATTGTTGCAATAAGGGAAAAAAAAACCTTAATGAAACTACATAACACTGACATTTAATAGGACCTAAACAATTTATTGCCTTTTTAAAGCAGGCATTTTGCTGTGGCAACTACAGCAGTGCAGTAAGAATAAGAGTAAGATCCACACATTGTAAAATGCAGTTTGTATTAAAACATTTGTGCCGAATAATTAAGTTTGGTATGAATATATATATAATGTCATTATTGTGTGTGTGTTTCAGGTAAACCCCAAGTTATGGAGACATAACAAAGATGGCAATATCTGTAATCTTTGTCCTTGTCTAGACATTTTTGGCACCCATAAGGAAAACAGCTAACAAATCATTTTAAATTATGTTTTGTTTGTTTTTTTTAATGTAAGTGCAGAAATGTAAATGCATAAAGTTTTCTGTGATGGGCAGGTTTAAGGTTAGGGAATATACTGAATACAGTTTGAACAGTATAAAAATCACTATGTCAATGGAAAGTACCCATAAAACCTGGAAATCCAAAGTATGTGTGTGTGTGTGTGTGGATCATGTCATGAGGATGTGTGTTCAGCTTCAGGCTATTTATTTAAGGGGAGGTGATGATGATTCAGTGACAGTTGATTCACACTACTCCGCCTAACAAATAGCACCAACCACAACAAACACACTTCTGTCTGTCACGCCCAAACCTCCCTCTAATTTTTTTCTCTAGAAAAGCAAAACCTGTTTCTATCCCTTCAACCCTTCAGCCAACTAAACAGAAACCATATACCAACCTGTGCAGGGTTAACTGTGCCTTTCTTAAAAAAATTATTAAAAAAAAAAAAATCGAATGCAGACACTTGCAGCTTGATTTTTGCATCCAAGCAGACTTTTGCATGAACAACAGTGCATGTGAGAGTGATTGAATGATTATAGAAGAGTCTACTAGATGTGCGCATGCACAGAACACGTCCATCCATGCTCGTGAGAGCGGAATGTGGAAAACAAAGTATACACAGAAAGAGAAAGTAAGAAAGGTTTACATACAGTACCATGCAAAATGCTAGATGTAAAAAAAAATTTCTAAAAATGACAGATCATTTGGTATTATGTTGTTTTAGCTATACTTGTAAAATACAGCCTTTGAGACTACACGGAAGCCTTCGGCAGAGGGTAAAACTAATGCACAAGCAGCAATCTCAATGGCTGGCACTCGCCAATTTCAGTCTGCATGTTGATTTCAGCAAATCAGTTCAGGTAAATGCAGACAATGTGATTAATATTTATGAGCCCAGCATCTTCTCAGGCATTAGACCTCAGTTAAGGTAGACACCATACTGAATTAACGGATGAAAATAAGGCTGTGAGAAAAGGTATGCACTGCATAACTTTCCTAGATCACATGTAGTTTGCAAAACTGTTTTATCGACTATTTTTTAACATTTTTTAAAACTTTCATGGAGTTATCGTCTACTGATTTTGTCTATGTTTCTTGCAAACATTTGTCAGGAACTGGGTTTGATCTCTCTCTCTTTCTCTGCTCTCATTTTTAAAATTTTTTTTTTGTTTCTTTATAGGCACATGTAGTCACGCTCAACTGATTGCGGTCTGCAGGCTGCTTATTTTCTGCATGACTGTCTAGTTTTCTCTCATTTGTTCTGCTTTTTATTATCATTTTTTTAATTAACATTTCTGTAGACATACAAAGTGAGACAAGGTGTCTGGAAAAAAAAAAGTGACAGAACAGGTCAACAACAGCACAGGCTCCCACCCATCAACCTCCCACAGCGCCCAACCACGTGTTCTGCTTTTTAGTCTTCTGTTTCTCTATTTTGTTGTCAGATTATTTTCTAATGTCTATTCACACTAGCAACTCTAGTCAGTTTCTAGGTTATCTTAGGTCTGTTCTGCTCCATATTGATCTTTGCCAAGTTTACCTGTTCCTGCAGCATATTTCACTCTGGCCTGAACTGGCTGACTAGTTTTGGATGCATGCTTATCTGTTGGTCTTTGTGTTCACCTCTGCCCTCTACATTTGTTGCATTACTGTACCACATTCACCAATTCAAAGTCTGCCTTGTCAGCCAGTGACCTGCTGGACAGCATTATTAGTCTGCTTATTATTACTCTTATTATCATATTTTATTTATTTATTTTAAATCAACAAATGTTCTGTACAGCCGTTGCTTTTGGATACCCAAATCTACCTCAGTTTTTGGAACCGAAAGTTATTCTCCTGATGTTTTTTTATTATTATTATTATTATTATTATTATAACATACTAAAACATAAATGTGTGTGTGTGTGGATATATATATATATATATATACACACCCCTTGTTCAGTGACTCATTAATCCACTTCTCTTCATCAAATGTCTGTGAAATTTGTTCAGTTTATGTATATAAATACAAATATTTACATGTTAAGAAATGTATGTTTTAAAATTAGGATATTTCTTCTTTTTTTTGCTGAGTTTATTATGAGTGTTCTCAATGTCAAAATCCATCCACAAAGAAATGAAAAGGATAAAAGAACACTTCCTCACCTCTGTGTGTCATTTTAACAGAGTACACATGCCATCCACTGGTCTAAACACATAAAAACATGCACACACTAAAATAGTGCTGATGTTGTTAGCCTTATTTAGAGGGACTTTAGCCCTTATAAAAATCTATTTAACCCTTAAGATTTATTTTCACATTTGCTGAAAACATCAGCAACAACGGTAAGAGGATTCAGTTTGATCCTCCCATTACTACTTACATGATGTAACAGTAATTATTATCCTTCACTATATATATATATATATATAGTGGCAATCTGAGTCAAACAGTAGGTAACATAGGGTGGAGGTGGAATAGGTAACCTTCGGCATGGAGTGGTGCTCCGCACACAGTGGACATATTTACACTTTCTCAGAATCAGCTTACTTTTCCACTAATTTGATTCACACACACATGTTGTGTTTTTGTGTTTTGTGGGGACTTTCCATAGGCGTAATGGTTTTTATACTGTACAAACTGTACATTCTGTCCCCCTACACTACCCCTACCCCTAAACCTGCCCATCACAAAAAAGTGTTCTGCTATTTTAGATTTTCAAAAAAGATAATTCTGTATGATTTATAAGCTTGTTTCCTTGTGGGGACCAACAAAAGGTCAAGATTTACTGGTTTTACTTACGTTGTGGGGACATTTGGTAGCCTACACACACACACACACACAAGTAGCCAACATCACAAGCAATTTGATTCAGTGTCTGTATGTTATGCTTTGACATAGAGTCAGAAGTTATTTAAATATTTAAGAAATAAAATTCATAGCAATCAATTCACTTTCGAAACTTTTTTTCATATCACTACATTTTTTTCTGATGGAGAAAAAAAGGATTGCTACTTAAAAAATAATTTACTTGAGTACAAATAGAAGTAATGAAACATATGACTCAAGTAAGTGTAAACAAGTAGTTTGTGGAAAACTACGTTACAAAGTACTTTATTATTTTTCTATTAAACCTAAAAACAAAATCACTAATGTTACATCACATTAGATCTTAAAACAAAATCACACCGATACATTCAAATCTGTGTTCGCGCTGCCGCTGACCAGAAAAGAGCAGTTGTAATGTACAGTTTAGGTGTCAAATATCACTCAATTTCCTAATTTCTGTTAAATGTTCAAATTATCTCAGGAGTACTGGGAAAAAAGCTTACAGTTTGGATATAAAAACTACAATTGCGATCAAAATAGAGTATATCACCTTTTGAATGCAAATTGTATCGATCACATTGTTACACCACTAGGTGGCGACAAGTGACTGTTAAATGTATTTGTTATTGAACATTTAATATTGAAAGATCTATCAATAACGCTTATTCATCCAGTAATACTCTTTCTCATTCTACTGAAAATGTTCCCGGGGTCCGCCGTTGCTATAGTAACAAACACTTTTACTTGCACCTGATTGACAGATAAATCACTGGCTCTTATTTCACTGTTATTGTTAATGTAGTAGAGGTTATTTCAGCTTCGTACTAATTTAGCTTTTTACATTTAGTTAAACTGCAAAGGCAATCTTTAAAATGTAACTAAACTTTATGCATGAATTTTACACACTTACACGTTCTTGCTCCGTCCATTCAACAACTGCGTCCTTGTTTGAGCCGAGTTTACTATTTACTTCAACAGCTCAGTGCTCTGGTAATATCACTGGTATAACCAATTTCAGGTGCGACAAATTTAAAACCATAATATGAGCATAGCTCACTTACATTCACTAAATTATTTAAACGTTAGCCATACTGATTCAAAACTCGAGTGCCCGCGCTTGGACTTCAAAGCGCGGTTTAAAAGCCCCGCCCCCAGCTGAACTGGAGGTTTTGATTGGTTCATCACCCGAGTCAGACCTGCCTGTTATTGGCTGAACTGGAGGAGTGGTTTAACAATTCAAGTCAAATGTTAGCTAGGCCTGTTGCTCCCACAGTACATTTGTCAAATACTTTGTACTTTTGGTGAAAAATAAATGTAGCGAAGTTGAATACTTTATTTTTATTAAACTCGAGTAAAATTACCAGAATTTCATTATACTCAAGAAAGTAGAAAAAAATTGAAAAATGTACTTATGTAGGTCTAAAGTATTTAGTTAGCCTACTTTCCACCTCTGGTAATTACACTGTATAACAAGGACACATTACAATAAAGTGTGGCCATTACAACCTTGTTTGCTTGGTTGGTTGGTTTTAATACATGACATTCCTTGGAGTAGTATGCCAAATCAATGTTATTGAGATCATGCTTTTCTAAGGTCTAAAAGGATAAGGATAAAATTTAATATGACTTATTTGACTCAGTGACCTCAGACATACTAAAGACAATGCTTATTTCATATCTTTTATACAATATTTATTTCCAGTTTAATTTATTTATGAGTTATGTAACCACAGAGCTCAAACCACTGTGTTCAGTTGCCTTCCCAGCATGCACCTCTCTGTTGCCAACAGCCACACCACAGACAAGACCTGTTTCTCTAACATGTTTAATATGAAGGAACATGCCAAAAGACAAAAAGTGAGAAAGATGAAGACACTGCTATTCCAGAAGGAAGAACGTCCAGTGATTAACTGAGTAGGATCCAAAGCAATAAACAGTACAAAGACCCAGAAACTAGAGACAAGCTTGCTACTAAGGTTTGTTCAGGAGTGGTTAGGGATGACACCATGGGCATCACTATAGGCCCTTTTTAGGATGGCTAAATTCCTACCCAGCCGCCCTAAAAATTTGCGATTAGCTCTGTAATCTGTACACAAAATTGTGATTGCCTCAGTCCACTTTAAAGCTCATATGAAAATGGCGGCAGTCTTCAGCTCCTCCCCGTCTTTTAGTCTGTATTATTCAGCGTGTTTTTCAATCCGTAGAGGCGTGATGTCAATGTCAGAAGCAGTCAAGCAGAGGAAGAAATGTGTACATTTTTTGATTTAGTTGATTTAGTTTAGTTCTTTGTCATTTATGCGGTTTACATAATCTGACGTGGGAGCAATACAAGATGGTTTACAATTAACTGTATAAGTTTTCAATGAGTTCACCCCTGATCAAAAATGGAGTGCTCCACACCCATGAAGACAAACTTTAGAAAATGTTGTCATTTGAAAATGTATTTTTTAAATGAAAACATATTATTGTCCATGTGCCATTTGATTAACCTGCAGTCATGCAGAATGCAGACTGTGACGAGCAGGGCGGGCGAGAGTGATACTGAGCGTGAGCTGCGCACTGCACCGGTCTCGTATCTCTCACGAGGAGCTCCGGAAGCATAAACGAGGAGCGATGACAGTGAAGGACGAGAGAGGACCAGGCCTGGATTTTATGTTGTGTTTTATTAAGTTTTATTTTACTTTCGTTTTGTTGTTTGTTTATTTATTTGATTAAAAGTTATGTTGAACGTTCACCGTTTCCTGCCTCCTTCTTCCTATACTTAAGAACTGTGTTACATAGACATTATTATTAAAGGCACAATCGCACTCAAAAAATGATTTGTTGATTTAACTTAAAAAAGTAAGTAGTCTCACCTGCTTGTCTTAAAATTTTGAGTTCATTTAAACTAAAAATTTGAGTGAATAGAAAGAGATTAGTTTAATCACAGACATTTAAACATTTGTGAATGAAGTTAATTTGACAAAAGGAAAAAGTTTTAAAAGTTGTAAATCAGTTCCCGCCTAAAGTGTTGCCGTAACAGATCAAAAAATAATAAGCGTGAATCGAAATTCAAAAAAAAAAAAAAGTAAAAATATATAGCACAAAAAAAAATAATGCAAAATGATCATTTGTAATGCAAAATTTACCTGGTGGTAAACATAACTTGACAATACTTGGATATTTTCTACAACGTAAATTACACACATTCACACCCCCAAATGTTTGAATCAAGTTGTTTATTAGAAACATAATTTTTTTTTTAAATAAACTTAACAGCTTCAAAATTTGCATTATTGATATGGGTGTGTAATTTATGTTAACACAACTTCCAAGTATCGTCAACTTATGTTTACCACAGACCTTATTATAAAAACCCACAGGAAATCCGGGTTTTGATGTCATCCCTGCACCACTCTATTAAGGTTCTACATACTCGTTTATGAAGTAACAATTCAGTATCCAAATCATCTTTCTGAATTTAAAAAAAAAAAAAAAACGTTTAAAGCCCTTTTAAAATGACCAGGTTAGACCAAAGTACTGTACAAAAAACACATTGCATAAAACTTTACATAAAAAACATACTACTACAACTACTATAAATCAAACAGTACTACCCATTATAACAAAATTTATTCATTCGCCAATGACAACATATCTTCGGTCTGCTTTTAAAAACATCAATAGAGTCAGTTAATTTAATCCTCTAAGGCAAACCATTGGGGTTGCAACAACAAAGACATCAACCTTACTGTTCCTTGATTTCGTCTGCAGTGCAAATCAGAGCTAGTTGAGAGATTTTATGATGTAACACATTGCATTACTGATTGACACTTTGATGTACTTATTCTTTATTGTTATTGT
Organism: Zacco platypus; assembly: GCA_038088235.1. Classification (NCBI taxonomy): domain Eukaryota; kingdom Metazoa; phylum Chordata; class Actinopteri; order Cypriniformes; family Xenocyprididae; genus Zacco; species Zacco platypus. The sequence continues at coordinate 10,248,754 of CM076075.1, read as the reverse complement.
CATCAAATCTATTACATAACACAAATAGAAGTATAGGAATTCATTGATTAACAGTAATGATAGCCTAATGTTTACAGTTCTATCAAATCAAAATAAAAAAACATTGGGTATACACACAAGAAAAAAAAGAAGAAAACAAATGCTTGTAGGAACATTTTACCCATTTTTCATATGCTGTTCATGGGCATAACCCAAAAATCAGATAAGAAGGAGATGTTTCACCTAGCTTGTGTATATGTAACAACTGCATATGTTAACAAAAAATATGTTAACAGACAGATTTTTGTAATGCACTCTGATTTATACATATAGATAGTTGACTGAGTTGGATTGATGTGTTTTGATGGTCTTGTATGTCACTTCCCCTTTAAACCTGGCCACAGGCAGTAAGGTAAGACAAAACAATGAAAACAGACATTGTCACCCTTCAACAGCTTTAAAGTCTCTTATCGAATGCATGATTTTGGGAATACAGAATATTGGCATCTCAGAAAGGCACAGCACCAGATAAACACTTTACCTAAAGCTGTTGTTTTAGCAATAAACATATACTTTTCATAGTGTTAGGGTTAAGTAATGGTTTACTTAACAAATTCAATAATTATCACAGCAAAAAATGTAGGATTTGTGCCCGTAATGCATAAAAAGTAACAAGACACTATAGTACATCCTATTCATGCAAAATGCCAAAGCAAACCTTTAATTCTGCCACTTCTTTTGTCAACTGTCTCTCTTTCCTTCCTGTTTAAACTGTTGGGTAACTGCAGACATACATGCTGCATATGTTCTGTGTGAGATAAGAACCTTACATCCCTCAGGGAAGACCACAAAACACACACACACACACAGAGAGGGGGGGGGGAGTGAGAGAGAGAGAGGGAAAGAGAAAGAGAGACAGACAGAGACAGAGAGCTGACCATCTGTTGGCAGTTACGGTGTGAGAAAACACTCACAGCCACACAATGGGCAACACTGACAGGCCAGGATTTGTGTGTGTGTGTGTTCTTTTGTCTATGTGTTATGGTGTAATTTGTGTGTTTGCCGGCCTAAAATTGTAAATTAAAGAAGCATAAATTGACAGTGACAGAGAGTTCTGAAGTGGACAGTAAAAGGGTGCTGATTTTTCAAAACTTTTTTACATGAACAGGAGCAGCTTGAGAGAGAGTTTGAATGGCAGGTTTATCATGCATTTACATTAGTGACTCAGCTCAACATCACTGTTTTGCCATTAAAAGAAAAAAAAAATAACAGAAAAGACCTGTCTGCCCTGGGGTCAGTCATAACCACACTGCCAGGCTTTACCAGACTCTAAACAGAGGGCAACTGTTTAGAGACAGATGGACAGACAGTGCTTGCCTTAGCTAAAAAGCACATATAGAATGCAAATAACTGATCCCTAACTCTATAAAGAAAGAGATATAACATGTACTGACTGTACAATATGGCTCAATACTGCCACCTGTCTTTCGGAGGCTACTAATTTTCAGACAGCCTGATTATCAGCTGTGAGCAGTGAAATCCTCTCATGCAATAAAGTCCCACTGTATATCTCTAACTCTACCCTGAAGCTCAGTTCACTGGGATAAGGGTTAGGTTACAAATCCTTACGGTATGATCCTTAAAGTAAACAAATAAATAAATAAAATAAAAATTGATTGATTTACCTTTACTAATTGATTGTAAAATTTACTAGCGGTGGAAAATCGGTTACAATTCTGGAATTGGATACTTAAGTTCAGGAATCGGATCTCCTGTGTGTGCATTTTAATGTAATTTTAAACTATCCAAGCGCAAGAAGATGCACTTGTCTAAGCCTACTGCATGAATACAAATTCAATGAAGTTGTCTTTCGCTTGAACTGACAACTACACACAAAATTATGTCAAAATATCCTCATAAAGACACTGATTTTAACTGAATATCTTTTGAAGCTCTGTTCACAGGAATTAGAGTCATCCTTAAGGTTCAAGTAAACAAAAATAAATAACTAAATAAATAAAATAAAAACTGGTGTAAGATTTGCTTTAACTAATTGTTTGTAAAATTTACTAGCAATTTCCGAGTAATAATGTTTCAAAGAATTGGCAAGTAATACATTAAATGTGAAAAGTTGAAAGAGTGAAATAGTATTTTCTTGTAAAACATACTACAAAAATCTTTCTTTTACTTTGAAAATTATTTTTTTTACATTGTATTATTGTAATACCATTAAGGTTTAAAATGAAAAGTAATATATACACAATAATACAGTAATATATTTTTTAATTAATTTTTTTAATGGTTTAAAGGATTAAAACATTTTTAAAATAAGCTTTTAAAATTTAATCAAGTTAATCAGGATAACACACATACAGCAGTGACATAAACTTTGTTTCGCAAAGATTGCTGCTTCAGTTGTTGTTATGTTGATTCATATTGTTTCTGCATTATTAGATCCATTTTAAATAATTACATAAAGAAATTAACCATCACAAAAAGCCACATTTCACAGTTTTTTGGCCCTGGCTAACAGTATATAACAGTATTTCACTAATCATATCATCAGCACATGGCAAAGTCAGAACAATAATAGTCAGGTGAAATCACTCTATCATTCTGAATGGATTATAAGAGCAGAATGATTGCTATAAAAGGAGGGAAGATGTGCTTCCAATTATTGTGTTCTTGTGTTAGCAATGATTACCTCCAAAGAAAGTCACACCATAATCATCGCATTGCATCAAAATGGCCACACACGCAAGGAGATTGCTGCGAAGAATATTGCACCCGAGGAGAGAGGTTCAACTGCAGTGAAGAAAGCTTCAAGATGTTCCAGAGTGCCCCCTTCTGACGGTTTGGGACATCTGGAAATTCGATTATTGTCATGCCAAAGGTGAAGCATCCTGAGACCATTCATGTGTTGGGTTGCTTTCCATCCAAGGGAGTGGGCTCTCTCACAATTCTCTCTCACAAGCCCAAAAACACTGCCATGAATAAAGAATGGTATCAAAATAGGCAAGAGCACCTTCTCCCAAAGATCCAGGAGCAATTTGCTGATGATTTGTGCATTTTCCAATATGATAGGGCTACATGTCACAAGGCTCGGTTGATAATGATCACAACATTGAAATTTAGGATCCAAGGCCAGGCAAATCCTCAGATCTTAATAACATAGAGAATCTGTCAATCCACAAAAGGTGAGTGGGCATTCAGAAATCCACAAATTGAAATCAACTCTGAACACCAATAAGGCAGGAATGGATCACCATCAGTCAGAATTTGGCCAAGAAGCTGATATCCAGCATGCCAGAGCGAATTGCAGAGTTATAAAAGCCCTTAAAACGTATGCAATGCTTCTCACTGTTTTCAAGTGTACCATAGAAACGTTAAAAAATGATCTACTATTAAACAAAAAATACAAATACTGAAGCACCAAACTTTTGGCCACGGCTGTACACCTGGTCAGAGTCTCAATGACCACAGGACTTCACATCAATACCTAGATGGTTGACACATCCCACAAAGACAACAATATCACCATCCAGACACAATGGAGGAGCTAGTGTATGCTGGAACCAAGCTCTTCCATTCTATTGCTGTGGGCCCAGCTCTCCCTTTAATTATTATTTTTGAATCACACCTTATGTAAAGCATTTTAGACAATCATTGTGTAGCATATATAAAAAAATCTTCTAAAATCTTCACCTGTGAAAAAGAAATGCACATTAGCATAGTTTAAAAAAGAATTACAGAAAATACTTCATAAGAATAAGTATTTTAAAAAGAATACTAGTTACATAATATAATTTAAAAGAATTTATAATTAAAAGTTTGAACCGAAAATATATTTGTAATTACACATTTGTGACAATGAGGTTGCAATTTAGTACATTTAAAGTGTATAAATTTTAAGTCAAGTCACCTTTATTTTTATAATGCTTTTTACAATGCAAATTGTGTCAAAGCAGCTTTACTGTGATAATTGACCGTTCACGAAGACCCGCCACCTTTAGTTACTGTTGATATGTCTGACAAGTCATGTTCTCACATAGTGAAAAATACATCGCAGAGCAATGGACACTGACAACAGGTCAACAGACAACACAGAGCAGGTTACATTTGATATGAAACAAAGTTTCAAATTTTAATTATTGTAATTTTTTAAAGAAGTTTACCCCATAGTGGCTCTTTAATGTGTCGTGACAGATCGCTGTAGCGCCGTGGTTCAAGCGGCTCATGAACCAACCATCTCTTCATACTAGTTCATTTATACCATCAAATAAACATGAATGGACATCAGAAGATATGTTGTTTCAAAGCGCAGAAAGACATGAGTACACATATTTTTTCACACAACCCTTCTGACTGCTTTGTCGGACAAAATGGCGGATTCAGAGTTATGATTGGTTAGATAGCCTGTCAATCAAACTCCCAGCAAAGGCTCAATTGGCAAAAAATTAAAATAATAAAAATAATAAAATGATAAAAGTGCATTTCATTTTCACAAGGTTATGTTATATAAAAGTTATAAGATATAATAAAAACATTAATTTCATCTGTCATATGCCATATTCCCAATGAGCAAGATGAGAATGTGATCAGAGTAATAATAATAATAAAAAACAAACACGTAGAAAGCAGAAAGAAACACCGTCAATCAAAGTCTCCATCACTTCAACACCTCCACTGATCGCTACACTAACCATATGCTCTGTGTGTGTTTGTTTTTTCTCAAATGTTCCTGTGGTGTGCTGTGTGTAGCTCATGGTGAGAGGTTTGAAAAGCATCCAGTACTCCTGTCTTCCTGGAAGCATGTCTCCTAGCAACATGCTCCTAGTCCGAACACCAGCTGCTGCAGAGGATATCAGGTGTGATGAGATCCATTTATGACCAGGATCAGATATTGGAGTGGTTAAAATATTTGGTCACACTGTATCTTATGTATCTTTAATGCTGCTTTCATGTGTTGTCAGCATGATCCTACTTCCCAGTTCTGATGATATATCATTTTCAAAAGCTTTGTTGTTGGAGATAATAGACCAGTCAATGTCAATGTTAACATTGTTGATCGGATGTTTTTTGATCAATTTAAAGTCATTGGCAAAATACAGCAGGGCTCGACAATATAGACTGTCCAGTGTGAACAATGCTCGGGACAATTGACGGAACTGTCACTTCACAAACGTTTATCCTTTACAGGTGTTTTTACGCCTTGCGAAGTTAAATATTCAAGTGCACAGAGAACCCAATTCTACTCACTGTGTGAGAAGTTTTGTGCGCACACATTCAAAGTGCATGCCCAGAAAGCCCCTGAATTGAGTTCTCCTTCATTTCTTCTAATTCACTCAAAGTTATATATTGGTGAGTATCCTTGTAAACATAGTCAGTTATGTCTTAAAAGAACATAAACAGTTGAGAAATAAAGCGCTAATGTACCAGTATATTGGATCTGTGCAGCTCTTAAAATGACAGCAGCCTAATATTATATTGTTTGTTAATCAAACAAAAGAGAAAAAAGAAATCGCTTACTACTCTTGACTACATAATTTTTGTAACTAGGCAATTCTATGATTAATTAGGATCAATGTATATTTAATGTATAATTTATACAATGAATAATATGTTTAACAGTTTATTACTGTATTTCTGTACCTGAAAACTACAGTTAGACCTACCTGAATAGCACTTTTTATTTCAAATGCACCTTCGTTCTGTTGCATTGATCTATTTATGTTGACCTTTTGAATGTTAAATGGAATGGATCCAATCCATGTTCAATAGAAATTATTTGATGATGCAGCAACAAAGCTGGTATACCTTAATTCATGCATTTTTGAACTTCTCTAATTTAAAACATGATCAAAACACTAATCTAATACTATATTCAAATAAGATTAACACTAAGTTCAAATAAGAGAGCAAGTGACAAATATCTATATCAGAATCGGCCAACAGTTTTTTGTTAAAATCGGCATTGGCCAAAAAAAAAATCATATTGTGCATCCTTTAGTGCAGCGAAACTATGTGGTGACAGAAAGCCGTTTTTTGTGCTGTGTTCTGTGTTCAAACACTGCACATTTTTTATGTCTCTCTATTATCCCTTATATGACATATCCATTTTAAGCCTTGGAGTCTCTGAGTGTTTGATATGGGAGACATCTAAAATGTGCAGTGCTGAGCAATGCCGAGAGCCATATTCTGCCTGCAACTGTGGAATATGCTTCGTGAGGGTTGAAAAAAAAAAAAAAGATCTATCATGTTACATATCTCCTCCCAGACTAATAGATGTAAATTGGTGGTACTCCGCATCCATGATATCCCATAATCAGCAAGGTCTACTGAGTGAGAGAAACGAGGGCTTGAGAAAGACAAGTTTTTTTGACAATGTAGCAATGTTAAGCTCTCTCTTGATTCATGATTTGGTGAGAATACTGCAAGCTTCTAAAAATGTTGGATATCACGTTGATGTGTTAGCTTGTCATAACAATGCTTGATATAATGCAGGGAATAGATGCTTATTAGATACTAGCAGAGAAGGAACTGCTAGCTGAAAATATTTTATATCTCACTGAAATACACATCACCCAAAATGCAGCATTGCAACCATTTACTCGACCACCCAGTGAGAGAATCAATGCTTGGAAATGGCCAAGCCTTTTAAGTGGACTCCAAAGAACATGAAAAGCTGCTGTGACGGTCTATACTGATTTGACTGGTCAAGACACGCTATACCACACTGGACAAAGCATGTTCAGTTTATCTTTTCCTAAAATTAGAGTTCTTCACCAGAACACCAGACCCTAGGAATCCATCTTTTCCATCACCCTAGGAACATAGGACCCTTTGTCATGTGTTTATTATGGGCCATATAAAAATCTGGGGAACATAGAACCCTTAGGAATGACTCCAAAACTAACAGTTCAATTTCTGACAAAGCTCACAGTTACTTCAATCAATAATATCTACTCCAAACTTCACCCACTGAAGAGTTTTTAATTGAAAGCGAAACACAGCCCGAAGTGTTCAGAATGACTCCAGTTAATAACATTATAGGTTTTTAATGACTGTGGTGTAATAGCAATTCCCCATAGAGTCATCGTACAGACTAAATGTGTAACGGCTCGATAAGAGATCAGAAGAGTTGCAACGATTACTATCACTTTCTTTCACAATGGTTGTCATAATTGTCGTGCTTCCTGTTAGCAGTGAATAGGCTTTTTAGAATGAGAAACATCTGTGCTGTCATTTTTGTGAAGAGATTACAGTGAACACCGTCATCACCATCAAAAGACATGCTGGGTGTTCAGTAAGTGAAAGATTTGAAATGTCACAGCAGCCATATGGAAATGCTGGATATAAGAACAACTTTACACACACACCATCAGCAGCAGGAAAACACTCAGTCCTGTCTATTTGGATCAGACTGTGAGAAGAGGATTATCTGGTTTTATCTCCTCAAACCTGTTTTACAGTGGCATGGTTGCTCAATGGGTAGCACTTTTGTCTCACAGAAAGAAGGTCCTGACTGAGCTAGGAGGACATTCTGTGTGAATTTTGAATGTTCTCCAGATGCATTCGACATGCAGCACAGTTGTATTGGAGACAATAAATTGTCATTTGCTGTTCGATTGAGAGTGTGTATGTCTGTGTGTTAGCCTTGTGATGGCAAGTTGGAGCTAAACTCTGGAGGACAGGGCCGAGTTTGGACACACTTGGCCTATATCAGAACTAAGGGGCTCCGATCAGGATTTTTGGGGCTGATCAACCATCACTGAAAGCAGTTTTATGACCACAGAATGTAAAACAATCTTTATTGTTTGCTGTCTTTATCAGCACAATGTAAAACAACACTGCATAGTCTTAACTATATAAATGAAATATATAATAATCCTGCTAAATCTACTAAAGAACATTGAGTAATTTTACCCTTTGTCTTTTGTTTTTTGATTAAAAAATGAAAATTCTGTCACTGTTTATTTACCATCATGTCAAAGTGTCAAAGTAAGAGCTGCATAGCTGTCAATAGAGAAATAGCTCAGATTTGATTAAAAATATTTTCAGTTTTGTTCCAAAGATGAACAAAAGTCTTACAGGTTTAGAATTTTAATTTATGGGTGAACTAACCCTTTAAGGACCCAAACAGCAGCAGGTATATTAGGCTGCTGTCACTTTAAGATCAAATGCACAGATCCAATATACTGTTACACATGCGATTTATTTCCCAATTGTTTATGTACACCTCAGACACAACCGACTGTGTTTAAATGAATACTAACCAAACCGGACATTTTGACTTGTGCATTTAACCATTTAAGTGTGAATCTATAGCTCAAAGTTCACTTGCTTGCCCGTAATCCACTCTGTCTCGGAGTTGACTTTGACATTAAATGATAAAATTTCCTTTTAATTTATTCACCCCTATGCCCAAGATACATTTACGTTTACATTTAATCATTTGCCAGACGCTTTTATCCAAAGCGACTTACAAGTGAGGAAAACAAACAAGGGATTTTTCATGAAGAGGCAAATAAACACAGGAAGTGCTCACAATACAAGTTTCAGACATTGCTCGGAGTAGCATAAGCTAGAGTATAGGAAGGGAAAAGAAAGTATAGAATTTTTTTTTTATGAAGGGGTTAAGATGTTTGTCTGTCTTTCTTCAGTCGAAAAGAAATTATGGATTTTGAGGAAAACATTCCAGGATTTTTCTCCATATAGTGGATTTCAACAGCTACCAACGGGTTGAAGGTGCAAATTGCAGTTTCAATACAGCTTCAAAGGGTTCTACATGATCCCAGATGAGGAATAAGGGTCTTATCTAGTGAAACAGTCAGTCATTTTCTTTAAAAAAAACATACATTTATATACTTTTTAACCAAAAATGCTCATCTTGCACTAGCTCTGCAATGTGCCATGTATTATGTAATCACGTTGGAAAGGTCAGGCATGATGTAAGCAGAAGTACCGTGGTAGAGTGAAAAACTCCATCTCCATCGTGCGATTTTACCTTTTATTTATTTTTTTTTTTTTGTAAAAGCTGTTTGACTTAAGTCTTTGCACGTTTGCTTTATAAACACTTCAACCTACGTTGCGCGTGACTTTTCCAACGTGATTACGTAATGCATGGAGGCGGATGAGGATCGAGCCGTCCACTAAGGAGCGTCAAGCACCATCACATGGCGCCGTAACTGAGTCTCTCAGCTGGTGTACGACCGAGTGGCAGTGTGTCCGGGAACTGGACCAAGATTTTTTTTCTTTTCTCCTCTCTTCGCTCCCTCATCTCTGTTGCTCCTGATGCTTCTGTCTCCTTTTCTCTCACTTGTTTCTGATGCTTCCATCTCCTTTTCTCTCGCCTCATCTGTCCTTATCCCCAGGTGCTGATTTAGCTTAATTGTGCAGGGGTAAATTTTGCCCCCTTATCTTGAATTAGTGGGGCATTTGTGCCCCAAGTACTCTCGTAACCTGTTTAGAACTCTTAGATTAATTACGAAATTTTCGACAGTTCGCTTTGTTACATGTCATGTTTATGGGCGTGAAAATGTAAAATCGATGTCCCTACAATAACAGACCAGAGTGCACCTATTAAATTATTAATTTAAGAACGTTGTGCAAGTTAACTGCAACAAAGGCGCCGTGAACTTCACATACTTTTGAAAATCCAGTATTTAGTTGATCCTAGTAAGCGGCGCACTTGTTGTTTACATTTGTAAACATGACGGCATTCTTCTTCCATGAGGGTATTTAGAGTCACGGCATTTGTTTCCAGGTGGACCATTAAAGAACGGGAAACACATCCTGTAGAATTTCAACCAACCAGATGACAACTTCGTAAATCCTGAAGTGTTTCCAGTTAAGTGTGCCATAGATGTTCAGCCAATGGTCCGTGGGCATGACATCAGAGGGTGAGACTAAAGTTTATCAGTAAGAAGAAATAAAACATCACAAGTCAGAACAATCAGTGAACCTGTCTTGTCTTGTGGGTGTTGCTCAAATGCTCTAGAAGAAATTAGTCATAAAAAGATGCTTTTTGAACAATATGTTGTTGCCTGAACCAGCAAAAGCTAATGCAGACAATGTACAACAAACTTCAGTATTCTGTAAACGGGTTGAATCGCTTTTGGTTCAGGTCTTTTGTACATGCTATGTTAAATATGGACCTGTTTTACTCAAGATGCCCTCAAAGGAGCTACCAAACATGAGCATGTCCATTGAAAATACAGGTTGACAACACTTTTTTCTTATTCTTTTCTAACATTTGGATATTAAAATAAACTGGAACAATAAAAGAACTAGTTTGGTTAGCCGATTACCTTAAAAGTCCATAGCTATCGCCGTCAGTTCATTCTGCTTTTAACACTTTCTCCGACAAGAGGATACGATGAAAGCAGTTTTCTGTTCATGTGACATTCGGCATAACGCCTATAGCTTGGCTGTAACACAGACCTGCGTCAGACTCCATTTTAGACCAATGTTTTCAATCCTGGTCCTGGGAACCTACACTTTGTTCAGTTCATGGAGCTCTCTCCTAACAAGCTGATGATCTGAATCAGGTGTGTTTAATAAGGGACGCATACAAAATGTGCAGAGCGGTGGGTCCCCAGGACCAGGATTGAAAACCACTGCTATAAAATCTGCAAGAAGCAGCCAGGCTCAATAGAGCGGTGCTGCCACCTATTGGATATGGTTTACTCTTCTGTTCAAATAATAAATTGAAAAAAAAAATTGAAAGGTGTTGTGGTAATATGGCATAATAATATAAATTATGTGTGTTAATGTGAAAATGGTAACAACCCAGAATCATATTATATTTTAATTGTATCATGGGTGAACATATCGTTTGCATTGTATGGGCCTACAAAGCTGAGACAAAAAAAAAATCTTTGTGTTCTGGAGAAAAAAAAAAATCATACACATCTGGAGTGCCAAGGTGAGTAAATGATGGAAGAAAGACCAGTTACTGGACTGCATTTATAATTCTACAAGAACTATGAAAAATCATTTAAATGTTTACATGAACATCTTTCAAAATTTGTTTTAAATTTGTTTTCCCATCTTTTGTTAATTAATGAGACAGAGCCTGATTGCTGGAAGCTTGTAAAGAAGTATGATTACATACAGAGAAACTTTTTTGTTTATCCATTTGACAAAATAATAGAATTCATAATTCAGTTCATTTAAACAAAAAATTTCACAAAATGTTTATAAAGTCCAGTTGCAACAAAAAAGGTTTACTTTTTGGCTCATCTCCAGCAAGTTTTAACTTCAAAGTTGTGCTGTTTTGTTAAAAATTTTTTAAAAAAAATAGTCATAAATACCTGGGGTGGCATGAGGGTAAGTAAATGATGAGAGAATTTGTAAAGAGTTGAGTAAACTATTTGTTTAAGGCTAATTACTAGACTTAGTTTATAACTCTAAAAACACGTTTATGTAAACACATCTTTTGCAAAAATGGTTTTAAATCAGTTTTCCCATCCTTTGGCAATGAATCTAATAGAGCCTGACTACTGAGTTTATGATGAAAGAGGTGTGGTTGATTATACACAAAGAGTAAATTAATAAGACTATAAATCATAGATTTAGATCTATAAATTAGATTAATATATATATATATACATATATATATATATATATATATATATATATATTTATCCATATAAGAATAATGTAATCGCTAGATAAATCCATATAAGAATAATAACATGAAAGGTTTAAACAAGAATTCCACAAAATGTTTAGAAAAATTAGTTGCAATAAAAAATTGCAATTTTTGTCGACATTGTCGCTTTTTCTCTGTTGACACCACCTATTATTTTTTGGTTTGTAGAACAACAATGCAGACCTATAAACAATAAAGCTATATTCAAAAGATGACACAATGTGTAGCATAATAGAAAACCCAAATGGTCTGTGCACATACTGACTTTGCATGTACTGAACTTCATATATATATATATATATATATATATATATATATATATATATATATATATCAGGTCATTACTGATATAAGAGATATAATATATAGGAGGGATACACAAACATTCACAATAATGTTTTCATTTTCTTTTAAAAAAAAAAGAGGTGCAGTACAGTAGAGGATGAGAAAGAAGCGTGGGAGTGCACAGCATACTGCAGAGTAGTTGAAATCCTGACAAGGTCTTAAAATCGCTGTTGCCGCCACAGTGACGCTGCTCAACTGGAGGGCAGGGGGCTGTGGGTAGTAAGAGCGTGTGTGGTGAGGAGAGCTTGAGTCACAGCATGCTAATCAGAGCCATGTGTGGCCGCCTGAGGGGCTTCTCTCAGAACAGCTGCCACACACAAACAGAGAGCTTCACATGAGGCGAAAGGAATCTTTAAATACGATTGTGTATTTGTGCAATAAATATAAATATGGGAAAGAGGAAAAAGAGACTTTGTATTCACTAAAGACACACACAGTTTTTAAGTGTGTCAGTTCGGCTATTTGTAGTGACACACTGGAAGTGAAGGAATGTGAGGAATCTTCAGGGAGTACACTCACTCAGTCATTGACCCCACAGATCTATTCAACAACAGTAATACACACAGTTTTTCTGTCATGGAGGGACTTTCCATACGCTATTGTTTATTTAAGTGGGCTATTGTTATTTTCTGTCCTCCTAAATCTAAGCCTTATACAAAGCTTTCTGAGTAAAAAACATTTGTTTTATGTTTATTACTAATTAATGTTTTAGTTTTAGTTATGATGCAGCTAATTTCATGTTTTACTATCGTTTACTTTCCTTGTGTTATTGCATACTGCGTTAAAATGAGTCACTGTAACGGAGATCTTTTCTGGATCGCAGGAGAGGGGCCCGACAGTAATTGCTGCGAGATCACAAATGAGCCTGTCATTCATTTCATCAGGCCAAACCTCACAGAACACTACTGTGACAGTACGGCATGTTACAGAATGTGGACAATGTCCATATGTCAGAGTGGACAAAAACTTTACCACATGTCCAAAGACTTAGTACCAGGCCCAAAACAATATGGTACTATCCTAGCATCACAGCCAAAAACAGGGTAAAAATTTGGTATCATGTCCAAAAAACATGGACAGGCAGTGCCAGCATTCACAGCTAAAAATAACAAGCAAAGCTGTACCAGGCAACTGGCGCTAATAAAACATCTACACAAGGATAATTGTATCAACACAGCAAACTGGAAAAGAGGGAGGTGGAAGAGAGGGTAGAGGTGGGGGAGTGGTGGGACGGGGGGGTTGGTGGAGAGGAAGAAAAACAGGTCCCACAGAGCTACCGTACAGGCGCCAGTTAAGACAGCCAGCACAGAGAGAGGAGAAGAGAGGAAAGACAGAGCGAGTGAGGGGGCAAGAAACTCTCAACAGATGCGTGAAGCCCTCGTCAGCATTCCTGCTAGGTAACGCAAGGTCAGGAGCCGCAGGAAGACAATATGAGGACTATTTAGGCTCCCTCTGCGCCAGATGTGTTTTAATAAGACGGCTGCCCTCCCAGCTAATAAGGTCAGCCTCTGGCTCCAGCGAGACGAGCAAACAAGTCGATTCTTGGCAGGAATTCAGCTCAGGCTTGGCACAGTCTCCGGCTCGGCTTCCTGCACTCTGAATGAGGCAGAGAGAGCTTCAGTCATCTCTTTACACGAGCAGCTTTTTATTAGATACTTCCTTTTTACACACAGGGAAGAAAAAACAAGAAAGAAGGGGGACAAAAAAAAAAGAAGCAAACGTGCAGCATGAGCATAAAATGGGGGGGGGGGTAATGTAGCTATTTTTCTCAATTATTCTCGACCCTCATTTTTCCAGTCCGTTTACTGGATCAATTGGCTCAAATGTTAGTTCACAGACTTCAGTCTTGATGCTACAAAAAAAAGAAGAAGAAAAACACCAGCCCTTGGGAGACAATGGACCAATCATGGGTAGAGAGAACAACACAAACAGAAGAACCACTGGAGATCTGGCACACTTCAAGATCCCAGTGTTATTAAACTGATTGAGCGATTATGCTCCATTAAGTTATCTTTAATCATGCAATAATTATGCCTTGACAAATAAAAATGTTACCAAATTATAGGTGGCCACCATGGCCGGCATTATTTACTTTATTTTTTAAGGTCCATCACATTGTAGACGTACTAAAAACAGCAAAAAGCAGAAATGCATTCACAGCAGACACCCTAACATCCTGTCCTGACAGCTGGCCCATTCATAATAAAAGACAATTAAATTCCTCACTCTCTCTCTTTCTCTCTGGATTTGTGGCACTTTCAAAACATTGCTTTGTTTGTTTGAGTGCTGCAACATGTTAAATTTTGGCTCAACCAATTGAGTTTTGGGTGAGACTATATTGATAAATGGCTGACAGGCGGCAGAGCGGAAAGGGTGGTGAGATTGTTTAGGAAGCCTGATTGGAAAGGGTCATCACTTTTTGCTGTTCCATTTGGTGCCACCAGTGGCGCAACATCAATACAAAAAAACACCAATATGGAGAATCTTCCAGTAAACTGCACAGGGCACAGAAAGCAAACAAAGAAAAAATCATAATAACATTAAATCACAACAAGCAGAATTCTGACCAGCCATTGTTTAATCAAATTGTATTTTTATTTGAAGGAACCACACATTTCAGTTATGAGATATTACATTACAGTTAAAAATGAGTGCATGGCAGGGTCAGTTTTTATATAATTGTAATGTGTCAATTTGGCAATTTAGGATACCAACATCTAATTGTTTGTCAAGTGTGGTGATTGTTTCACAGGCTTATGGACACAAAGTTGGCCAGTTTCCAAGTGAAGGTTTGTTTACAAAAGTGTCTTTTATCGTTGAAAAGGAAATATGTACACATATATTTACATTAGGTGCTCGAATTCAACAGAGAAACAACTTTACCACTTTCCCGTGGCACAATCAGCAACATCGTAAAAAACGAAAAACCCTAAAACTCTAGATGCACACCAGCGACACCCTGTGTCTGATAACGACGCCCCAGAGACACTGGGAAACACAGGAGGTGGAGGAAATACCAGAGATGAATGAGAAGAAAGCAACCAATGTATTTGTCTGTTCTAAACCAGGAATGACAATAATAGACCAGAAGAAATAGAATAGAAAGGTATACTGTCTTCTTTAAATTAATGAAAATGCAAAACGGGTGTCCATTCTGCTAGGATGACTTCTTGCAACATTACCAGTAAACTAGTGTTTAATGCATGTGTGAACAAAGCCAAAATATTACCAGTACACGTACAAGGTCAGGATGCACTTTTGTTTTGATAGAGATTACATAATTACACTCATGATGTGACTACTCCTGCGACTCAGGAGTAAAATAATAAAAAAAAAAAACCAGTCAAATTGGACAGATAGTGAAACTAAAGTGTTTCTCATATGTATATATATATATATATATATATATATATATATATAATTAGTCCAGTCTTCAGTGTCCTTCAGAGATCATTCTTCATTCTAATATGCTGATTTGCTGCTCAAGAAACATTTATGATTATTATCAATGTTGAAAACAGTTGTGTACTTTTTTTTCAGGATTCCTTGATGAATAGAAAGTTCAAAAGACTATCATTTATCTAAAATACAAAGCTTTTCTAAGATTGTATACTATTGTTCAAAAGTTTGGGGTCAGTAAGAATTTTTTTTTTTTTTTAAGAAATTAAAGAAATAAATACTTTTATTCAGCAAGGATGCATTAAATCGATCAAAAGTGACACTAAAGATTATATTTCAAATAAACGCTGTCCTTTTAAACTTTATATTCATCAAAGAATCCTGAAAAAAAAAATTGTACACATTAAATGTTTCTTGAGCAGCAAATCAGTATATTAGAATGATTTGAAGGATAATGTGACACTGAAGACTGGAGTAATGATGCTGAAAATTCAGCTTTGCCAACACAAGAACAAATTACATTTTAAAAGATTTTCAAATAGAAAACAGTTATTTTAAATCGTAATAATATTTCACAATATACAGGCAAAACTTCTTTTAAAATCATTAAAAACTTTTATCGATCTCAAACTTTTGAATGATAGTGGAACGTGCATATATATCGGACTACTGATATAAACTTTTTATATTTTATAGCTACAATAATCAGATAACTGCAACAAAAAGAAAAAAAAAAGAAGTGGAGATTCAAGGATAGAAATCATGAAGCTCGCAGCGTCAGCTGAAGCACTGACCCTGCTTTTTACTTGGTGTTTAGACCATGCATTAGGGGTGGGGTTACCTGATGTTGAATTTACCGCAGTGTTCCATGCAGAAAATAGGTTTTCGAATATTCTGCAGTCTTGTTTCAGCCAGCACAGCAACTGGATTATGTTTTATGAACAATGAGAACAATCTAATGATGTTTTAGCATACACTGCAGCTCTTAGAACCAATCGAAATTCAGATTTTACAATAATGTATATTCTGTGATGTTGCTTCAACTTTATTTAAACCAAAAGAACAACATGGCTTGGAAAAAATTGTTTCATTGTGTTCAGTAATATGTAATACACATATGTCACCATTTTTTTTTTTAATTACTTCACTACCCTTTCACTACCCTTTGTTTGGTATGGAACATGAACCTGACCTGGAGAATGAGCACTAGCTATGATGCATGTGAGAGAGGGGGTGGGGCTATTTCCCCTGGAAGGAAACTGGTCTACATGCCCCCGCTGCTAACCCTAGCTCTCTGAGACACTCATAAATCAGACTACTGCTTTCCCTTTGTACTTTCCCTAGAGCAACAAACACATCACTTCTGATTAGGGGTACGCTACTTTAAAAAAAAATGTTCTTCTATACAAAATTAATGTTATATAATGTTAAATACTATTGTTCATACTAGATTAATTTGCGCTTTTATTAAGCACAAATCCGTGATCACTTGCGTTTAACTTAAAATACTCCATCATTTTGGTCATACAGATAAGAGTAATGCAAACTCGTCCATTTTTATTTCTGTAAACTCACAATAACAGCAAAACTTTAGTAAAATAATGAAAAATATCAGGATGCACTTTCAACTGTCTCGGTCTCAGTGAACGTGAGCACATAACACTTGCATCTTGCACAGTCACGAGATATATATCTATAGAAAGCTCAAAATGTCGAATTTTAAACTAGCGAATTCAAATGGACAATAAATATTCTCATATTATGTAATCCGTACGAAACGTGCATATAGGCGCATCCACTACTGCGGAGATGACGAGTCAGCGTCGTTGACTTAATCTCTGCAGCTGAAAACAGAAAAATTATTAATGTTTAGACAGTCGCCTTGCTGTTTTTTCATTACACACTCATAATCATTACATTTGCCGGTGCACTGATTAGGCTATATATTATATTATAGGCAGCTAAAGGCTCATTATTTATTATGGAATTTAAACAGTATTATGGGGAAAAAAAAAAAATACTACGGCAACAACCTTCTTACATGACAGCATTTTGCTTCTGGGGGTTGAGCAGACGGTGCTTCCTGTTCCAAATTAACTGATGGAACAGCATTTTCTTTCAGTATTTTTCCCCTCTAAAACCCTTCGTAGTCATCCAGTTTGAAATGGAGACTACAAAGAGGTAGTGAAACAATACAAGTTGACACTATTGTGACTAAAAGTTTGCTAAGAACTATTTCATACTCAAGCAAGTCAGTATTTGGCTCTGATCAAGCTTATCCAATAGGAGCAGACCAGTGGTGTGAAGTAACGAATTACAAATACTCACATTACAGTAATTGAGTATTGTAATGAAGTTTTTATCAGAAATGTAGTTTTTAAGTAGTTGAAAAATTGTGTACATATACTTTTACTTGAGTACATTTTAAGAGAGATAACTGTACTTTCACTCTGCTATTTTACCTCCGTTTGTGGTCGTTACAGGCTCAATTAATTTTACTTTTATGCATTAACTTGATTGGCTAGGTTAGACAGTAATCGGTCTCTTGACTCCCATCAAATCAAAAAAACTTTAACCACAGCAGTAGATGGCGCCAACTACTGTTAATCATGGCTGCTTTGGAAGGATATCCTTCAGGCACAACATAACAAGATATCAGCATTTAATTCTTCCTCTAATTTGAAGAAACAGGATTTCAGAGATTAGGATTTCTGTTACTAGATTATCTGTATATCTACAGGGCCTGAAATTTGCCGCAAGGTTGCGGATATTGCGTACAATGTTAATATCTCCTGCAAGTGACTCATTCATAATGCGGAAATTCCCACTCCTATTTATTTACTTGAACATGTAGAGAGATGCGTGATCTGCACTGGAGTATATAGATTTTTTTTCTGACAAACAGCAAAGGAGAATGTGAATTATAGCATGTACAGTGTTTTCTACAATTTTAAAACTGTTTATTATAATGGTGTAGAATCCACAGCTCAGTACTCACAATGAGTACTTTTAAAGGGTTAGTTCTCCCAAAAATGAAATTTCTGTCATTAATTCTCACCCTCATGTCGTTCCACACCCGTAAGACTTTCGTTCATCCTCGGAACACAAATTAAGATATTTTTGATGAAATCTGAGTGTGTTTTTTTTTTTTTATCCCCCATAGACAGCAATTTAACCACCATTTCAAGGTCCAGAAATGTACTAAAGACATCGTTAAAATAGTCCACATGACAGCAGTGGTTCAACCTTAATTTTGTGACGCAACGAGAATATCTATTGTTGGGCGGTAAATTTTGGTTTAAAAGTCAACATGTAATTTAAGTATTTCATAAGTGGTAACTGTAAAGGGATAACTACGTGTAATTGAATATAAATGTAAGATGTTTCTTTGCAAAAGCAAACATCTGTCATGGTATGGGGGTGCATCAGTGCAAACAACATGAGTGACTTGAATATGTGAGCAGGTACATAAACAAGCAAGACAATGCCAGGCTCATTCTGCACGTGGTCCATCAGAGTGGTTTCTAAACACTCCACACCATACAGTGGATGTGCCTGACTGCCTGCCTGCAGTCCAGATCTGACTCTTATTGAAAATGTATGGCCCATCATGAAAAGGAGAATCAGAAAATGACAACCACAGACTCTTGAGCAGATGTCTTGTATAAGGCGAGTAAAAAATCCACTTACAAAATTGGAACAATTAGTATCCTCAATTCCCAAATGATTTAAAAAGTGTAATTAAAAGGAAAGGTGGTAACATGGTGGTAAACATGCCTCTGTCCCAACTTTTTTGGAGTGTGTTGCAGCCATCAAAATAAATAAAAAATCGGTGCAGTTCAGTATGTGCTATGTTCAGGGGGAAAAGGACAACTGTCAAATAAAAATAAAGAAAATAAGAACAAAAACAATAAAACTACATGCAACGGCACAAATAAATACAATAAAGCAAATATACAAATAAAATTAACAGTGCTTTTCAGGTTATTTAGGTATCTAACAGTAGTTTTCAGGTGCAGAAACTGAATAGTAATCAAATGTAAATAACATTGCATATAATCTTCACTGTAAAAATTAAATAAAGATTAACCATTATTAAAGTTACAAAAGCTATTCAGTCAAGAGCAGTGAGTTATTTCCTTGTCTTTTTTTAAAATTTTTTTATTAAAACATTAAAAACACAAACGGTGGGAATATTAGGCTGCTGTCACTTTAAGACATAATACACATTTCCAAAATACTGACAATGATACACATGCATTGTCTTTCTTGGCTGTTTACATTCACTTAAGACATAACCCACTATGTTTGCAAGGATACTTGCCAAGATGGGCATGTTGACATAATTTTTGTATGAATTTGTCCGTTCAAGCACAAGACTTGAAAGAGAACTCAATATTTGCACGGTGTCTGAGACATGGATTTACGTCTGCACGCTTCGGATGAGCGCTTCGGAACACACAAATACTCTTTATCGTCATGCTCTTGAATGTTTAAATTGGCAAGGCTTAAATGAGTTCAGTTTAAAAACAGATAGCAACATGTGCTGTTCAGGTCTCACCTGCACTTGCGTGCTATCAACCACCGGCACTGGGCACTCCTACTGAACGAAGTTTACAAAGAGTGATTGTTTTGTCCTGGTGTTTTTGATCATTGCTGTTGTAACATATTGGGAAGCCAGAATGCATATCCATCGACAGAAACATTAGCCGAACTCTGGCTGTCTGTTTCACGTGTCGTTATTCTCAACAAACCATAAAACAGATGCATCGTCAGATTAAAGATGAATCGTGATACAGAGATCTTTTAAAGGCTGACTTATTTACACTGGTAAAGAGTTGTATTCTCATTCGTAACAGGTATAAAAAGTATACTGTTAAATATATATGTACTATTGAGAAGAATTAACACAAAACTGTTCATTTACTTGTCTTACGTGTTTACCTGATCAAAATGAGTGCTTCTCCTTTAAGTGTTGTGTGATCACATGATGACTTCCTGTTCAATCTTCTCCTGTTCTCTTTTGTATTGTATCCTAATGGGAGAGGTAGGTTTCTTTTTATTTACAGATCATCTTTTTTCAATTTTTTTTATCTTAATTGTTTTATGTCTATATTTTTACTCAAACTTATGTCTATAATGTTATTTTACTCATCTGCGTGATTATTTTTGTCATTTTACACTTTCCGGCGAAACTGCCGCATGGTGTCCCGTGTCTGTGTCCAAAACTCTACACATCACAACGTAGACAAGTGTTTTCATAACTGGTGTCACTGGCCGAGCATCAAGCTGAGCATCGCAAGCCACCGGTTACACTAATTTCAAAAATTGAGTTGGATGCGTCCTTTTGTTTTTAGACCACGAAATCAACAATGCCACCAAAGAAGTGTGTTTTTGGTTGTGAGGGAAAGAACTTGATCAGCTTTCCAAAGAACCCAGTGTTAAGGGGGACAGTGGATGCAGTTTGTTTTTCTGGGGCAGCAAGAGAGTTGTGCAAGTGTGTTTGTTTTGTTCCCGGTATTTCAGTGATGAATGTTTTATACACAAGGCCCAGTTTGACGCTGGATTTTTTATCTTGTTTGAAACTGAAAGATTAAGCGGTCCCAGTGACAAAAGATCCCAGTCAAAATTCTGGCAGTGTAGACAGTCCCTCCAGAAAAACGCGGATTTTTTTTTGTGATTGTTGCGGGCACGTGTTGTTCACGTTTTCTTAAAAAATGTGATGGAATATGCGGGATATTTTTGCAATTTTATGCGATGAAATTGCAGGAACTTGCAAAAACTGCGGTTTGATGCAAAAGAGGAAAAAAGGTGATTCACCCAACACCCTGTTCTCACTAGACTACTACCTTCATGTAAAGAGTCATTTCTTATTACTTCCAATGATAAGCAAGCATACTAAATCACAGAATATTTAAATTCTCATTCTGTTTTATTTCAGACCTTAATTAACACATGGCTTAAACTTACAAAACATTGATTCAAACAAGTTCTGTAGCTTTACAAAAGGAATATTCAACAACTTCTATAAAAATGAATAAATAAAATAAAATGTGTGCTTCCTGTTTTACAGAGGTAGCTATACAAAACAGACATCTTCTGTTAAATTAAGTGCTTCCAATGCATAAAGTGCAATCTCTTACTGCAACGTAAATTATTTTACATACTACAAATATACAGCGTCGACTTCCGTCTGTGGTCCAACACGCAGTTGCACGGAGTGCAAAATAATTTGCCCCCACTCATGTAACACACCGGGAAACTGCTTTGCGCGGTCTTTTGCGCTTATTTTTGTTGGCAAATGAGAATGATTTGCGTGCTTCATCACGGTTTCACCGCGGGGTTTGCAGATCATGTTCACGTCGCGTAATTACGTCACTTCATAAGGTTCCCATGGCAATAGGGGGAAAACGCAACGCAACTTATATATAAATATATATATATTATATATATATGTAAACACAACATTTTTCAACTTTCTGCTAAGATATATGTGACTTTTTTGCAACGAAAATACAGGGATTATGAAATCATGCTAGCCCTGCATATTTTGCTTGCGAAATTGCAGCGTATTTGAAAAAATGCGACCCCCGCATAAATATCCGGACTTTGGCTGATTATGCATGAAATCAAGCGATCGCATAATCGCGTTTTTCTGGAGGGAATGTGTAGACGCTTCTGAATATATATTACCGCCCTCCACAGGTCAAAGTTTGAACTAAATTGTCAAGAATTAGATTTTGACCTGTGGAGGGCAGTAATACACTTAGCAGCGTCTACACTTTTGGAAATCTACAAGAAGAAGAAGAAGAAGAAGAAGAGAGCTAGTGCACGATGACCATTTGTGGTTAAAAAGTGTGTAATTTTTTTTTTGAAAAATCATTTTCCTAGATAAGACCCTTATTCCTCGTCTGGGATGGTGTGGAACGCAATTTGGACCTTCCACCCATTGAAACCCACTGAAGACCACTATACAGAGAAAAACCCTGGATTGTTTTCCTCAAAAACCTTAATTTTTTTTCGACTGAAGAAAGAAATACATGAACATCTTGGATGACATGGGGGTGAGTAATTCAGTGAATTCAGACACATTTTTCTTTTTTAAAAAAAAAGGCCTGTCCGTTGTAAAACTGTATCATCTACACAAGCCATTATATGCTTGTCATCACCTCAAGTTAAACTGCATTGTTTAATTTACCTTCTGTGTTGTTGCACACAACGCTTTGGTGACAGGACTCAGGAAAAACAATGAAAGACGTGAGTTACATTGCATCCAGCTAGCTAACTCCATCCAAGGTCAATGATCCTTGTTTTTTTCTTCATTTGAACGCCTTGTGAAAGGATTTTTTGTTCTTTAATTCTTTAATTCTTGTTCTTAATTCTTTAATTTCGGAAGAGATATTGCACCTAGTTGAAACAAAAGAATTGTCCAATCACATGAGTCCAAAATATATAACAATATTGACACGCTAAAATCAAAAGTGGGAGGATGTGGGGTGCAGAGGACAATCTGAAAACAAGCCAATTAGAGCTCAGCCTCAACCCTCAAGTCAAGCTTAATAAGAATCAATATAAACTTAATTCTTGCAGTAAGACTAAGCAGTTTTATTTTATTTTCTGTTTACTAATTCATTTTTTGTTGTCTTTCTTACCTTAATACATCTATTAGACAGACCTATATTGAAAAAAGCACATTTTATTTCTGTTGTTTTGTGTTCTATTGCTTGTAATTTGCTTTGTTTTTATTTTGGTATTGCGAATTGTAACTGTTATTGTAACAACCTTACATACACACACACACACACACACATATGTATATATATTTATATATATTGTTATTGTGAATTAAAAATAGATCATTTTCTCATAGGAAAAGAAAAGCATAGAAGTGAAGATTTTTCTAAAATATGTTTTTCAGTTAACAGTCCTGTATCATCTTTCCAAGTTCTCTGAGGCCTCGATGAATATCAACTCACTGCAAGACACCAAAAGACACAGAAAATAATGAACTGCACACACAGTGTATGTTGTGTTCTTGAGTGCATCTGGTCATGCTTTTGGCTCATATTATTCACACTTTTCTTCAGAACACAATCACCCCCACCACAATCTGTTTCCTATTATCAGACCCAAACTTATTCCTAAACTGAACATCCACTGGTGTAAATATGGAATGCTAGCACACAAATTTGTTTCAAACAGTGAGACTCAGTTCAAGTTCACCTGTTAATCACTGCAAGTTTTCCCTGCAGAAAAAAGCAGAACCATCTAATTATAAACAAACGTCATTCAATTTCTGTAATCTGTTGTATTTCCGAGTGAAATAAAATATTTACTGGGAAATAATGCTGGGTAGGACATAATTATTAAACCATCAGGATTTGCTTCTTGTTTGTTTTTTAATACTTTAAGAACTTTGAAGCATAACTCTTTCCTTTGTAATATAATTTGCTTTGTGGATAATAAAACAGCCAGAAAAAGAAAAAAAAGAGCACCACTAGAATTTTCAAAAGATTTTTTCTACAAATTAAGTTACACATAAAAAGAAATAAAAAATACATAAAGTTTTCATTTCTACAGTAAAATAAGTAACTGCATTGTGAGAGTAAATCAGATATTTCTCTCTATGTATAATGACTTTAAATGAGCTGCAGAAGAAAGGAACGACCATATGGTTCCATTCATCAGTTTCCCATTTGGGGAGACACCTTTTAGCGTCTTCACGACCTAATCAAAGTAGATGAGGTGTGTTTATCGCAGTTGTTTGAGCGGAATGTGTTTGCGACAGAGTGGAAACAGACTGATATGAATAAAAAAAAAAAAAAAGGGAAATCAATGGAAGATGTGTGGGAATGTCTGTATCAGTTTTAAGGGAAGATGCGTGTGTTGCAGTATTTGTGAAAAATGTGCAGGTCTGAGAAATGTGTGGTTTAGTTTGTGTGTGTGTGTGTGTGGTTGGAAGGGGGTAAGTGGTGTGGTTAGACACCCGGAGTCACTGAACATTCTTCTGGCATGTGTTCAGCTTCCAGCCCCCTCTTCCTCCTCTTGTGTGTGCGAGACTCTGTCCTGGCAGCCAGCCCGGCTATGAAGTGAACTTAAACAAACTTCTGTTGCAGCCATCTGCTGGAGCTGGGGAATAAATCAAACAGCTTCACGGCCGCCAGCGATCGAGTTACCATGAGCAACAGCGCCCGCGCGCCTGCCTGGAGCCACAGCAAACCTCCGCCGGCCAACATGTGGCCACTCTAATCCCTCCCAGAGAGAAGAGAAGAGAAGTGAGAGAGAGTGTTGGAATGTACTGTTTTGATACTCCTTGAAAGTATTTTTTGTATCATGCATTTTTTTTTTCATTTGCTCACACACTTATTATTATTGACTAATAACCATTCTATGTTCCAAGCATCAAGGATGATTACAGATTATGTTTCATAAAACTGACCCAAGACAGACCTGATACAATGAAACCAGAATCCAACTCAATGGCAGTTTTAATTTTTCAAACCCAACTGGATGTAAAAGAGGCAGCAATGTCTGTACATCCTTACACGTTAGCATAGCGTTAGTATAGCATTGACTTTTTCAACCGGGTATGACCAAAATCACAGATGACAAAAAAGAAACACCATGGCAGTTGTATGTAGAAGGAAGCCCATCTTCCAACTTTATTTGTAGATGAAATTAAAAATGATCTCTGATCCATCTTCATAACATTTATTGATTTATTATTATTTGAGAAAAAAAACATGAAACTATACAGTTTTATGGTTTAATTTTTGTTCATTTTAATTTAGTTGATTGGTTTGGCATTATCTGCATTTAGATGGCTTTTTGCAATCAACATCTGGCAACATTATATGGTTCCTTTTCAAAGGGAACTCAATTAGAGATGTTCCGATACCCTTATTCCCTTCCCAATACCGATTCCGATACCTGGGCTCAGGGTATAGGCCGATACCGAGTACTGATCCGATACCTGGGTGTGTATCTGTATATACAGCTGTATATACTACTAGCCCTGTATGAATTGCGAGAATTATTTTATGGTGTGCTTCAGACTTGTCCCTTAATGAACACATGAACAAATACATACAGTGAACTACTGTATTTATTACAGTATTTTTATTATCTGATGCAATGCATTCTGATCAGCGAAGGAGAACCGTGCAGCGGTTAGGCAAAGCTAGCGGTCATAACAACAGGTCTTGTTTAAGAAAATGGTATCGGATCGGTACATGGGTTCAAGTACTCGCCGATACCGATGCCAGAATTTGTTGTGGTATCGGTGATATTTTTGTGTTATCAGAATCGGAACAATTCTAAACTCAATGCTGCGTCAGTCACTGACGCTATGGGGACGCGTCCAGCTAATATTTCCCTAATTTGGATTCATTTTAAGCAACATAAAAACACTGAGCACATTTATATGCACACAGATACGCAGATAACTCCAAAAAATCAGCTTATTAAAATAAGCAGTTGTCCCAGCTTGCATTCAAACGAATAATGCACGTAAACAGGCAACACAAGTAAACCGCATTTACAAGACTTTATTAATAAATCTGGTTGTTTTCTGGTAGTGACGTCAATCATTCATGTATTCTGACTAAGAGTATTCCATTAAATAAAGCATTAAAAAACGAAGCGATATATAATATATATATATATATATAAAACGAGATATATATATATATATATATATATATACATATATATATATATATATATATATATTATGCTCTCAAGCAGTTACCGAATTGGAATTTTGAACACTCACTCTGTATGGAGGCCCTTAAATCTGCAGTAAGGATGCTTTCCTGTCATATATCACACAGGCAAATTTTAATAAGCCGAGAGAACGCAGGTTAATGTGTTTAAAAGCTGGGTGAAATTAGGGTAAGCATCGAAAAAGCTGTGTCGATCGGTTTATGCTGAAGCCACTACATGACCACATTGCGGCTTTAAGTATTGCAGCTTATTAAGCATAATTGGGTTAAGAAATTGCAAAAAAGAGTTATAAAAAAGAAATTTTTATATGCTAGTGAGACGAGTACAGAGAATTTTTTCATGCAATAACTTGCTTAGCCTCATGAACTGCAAACATATGTCAGTTTGTCAGAAAAGTGAGGATACATGTGTAATGCATATGCTTGCAGTTCATGAGCCTAAGCAAGTTTTTGCAATGAAGAAAATTCTCTGTACTTGTCTCACTAACATAAAAAACATGCTTTTATATATATATATATATATATATATATATATATATATATACACACATAAACATACACACACAATATACAGCGGGTAAAATACTTTTTTTTTTCAAATGCAGCAATTCACATAAAATTTTGACCACACTTGAACATTATCTCAAGAAATAAATACAAATAAGTTAATTATAATACAAACATTATGTGTAATAAAGTGAAATGACAAGGCAAAAAACTATTGAACACACTTAGAAAAAGCAGTACACTAAGGCAAGGCAAGTCAAGAAAGCAATATATTTCACTAAGTAGTTCTACCTCCTACCTGTGCAAACTAGAATCAGTTGGGTTAGTGCATGTTGTTAGGTTAGAAAAAGGCTTACCCACTTCTGAATGCAAGTACTGGACATCTCATGATAGGTAGAGGCAAAGAGTTCTCCCAAGACTTTCACTACAAGATTTTTGCCGTACATAACAACAGTACTGGTTATAAAAGGATGCTGCAACTCCTAAATGTTTCTGTAAGGACCATTGGAGCCATTTTCCACAACTGAAAGGAACATCATTCCACCATCAACTGGCCATGCAAAGGAGCTCTTCGCAAGATTTCTGATCAGGGAGTCAGAAGTGTAGCCCATGAACCAAGGACCACTCTGAAAGAGGTCCAGAAAGACTTGGAGGCAGCAGGTACAGTTGTCACAGAGAAAATAATTGGAAGCGAATAATTGAAGCTTATTTGAAGTTTTCTACACAACATTTGGAAAGGTCTGAACTACTGGGAGGATTTAGTGTGGTCAGATGAGACAAAAATCAAACTTTTGGCAACAATAATACATGCCATGTTTGGAGGAGAAATGGCTTTACATATGATCCTAAAAATAACAAGCCAACAGTGATGTTTTCAAGGTGGAAGCATCATGGTATGGGGCGGTTTCTCTTCTCATGGTACTATCATAATCAATATTATTGAAGGGAAAAATGAATTGAGCCATGTGCAGGGAATTCTTGAATTTGTTGCCATCCACCAGGATGATGAAGATGAGACTTTAGTGGAACTTCCACCAGGACAACAATCCAAAACACTGCAAAGGAGCGTTTGAATTGGTTCTAGAAGAAGAAAATAAAGTTGTTAGATTGTCCCAGTAATTGTCCCAGTTGTCACCAGACCTAAACGCAACAAAGCATTTGTGAAATGACCTGAAGATCAAAATTCACAAGAGAGACCCCCAGAATATTCAAGAATTTAAGTTTGCTCATGCAGGATGCACCTTGAAGCGGTCATTGCAAAAAAAAATTAAAAAAAACTTATCCACCAACTCTTAAATTCAAATTCTGTTAGTGTGTTCAATAGTTTTTTCCTGTTTCATTTCCCTTAATTACACATAGCTTTTTTATGGATAGGAAAATTCTGATCTCTTTGTTAATGTGTGTGTGTGTTTTACATGCTTTATATGTTTTTAGTTGAATTATTTGCACAAAGAAATTAAATGTGTGCTTGTACTCATGCAGGACATTTGTGTCACATATGATGTTAATACCCCATCCAATCAATTGGAAAGAATTCCAGAGATCCTAAGACTATTTGATCCCTGATTCATGACTCCTCGCCCCACTAAAGCTCTTAATAGTACACTGATTCACTCATACACACACAGCAATCTCTAAGCTGAATGTTACCTTATAGTATAGAGAAAGCAATGCAATGCGGACTCAATTTTAGGATGAACAATTAGATAATATTTTATTTTCTATGCATTCACAGAACTGAAATTACATTAAAACTAAAATCATAGCCGTATACCCAAAATCTTTTCCATTAGAATGATAGGAAGAGGAATTTATTACAGATGCAGTCAAAGGAAAAATAGACCCTGCGATTTCACATTTTCTGATCACGTGACATTCTATGATGCACAAAAGGCATGATCAGAACAGTATGATCATGTTTAATTAAATTTTTTTTAACACATACAAAACGCCAGTAGATAGTTTTGCCTCAGATAAAAGATTTAAACTCTTTAAACTTTAAAATAGCTGATTAAAGAACATAGAAGTTGAAATAAAATTTTCAGTGGTTGAAAACTGCTAAAACAATTTTTACAATGCCTACAAATGTAAATCTGAACATAGGCTAAAGAATACATGCTTGCCGACTCTGAACATGAGAAAGAAACAGGCTATAGCATGAAAGAGAAACATATAGGCCTATCGTGTAGCTTATCATATTGTATGTGGTTTAAAACATTTGAATTGAAATATCAAGTAGTAGAAAATGTTTACATGATTCAGTAGGCTATCTTAGTTGATATTAAGCCTCTGCTTTCTAAAAGACGTGCAGAGATGGCAACGCGGCTATTTTTCATTCAGAGTTTATCAGAGTTTATTTACTCATTCGTGTATCATATCATACAAGGTTTAAAAATATTTAAATAGATATGTCTATTAGTAGAAATGTGCATGATGTAGTATTTTAGTTGACTAATCTTAGCAAGATATGATTTCTGCATTCTGCATGTCTACACTCATTCACTTCACACACATTACAGCATAATAATATTTTTCCTATTATTTGGTAGTACTATTTTTAATCACATGGCCTTGTTGAACTCATGACTTGAAATGTGACATGGTAAAATTACTATGAGATTATCTTCGGCTTTGAAAAATGCAACGTCATATGCTCTAAACAGAAATTTCTAACATTTCAGATAATTATACTATTTTTAGATGTGTTGTATTTGGGAGGCTGTTACGTTACACTGTGAACAGAACTGCGTGACTGATTTAGCAAAGGTGAGAGAGACTGGAATAAGCCATCACACAAACAGAACCAGAGAAGCAGTAAAGACGGAAAAACCCTCTCATTTCGGAGACAGAGTAAGAATATAAATAAACAATGACTTCAATTGCTAGCCTTTCCCTGTAAGAACAATCACAAATGAGTTATCTTTTGTAACTTAATTGTTTCTCCTAGACTGAAATGGAGAGCAGATGAAGATTTACGTTTAAATCTCCTGCTTTGGAGACTTTCTAAAAAGACCCCAGTAATCTAATGTCTATACACTACTAGACTAGAGTTTCAGAAGAGAAATTCTTTGAGCAAATTATACGAGCTATGTATTCTTACTATGTGTCAACAATTTACTGTGTCTATTTTTATTTCTGTCTTAGTAGAAAACTCTGAGACAAACGTTGTTACTTAAATGAGACAACGGAGTTCTCCATTTGCCGGGCAATGAAAGGAACTGTGTTTTTCACAGGGTACATCTTTCATTCAGCAAGAATGGGACATAGATTACAGAGATTTTCCGGGCGTGCTGCCACTGGCATGTTCAGTGGGGGTTTCACACAATTACAATTGGAGTTGGGTCAAAAAATCTTAGAGCCTGGTCAGGCAGGGCAGGTTCCGTGTTTAGAGGCCAAGCGGAACCAGTCAAGCTCCTACATCAGGAAAGAATGGCAGAATGACACAGAACATTTCATATCAACACACCATTTATTAAAATTGCACTGCAAAAAAAACAAAAAAAAAACAGACTCATTCAGAAATGTTCATGGTTCATATGACCACCCAAATTTACAAGTGAACACCTATTCACTATTCAGCAACTTGACCTGCTCTCATTATTGATAGTAAAAACTATGCTGTACATTATGGTTGCACATTATTTCAAAATAAAAGCATTATCATGATATGGCTTAGTGCAACTTTTAAATCATGCAGGCTGCAATTTAAGTAAATATATGTGGTAGTAGTTTCAAATTGAACATGTGCAGTTCATAATACAGTGTTTCAGAGTCTCAGAATGGCTTTGTTCATTTACTGTGAATCAAGCGGTTCAGAACATACAGTGGCCTCTGAAACCGGATATCTCGTTAATTTATTCGCCAACATCCCGTCAAAATAAAAGCTTGATGGTATATGGTTTGAAAATGAAGAAATTAAGACAAATATTACTATTGTAATTTTACAGTCAAATAAAATCATTTTTATTACTTTATTTTACAGCACAATAGTATAACAGAATATTTGTTAAATATATTTAATAATAATCAAAATAAAATTATAATAATTGTAAATATTTTATAGTTATATTAGGCACAAACAGTGTGAATGTGCTCTGAAAACTTAAGTGGAAAGATATTTTCTCTCTCTCTGTTCACTTTATGGTTGGACAGGTTGTAAATGTACAAGGACACAAGAAGTAGCTAACCTTTAAA
This sequence comes from Zacco platypus, assembly GCA_038088235.1. Lineage (NCBI taxonomy): Eukaryota > Metazoa > Chordata > Actinopteri > Cypriniformes > Xenocyprididae > Zacco > Zacco platypus. The sequence continues at coordinate 10,217,950 of CM076075.1, read as the reverse complement.
AAAAAAAATCTGATCAATATAGAGATGAAACAATATTGATGATAAATTGTCTTTCTCAATCTTGTCAAAAGTGTGAATGTTTGCTGAATGTTTTATGGAAGCATCGAATCATGCCAGTAATTCAAAGCATTGAATGTCTATGAAACCATGTTACATGTTCCATTAATCATTCAAAAATAAAAACAATACTAAATACTTTAAATATTGGACAGACTGTATAGATTGCAAACTGAGGATTAAGTCTTTTAAAGACAGCATTGATAAAATGGCAAAAGATTACCAAAACCAGTTCCAATGTATGAAATTGCTACAGTGACGGGGAGGTCTGTGTTCATCATTTATGTGCATTATATTAATCACTCTTTGCTCATCTGTATGATTATAAAGAGCAACCAACTTTACTGCAATGCACAGAGGTGCTGCCTGTTGTGTGGCCAAGTGCTTGTGTGTTTCATATCTGTATCTTTTCTGACACGTTGTAATCAGAGTGACACATTCTGTATTAAAACATCTAGTTGACATATTCAAGTTTATTAATGAGACCAATAAGCAGTTGGACAGAGTCAAACATGCAGTGCAGTGTACAGGTACAGTTACAGTAATTTCCACAGCTACTGAAACACTAGCAGTACTGTGTGTGCATATTTATGCATAAAGTTTTCCCCTGTTACATGAATTAACTTGGAATTAGAGCTCTGGTTTGCTGATGTTAATGAATACTTCTCCAAGGACTTTTTAGCCCTCCATTTCCAGGCTTGAGAATGAGGAGTACCTCATCTTTGAACATGAGCTTGCTGAACTTTAAGCAGATTATACCCAAGAAATATTTCCTGGAACGTGTATTAAACAGGTTTTGGATAGTGAAAGGGCATACTGTCACTGATATGCGGATTCCAAAGAAATCTATTGCTTCTTTTCAAAGAGGGTTCCTTAAAGAGGGTTAAAGTGCAATGTTGCCGCATTGACCTTGACCTTGTATGACCTCTTATCCTGCTGTAACAAATAACTTTATACCTTGTGATACAGACATAGTAACTCTAGTCTTAACACATTAATTGAGAATCACAATTGTTCTGTTTAATAGAGAGACCACAATTCAGTTGAAACTTGTTTGCACCACTGAATAAAAAAAGGGAATTGCGACATCTCAATTCAGTATTCACTTGCTGTCAGGCACAGCTTTCTAGGTACAAGTTATCTTCTTTTGCTTGACTATTTAAATAATTGGCAAGGCTTAAAAACCAGTGCAAATGATAAACTTTCATGACGAGGCAGGACTGGTCCAATCGGGACAGTAGCCAGGTTTCCATCCAAGGATGTTTTTGGTTTAGCGCTTCAAAATGTTGAGCGATATAGCTGATGGAAATGCCATTTTTCGATAATATTTCTCAAATAATCTTAAGTCACATAATCTTTTTCGGTTTATCTCTAGCACATAAATTCTATGTCGATACTTCAGATGTCGAAAAAAATGGTTTGGAAACACTGTTTGTCAAGAAAATTTGTCAGAATTAGGCCTATATGCAGCGTCAGCGTTCGTGGTGTTGCTCCAGTTAAAGCACCATAGTTCAAAGGTGGATCACAAGGATGAGGAAAATAGTGACTTGAAAATCTCTGCAGCTCGACAAAAATAAGCTGGGTCAAATTAAGGAAGACTATTGGAGTTTTCAAAAAGAAAGGTAAAATAAAATACAGAAATGTTACTTCTGTATCTGAATAAATAAAAGTAGGCTACTCATAAAATTGTGAATCTGTTTCATGATCAGAACCGGTTCTAGGCTACATGACAAATGATGTTGATGAAATAATTTATTAATAGGCCTTTAGAATTTTATCTCAGATAAAATAGGAAAATAAAGTGGTTGACTCCAAAAGCTCTGATCAAATTTTAGAAATATTGTGACAAAAAGCCTCAGTTTAGCTAATGCAGACCATTTAAAAAAGGTTCAATACACAAAAATGTTTTAGGTCACAACTGCATCCATCTCTGAAAAAGAAAAATTAAAAAAATAACAGCGATTCTTTTGATTGGTTTTATGTTATTGAACTCTGAAAACAGAACGAATAACTTTTTTGCTTTGAATGCATTCCAGGCAGTGTCAAATCGCGACTGGCTTGACTGGATATTTTGGGTGTTAAAGATTGTTGCAAAACGCAAAGACTCCATATTTCAGTGTTCCAGTCTTTTAATGGACCCTAAAAAATTTCATACCGACAAAATAGACAAATGAGCTGCTTTGTGTCCAAACCTGCACTTCGCCAAATAAAGGCAGTAAAGGAAGAAAATATTTAGATGTCATCTTATATTTCCTATTTAACAAAAAATATGTAAAAAATAAGCAGTTACGACATGATGAATTCCAATAGTCTTATTTCTCTGTACATTTTACAAATATTTGGAATGCAAAAGATAGCTACGAATTTGCAATATAGACTACTCAAAATTATGTATGGAAGCTGCTCAAGGGCAAATTTTTTTCAAATTTTTTCTCAGCAAACTGAGAAAATATGTTTTGCACATTTGCTTTGTCGACAAATAAACATTGCAAAAACTGGATGGAAGCTTAGTGACAGTTCTGTCAATGCTCTCAGTCAAGCCACGGTGAGTAAAGCTCAGCAGTAAGGGTGATCCGATTGATCGGCCTATAATCACTTTGGGAAGTTTGATCGGCGGCCTCTATAAATGCTGATCTTGTAAACTGATCTCATGCTGTCGGGGCATAAAGATGCGCGCCACCTGCCGTGAGAGGTTTGGCATAACATGCAACGGCACAGTCTCCAGCGCAGGTAAAATAATTACATATAATACTAAAAGTAAGGTACAATTCATATTTCTTTTGTTAAACAACTTACAAAGTAATTAGAAAATTTTCTGTGAGAGACGTAATTTCACAAACAGTGCGAGTGAATCACTGTCTCAAAACGCGACTGGCTTCACATCACCACATCGCGTCTGCACAAAGCGAGCTGTGCTGGACAGTTGGAATTGGCACTTGCAAAATGAAGGCAGTGTCGCATCGTCACTAATGTTTAAAATCTGAATTTCTTTTTAAGTCTAGCTAGTGTTTAAACCACTCAGCACATGTGGTCTCTCCTAGAGCCCCAGCGCTCATGCACACTCAAAGTGCACACACATAAAGCCACCTCACTGACTGCCACACCTCACTGTTTGCAAGTACCAAATTCCGCTCAAACGGTCAAATACACACACATGTAAGTACAAAATTACCGAGTATGCACATAAATGCAGTCAGCTTTGATGTAAAGGAACATAAACAGTTGTGTAACTGCATGTGTAATATTGGATCCATTCCGTGCATTCTGTCTTAAAGTGACAGCAGCCTAATAATCCTGCTGCCGTCTCTGATTTTTTTGTTTTTTGTCGCTTGATTAAAACCCTTTGAATGACTTTTTGCAACCTTTAATATAAAGATTAATCTGTATTTAATTTATTCAGCAAAGACTATCCAGTAATATTTTACATTTGATTCCTTATTAAATTTCTTTAGTATTTCTTATCTCAATATTAGCGTTAGACCTACCTGAAAAAAACCTTAAAGCACTGTTTATTTTATATGTATCTTTAATTCTATTTATTTGTGCTACTGCTTGTTTATTTGTTCATATTTTATTTGCTGACTCTTTTTTGGAATTCAATTCAGAGTTTAAAATCAGGCTTGTGCTGTGTGTAAGCTCTTGTGTAACAATTGCCTTAATGTAAAAACAAAAATGTACTGCCTTGCATCAAACATTTAGGTGAGATAACTGTATACTTTTTAAAAAATGGAGCATCCTTATAAATAATTCATGATGCAGATACTGCTTCCTGTGATCAGCGCTATAAATCCTGGTCAGAGCACCCTTACTCAACAGGCAATGAAATTACACCTGCGCTAAATTATTTTTTGGCTCTAAGTCAATTACAGAATTGACTAATAAAAGACTTTTTAGTCACCTCTTGTGAAATTTGGTCGCATATGTGACTTATTTACTCAAAATTTAGAGGGTTAAATTCTGAGTAATAAAGTCAGTCTTTTATTCCATTTCTTGCGAGTTTATATCTCAATACTGAGAAAAGAACTCAGAATTGTGAGACATAAACTAGCAATTGCAAGAAGAACAGTCAGAATTGAGAGATAAAAATCACAATTTTTTTTTTTTTTTTTTAAATGTTTTCAGTGGCGGAAACAAGCTTCCGTATGATTCTCCCACGATTCTGAACAGACAGCTAAACAAAATAACATGCAATTTTTAAGAGGTTCTGAAAAAGTTAATTGCTGAAGTCTATTTAACATTTTTAATTAAATTGAATGAATTATTTTTTAAAAAATCAGTTTGAATTAACTATTCAATGACAAATAATTTTTTAAGTCACTTCTTGCCACCTGGTGGCGTAACAATGTAATTGATACAGTTGTTATTTGAAACACCAGTTACTTTCAAAAGGTGATTTGCTCCATTATGATCACTTCCATAGACATAAGTGTCTATAAAGTCTACTTTTATTCCAGTACTTCTGTGATAATTTGAATATTTATAACTATTTACATAATAAATAAAATAATGATACTGTGTGGTTAAAAACACTGTTTGTGAAGCTGTTCCATACCTAGATAGCCTAACTGCTTTCTCTGCGAATAGCAGCAGTACAAACACAGATTTGAATGTCCCGGTGTGATTTTGTCACAGATTTAATACACACAGGTACAGACACAAACACAAAGTTTATATAACGCAATTCTGACATTATGACTCGCAATTGCGGCTTTATGTCTTGCAAATCTGAGAAATGAGAATCGTGTAGGTGTTTGAATCGAGATCACAATTTTTCAACAATTAATTGTCTAGCTGACAGATTACACATCAGTACCTATTGGTTTACAGATTAAGTTCATGGGCTGACAGTTTACAAGTAGAAGACATATGTAGTAACACGATAGGAGATTGCTGGCATTACATATCAAGAACCAATCAGCTTGCGATTAGATCTGTGATTGAATTACAAGTCATTGATTGTATAGAGCTGCCACTCAGTTACTCAGCAGAAACACTACAGTATTTACAATAGAAGTCTATGGGGTATGCAAACTTTTCTCAGCTCTAAAGTTGTGTAGCTTTATGCTTTGTAGGAAATATTAAAATTGTGCTGTCAAATGGATATACAGTGTCTGAGGCGACAGGCTTGTTGTCTTCTGGATGGCAATCTTAGCCCTGCTGCAGAACAGACTAAAGCTATTTCTGCTAGGACTCAGTGATGCTGTCTTACGTTGGTATGATGTGTTTCTGATAATATTAGCCAAGAGCTCAGATCTAAACATAGACAAAGTTTGTCACTCCAGCAGCAGGTCCTGATACAGCTCCCATTACACCAGCGCTATTTTAGACATACCCAGAGACAAACAGCAACTTTTTTTTTTCTCATCTCCCAGACCCAGTGGAAGAGAGAACGGTTGGTTAAAAAAAAAATTTCACACTTACATATATATATACATACATACACACACATATATATATCGTATCAAGTATGAAAACTGCATGCCAAATTATCAGAAGAAAAAAACGTAGCACAGTTTCAGGTTTAAAGTTACAAAACAGTAAGAAATAACTTACATGAATGAATGAATTTATACATGGTCAGACACTTGCAAGTGACTATATTATTAACATTTTACCAAAAATGAAGCTCAAATGCAGTTATGAGGTTTTTGACCAGCATTTATGAGAATGTTAGAGAGATGCATGCTTTGTCCATCTGAGGCAGTAAGTGCATTATGTTTTCATCAACTTACAGGTTATAAAAGATTACTGTAGCTATGCGGGCATTTTTTTCTGACGTTTGGCCAAAATCTCATGTTATTAATGATTAAGTGCTACACACTTGATACTTAAAGGTATAGTTCACCCAAAACTGAAAATTATTTCATGATTTACTCAGCTTAGATGTATATCAATATCTTCTTTCAGACAAACACAATCGGAGATATGTTTAAAAATATCCTTAGTCCTCCAAGATTTATAATGGTTTTGTATGGTACCCCAAATTCTGAAGACAGAAAAAAATGCATCCATCCATAAAAAAAAAAAAAAAAAAAAAAGAATCCATACCACTCCAGGGGGTTAATAAGGCCTTCTGAAGCGAATCGATGCATTTGTGTAAGACAAGTATCTTTATTTAAAATTTAATAAAGTAAAATAATGAGCTTCCGGCACCACACTATGCCATGATATACAACGCGTAATAACTAGATCGTTTTGACAGCTGTCATCCGTACACAAAAAATGCAAAGGAATAATGTTCTCCGTTTTTAGTACATCATTGTTGTGTAGACATACGCTATCTGTGTAAGATTACAAGCCTCAGCCACTGATTTCAACTTTTTTGTTAATGCGAAGTTTCTTGAAAGCCAATCAATCTCTATCCATATAGCTTCAATGTTATTCATTATTCATTCAAACTATTCATTAAGTCTTCCCTTAAAAACACTCCAAAATGATCTCCAGTATAAAAGGCTGTAACAGGGTTAAATGGAAGGAAGGAGGCAGGAACCGGCGAACGTTCACAAAGTTTAATCAACTCAAAAACAAACAATAAAACGAAAGTAAAAGGGCGGCAGTTCCTCACAGCGACTGCCGCCCACACAAACAAAATAAAACACAACATAAATTCCAGGCCTGGTCCTCTCTCGTCCTTCACTGTTGTCGCTTCTCTTTTATGCTTCCGGAGCTCTTCCGTGAGAGATCGGAGACCGGTGCGCCAAGCAGCTGAAGCTCGTTATCTCTCGCGTCACCGGCCTCGCGCCGTTCCCTCACGGCTTTCGCCCGCCCTGCTCGTCACAAAGGCTACTCCACCACCTTAATTATCCCCATCTTTCCTGTGCAGTTTATAACCATTAATCGTGAGCACAGAATTACTCATAGCTGTATCTAAATGTTTCTGACAATGTTAAAACTTGAATATTATCTTCAATACATATTCTTGCCACCTCATGAATTTTGTTCCTGAGGTTACATAGGCTCTTAATTCCCTTCTAAGTTCCCTTCTTCTCAACTGAAGAGCCTCAGAAAAATCCTCATAAATAAAAATATTTGTGCCCTTTAACTACAATTTTTTTTTTTAAATTGTTTTTAACAACAATTTTTATGGGCTCTTGATACTGTCCAATCCTGTGAGCTCATTCAATTTCCATTTCTGAGTCATCTAGTCCCAATTTGCTTGAGAGAATTTCTCGAACTTTCACCTACGATTTCATCCAGCTTTCGTCTTTTTCGTCAGTGATCCCATCCACAATGATGTTTGTCCTCCACATCTGATTTTCAACAATCCAGCTTGACAAAGAATCCGTCTAATTCCTCGTTTGACTTCCTGCTTGATATCCTTTTCAAGCTTCCTTATCTTTATCTCAACATCCTTATATCCAGTCATAAATCCATATACTTTATTTTGTGTGATCTTGAATATCTCTGATCACCCAATCCAATCTTTTGTTTGTTCCATCTACAATCAACTGAACAAAACACTTCAAGTTGTCTTATTGTTGATGAAGCATCTCTCTGTTAAATTCTCTCTGCTGTTTCATTAATTGAGAAAGTGTACTCATTGTGACCACTGAATCATCCTCAGGAGGTGCAGTTTTAGTTTGTTTGGGAGGCAGGATGTCTTACCACAATGTATCAAGTCACCTCACGTCATGTATATTTATATACCACTTTATACCATAGACTGCTTTAAATCAAACAGCTTTACAGCATTACAAAAAAAAACAAAAAAATAGAGTCAGTAAAAGTGCCACTTTCGATTAGAATTACAACTTTATTTTCTACTATAAAGCAATTCTCCACTATGTTCTTTTTTACCAACAGACGTGCAACCTCGATGGACTGAAATGTAGAAGATTTCCATGTCAAAGAAGGTGGAGCCTCGGCGCACACATACTTATATAATTGCACCAGACAAAAGCAAAACAAAGGTGTTTACCACAGTATTGCCAACTTAGCGACTTTACAGACCCCTTTTGCAACATTTTTCAACATTTTTCAAAAGTACGCTTAGCAACAAATCTAGCAACTTTTTGGACAAACCTTAGCAACTTTCCAACTGTTCTGCGAACACAAGGTGTTGCTTTCCTGCTGCAGTCACACCTCTCTCTGTGTCTACTCTGTTCAGTGAAAGGGTGAGAGGAGCAGTACATTCTGTTCACTGAACGGTAGCTGACATAAGGCTTGTTTACACCTTGCCGGGCTCTGACTACTGACTATGTGCACTCCTCCCCAAACGAACGAGGCGTGTAAACTTGATGTGCACGCTGTACTATTGCTTTATGAGATAGCTGTTGACTCAGAGTAATTGTCTTCTAAACCATCAGGAAGCAGCAGTAAGAAGAAGTAAAGAACACAGATGACAATATTTGTTTTTATTACACTTTACCAAACCCACGCTACAAAAGAACCAAAGAATCGTGTTAAACCCAGTAAACCTTGAGATTATTACTTAAGACATTAGAACAAAATATATGGAGATGAGAACGTGTATAAAATTAAATTAAACAACAATCTCTTAAAGGCACAATATGTATTTTTTTTATTTTTATTTTTTTTGCCGGTAGGGGTCGCTAAACTCTTCAAAACAATAAATGCGTAGTTTGATGAAGCAGTGAATGAGTGGAAAGTGGAACTTGTCTTAAATAAATAAATAAATACTTACATTTAGCAGACGCTTTTCTCCAAAGCGACTTACAAGGGGAGCATTTAGGGGTTAGGTGCCTTGCTCAAGGGCACCTTAGTCATGGGTGGAGAGGTGTTCATTCACAATCCCCACCAGTGTGGGAATCGAACCAGCAACCTTCAGGTTACAAGCCCAACTCCCTCACCATTAGGCCACGACTACCCCATGCCGATTGATCTACCTGTCTTCATGCCGATTGATCTAATAATGTTTATAGGGAAATAATGTTTATGAATGCACGTTTTTTTAACATGATTATGGTATGAAGCTGGGCGTGGCCGAAAATCGCGGACACGATTGCTAATGAGAGACAGATATCAGTGACACACGCCACCACAGGACATTTCATTCTACCGAACTACTCGCAAGTGCTGAAATGCTACTCATACAGGTCAGTTTATTTGATGAATTAAAATTGTGAGGTAACGTAGCGCTGTTTCACTTAGTATAGCATTTCACTATCATACTAAACTGCATTTGAGTGTGTTGAAAGTTGTAATGTTATTCTGTGTATTAGTTTGTTGGCTGTATGAGACTTAACAGTAAGCTAGATCAACATTATAATATCACACTGATGATATTCTAACACTTTGTCGTGTTGAGATCTATAACATTGATTTGCTGACCTCGTCTATTAACGTGCAAGAGCAGTGTCTCTGTTAGGTCAAAGTTTGTCATAAAGCTCTCATCATCTCGGAAACGCCGCGCTATTGATCCTCGTTTTATTTCTCCTTTTGTCCCAGAGTTTGCTTGCCATGGTCCATAATGTTTGAATGAAACAACAACAGCACGTCACTAGACATTATGCAACTATCCATGTCTGTTGCCACGGTTACTATGCAATACAATTGGAAACCGGGGATAACAGATATTACGTCATTCACAGGCGCAAGTGACAAGGGAGGGATGGGGCGTTATTTAAAATTGTGAATTTCTCTGAATTTACATTCTTGGAAATATTTAGGATATTGTAAATACATAGTTGAACGAAATATACGGTGCAACACTGTGCAAAATGGTTTTTGGATATTTTAATATAAAACTTTTACATATTGTGCCTTTTAAATATTTTGTAATTTCATTAAACATTTTGATTTAATTTCAGGAACATTTTTATAAAACATGGACCCTAATTTCATGAAGAAGGCTTATTTTTGCTATTAGGCCCGTTTTGTAAATGTAAGCAATTAATTTAGACAAGCACAATCAGTATTGTCGGCCAGAATTGCCTCAAAGTCTTGCATCATCGGAAGCAGAGTTTTAGTTACAAAAAATGCCCTTCACACGCCACGCGAAATGGGGTCTCGTGCACTCAACATGCACAACAGCCCACACCACGATGATGTTAATTTTGTTGTGCACACCTCCGTGCTTTTGCGGACGGCGAGTATAAACTAGTCTATAGATGTGAATGGGCTGTACATGTGCACACAGTGTTGCTACAGACCAATCACTTAACTGCTCCTTCTTTGTTTCATATTTAAAGAATTTTTCATTTGAAAGTATTGATTTTCATTCTTCTCGTGTGCTTATCACTTATATTACTCACTATACCAGGGCTTTAGTTCATTCCAGTTCACCTGAATTCAGATAATTTATTTAGATACTGTACATAGTGCACATTCAAACAGATTGATAAACTTTATTAAACTTACATACACATAAAAAATGTAGGTCAGTTACTATGTCAAACTTGTTCTATTGTAAATATGTACATGATCCGCTATATATTATACTAAAATACAGTATGTGAGCATGGATTTGGAGAGAAAACAGATGTGATGTGCCGACATTAGGCAGAATGCAAATAATATATGATCATCACGAAAATGCTAATTGCTGCATGACGCCATCTAGCGACATTTAGTGACATTTTGAGCAGGCTTTAGCTACTTTCCTTTGAAAATAGTTGGCAACACTGGTTTACCAGCCAGAACGAACTCCAAACGAACTTGTCTTTGGCCTGGTTTTGTTCAAAATGATGTCACCCGATCAATTTCACTTAAAGTATATCAACGCCTTAAGGCCCCTGAAAGTCCTCATCTCGGTTCAGATAGCTGCAGATGTGAATTATATTTGCACATCTGACAGGAGGATGTGATACCATTTGATGTGAAATCCAATGACAGAGTTTGACCCAGGCCATGGGCGGAGTTTACGTATATGGCAGAGTATGGCAGTTGCCATACCCTGGCATTCAGAAAAAACAGGAAATGAACAGCTCATGATACTGCTCGTTAGTTCTGTTGATTGAGCTGGCCTTTGTCAGAAACCGCAGCTTTGAAAAGCATATTTAAACAGCCTAACGCAGTGTCCTAACCAGACGCAATGCTATAAGATTTCTAGTGGCAAGCAATTATCTGCCCAAACCAGACGTGACTCAAGATGCGACAAAATCAATCAAAAATCGCAGCCAATTAGAAGAACGTGTGGGAAATGTAAAACATTCATAAAATAGAATCATTGTGAATCACCATTGTGGCTGGCTAGCACAAAAATAAAAAAAACTTGGATTAACATGGAAAAGATACACTTTCTCATGTGTCGCATCTGGTTAGGACAAGGTGTAGGCGGCTTTTTCAGAATTTGTATTGATTTCATATTGTTGTTAAGTCTGTGCATGTCTGTGAACTCCATCCATTTTTTTTAGTGTGGTGGATGTTTTTCCACATTTTGTTTAGATATAATATGATTACTTGGGAATGTGGTTGTTGTATGGTCAAAAGGAATCATGCCATACCGTAGGTTTTTGTGAAATGCCGCCATTGGTTTGACCCCCTTGCGCCTCACCTAAAGCAAACAACTTTTCACACCTTCTTTGCCATTTAAGCCCTTGACACTCCAAATCATCAAAGAACTACCGCCAACTAAACCCGAATGTGTTGTCAGCTTGCATCGCCTGCTCAAGAGCCAAAAAGTTGCCCTTGAACACTCCGTGAAGACTACGGACAATGGCCATCTAGCACTAGGGGTGTGCGATATCATCTTAATTGATGTTTTAACGATATGCCAAATCATAATAGCGAGTATTTCACTCATTTTTAGAAACCAATCAAAACACTGAATGAAGTGTTTACGAATTCACTGCGTGATGTAGCTAAGTATATACTAAGTACTATAGTGTGCGTGTATCAGAGTGTGGTGTTGAACAGAAGTTAAAATGAGTGAAGAAACTGCGAGAGAACATATCCAAACACCAACCTCACAATCCACGCTAGATTTAATTCCAAAACGTGGGTCGTCATCACTAGCATAGAGGTGGTTTGGTTTTGAAAGTTCAGATGTTAGACAAAAGACGCCGATTTGCAAATGAGCTTGTTTGTCAAGATGGCTCCAAGTAGTCGCTTATAATGCAACATGCTTCAAATATCTTTCCAGACATGAGGAGCATTTATTAACATCTAGTCCAACAAAAGACAACATTTAATAACATATTTTTACTCCAAACTCACTTCATAACGACAGTTGAGCATCCTTCTGTGAGATGATGTGATCTCTTACACAGAATAAGACAGCCGTGTGTTTATTATTCAGGTTTAATCAGTCAAACTGTTTCAATCTTCTGTTTATTCAGCTACAGCGATATGACGCGTGTTGTCTTCTGCTGCAGGGCATATTCTCCACACGTGAGCGCTCTAGTTTTCAGATGAAGCATTTACTATTGATCACAGAGCCGTGCAGCTCTGACAAGCTGCGCATTAAATAATCGCAGCCTTTGCAAAATCATGTTTGATTTAAACGCGATAAATCGTGCAGCCCTAATAAGAGTGTTATGAAAAGCATTGGGAGTGAGCTGAACACGGTGCGTCTGCAGCAGAGCAAAATCAAAAGCACACACGCAACAAACGTTGGCCGAATCATTTAGCAAGAAAGTTCCTTGCGACAGATGCAAAGATATTACAAACACTGTCCCCAATTACATTGTCAGAGCTAGCACAATAAAAAATTTTTGAATGATGCAAAATATCATTTATCGTTATTGGAAAAATCCTAGAAAAAAAAAAATCCTTGTCAATACAAGCAGGTGGCAATAGTCAAACATTTGTTATTCCAAAACTGAAACCGAAACTAGAATACAAACTGTAAACAAAGCAGCTCCTGCTTACCATTTTGAATATAAATCATATTGATCAGTTGGTCTTAACTTTCTTCATACCAGACAGCCATGTCATTATGAAAATATCTGAGTATTAGAATGCTCAGACTTTGTGTGTCCTCTCGAATTCTTCATATGCTTGCTTTCATCATTTTCATTTTTCTTCTTATGCAATGGTTTCTTAAGCAGAACGGCCAATCAGAGTGATCTCTCTCACTGACTGCTCGATGATGATTCAACCAGCTCATTCAGCTAAAAAGCCAACAACTGTTGGCAACCGGTTTCAACTAGTGCCAACGATGTGGAACACACCGAAAAAACTGAACTGACAGATGCTCACTGATAGTGTTTCTCTGAAAAAAAGTCTTCTTCTAGGTTCAGATAATTGCTGGTGTGAATTATTCTCACACATCTGACAGCAGGATCTAATAGCATATGATGTGAAATCCAATGTGATATGTGATTATGTGTGATTATTAAAAGATGCTCTATAAATTCTATGCTAAAGGAAATAAATAGAATCTAACAATACTCTCTACCTCAAATGAACATGTGTACTGTACTGTATATCAAAAGAGTTCACAACTTTTCAACACAAACAGCAAGTGATCGAGGTAGCAATCCTTCTTGGTGTTTAATTCAAGTGATCAAGTAAGTGGTTTTCTGGGTTCTATTCATATAACTCAGACTGTCCACAAGAAAAGATTACAGCATTGCTTTCCATCAGTGATAACGGCCACAGCAAACACTCCGCTTAATCATAAAACAATGACAATAGTTGTCAACAAAGAGAACTGTAATTCATCGGAGCTGTGTGCTCATTAATAACAAGCTCACATATCACATCATGATTCAAGTTCATGTTGATGCTATGTGGAAAAATTTGAATATGCATCATTTTCTTTAAGTTTTGGCCACGTATGACGGGTTTGGACACTCATCGGATGGTTGTGAGCTCATGCATCAAAGTTGCATCAAATCAGTTGGTAACCAAAAAGACTGCCTGGTGAGCTGGCGACAACTGCATGAGCATTTACGCTAAAAGTATATGCAATGTGCCATAGCTTTAGACAGAAAAAGAAAGAAAAACAAATGACAGATGTCCAAAGGATATGGCTGAAGAGCAGAGAACCACATGGCCATCCCTTTCTGCAGACTAGAGTGTGTATGTATGTCAGTGTATATATTTATGTGCATGCTTCAGTCCTTATGATGTTCACTAAGTGGACATCCATGACATGCGGGGTCCCACAAGGCTCAATTCTTGTACCACTCCAGTTCAATTTATATGATCTCACTGACCCAAATAATCAGAGAAAGAACCAAATTGTTACCACAGCTATGCAGATGATGGCTAGATCTACTTAGCACTATCGCCTAATGACTACAGCTCAATTGATTCCCTGTGCCAATGCACTGATGAAATCAGCATACTATGATCTCAAAAATATTGAAATAATTAGATGCTTTGTTTCTATTTAAGATTTAGAGAAACTTGTTCATGCTTTTATCACCAGCAAGGTGGACTATAGTAATGGACTTTTCACTGGCCTACCCAAAAAGACCATAAGACAGCTGCAGCTCATACAGAACGCAGCAGCAATGATTCTTAGAAGAACTAGAAAACCTTTACACTGGCTTCCAGTTTCATTTAGAAGCCAACTTATTACTCGTTTATAGGGTTGGGTACCGAAACCCGGTGCCAATACGGCACCGGTACCTATAGAACCGGATCGAATCAGAATGCGAATGTCGGTGCCTCATTTCGGTGCCACTTAAATGCCTGAAGTGATTGAAATATTTGTCCTCTGGTGCTATGACACGGACGTAAGAAGCATCAGATTCATCAACACGCCTGATCGCTAGTTAAATTTAAATACTGCGTTCATGGGGTGTCAGAATGCTCGGAAAAATTATTTCCTGAATGAGAAAACTCACGTGAACGTTGGAAAGCTTTGATGATAGCCTACAAACCCAATACATCTTTGTAGTAATGTTACTGTCCATTTTGTTTTCACATTTCGAAGTAAAAATCCCAAATCGTCGGGAAGTGAGACCATCCGTGAAGCGCGCGAGCGCAGCAACTACACTTGCGCTGACTGCAGTGCAGCAGCAGGTGGTCTACCGTTAGCTTGGCTAGCTAAATTAAACGCGCTTAAATTAAAATGCCTAAAACTAAACGCTCCAAAGTGTGGCTATATTTCACCAGAAAGGATTCCGACACCGCGACGAGCAGCAAATGTTTTACAACAGTTGCGTGTAAAGGGGGAAACACGTCAAACCTAATGAAACATTTGAGGGCACATAGAATATGCTCCGTGTTTGACAGCTCGCGGACATCAGCTGACACTATCAGTGTGGATGACCTCAGCCCCAGTAATCGGGACAGTCTTCCCATATTGTTTGCACTTTCAAAAAGGCCTCATCGACACCATCTGAGAAAGTTTTCTCCTGTGCAGGACATGCAATAAGTCAGGAGAGGTGTCTATTTTGCCAGAGAAGGCAAATATGGTCATATTTCTGCAAAAAAATTGCTGAAATTTGAAGCTGTTAAATTATTGTAGTTGAGCTAGTTGGCTTAGGTTTTACTGTTGTTGTGTTTTGTATTTACTTATATATTCATGTATACTTTAAACTTTTAATTTAAAAATTAAAAGTGAAATTAGATTTTCAAATCTTGTTCAATTTAAAGAACTTTTTTTGTCCAGTAAAAAGGTATTCTTGACTGAGTCATCCACCATCATTTTGAGGCTTTTTTAAAGTATCGGTTCAGGCACCGTTTTGGCACCGGTACCGTTTTAAAAGTATCGATTTGGCACCGGTATCGAAAAAAACCCAAACGATACCCAACCCTACTCGTTTATAAATCACTCAATGGCCTAGGACCTCAGTACATTGCAGATATGCTCATTGAATATAAATCTAACAGATCACCCAGACCATTAGGATCAAGTCAGTTAGAAATACCAAGGGTTCACTCAAAGCAAGACAAGTCTGCTTTTAGCTATTATGCCACCCGTAGCTGGAACCAGCTTGCAGAAGACATCAGATGTTCTCCAACAGAAGCCACATTCAAATCTAGACTCAAAACACGTCGGTTTAGCTGTGCATTTACTGAATGAGCATTGTACTACTGTACGTCCGACTGACTGCACTTTTTACTCACTGTTGAAGTAACCATGGCAACGGATAGCGTATCCTTCTAAATGGCAACGCCTTCCTGAAATGCAAAGTGGAGTGAAAACATTGTGACATAACTCATTCTCTATTGTTGAGTTGGCCGCGTACAATCAACTGAATGCGCTGCTTCTTTGGAGCTCACTGCACAGAACAAATGCAGAGAGAGGCAATCCTGCGCCGGGAAAGTCAGACCTCACGCTCACAGGGCAGTAATCTTGCCAGGTAATCTTGAAATGAAATACTCTTAAAAAAGAAACCTAGCCAAAATGGCAGAGTAAGACATTTAGTCCACAACATACTATACAAAAAATAACTTGCAGAACAATTAAACAATGACATTGGCCAAAGCTGCTAAGTCCTAAAGATGTGATTTCATGTATTTTTAAATAAATATTTCAAGAAAAAAGGAGCTGCAAATCAAAAATGTTTGCTAACAAGCTCTATCATCATCCTAAGGACTAAAGCACATAACATACCATCAGACAAATGTTCTAATACAGGTACAAACTAATTAATGTTTTATAAATAAAGATGTACCAATAATATATCCTTTGTATTGTCAGAAAAGGTACGTTCAACCAAGGGTGCCACACAAGACCTGAAAAGTGAAGCCAAATCATCTTGATTGTCCCCAGCTGTCTGGATGCAGTATAGATCATAAACCTTGCCCTCTCAATGTAATGTAATGCGACGTGAGACAAACTAACCAATCAAATTACACGTCAAATATGTTTTTTCAAAGATGTTTTCTGTCATTTTAGGCAGTTTATTTAGTTAGTTAGTTGATGCTATAAAAACACAGATTTTGACATTATGATTGACAGCTAAGATTGACTGCTTCTCTGAGCAAAATCACTGTCACTGAAGCACCAATGGACTTTTTTTGGAGGAGATTGGAGCTTTAACTTTAATTTCTACATTTCCAGAACTGTTCCAGAATTATTTTACACCAACATAATGAGTTATTCAGCAGTATTAACGGATCTGCAGGAGTGTGAGCGGAACCTTGATATCGCGGCTCCACTTTGTGCCCACTACTGCGCAGGCTCTGGCTCCAAATTCACTATGCACAGACTCGAGATTCATTTTATTTATTTTATTTTTTTTTGCTGCTGTTTCTTGCAGATTTAGCTGCTATTTCCTTTGCATTACCATCTATCATTTTCTAAAATAGTGCAACTACAGAGTATGTCAAGTACAAACACCCCAAGTTGTGCATTGGTTTACATCAGGACCAAGGGAAAGTAAATAGACTTCTATGCCAGTAATTTTCAGTCCTGGTCCTGGGGACCCCACTGCTCTTCATGTTTTGTCTTCCTTATTTAACACAACTAATTCAGATCGTCAGCTCATTAGGTGAGCGCTCCATCAGTGCATGCTTCTCAAACGGAAGGCTGCATCCTAGTAAGGCTGCGTATCTCAGCCACTGTCATCAATCACTGACGAAGGCTTTCTCAATTTGAAGGGTCCTTGGAAGGCACCTTTGTTTCACGTCCTTCATTCAGCTCAATATGAAGGATGAATTATCATGAATATTATATATATATATATATATATATATATATTCATGCTGTGACTGTGGGCCAGGAACATGTGTGACATAGCCATGCTCACTTTCTAGACCGTCTCATTCTACCATTTAATGCTGAGAAGAACTCTAGCCTATAAGCCTCGGAAGAACTGGACTAGGAGGCACACGGCCTCACTAGGATGCAGCTTTCCATTTGAGAAGCACCATGTGTGTCAGATAAGAGAGACATACAAAATATGCAGAGTGGTGGGTCCTCAGAACTAGGATTTAAAACCACTGTGTTACACTAACTTGTCAGTTTGCCCATTTATGCTGCTTTGTGGTCCTGCTTAAATCATGACAAGTAGACTTTTCACATAGACTATGTTATGAGCCAAGAGCAATGGAGGTGTTGCCTCCTCACATGACTTTTCCCCTAGTATTTATTGGTTCTTTATATACGCCATATTTCTAAACATTTGTTTAGTCTTATTTTTGTGTTGATCATTTCATCATTAGATTTTCTTACTGCCCACTTTGCTATGGACCAGATCTGAACCAGATTGAGTGTGTTTTGCTATAGTAGTCTTAAACAAGAGCCAATGCCAATTTCCAGTCAAATATATTTATACCACTTACAACAGCTGTGGATGAATCATTAGACATCAAAATGAAGGGGGGGGGGGGGGGGATTTTGATTTTGAGAAATGTCTCTTTTTTTCCTTCCATACAATGGAAATTAATGGTAACCAATCTGTTTGGCATATACCCATATACCTTTTTGCATAACACCTCGCACACCCTAAGCTTCGTGGTGCCTGTTCACAGAAGCCTAGAATCTGCCTCAATTTTTCATCGGTTGTCTGCTCTTACACCAACTTTTACACTATTTTTTTAAAACTGGGGTACAAACAAAGGGACCTTCTGACCTCTTGGCATATCCATTTTTTATTTTCCAACTTTACTTTATTTTCTGTTGTTTTTATTTTCCTTTTCCATCTTCCTCTTTGAGTAGTTCTTAAAAGCAACAGCCCAACTGTGAGTGTTGCCACCTAGAGGATTCACCAATTAGCAGTCAATTCCAGGCACGCAACAGACGCCGAGTTCAGACATGCAAATGTGTGAGAGGTTCCAAAATTTGTTCTGCATACGCACAGTCCATGCAAACATCTATTCATTTTGGCAGACCTAGCTGATGATGAAATTTGCTTCACATGCACATGTGTGGGTGACGAGTTGACAACTGAAGCATTTTTTCAGTATCAGCCTTGCCACACAACAAAATGTCCAGTTTTCTTAATATTAATGGAATATTTTTTTAAGGAAAGTATGATGCTCCTGAAATATTCTTTCAACTTAATATCTATTAACAACTCAACACTAACTGTAAACCCTAACACTCAAAATAATTGATTGGTTTGATTTGGGCAAACTTAAATTAAACAAATTAGTTCAATCAAATTAACTTTTATAAGTATTTAGAACTTTCTTTCTCTTTTGAGTTCACAAAACTGACAGAATTTTAAGTAATTTGAATTGTTTCATTCTTTTAAGTTTCATGAAATTTAAAGAAACAATTTGGTCAAACTTAAATTTACCTGAAACTGGGCTGGGATTTCTATTTCCCAGCGTGCTTTGCAATGACACTCGAAAGGGAGAATATCTGCTAAAATTTAGTGTAGAAATGTTTTTTATGCAAGATTGATGTCAAGTGTGAGATTTAGTAGTGTTTCATGATGGGGTTACCATCATGGTGACGAGTAGAGCACGAGCTTAGTTTGAGAACAGGTAGGCTATATGATACTTTCTATATTACCATACTCTATCAGCAATTGCCATGCTAATTTTATCAAAGCAATGTGTTACAAATTAGCATTTGTTGGATTAGCTAGTAATAGCTAGCTAAATTTCCCCTACTAACAATATATAATTGACATTACATTATAATTTTAAGATAAATGTATGAGTGAATTATTAAACAATTTCAAGTAAAAAGAAATTATAATGTATGTTGTAATGAGTTATAATGAGTTCAAATTTGAACTCATTTACAATACATTTACAATTTTGAATTTCTTAACTTTCTTAACAATTTTTTTGAGTTTTGCCAACTTATTTGTGTTTACAGTGCTCTACACAGCAAAATCCCCTTCAAAAATGTTACTAATCAATTCCATGGGCAATGTTTACACAAAAGATGTAGCAGTTTTGGCAGCTGTTCATATTTTCACAGTATTAGTGTTACAGTGGTCTTTCTAACAACTTTTTTTTATTCATTAATAACACAACTTCACTATTATTTGCTTTAAATCAGATTTCAAGAAAAAAAAAACAGTGGCTTAAATCACTTTATGTCATTTGCTGTCATAAAAGCTGACATCTTAACCTTTTTTGTTTTTCATCAATTTCCTTCTTTAATAATACACAAACTTTCTCTGAAAACACTATTGCAATTGCTGAAAGAGATTTAAATTAACAAAAGTCATGGGCCAAGTGCCCAACTAAATTATACCCATCAATACCCATTATGGCGACTTCAAATGAAAGTTATTCTCAATTAATCATCAAAATTACCCAACTAAACCTCTGTTAGTTCTCAATAAGAACTTTTGTACACGTAAGAAATAAATAAACGCAAACTGGTTTGTATTAGGTGGATATGGTAATGCTATTTTGTTTTAGAGTGTTCTTTTAGTCGCAGTCGACTTTTTTTTCTGTTCTTGTTGTTCCCAAGTGATTCTGCTTGTTAACAGCAGGTGTCCAGTAGTGTTCATTTAACACTGAGGATTTTGCTGTGTATCACGTTGCAACAAAGTTCTCTGTGGGATTACTAAGTAACGTTTTTCTGAGGAGGATTTTACTAAACATTTTCAGTTTAGGATTTAACTGTAAATCCTAACACTCAAAATAATTAATTGGTTTGATTTGGCCAAACTCAAATTAAATAAATCAGTTCAATCAAATTAACTTTTATAAGTGTTTAGAACTTTCTTTCTCTTTTGAGTTCACAAAACTGACACATTTTAAATAATTTTAATTGTTTTATTCTTTAAAGTTTTATGAAATTGTATCTTTTAATTTGGACAAACTTAAATTTACCTGAAACTGGGCTGGGATTTCTATTTCCCAGCATGCTTTGCAATGACACTTGAAAGGGAGAATATCTGCTAAAATTTAGAGTTATATAGTGCTTTTTATGTAAGTTTAATGTTAAGTATGGGATTTAGTAGTGTTTCATGATGGGTTACCATCATGGTGACGAGTGAAGCACGAGCTTAGTTTTAAAGGCGGTAGGCTATATGATAAACGTTCTATATTACCATACTCTCTCAGCAATTGCTATGCTATTACTAAGTAATGTTTTTTTGAGGAGGATTTTACTGAACTTTTCATGAACATCATACTAACCTTTAAATGATGTTCTATTATCATTAAGGAAACTGGACATTTTTATGTTCTTGGATTGTTTTCAAAAATGTATTCAAATTGTAAGGACATGCCATTTGTCATCCAGTGTGAAACCCTCTATAGGCTTAGTTTGTTTGGATAATTTAAGAGCTGCCAATTTAATTAGTGAGTCGATGTGTTACAGTTGATTTTTATCTGCATTTGGTAGGTGTTAATTTTAGGATCTGATTGCATATATTCAGAAAGACTATTTTCCAAAGTCCTATTTTGGCACTTGTTATCTATAGAAGTACATGTATTGTGCATGCATTCTCCACGGCTACCCCAAAATTCAGTAAATTTAAACAAACAAAAAAAACAAAAACCAACACAAAGATTTCTCTTATTAGACATTTCCTTCATTTAGTTCATTCAACCTGTTATTTTATTCATGGTTTAGTTTTCTTGTGCTTAATACAAGTTTATACAAGAATTTTAACACTTGTTTATTCCTTTTACTAAGTAAGTAAAGTTTATTTATATAGCAACTTTCACAGACAAGGAGGGGTCACAAAGTGCTTTACAATAAAAAAATGAATATACATTAATATACAAAACAAATACCATCAATACAAATTTAATAACAGGCAAACCATATTGTTAATTAAAAGTTTGTCCAAAAAGATGTGTCTTTGGATGTTTTTTTTAAAAGAGTCCATAGTTCTCCACGTTACAGCAAGAGAGTTCCAGAGCTTTGGAGCTACTACACTAAGGCACGATCACCTCTTGTCTTAAGATATGTTCTGGAAATAGCGATAAGGTCTTGGCCTGAAGAACTCAGAGACCGACCAGGGGTGTGTGCATGCAATAGATCCTGGATGTAAGAGGGTGCTTGACCATGCAAGGCCCTGTACATAATAACTAAAATTTTGAAATTCACTCTAAAAATTAATAGGAAGCCAATGAAGGGCCTTAAGCACTGGAGTAATGTGCGACCTCCTGCTGGACCTAGTCAAAAGCCTTGCAGCTGCATTCTGTACAATCTGTATTCGATCCATAGAAGATTTGTTCAAATAAGTGTACAAAACATTACAATAGTCCAAACGTGAAGAAATAAAAGCATGAACAAGCATCTCCATTTCTTTTTTTTGTAATCATCTAATCTTAGCAATGTTCCTGACATTGAAAAAACAGGAACGAACTACAGACTTTACATGACTGTTAAAACACATTGACCTGTCAAAAATGACAATCGGTGGATGATAGACCGCTAATGACCTACCTAATCTTAGGGGAAATGTTGTCTGGGGCAATAATCATCACCTCGGTTTATCTGTATTAAGTTGCAGAAAATTATCTGCCATCCATTTGTTAATGGAGGACTCCTGCAAAATAGACAGATTGTCTAGACTATCAGGACAAAAAGACATATATCACTGAATGTCATCAGCATAAAAATGATAAGATATTATTTTGAACCTGCTAATAATCTTGCCAAGAGGAAGCATATACAGACTAAACAGCATGGGGCCAAGCACAGAACCTTGAGGCACACCACAGTACAAAGAAACAGTATTTGAAATGTAAGATCCTATGGACACAGAAAAGCTCATGTCAGAAAGATAAGAGGAAAACAAGTCCAGGGCTGACCCAGAAATGCCGACTAGAGAGTTCAGTCTACCAATCAGAGTGCAGTGATCAACAGTGTCAGACACTCCACTGAGATCTAGCAAGACCAGTACAGAAAATTCACCTGCATCAGCAGACATCAAAATGTCATTTGAAATTCTAAGGAGGCGAGTTTCAGGTTTTTATGAAAGCCAGACTGAAATTTTTCACAGATATTATGAGCCTCCAAAACTTCATTTAACTGCATTGCCACAACATTTTCTAAGATTTAATAAAGGCTGTTTAGAAATAGGCCTATAGTTGTTAAATGATGTTGCATCAAGATTGATCTTTTTAAAGAGAGGCTGAACAACAGCATATTTAAAACACCTAGGAACCAGCCTAAGAGGTTTATAATTGAAACCAAACACGGGCCAATAGATGTAATAGATTTCATTAACAGGGATTTAGGCAAAATATCCACAGGGCTTTGGGAAGGCTTCATCGTACCCACTAACTTAATAATGTAATTCAGGGAAATGTGGAAAAATGAGTCCAATATTGAAAGTCTTTGATCTGCAATTATAATAGGGTTTGTTGATGGTGCAATGCCTGCCCTGACAGCCATAACCTTGTCCACAAAATGAGACCAAAAATGGTTGCAGTCATCATTAGAAAACAAAGGGACAAGAGATGTAGCCAGAGAAATAATGTTGTTAATGGTGTCAAAAAAAGTTTAAGGATTCCTTTTGCAGATATCAGTTTTGCTCATATCAGTAAAATAAGAGGCTCTAGCATCCTCGATCATCTTGTTTAGATCTGTCAAGACCTCTTTAAGATGCAGGTGGTGGACTTGGAGCTGTGTCGCTTTCCATAAATGCCTGACTTTACAGACTTTTCTGTTTAGTCCTTCACACAGTTTATCTTTAAAACAATAAACAGTAACTTGTGCTTTGCATTATTCCTAAAAGATGTTGACTAGTGCACACACACACACACACACTTCACCTCATATGACTTCCACAGACAGAGCTATTTGCTATCCATGACTAACCTCTGCATTCAACTTCCAGAGAACAGCTTTCTGTATGTCAGGAAATACCAGAGTATACCATGGTTATCAGTGTTACAGGAACAAGGAGCAGGGTAAGCGAAACCAAAACATGGTCATCTTTCATAGTAGCAGCCTAGCAGGCCTTCAGACTGTGACTAAATGGTCCATTTAGAAAACTTTATTGTTACTAAATTTTGTTAGCAACAACTTTGGTACCTTTACAAAGTTGGTCAACTCTGTATGATTAGGCTATGTGTCATTTCTGTACATCAAACTTTCAAAAAGTGGAACGAAACTGTGCTGCCTGTTTGAACCATGCAGCACAGACTATTTGCCAACTCAGCCCAGTTTAAACTCATTTAAAACCAGATAAAACAGCCTCAACATTCTCAACAGCACTAACAAAGGAAATAGGTGAAATCATTGAGTCATATACAAACGAGTTACAAGACATTTCAATCCACAAATCACCATCCTTACAAATTTAGCATGAATTTACTCTAGTGAACTGTATTAACCATGGCATTTTGGCAGAAATGTGGTATAATTATATTAAATATTACTGCTATTAATATGGCCTTTACTTATGCATGTTGTATTAAATATATAAGGGGAGTAAAGGAATTCAATTTTCACTATTAAACCATATTTACCTTGACCATGATCATGAGGAGCCACGCATGGTTTTACCTATAGTTACCATTGTCCAACCAGTATCCAAAGTATGGGCAAACAAGTAGAATTAAAATCTGTTTTTCATCCAAATGTGCTTTCAGTGAGACAAAATGTGTTTTATTATTGTTGTCTTTAGTTTGTGTCCTTTATTATCGGTCCTCCTATCCCAGTGGTGCTAGCAAATAAAGTGCTGGTGCCACCATCTGTAAAACTTGTTGGCACCACTCTCATTTGTGCAGGAAAGAAAGCCATAATTACTGGTAGTTTCCCACAGACATACATACATACTTCTGTTCAAAACACAAAACTAACATCTGGCTTCATATCAAGATCTATAGGTAATATGTGAATACAGCCATTTACAGCCTAAAAACCCTTACACAATTTGTCACAATATAATGTCTCATGATATAGGTGTTTGTTTGTTTTTGTAGCATCCTCAAGAGTCTGTTCTGTCTCTCTGAAACATCACACAATAACTACATGCTCACACCGTGAGGCCAACAAAACCTTGAGTTTGCCTCTGTGAAGAATGTTTTTAAACAGAGCTTACAACTACTAGACTGTCTGCAAAATGTTTATTTCTTTAATACGACAGGCTCCATACTTTATCTACCCCCTGCCTGCTATGGCCGCCCAACTCACTAGAAAGAACAGCAGTCTGCCATAAAACTTTAGTTTCAACACTTGGCTCACTCACTCATCAGTGCATCAGATGAACTTTTGCATGCTGGCCCAGAAACAGCTCCAGCCAAGCTGCCTAATAAACTGTGCTAACTGACGCCCCAGAAGGCTCTGAAAGACCATCTAGTGGTTGCTAGAAAAAAAAAATAGTCTGAGGTTCTAATGATTTTTTTAAACATGTAAAACTGTTTGTAACCAATTAGGCTATGAAAGGGTCTAAAGATTATCATGGAAAGCAATCTGGCCCACAACATTCTTACCTTGTGTTGTCCAATTCCACCGACCGGCTTCATGTTCTGTCCAGCCAGAACCATGGACTTACATTCCACACAGGAGCCAATTGTTAACTGCTTGCCATTGTCAATCACCAGAGTCTGGCTGACCCTTGGAGCATAGAGGAACACAGGCAAGCGTTCAACGCACACCGCTTTCAGCCCAAGAGGTCTCTTCTTCTCTTTCCTGCAGAAGAAGCAGATGAATGTGTTGCAGTTATACTGGCGTGCCCAGGGGCTGCTGGACGGGCCTGATCCTGAGCCCTGGCTCTCATGTTTGGTCCACTGGCCCAGCAGGTCATGGTAGCACAGTGCACAGGCAGACACAAGGCCCGTGGCATCAGCAGGGCGGGCACGGGGAGCGGGAGGATGGACAGTTAGAAAAGGAAAAAAGGGTTCACGCTCTCCACAACGCCCTGGAGGGTTAACGTGAAGCTGATACTCTGTCCCTCCAGAGAGTTCCTCCCCACACAAGTAACAGATGGAGGTGTGGCTTGTGGTTGTTATGGCAGTCTGAGAAGGGGTCAACAGAGGTCCTCTGGGGGGGGATACCAAGACTCCTCCTCTTCCCATGGCCAGGTGGTATCTCTCAAGGAACGTGCTGACGGAAGTAATGAGCTCCTCACTTAGACAGAGGCAGTAATCTGCCCACACCCCCTCCAAGATTCTGTGACATGTGACACAGCAGTGTACCTGTCCCTTCCGCACACTCTGAGCATTGGGAGGGCATGGTAATAAGTTAATGAATGGAAAATACATTGCACTGCGGGCTTTACTTGCACCAGCATGGGTGCATGCCGTCCTGACCTCTCGACCGCAATCCTGCCCACAGAGGTAGCAGACCTCCGTGTGGTTCTGTGGCATGGAGGGAAGAGGGTGGATTTTTGGTAATCCATCCACACTTTCGTTCACAGCAGGTGGAGAAAGAGGGGTTGCGGCACCAGTGTTGAGGGGCACTACATAGAGCCGCTGGAGAACAGGCACATCTGCTAGCTCGAACCCTCGCCACTGCTGCATGAGGGACGAGTGGCAAGTCGTACAAACCAGAGTATATCCACCCAGGTTGAGCGGCACAGCACCAGGTGGAGGGGTGTGGAGCCACAGAAAAGGAAAGAATGGTTCACCGGATGCCCTCTCCTGCTTCTGCACAAACACTCTGAAGCGGCCTCCTGCTGAAAGCTTGCTTCCACAAATGTAACAGACGCATTCGTCAGCAGAAAGACTGGACTTACATTTGGCAGCTTGACTCCTCTCTAAATCAAAGTGCGATGATGCTGCGCGCTCTCTCTCATCATCGCTGGTGATGTTGATCTCGCAGCTGTCAGGCGCGTCCAAATCACCGGTGGACGCATGTATCCACTGCTTATTACACGTAATTATCCCGTTATCCTGCAGGGGTGTGCGCACAGATAGATTGTCATACTGCTGGACAGCCATTGAGTGCGATATGTGATTGATGATTTTAGTCGCACGCCGACCTGATTTAGGTGCGTCCTGAGCTGTGTAAACTCTGGTCGGATATCGCGCTGACTCAGGACTGCTCTTGACACTCACTGCGCTCTTTCTACTGCCTTCCCTTGAAGCTTTATTAGGCGTACGGAAACCTGTGGCATTATTGCTATTCATTACACACGCTGACAAGTCCAAGTCCTGCTCGGACAAGTCATTATCAGAGAATGAAGAAATGTCCGACTCATTTGCGTCATAATTACTAACGCTCATTCTCCGTTCAAGATCGTAGGTGATGTTTCGTAAATCGCACTGGTATGGTCTCTTGAGCCAGTACATGCGCTTCTCGATGGGTGTCCTGTTGCGCTCGAATGAGTTCCACTGTTCGCGCAGGAAGCAGTGGCACACGGCACACACCAGAGCGTCCCCATCCGGACTGATCTCCGGCGCGCCGGGAGCCGGGTCCTGGCCTTGCAGGAAAGGGAAAAATGGGCTATCCTTTTCTCGTTGGTATTTTACCTGTAAGCTCAGCTCTTTTCCCGGGGTCACTCCGCTTCCACAGATGAAGCAGTGGATGAAGAAAATCCCGTTGCGCTCGGGGATGCACACGCTGCCGGACAGAGCGCTTTCCTCCCCGGGCAAAGACGAAGCCATTCGCTGTAGCGCCTTGGAGGTCGGCGTGAGGTCCGGATCGTTCATAGTTCCATGCGCGATAGAACTTCAGAATCACAAGCAGCGTGATTTCAAATCCAGTAACATTCTTTGTGCGTTTTCTCACAAATGTAGCGCCATTGATCCCGCGGAAAAAACTCGTTCACTCCGCAAACTCGCTTGGTCCGCCGATTTCTGATTTGTGTGTCAGTGTAACAATCCAGAAAAGCACATTTAAACCGTCGTCTGGAGTCACATACTTATGAGACGGTGTAATCCGTGTGCTGTTAGAGAGTACAAACTCTTATTGAAGTTGTCTGGCGAAGTTTCCTCACACTGTGACTGTGAGACGACTGAACTGAACACAGCGCCATCTCTCTCACTCACTCAGTGTCACACACATGCACACACACATTTATGTTTGTTTCAGTACAGTTAGGATATTTCATAGACTTCCATTTAATATTCATTTAATATTTTCTATCGTGTAACATGACCTCTACCACCAAACATAACCTGAGACATGTGCAAAACACTAGATTTAAATAGCCTATAAATAATTTGGCTGATTCATAGACCCAAGTCTGGCTCACCAGTTGCTGTTCAACAGGTTTCACTACATTAATGGGGGCATTTTTAATAACGATGACATCTCATAGACTTCTGCAGTTTTTATATCAGGTTAATGATATTTTCTCCAGCCTAATCTGACCCCTGCTAGGGACATCACAGAAACCTGTGTAAAGCATTAGATTTAATTATAAACATGATTTTAGTGTACATTAAAGTTTTTTTAACGAAAATATAAAGAAAACGTTTCTAGATTTACGATTGTTATAACAGTTGAAACAAGTTATCACAGTCTGTGAAATAGACCCATTGTTGATGACATAACCATCACTGCTTGATACATTGCTTTCGTTCGGTCTTCTTGGCTTGTGATGATGGCATAATATTAATTTAATATTATTACAGTAGCTTACAGCATGAGATTCAGTGTTTTGACAACCATATTCTTAAGGAATTGAAAAACATGTTGTGCACAAACTGTTTTGCACAAAATGAAAACACCTGAGGCCTGTTGCATGAAGCTAGTTTCAGAGTAGGTTTGGAGTTGACAAATGCATATAAATCCAACCTGGTTTAGATCAGGGGCCTGTTTCAGAAAGAAGGTTAAGTGAAAACTCTGTGTATGTTAACCCTGAAATGAGGGAAACTCTGGGTTTTCCGTTTCAGAAATAGAGGTATATCAAACCGAGAAAGCAGCACAAGTCAAGTCCGTTTCTGAAAGGGAGGTAACTTACTCTGTGAACCTACCCTGGTCAGGAGCAGGTTTTCTTTGATAAACGCACAGTTTCTTTCTGTCTCGTCCTTCCTTTTAAAGCATAAGCGATGTTTAAATAATTCAATCATTCATTCACACTGCAAAAATGCTTTTCTTACTGAGTATTTGTGTCACATTTAAAATACAAATAACCAAAAAGTCTTAAATCTAGATGCATTTTCTATTAAAAAAAAAAAAAAAAACTAAAAAAAAACAATGATATAAGTTATTTAGTCTTGTTTCCTGGGGGGAATCTAAATTGAAGTGCATTTTACTCAAGTAAAGTAATAAAAATAATAATGCAAACTGAAAACAAGATTATTTGGACTGTCTTTTACTTAGTGCAAATTTACACTAACTCCGTCCACCAATGTCACACAAGGTTAAAAACGACACTATTGATGTAATAGCGCATAAGGTGTGTAGAAGTGACTTTTGATGTGATTGACCTGAGTTTGAATCCACTTCTTGACTGGCTCGCTCTTCTCCCCTTTCCCATCACACATCACATCAGAAAGGCATTTATTTTCAAAAAAATAAAGAAAATGTTGAAGAAATGGAAGTAAAGTGCCTAAGGAGTGTTTAATGATGATAACAGTATTTATAAAATCAATTAATATAATCATCAAAACTCTATGTTGTTGCTTTCTATTATTACAATAACACTGAGGTGCAAATAGTATGCATCTGCCAGTATGAAGTATAGATAGCATCTAATTACTATTTACACTTTTTGCAATTAACTGCTACTTTTTTTTACTCATACATTTTTTTTGCATTTGGGATATCATGAAAATGAATATTAGTTTAATAACTTACCGTTCTGCCAGTTGTCACCTGATATTTTAACAGTGATAAGAATTAAACTTATATTGAGTACGCGGATGTCATTTTGTTGGGTGCTGTTGCAATGGGAGATCGTAGTATCGAAGCTCCATTGTTCATGGCTTTTCATAGTCATGGTGTACGCGCTTTACTCAGAGTCAACCTATTCAGAGTTGACCGAACTATCTCAATTCAGCTGTTCTGAAACAGAAAACTCAGAGTTTCCCAACTCAGAGTTTCCCATCTCAGAGTAAGTCAACTCAGAGTTCAAGTTTTAACTCAGAGTTGGTTGAACCTCTTCATTGAAACGGGCCCCTGCTCTAGAGCAGGTTAGCCGAGTAGCATAAGTTACCATAGCAATGAAATCCACTATAAGCCAATCCAACTACATAAACCCGAAAAAACAGTTTGTTCAAACTGATCTTGAACTTACCTGGGTAGAAACTGAAACTGGCTTTGTGCAACAGGCCATTTTATAATTTATAGACACATAAACATCAACCATCAGCATATGAATCTCAACGGTTGTGACAATCAACACAAAGCTTCATGTTGCAATGCATGTCACTTAAGTACAAAACTCGTGGTTCCCAGCATGCAATGCATCATGAAATAATAATACAGCTGATTTGTCTTATTATTTTCTTTATGTGCTTTTATTTTTGCTGTTGTTTTTTTAATGTGACCTCTTAATAGCTTGTTTTGTGATGTTGAGAGTTGATCTGTTTATCTGAATAGTTTTCTGATTGTCACCATTGTGGCCCAGTACAAAATGGCATAACTCAAATGCACTTATGGTCTTGTGGATTTACTATGTCCCTGTGTGTGAAGATGAAGTCCACACTTCCATAGATTGGCCCATTTGTGATTTTAGAAGGGTGCTCAACAAGAATATCTGATTACTACTGGGTCTTACATTACAAATTCACAGAGTTTATGATTTACTTACACAAAAAACACTTATGATCAGTGTTTAGACCAGTGGTTCTTAACCTTGTTGGAGGTACTGAACCCCACCAGTTTCATATGCGCATTCACCGAACCCTTCTTAAGAGGAAAAAGCGGGGCGTGTCATCACGAATCATATGAGTCGGGTGTGTGTCTTGACCTCCGCCGAACCCCTGAGACTGACTCACCGAACCCCTGGGGTTCGATCGAACCCAGGTTAAGAACCACTGGTTTAGACTGATGAGATCAGTGAATCAGGCAGCTTTGTAATGATATCATCATAAAGTTATCAGCATTACCTGATCTCATTTGATGTAGCTTCTTATGACACATAAATATGTTTTTAAACAGTTGTAAATGCCAGATGTAAAATAACATAAAAAGTCAAGGACCAACACGGGGTGATTCAGAAAGACGGAGAGATCCAAATGTAGTTCTAGAAGTTTATTAACAAAATAACATAAGTAAATCAGGCAAAGGCAAAAAACAGGGTACATCCAAACATGGAGAAAGGCAGGCAGAAACAGAACTGAAAACAATTCACATGATGCATTCACAAAGGACCAGATGCTAGTTAAACAAACTCTGAGTTTCAGAGTAGGTTTAGAGTTGACAAATTTATTCAAATCCAACCTGATTTAGATCAGGGGCCCATTTTTAATAAGGAGGTTCAACCTACTCTGAGGTAAAACTTGAGCTCTGAGTTGGTTTACCCTGAGATGGGAGACTCAGAATTTTTGGTTTCAGTGAAATGATTTAGTTCAATCAACTCTGATTAGTTAAATCAACTCTGTGTGCACCACGACTATGAAAAGCCATGATCAATGAAGCTCCGGAATTACAATTCACCATAGCAACAGCACCCAAAAAAAAAAAATGTATGCATACTTTTGAGTCAATATGTAAGTTTAATTCTTAATCACTGTTATAATACAAGAGGTGAAAACTGGCAGAATGGTAAGTTATTGAACTAATATTAATTTTCATGTTATCCCATGGGTAAAAAAAAAAAAATGTTTCATTTCTTAATTTGGGTATTGAAATTAACATTTGATTTCTACTCAGCCAACAGCAAGAAGGCAGAGGCTTGCAACATGGGAGGAGGACCTGCACCACCACCACTGAAAGATGAAGAGGAGATGGCCACAATACCATAAGTATTGGAAGAATATTAAAATCCAACAGGAAAAAATTAACTGTGGCTTTTGTAGGCCTATTTGTGAAGTAAAGATGAGAAAATAAATTGAATGTTTTGTGTTTATTTAACAGGTGTAGGTGGTTACAGCATATATCTCAGAGTACTCTTCCATCTGGCATCCTTCCATTCCATGCAGTAATCAGTTTCATTTTCAGAAGGTGCGATGATGGGAATATGTGTCTCATCAATGCAACCAACCATATTGGAAAACCTGAATGAAATTCGAATTATTGGTAGATTAATTATTGGGTTACTTCCAGAGGTCACAGTAAGATGTTATCAAGTGAACGTGATTTAGCAGATGCAGTGTGAATGAATGAAGTAGGCATTTAAACACCCCTTATGCTTTAAAGGTGGGATAAGTAGTTTTTCAAAAACGCTGTTGGACATTGTTGATATTTGAAATCAACCCAAACAAACCCACCCATGTTTTCATTGCTCCGCCTCCAAAACTCACGCTCCAATCCTAACCACCCTGCTCCGAGTCGGTCTCGAACCCCGGCCCGTTCCCTGGTAGGCGAGGCAAGTGCACTAAGTATGACGCAAAACACTGCATTCTCTAGTGGTCGTCAGTGCGCAGTGGTTTACCTGGACAACTCTCCCTAGCTGGCCACTGTTACACACGCAGTATGAGAGTGGATGTCTGTTTATCACAGTTACAATAAGATGCTTAACGAAAAATAAAGCGCAGATGATGAAAAATTAATGTACAGTACCCAAGAGTAAATACAAACAAAATATATATAAAGCCCCCATACACCCCCTAATGCTGATTGGTTACACGTTAGTGGTTGGTGTCAGCCCGACTAATTCCAGACAGTGTTTTTGAAAAACTATTTATCCTACCTTTAAAAGGAGACTGAAAAAAAACATTGGGTTTACCAAAGAAAATCTGCTCCCGACCAGGTTAAGTTCACAGAATAAGTTACCATGATAACTAACTCTAAGTATAAGTTACCTCTCTTTCAGAAATGGGCTGGACGTACCCCGTTCTCTCGGGTTTGAGATCTCTCTGATTCTGAAACGGAAAACCCAGAGTTTCCTTATTTCAGGGGTAACAAAGGGTTATTTCACTAAACCTCCTTTCTGAAACGAGCCTCACATTTAGTGGGCTCACAATGCTCAGAATAAACATTCTCTGTCAACTCAGGTTTTCATACAATAAAAACCATTTGAACCAAGTGGATTGCTTTGGGGTGACCCGATTTCAGGGGAACCTAATTTGTCACCACACCGTTTCACTGTTTGAATCACTCCCCTTTCTGCTTTTTGACAGTGAGTGTCATGGCAGACAGCAAGTCTGTTGTTGTAGTTTTAATGTTTTTTTAAGGCAAGAGTTATTTAGACCTCAACTAAGCGACTCAAATGTAAACATGGTGCCTAGTTGAAAATTTGTTTAGAGATTCAACCGTTCAGCTCTCATGTACCTGCCGAGATCACCTTAATCTTGGCCAGTCCTTCGGGAATTTTACGCTGGCTCTTATGTAGATGGTGGAGATATAATTCGTTTTGGGTATATCAAACGGGCAATCTTTGGTTGTATTAATCTATTACTTGTTCCAGAGTAAATCGATTTAGCTTAAAGGGTTAGTTCACCCAAAAATGAAAATTCTGTCAGTAATTACTCACCCTCTTGTTGTTCCACAACCGTTCATCTTCAGAACACAAATTAAGATATATTTGATGAAATCGAGGTATCTGACTCGTCCATAGACAGCAATTTAGCAACCACTTTCAAGGTCCAGAAAGTTACTAAAGACATCGTTAAAATTGTCCCCGTAACTGCAGTGGTTCAATCTTAATTTTATGAAGCGACAAGAATACTTTTTGTGCACAAAAACAAAACAAAAATAACACTTTTTTTCAGGTTCTATGTCAGTATTGGCTGCACGTCGCATGCTGACGCAGGAGGTCGCCGATAATGAGTCGACGTTCGGGTGTAAATACAGTGCTGAATTTGTGAATTTGTAAGTGCTGAACTGCACTGAACTGCGTCAACAACTGCGTACCAGACTGACAAGGTAGAGAAGAAATTGTTCTTCTTGATGCATTCTCGATAAAGGGGCGGAACAAGAACACATCTGGGGATTTGAACTGTTCTTAGCTAGATGTGAACTTTGAATTGGACCAGTAATTGGACAGCGACTGATGATGTTTCACAAGTCCACAAGAACACAAGTATAAAAAAGAATGCTCATTGAGAAACGGCTTCTGTCTTGGCTGCACTTTTTTTCACTCCTGCCCTCACTGTAGCCGTCTACTTTCACCTAATATCAGGTGAGGTAAGGTGCATTTCAAACGAAACACAGTCTTGTTCCTTTGACTTTTTGTCCAATTTTCAATACTTTTTGATTCAACTTGTTGCTGATTGATTGGCTTGGTTTTTGTCCTAACGCTTTTTTTTTTTAATCTCTATGGGAGAAATGAATGGAAAAAATATTTCTGTAACCAGTGCCTCTGAAAAATTGGACTATTGACTATTGGCCCAACAAAGTGTTAGCCCTGGCTCGCACTTGTCCGACAGTTGAAAAGCAGCTATTTTGAGGCAGTTTTTCAGGACCAAAAGGACCAAGACTAGATGCTATTTCCACCAATTTTGTGCATCGTCCTGTGGTCAAAAATTGCACCATGCACCCCTGTACCTGTAAACATAGAGCACATAACTGCTGATAATATGCGTACTCATATGTTTTAATAACAGCAGTAAATTTTCTTATTTTGAAGAAATGAGATATTTTAATGAGTAGTATCATGTTTTCTGTATAACTCATTGAAATTAATGTATTTCCCTCAATGTAAGTTGAAGACAGTTTTCACACACAATTTAAATGTATTTTGTCTTAAATTAAATCAGTTAGTTGAATAATGTCAAATAAATTTACTCTAGTATTTTTAACTTTTTTTAATGAATTTACTGAAGATGAATTAATTCAAAGACTGGTGTCAGTGTAGCCATTAGTGACTAGCGCATTAGCAACTGAACAGCATAACTGTAAAACATATAGCGACCAGGTACATTGCACAGTAGGTGGCGGTAATGCTCCAAAGCAGTGAGCGGCCATTAAACAAGAAGAAGAGCATTGCGCATTAGCAAGAGATGAGTGTGTAACACTCTGATTAACCTGATAGAAAATAAAGTTGCTGGCTCGCCGCTTTTAAATACAACACATATATATATTTGGCATGTTTAACATGTATGAGTGAATATATTGTCATGTACTGTATTCGAAATGTGACGGGATATAATTCCATGTTATTGGGAGGCAGGTAAGATTGTGTAAACATTGTGTAAACTGGCGTTTCATTTAATTTAATTTTTAAATGTTCATAGTTGCTGTAAGTCACACTTTCAGTTTTAAGCGATTAGTATCAGAGTTCTGCCACCATCTGATGTGTATGAAGATGTGCGAATTGTTCCTTGATGTTGTTATTGTTATTTTTTTCTGTCATTTCACTTGATTGTGATGGTTGATGATGGTTAGCGTTGCTTGTTTAGATATTGATTTATAATATATCCCCCCCCAGAAAGCTTCAATTAGATGACACAGATAATGCGCCTCAATAGGCTAATGCTCTCCGGGATTATAATATTTATTTTAAATAAATGAATAAGAATAATTTATTTGCACATAAACATTTCATTATTATGTAAACATTTATTTATTTTGATTACAAAATGTATGCATATTATTTTATTTAATACAGGGCAGTGGAACTCCAGGACCTGATTTGAAGAACTGTAAAATGAGTTTTGTGTAAATTTGCTTTGCTTTACTTTTTTTTTTTTTTTTTTTTGTCCAAGGCCATAGGTTGTGTAAACAATGCTGAAGTGGTTTTCGGCAGATGAGTCCGGCTCTGCTCATGGAGTGAGTATTAAATATGCTTTTGTTCGAATATCTCATAATGCAGATTATTTTTGTGATGTATTTAATTTTCTCTTCCTAGGAAATCACCATTTAGTGTGGGAATGTGTAGGAGTTAACTGTATCTTGTTTTAAGAAATAATTCTAAATGTGTCACATCAATTTATTTATTTATTAATTTATTTATTTGGTTTTCACCACAAAATAAACCCCCTTGAGGATAATACACGATCCCAAACACACACCTTCCATGGTGGGGTCATGATCACCCTGGGTGATATATGATAATAAACTTCTGAGTGTATATTATCCAATACATAAATATATACATATATATATATATATATATATATATATATATATACACAGCTCTGGAAAAAATTAAGAGACCACTGCATATTTTTTGTTATTTTGACCAGTTGTTGCTTTTGGCAAATAAATGCTCTAAATTACAATATTTTTATTTGGAATTTGGGAAAAATGTCAGTAGTTTATAGAATAAAACAAAAATGTTAATTTTACCCAAACACATACCTATAAATAGTAAACCCAGAGAAACTGATAATTTTGCAGTGGTCTCTTAATTTTTATATTGTATATATATATATATATATATATATATATATGTTTGTTTATGTATGTTTATCATCATTAATAGATCCTTTCCTTGTCTCAGGCTCCTGACTCCCCATCGCTGGACATGGGCACCGATATAAGATTTTCTGAGATCACTGAGCAGCTGACGCAAATGCAGGAACTTGTGGCTCATTTAAAAGAGTTGATCAGGGAGAAGGATGCAGCGCTCAACAATAAAGATGAACAAGTCAAGGTAACTTTCATTTCTGAAAAATATGTTTAATTGTTCAGTGGGGTGATCCCCATTTTTTAATGTATCGAAAAATGCGTTAAGATGCTTATCAAACATACAATTACTTTATTACATCTCTTTTATAATAAGAAAATAAAAATTAAATGGGAGAAAATAAAATTAAACTTGGTTTAGTTCCGAACATTTGTGTAATTTTTATTGCTATCAGTGTTCTTGGACTTTTAATGTTTAACTTGTATATTAATTTGCGCAATGTGATTTATAGCCCCAATGAGCAAAAAAAAAAAAATGTGAGTAGCCTTCCATCGGGATCTCCATTATTTTCACTGGCATCTGCTTGGCTGGTGCAGTTACCCTGAAAGTCTGTCATCTGGATTCTGACAATATTGCTCATTGTACTTTGTTCAGGGAGTGGGTGTCACATGACACATGATGTGGCACTTCATAAATTGTCTTCCCAGCGTACACACAACCACATAAATTAAATATAAACCAACATGCCAATGCGTTCTACTCTAGACCCTTGTGTGCATGGTGTACTATTAAAAGCTGGATACAACTACATGTTAAGGTTTCAAATGAGAAAATATCAAAGAAAATATGCATGGTCAAAGAATAACTGCATTTATCAGATGCTCACTGTATTAATGTTTAGGCACGTCTCCTGTATGTTTACACTACTATTACTACTACAACAAATATATTACAATTCTGAATAATAATAATAATAATAATAATAATTGAATAATAATTATAAAAATCAATAAACATGCTATAACTCTAAATAAGTGAGTCACATTATACTCACTCAGTACCACTCATGGAGAGCATTTTCAAATATTGTTTCTGGAGGTTAGCTTATGAAGGTAGCAAACTTTCTATGCACCAAAAAAGTTCATATATTTCTAAAAATGATCATTTTTCTAACCTCAATTTCATTCTCCCAATGCTGTGATTGGCAAACTTTACTGCATCATGTCTACACAGTATGTATGATGTGTGTTTGATACTTGAGATTTCAGTGTGCCAATTGCTCACGCTTGTTTCTAAAACATCTCTGGTTACCAAACGTAACTTTGGTTCCCTGAGATGAGGGAATGAGGCATTGTGTCAGAACAGGGATATAATATTATAATATAAATAGATACATACATGTGTGCATGCATACATACATTGAGTTGAACACCGCTGCAACAGGGGCCAAAAATAGGTACTTCATATTCAGGATGTAAATATGAGGTTCATATTGGAGCTAAACTCTGCAGAACAGTGACCCTCCAGAGTTTGCCCGTCCCTAGTCTAAAATATCTAGTGCACTCAACATGTATGCACAGAGAACATAGAGGGCATAATGACTGCGAAAAGAGTGCATCTCCCGCAGCTGGCTCACAAAGTTATAACCTGGGCTCGAGAGCACTTTAGGTACATATCCCTTTTTTGGTTTGAGAACCACTCTACAGTCATTTGCATTCCACGAAAGACACATTAACTGACACTCAATCGCGTGATTATCACGGGTCACGATTAGAAGTGCTGTCTTTAGGGAAAGTGACTTCAACACTTCTGAATGGAGCAACTCAAACGGGGAGCCTCTCAAAGCTTTTAACACCAAAGTAGATGGGTGCCGCGAGTTAAGTCTCCTTACATCGTGTAGAAATTTTATCACCAAGTTATTCTTACAAACTGGACGATTGTCTATTTTGCTTGAGAAGACTGATATAGCTGCCACATATACTTTGAGCCATTTCAGCACAACTAACAGCAATGTCGATGCAAAATCTTCGCATAATTGTGTGCTTTCGCCAGGCTAGGGCAAAGTGCCTGTGTTGAGGGGGATATGGAAATATGCATCGTTAAGATCCACTGATATGAACCAGTCCCTAGGTCGAAGGTCTGAGAGGATATGCTTCAATGTAATCATTTTGAATTTGATCATTTTGACAGTGCACTTCAGTAGTCTGAGTTCTAAAATGTGGTCTGTCATCTTTCTTGGGGACCAGAAAATACTGACTGAAAAACCTTGTTTTGCGCTCCGTGGGAGGCACTACCTATATGGCTTGCTTTGTGAAGAGGTTGTGAATTTCTGCCTTTAAGATTGGTTCATTCTTAGCTTGAACCACACATTACAACGCTATTGAAGTGGGGCGGTCTGCAAGCAAACTGAAGCATGTAACCGTTTGTTACAGTGTTTAGAACTCATTCTAAGATGCCCAGAAGTGCTAGCCATGCCTTTACGTAATGTGATGGGGTATTAGTGCTTTGTGATTTGACATCTATCTGATTGACAGGCCTTTGTTGCAATTCTATGGATGTTTTGACTGCGAGGTCTTTGCGCCAGTCACATGACTGAAAACTATGAATAAGGACTATCCGATGGTCTGGGGACAGCATGAAAGATGCTTGGGACAATTGACAGAACGCTCACTGTCCTGATCGGCCCAGTGTTGAATCGTCAAGAAAGTTTATCATTTGCATGTGTTGTTAAGAAGTGAAAGAGAACTCAATTTGATATTTGAGCTCTGTGTGCACACATCCGGAGGGTGCATATAGAGAGAAATAATAATAGAGAAATAATATAGAGCTCGAATAATGAATTGAGATCTCTTTCATGCCGTCTTTGTGCTTCATCAGACAAATTCCCACAGAATTATGCCCATCTTGACGAGTATCCTATTAACCGCAGCCAGTTATGTCTTAAATGAACGTAAACAGTTGTGAAAGAATCACACGTGTACAGTGTCAGTATATTGTATCCGTGCATTAGTCTTAAAGTGACAGCACTGTTGCTGTTTGCATTTTTAAGGTTAATCAAACAACAAAAGACAAAGTGAAAATAACTCGCTGCTATTGACTGACTAACTTTTTGTCCCTTTTGGGTAGAAACCTTGTATGTTAGAAAACTGTATTGTTGAAAACTGCTGCTTTTCAGGAAATGTAGAAATAAACACTTTTTTTAAAAAAAATTATTAAACACTGTGTTGCCAAAGTTGTTTAATTACATTATACATTATATTATTATTATTTTACCAAAGCTAAAATAGAGTTACAAGGTTTTTTTTTGACCAGTGAATTTCTGATAATTGTGGACATGTTCACATTCTGTTCTCATCAACTTACAAGTTATAATATTTATTGTTTATGAAATAACTTTTTATGTAAAATTCACTTTTTCACATAAGGGCACATTTCTAATTTTCATTCATGGAGATAACATGGACAGTGTGCCATGGCTTAATGGCAGATTGCTGCCATCTACTGGAATACACTTTGAAAATTAAAATAACAAAACTTCAACTACAGTCACCAGATGGCTGCACAGCATTACTCAATGGCTCATTTGCCATTTCCACATAGGTATACATATATTTTTATGTTATAAGTTTTTTTAAATTTTTATTTATCTTTAGATATTAAAATCACTATTATAAAAATAATGACGCTGTGTTTATGCCATCGTGGATGTGTTGTGGTGCCTTCATTTTTATGTTTTCTACATTGTAATGAATTATTGCCTCTTCATTTCTGTGTATTTGTCTTCTGCGTTTTGACTGACTTAGGGATTTTATTTGTTATTCACATTAACACACAACCAGGTAGTATTGCTATTTATTTGTTTGTTTGTTTGTTTGTTTCTATAGCTAGGAAGTGTTGACAAAGTCATCAAATCTCATGCCATTTAGATGAAGGGAATTTTTCCCCCAGCAAAGTTCATTTCTGGTCACCACAGATCCCAACAGCGATTAAGACAGTATTGGCTATGGCTCGACAACAAATACTAGACTAAGACACTTTTATACTTACAAATATATAAATAAATATATTCAGACAACCGGTTCTTTATTTACTCTTGTGCTGCAAACAAGCACAGACAGTCCAAAATAAGTGCAACACTTCATTCAAATAAAATGACAAAATATGGATATATGAGGTTTCCAACCCACAGCAACATTTTGTAACTATAATAAGGATTAGTCTTTATTTTAATTTATACAACAAAGAGTGCAGTATTACTTACATTTGATTACTTTATCACTTTGTATCTTTGTTCTACTGTATTTATTTGTGCTATTGCTTGTAATTTAATTTTTTATTTTATTACTCACCATTTACTCTTCTTTAATAGTTATTTTAATTTTCTTCAACCACCTATGTGTAAATATCAAGGACATTTTTATTTTCCATTACATGACCCCTTTAAATTAAAACATTTAATCATTCCATATTGAATTGTCATCATATTTATTCAATTTATTCAACAAATTAATTCACTATTATTCACTAATATGATGTTATCACTCTATAGTTGCTGCTATATTCAATATTAATTTTTAAATGACTTTCAGGGGTTTTTTTTATTCAGTATTTAGTCAGGATTGACATCTGTATGAATGGGTGTGTGTTAGAACTGCAGCTATGTGTGTGTTAGCAGGAGTCTGATGTGACTGTAATCTTATAATGTGTAGCTTCCTCGATGATCAGTGTCTGTATGTTTTATCCACACAAGGAAATTAAATAGTCAGTCGTCTACACTTTTAAGTCTTTGCTCATATTTATCTGATTTTATCTTTTTTTTTTAGGAGCTGGCAGAACAAATGCAGCACTTGCGGAGTGAGAGAGAAAACTTTCAGTCAAAGCTGGAGGCAGAGCGTCACATTGCTCGGGCTCGTCTCAAAGATCTAATGGAAAAACATGAGGCTGAGCTCTTAAGGGCCGCCGATAAACACGAGGCTGAGTTGTCAGAAAAGGAGCAGGCCTTACGCAGACAGCTTGAGACTCTTCAGCGCTCTATATCACTACCTGCAGATGCGTCAGCAAACCAGTCCACCTCCATCACAGCTCAGAGAGTCACAGAGTTGCAAGGTACTCAACTATGCCACATACTTGCAGAATGTCGTCTGCAGTTTGACCTTTGTTTGTCAAATGACCTCAGTGTGAGGTTAAACCCCTGTCCTATCACAGTGACTTGGCATTTCAAATGTCATTTAGACAAGAATAAACACCAATAAGGGTGTGTGATAATGACAAAAAAATACAAAATTTTGGGGGAGGTTTGTCAATTATAACGATAATTTGACAATATTTTGATAAGTGTGTTTTTGTGCTGCTATCTTGGCTGGTTTAGGCCTGTTGTGGACTGCTGACTCCCAAAGCTTTTCGTATTCTGTGCTGTGGTCAATTAACAGCAATGACAGAAATGAACTTTTCCGCAATGAGGCATTATTTGCCCCCATAACTGCCCCCCCCCCACACACACACACAACTTTTTATAAGGACATCAGATAAACACACTAAAACATGCATTACCTGGCTAGTTACTTTTCTAATTTTATTTTGTGGGCCAATTTTATGATTAAATTGTTTTTATATATCTTTCTGTTCTCTTCTGTCCAATTCAGCCCAAGTGAAACTGAAAGAATCCGAGGTCGGTAAAGCAGAGACAAAGTTCTTAAAGATGAAAGCATGGTCCAAGTCTCGGATCAGGCAGCTTGAGCAGGAACTCAAAAAAGTTCAGGTTAGAAAGTATATTGCATTTTTCATCATATTTGCTTGTAAATATTCAGCTAAATTTATTTAACTTCTTTCTGTTTTGACAGTCTGGAGTATGTCTTGATATGTCCCCTGACATCACTTCCCTACATGGTCGCATTACTGAATTGCAAGAGGAGAGGGAGGAAATGCTCAGCAAACTGGAGCTGTATGAAGATATGAAGGCAAAAAATGGTATAAATAAGTGTATATTATTGGACTATAAAAATGGTATAAATAAGCCAGTGTTGGAGTGGGGGTAGTATTATAGACCAACAATTAAAATATCAGGAATATTATAATTATATTCGCTATTTTTAATTTTTGGGATATATGCATACTGTATGCATCATCGGGCATTGATTGGACATATACATGTATGTATATGTAATCATATATTCACAACCTCCATTTCCAGAAAAGTTGGGACATTTTGTAAATTGCAATTACATCAATAGTCAGTGATTCGTTAATTCTCTTTAACCTTTAACTGACAAAAGTACAAAGAAAAGATTTCTGTTTTGTACTGATCAACTTAATTGTATTTTGTAAATTTTGATTTTGATGGCCACAGCACACTCCAAAAAAATTGGGACAGAGGCATGTTTACCACTGTATCATATACCTTTCCTTTTAATTACACTTTTTAATCATTGAGGATACTAATTGTATCCATGGCCATCATTGTCTAATTCTCCTTGTCATGATGGGCCATACATTTTCAATAAGAGGCAGATCTGGACTGAAGGCAGGCCATTCAACACATCCCTTCTAGGATCTAGAGCAGGGGTGGCCAACGTCGGTCCTGGAGAGCCACAATCCTGCAGAGTTTAGCTCCTCTCTGGCCCAGAGAGCTCGGCGCCATCTCTATATGGCTTTCTCCTTGCATAACAGAGATTCATGTTGCATTTCTTGATGCAGCAGCAGACTCTTAATTGAAAATGGATTTTCAAAGTACTCCTGAGCCCCTGGCTATATTTAACTCAGTAGCATGATTCCTCATGCAGTGGCATCTTGAGTGTTCGAAGGTCAAGCATATTCAACAGAGGTTTCCTGCCTTACCCTACACGCCCTGAGATTTCTCTGGATTCCTTGAATCTTTTTGCAATATTGTGTATGGTAGATGGTGAAAGACTTAAATTCCTTGCAATCTTGCATTTAGAAATGTAATTTTTGAGTTGTTACAGAATTCTCTCATGACATTTGACACAAAGTCGTGAGCCATGACTTCCATGTCCTACCGACTCATATAGTATCCATTTACTGTATTTCAATAATTATAAGTAATGCATATAATTATAGTATATCTGATATTTTAATTGTTGGTATTTTTTTGCGTCTTTTATTTTTATTCTATATAGACTCCGGGTGCGGCACGGGACCCCGCTTTATAATGGTATCTCATGAAAGAAACAGTGACACAGTAGTACTTCCTCTGTAGTGCTAGGGTCTTAGGCAAGAGAGAACAATCCTCAATCCATCCTTGCTTGTATCCCTTGGTAGAACCCTTTATCTCATCACTCCATAGGGACTGGAGTATAATAGATCCTTGTTATCTCAATACTGTTATAAGAAACAAGAATATCGATTTAATATATATATTTAAGAATATAATATATTTTTAAAAAACATCTCATTTTAGACTTCTAATTCATTATCACCATTTTGTTTTCCACTATCCTCTGTGCTTTCAAGTTCGTCAGTTCTCACCTAAGCTTTCACAATGCCCTCATCATACATTGGGTCAGAGGTCACCTTTCTGCCTGAACTCGACTCTCTTGCCGGAAGCCAGTGATTTATAGTTTAAAACGTTTTAAATATGGATATTTTTCTTACAAAAACCCATCACTTCTAAAGGCATTTATTAACCTTTCCTTTCAGGAATCTATGACCCTGCCCCAAATGGCACCCTAAACACTTTGCGGTCTTTGCGAGTCCGCACTTTCGTGACTTAACGGCGCTTTGACTGTCGGGAAGAAGGCTGCTGCGGAGTTCGCTTCAGTGCGGGCTCTGCAAAATTGCACATCAAGAACGCATATCAACCTCAAAGGGGGTGCTCGCGAATTGAGAATGCTCAATACCTTTCACAGATCTGAGACCAACATAATATGCATACACCAAAAGTAAATGGCAGTTGGAATGAGATCAGTGCTTAAAGAACAAATTATGTGAAGTAAATCTTGATGTTGGGACAAAACAAAATATTCCCTTTCAATAATTGTTGGGATCAAGTCATACACGATGCCAGATAGGACACTGAAGACTCAAAAGTCACCAAAGGTATTCATTTTGTCATAATCCACTGTCCATTTAAAGATATTTTGCTGGGGTGTAATACTTCTACCACTTAGGGGTACTACCACTGGTTTTATTCTGTTGATACTTTTGAAAAGGTTTTTAAACAAGTAAATCCAAATTTAGTCTCAAGGATTTAGATAAAATGTTTAGTTCACCAATTTTGTGGCAAAACCATAATAACCTGAGGAAGGTGAGCTCAGTTACACTGAGATTGGTAGGCCTGTTACTAAAATCTGTTGGCTTCAGCAATCCTTGTTGCATTGTATGCTAAAGGTGGGAGTTCAAAAACTGGTTGAGGGATACAAGATATATTTCTAGTATCAATATTTTTTGTTCTTCAGACATACCTCTTTAATAGTGTATATCAGCTGTGTGCAAAGTGACCCACATTTGTTTTTTGAACCCTGAAAATGTTATTTAACATTTTACAATGTATATAGAGAACCACAGATGCCCATAGTGGTACTGAACCAAAACCATAGACTGTATAAAACAATGGACGTAGTGTCTGTGACATCACCCGTAGGTTTCTGAACAGCATTTTTGAAGCCCAAAGTGGGCAGAGCTGGCTGTCGCCATCTTGGCAGCACTTCACTCCCAGATAACCAAAATTGGACAAAGAGCCGGGACGTGGGTGGAGCTGACACAGCAGACAAATGACTAGTAATGACAGCTGTGGCAATCCACCTGTCCCTCAAGTGGCCATGCCCTTAATTATGCAGAACTTTAAGGATATAATATAATTTAAATGGATGAGTTATAAAAATGTTCACCCCCCTCACAGTTGTCATTTAACTGCAAAATTAGCTATATAGACAAA
Organism: Zacco platypus; assembly: GCA_038088235.1. Classification (NCBI taxonomy): domain Eukaryota; kingdom Metazoa; phylum Chordata; class Actinopteri; order Cypriniformes; family Xenocyprididae; genus Zacco; species Zacco platypus. The sequence goes on along the minus strand of CM076075.1, from coordinate 10,173,031 downwards.
AACTACTTTTTGTACCAGGCTGTAAACACACTTTTTCTGTTGAAAATTTGGGCATTTCAACATGTGGGGGGTCTATGGGATTGACTCCCTTTTGGAGCCTGTTGCTAGCGGCCAATTGATGATTTGCAGTTCATCTTTCATCACCGTTTGTTTCTTTCTTTGGAAAAAAATATTTACAGTTTTTGTCAGGAAAAGTTTCTAAAATTTGGTTGATTTGACATGACCCAAAACTGAGAGTGATGCTCCTTTTTGACACATTTGTTTGTAGAATTTTTAATTCCATTAAAAAAAGTAAAAACGTTTTCAACCATTTGATTTTACGAATCACCACCATGTTCTCGACTATGTGGGTGCTTGTGTCCATCCCTAATTTGCATGTTGTCTTATTGTATTGTGTTGGTATATTGACAGATGAACTGCAGAAGCAGCTAATGGAATATAAGGAACAGCAGAGGAAGATGCAGGCCGACCTGGAGCAGGTGACCAACAGAGCAGCATCACAGGTGATGATTTGTTTTATTTTACTTTTATGACTTTATTATGAAAGCAATGATTAAACCACAGTAACGGAGAGCCATTTCCAGTTTTATTTACCATTTGTCACTAGATTGATCATATGGCACTTTAAAATGTTAACAGCTATTTAATCAGCCTCTGTAGTCATATGAAGTGGGTTGAATTTTGAATACAGTATATGTATTTTTATGATAACAGGTGAGTGAGACAGGCAGCATGGATGATGTGCAGGTGATGGAGTGGCAAGAAATGGTTACCATGGTGACGGAGGCTGAGAGAGTTCGAGACCAGGGTCACGAGAAGAATGTCATGTCCTTCAGAGTGAGCCACATTGAAGAGGAGAGAGAGGGTAAGCATGCATATGTCATACATTCAAGTGTTTTTTAAAAAGAACAATGTGACGGCAAAAGTGACAACAGCTGTAGACAAAGCAGAGAGCATGACTATCAACTGTGACATAACAGAAGTGCGTGTCTACACAGTCAAGTGTTGCAGGGTAAACCATTGATAATTTATTAGCTTTGTTAATATCGCACTACTTTTTAAGTAGTAAGCCTGAAATAGTATTGTCTTGTAAAATGTACTCCACTTACTTTCTTACAGTGTGCCCTCCAGTTTTTAGTGGTTAGCTATCTTTATTTATTTAAATAATTTAATTATAAAACAATTGTATATAGACAAGAATGTCTGTCTGATGGATGTGTGCATACAACAACTTTAAGAAAAAAAGAGAACAGCCCTTAATTGCCTGGACAGCTCTTTTTGTGTTTTTAAGCGAGCCTTACTTAAAGCACCTCAGTGGCTATGATGCCTCTCTTGTCTGTTGTTCAGTTCAGTGAACCACTCTGAGACATATGAAACAAGCAAAGAGTGAAAACTCACTAAGTGTCCAACTTTTTGACAGTTTTTGTAGGAAACACAAGCACATAAACGTGCTGTACTTGACTGTACTTACGCGTCTATTGTGAAACAAGCCTTGCTTGTACGGTGGGCATGAGGCCACACATTTAAAACATGCAGCAGTACTATATTGTTTATTATTTTGCTATTGCAAACATACCTTTTGATTTAAATGAACGTTTTCATAAGTGCTCATAAACATGATTTCATATCAATTTAACACCTGATTGCTTATTCTCTGGTTGATTGTTTTGTTGGCACACTTTATGCGTGAAATTTGCTTACCATTTGTTTATTATCAGGTTCAGTTGTTCTTACTTACTATTAATTGTGAAAGAGGATAAACCCTTTAGGGAAAAAAATGTCTGAGATATTTGGGATATTTTCTTACACCTGTTTCGCACTGGAAGCATAAGCAGAATGCAGAGCCGAAACAGCGTGTGCCTGTTGTGCTCTTAAACTGGCAACATTTTTAGCGCACAACTGAACTTTAGCTGATTCTCTAGTCTACCAATCATGTCACGTCCTTTTGTTTACAATCACAGCATGTTCCTCATCTTACATCCTCATGCCATATATCCATACAACATGTTGAACCATATAAATGTATCATATAAACTGTGTAGTTTTATATGATACATTTAATTTAGCATGTTTTTAAGATAAATGTAAATGGAACATGCTTTTATTTAGGCTGCACGCTGTTTAAAGTAATATCGGGACTACATGACACACAATAGACCTCACTTATATTTTTATGTTAAAATAATTTTTTCGAGTCAGTCCATGTTCATTTTGATCACGAATAATACATTTGTCACTTTAAAGGAGAATGAGCTGAACAGCAAAAATAGATTCTGCACGGCACTGCCGCTTCTGCTCTGCTCCTGCTACACGCATCTAGTGTGAAATGAGCCTCACTGACATGGTGGCATGCTTAATGAGTTTCAAAATGTTTGGTTTGTTTTTTGATTACATTTGTTTTGTAACACTTCTCTCCCACCTATTGGCCCTGAGACCCTCCTCCTCCCCATCTCTGCCTCTGTTCCTGCTCTGCATGATGGGTGCAGCCACTGAGAACAGTTTCCCATCAGTTTTGTGCATGCAGGTTTCATCGCCTCCATCGTTTGCCCCTGTCTGTACTGCCAGTAGTTTTCTACAACTTTTCATCTTCTAAGGAAACTCTGGCAGTACAGATGAGGTTGGCTCATGGGGTCCTGTCCTTCATCTGTTGCTTTGTAATTTTTTTTCTCTCTTCTTCCAATTCCCTGAATTCAATCTTTGCACAAGTCTGTGCTATAAAATGGACCTTTAGCAACTGTTAACGTGATGTTTCAGTTATTTTTATGTTAAGCATTATTTCCACTACGAATTGTAGTGTAAATTACATGCTTTCACCCATTTAAATTCTGTAATTATTTACTCACCCTTATGTCATTCCAAACCTGTATAACTTTCTTTTTGTGGACCACAGAATAACACATTTTGGAAAAATGCCTTAGGCCTTTTTTCCCCCCATTGAGTGAAACAGTATGGTCTTCCAAATTTTTGTTAACATTTTCAGAAAAAAAGTAAATCATACAGGTTTGGATATACATGGAGGTGAGTAAATGATGTTTTTTTTTCTCTGGACAAGGAAATTCAATGGGGTCTAGTCAGAGGTGTAATGTAACAAAGTAACAGTACTTGAGTATTTTTTTTTGAAAATCTGTACTTACTTGAGTATTTATATTTATATCAACTTTTACTTTTACTCCACTACATTTCCTAATAAAATAAAAAAGGAAGAACACAGACTGCAAGCAAGTATGTGTGAACAAGTGCTCGAACAACTGCGATTGATTTCATTTTCCGGGTTGCATTCGTTGCTGGAGCGGCTGAGAAGAGTGCGGTATGAGAGCAACCTCTAGAGGCAAAATAAAAACTACTACTGGTGCCTGGTATAGTTTGTTTTGACACGTGACGTGAGGCTGCGTGCTGCACAGAACTATGGGACACTTCAAAAACGGAATTAAAACATAGACAACAAAGCGGTATGCTATACAGCACACTACAGTATATATTTTCATATCATTAATGGAATTAGATTGTTGACTAAATGTTGCATTAGTGGTGAACAGCATTATGTTTGCCGTCGAGGCTAAGAGGATGCTAACATTAGTAGTAACGTTACCTCAAGCGGTTAAAACAATGACAAAAACACCAACTGTTTAATGTCACGTTTGTTAACCTCTATTTGTATTAGTTTATATCCATTTGTTCGATTTTATGCATTCGTTATCGAGCGAAGTTGCATATTTAAATTGTGTCCTAATCATGCAGCCGACAGAAACATAAATCAGGAATGTTTTCGATTTCAGTTCTGTTTTTATCCGCACTTTAACACTTATTTTGATTAGATAATTATCAAGTGTTCTAAAATAGAAGCAAATTACGAGTGAAAGTATACATATAATATGCCTTTGTGCGTAAAAATGGCCATTTTAAGCATGATTGGTTGGATTTATATGAAATGGTAACACTTTACAATAAGAGATCATTTGTAACATTAAAGGTTAACGAAAGTGTTGTTCGTTGTTAATTTCAACATTTACATTTTAACATTTTAAAGTTGCCTCTTACATTAATTATAATGCACTATGAATTAACATTTGTTGTGCCTTTTTGTGGTCTGTTGGTTTAAAACCTGGTGTATACTAATCTTTTCCCCTAACTAAAACAGACTCCCCAAATTCTTTATAATTCAAATATATGTTGGAATTTTGGAAATATTTAGAGGAAAATTGCAACTTGGCTGACATAAAAATCATTTGATGTCATCAAACAAACAACTGCATTTTGCCAGATGTTACTGTTGCATTCAGTGGGACCCGATTCTGTAGTCAGACTCGACCTAAATACAGCATTTTGGACAAAAGCACCATAAATTGGTTAGGCTTATACTGAAAAGTCAAACAGAAAAGTAGTTTTCTCTCAGAATTGCACATTGTAGTAGAGAAACAATTTGAGTAGATAGTGTATTAGGGCACATCTAAACAACAACAATGTACTAAAATTGGAAAAGTTTTTACTTTGCTTTTTTTGCGTACAGATGACAACGTTGTCAAAATGATGCCCACCTGGACCCTCCACCCCCCACCCACCCCTCGTTTATCCTATTAAAGGATAAACGCTGTATTATTCATGTCAGCCCAGTAGTTGGCAATGTCACTTTGTAAAGAAACACTAATCAACGATAGGCTGAACATATAGTGTACATGTACCGTTTTTGTAGTTCACACTGACACAATAATGGTATCGTTTTTCGAAAACTTGCGCTTTAAAACCAGAAACCCGTTTTCAAAAGTTTCCCCCAAAAACCCATATTCAGGTGTAAATGAACGGACAAAACGCACATAAAAGGTTTCCATTTTTAGTTGAAAAAGGGGTTGTATAAGGCTCCTTAGATTCCGGGTTTTTCAGTAAACTGTGTAAGCAATAAGAATACAAGATTAGTGACTGTGGCAGCTCCAGCTTTCTGACGCAAAGTGTATATGTCAGCCTTCAAATTCTTGGCTTCATTTGGATTACTCCTTGCTTATATTGCACTCAACTGCCGTGCAATATAGGGTTTAGTGAACAAGCAAGCGAATTTCAATAAAAACAACGAAAGTCGATAACTTTGCTATAGTCAACCCTGACACTAGAGCTATTCAAAGTTGAGGAAGATTTAGAGAAGCTCAAATAGACTGAAAAGTGACTAGCATTTTTTGGTCAAAATACATACTAGAGAAACTATTAAGATTAGTATTTGAGAGTCCTGAAACATGTTTAAAATAAAGTTAAAAATTTTTTTTTTACGAAGTTACCAGAAGTATAACTGAACAAAATAATATGAGTCCATGTAATTCATGTAATTCTGTTGTGCATACATAAAAAACAATTCTCAGTTGTAAAAAATACTTTTTAATTTTCATAATTCAGTGTAGACAGTGCAATAACAAAAAAGGGGAAGAAAGGGGGGAAATACAATTTACATTTGTTTTGACGTTTTTTTTTTTTACGCACAATTCAAGGTGTGATGCCAAAAAGGACCACATAGAAATACCACAAGACTTCCAAACTTGACTGCATATAGATAGCTACTATAGTAATACATTCAGAATTAGTAAACACATTGGACCAATAGCATCGTTGGCAGACATTTGAGAAATGAGAAATGACTGCTGATGGTTGTAGTTTTGTATGTGAAGAAATCAGCAAAATCATCAACTGTTAAAGATTTGGTGGGAAGTGGCGAATGGGGGAAGTGACGAGAATCGAATGTTTTGAAGGGTTTGCATGTCTGTTGATCTTTGTATAGAAATAAGTTTTGGCAATGTGAACCTTGATGGAAAAAGATAAGAGCAAATACATACAGTGTTCAGTTGAATCTTTTGATTTGTGCCGTTTTCTCCCTGCTTCCTTGAGTTTGGTGTTCACAGAGACCATAGGATAACCAGGGGTTGGAGGGAGTAGTGCACGTTTGCCTGAAGGAGAGAGGACCCATGTTGTCTAGATAGGCTGTTATGCTGGAGAAAAAAACTGTCTATGGCACAACTCACATCCAGTAAAGGGAATGATCAAATTATACAGTGGTTTAACCAAAACATTTTCTGTGATACAATTGCGTGTATAGATGATATCAAGCTGGTTGCCTGATTTGTGAGTACCTGTGGAGGTGAGTCGTTAATAATCAAATGAGGCTAGGAGAAAATGGAAATCTGCAGCGTAAGGTTTCTCCAGGTGGATGTTTAAGTTGCTGAAGACTACAAGTGGGCTGTCTTCCTCAGAAAATGAGGAGAGCAGCACATCCAACTCCTTAAGAAAGTTGCCTAGCTGACCTTGAGGGCGATAAATGACTATAAAAATGAAGTTTTACAGGAAGTGTGATGGTAACCACATTAAACTCGAAAGAATTTGCACAGAGAAGAGTAGAAGACCAGTACCCCCACCTCTCCCAACCTGACGGGGACTATGAGAGAAAGAGAAGTATCACTTGGTGATATTATCTTCTGAGACAGAAGATGAATTGATATAATTTTTTTAAATCTAAAACCTGCTTTGTGTGAATTTCTGGTCCATAGGCATGCCTTGAAAACTGAATTTGCAATTTGTGCTCCTTCCTGCTGCTTTCCGTCCCTTTACCACTCTGATCTGCACTAGAATTACCTGGCTCTCTCCTCAACCCTGATTTTGTACTCTGCCCTCCATTGCCTTAAATATATTTGAACCATTCCCTTTGTCTTGTGGCACAAAACTGATTGAGGATGACTGGTTGTTTCCTGGCTGCTCCGATCCAGCATTAGCCAATCGGCAACAGGAAGTGGAGGAGGAGTCGGCCCAGGCCCATGGACTCTGCCCACAGAAAAGCAGGAAGCCCAAATATTTCACCCCACGGAGCCTGCAGGTATGAACTAAAGTCACTACATAAATTACATATAGAAGAGTGACAAATTAAAGGGAAAAGTGTCTTAGGTTTTAGGCCACCATGTGCTGCCAGATACGCTGGTATTTGGTATTGATTCTAAAAGTATCTGGATCCCTCCTACTGGAGGGATTGAACTCCATTCTTCATCATAGTGTTTTGATGATACACATGAGTCCAAAATCTCCCATTGGTATTCAGTTAGGTTCATAGATTTTGCCTTATTTTCATACTCCTCAAGTCATTCAGTGAATACTTGTGTCCTGTGGAGGGGGGGCATTGTCATCCTGGAAGAGACCACCCCAATCCGGATAAAGTTGAGCACTGACATTGACACGTTCCTCTAAGGCAGTGTTTCTGGAAAAGTCATGTAAATGAATAAAAAAAATCATCTTGAGAAAGAATATATATATATATAAAAGACATGCAAATTCATTCAAATTTTGTTGTGGACAATGAGGAGCCTTTGAGTCAAAAAAAGGGGAGAATAACTCCTGTAATGGGACAAGTGGTCCTAAAACATGCCAACAAAATGCCCCCCCAAAGCCATGCGATCCCTCAGATTTTACTTTAATTTGTCACCCATCTGTATTTAGTCCCTTTATTCTTTTGCTGTGTTGCAAAGTTGAATTAAACAAATAGTTTAGCAAAAAATTGAATTAGAAACCATTTACTTGTCCTTATTTAATTTCAAACTTGTATGACTTTTTCCCATCGAACAAAGTAGATCATTTGAATAATATTAATGCTGCTTTTTTCCTATATACAGAAATATAATCATATAGTTACCAAGTTCTGAAAATTAAAAAAAAATAAAATAAAAGACCTTAAAAGAAGATCGTATTGACTTGTGTGAAATGAGTGTCTTCTGACGTCTTGTGATTAAGTCTTTATTCACTGAAACCCTTGCCCTCAGTCGCTGTTGTCATTTACACTTGAGTTGGATTCAAACATGGTGTGCAAAGATGCGCTGTGTCAGGGTTGTCAGTGTAGCCAAAGGTTATTATTAGGGCTGTGCATTAGTACATTTGGATAAAACCAGAAGCTGAGCAGGACTTTAATAAGAAGTTCATAAAATTACACAAGAAGCCTATTTTAAATGTAATTCTTTTCTCTTTGTAGTTGTCATTTATCAAATCACCCTGTATAATTCAAATATATATAGTTATATATTTATTTATATTTATAACTATAATTTTTGTAAAAATATCTTCCAATCGTCAGAGCTCATAGAAGCTAGGCAGTGCTCTGACATGTAATGCGGTTACACTTTGGGTGACCCAAGTTTGAGACCCAGCTCGGTGATCTTTCCTGATCCCTATAAATAAATATTTAAGTATCTACTAATTAAATAATAATACTAAATGTTAAAATATAGCCGCAAATGGCTTTATTTCATTTAAGTTTTATATATAAATTAGAATTTTGGAGATTATTGAACCACTTTAAGGATGGTTTGTAAGGATTCAGATGGAAAAAAAATGTTAATTCTTTCACACACGGTTGTAAAGTTATTAGTTACAATTTTCAATTTCATCGATCATACAGTTCCATAGTTTAAGTGTTGTAGTGCCCCTTAGTAGAATTTTACAAAACCGATGTACATTCTCGAAATGAATAGTTTAGTGGCTGTTGGAAGATAAGTCAACTCATAAAAATTAGCTCTGCCTGACCAATTAATTCATTTATATCTGTGCAATTCTTTGACAAATCAGAATTCTTTTGATAAATTCTTGGGGATCGTGTGTACCAAGTTTCACCTGGGTGGAGTACAAAAAAAATATTTTTGGACAAATCAAAATGGCTTCTTTTTTTTTTTTTGATTGAATGCATTTTGTACATCAACAATGAAGGATTTATTGGAAAAAAGAATTTTGAGTCTAGCCCTTGTTCCAGAATTATGAACCACCCAAAGGTGCTTATTGTAGCACCACCTAGTGTCCAACTGACACTATAGAAAATAGCTTCTTTTTTTTTTTGCCAGCACTGACTTAGACGCGCAGAGATGGCAATATAGCTATTTGGTTTGCGATCATGCTGATCTCATCAAATTCATAGAGTTTAGCTCATTATCTTCACACATTCGTGTAGTGATTTTAGAGGTTTATGTATAACATCCTACCATCACCTGTCGAGTGAGTCGGGTGTAGTGAGGAGGACACTATACTGTCACAAAGCACTGTCCTTCGGATAAACCGAGGTCCTGACTCTCTGTGGTCATAAAAAATCCCAGGATGTCCTACGAAAAAGAGTAGTGCTGTAACCCCGGCATCCTGGCCAAATTTGCTCATTGGCCTCATCATGGCCTCCTAATCATCAGCATATACTGATTGGCTTCATAACTCCATCTCCTCTCCACCAATAAGCCAGTGTGTGGTGGGCATTCTGGCACAATATGTTGCCATCGCATCATCCAGGTGGATTCATATATTGATGGTTGTTGAGGAGATTCTCAGTTCCATATGTAAAGCACTATGAGTACCCAGAACAGCGTAATAAATGTAACATTGTAATTATTTGTCTGCCAAATATTGTTCCTATTATTCTGTAGAATTCATTATTCATTTTGAAGCCATTATCCGTGCCTTTCCGAATAAGGTACAGTATTTGGCATAGGGTACATCCCTAGTTATTTTTTTTTAAATGTCTTGTACCCGATCTTGAATCTCAAAGTTTGAAGATGTGGAAGAGTGAAAGAAAGACATACAGGTTTGGAAGGACTTGAGGGTGAGTAAATGTTGGCACAATTTTAATTTTTAGATGAACTCTACTGTTAAATTTGTATTTTTTTCTCCACTTATGTAGAAGTAACTATTTGTTCATTTTAAAGAAGTGATAATAAAAAAATGTATGTATATGTATAAGTTATATATAATGTATCTTCTAATGTATTTACTATTTCTTTCGACAGGAAGACTTGGAATTTCATAATAGGCAAGACCCGATGGGTCCCACTGATTGTGATGTGAATGGAGAGAATATGGGTGGATGGTGGCCACAGCACAGTGCTGCAGATACAGGTATGAAACTCACTAGACACTCTCCATGTTCTAAATGTTTGCTCTGTGCAGTTTTTGGTCTTATTTTGGACTTCCTTTCTTGCTCTCTTTACATCATTTCTCTTTTTACTTCGGGGCACGAGATAATGAATTTTACATTAACTTTAGAAGAATGATTGTCTAAGTGGATCTTATTAGAAAATAAGCAAACTTGGAGGGATTTATCATCTGTCTCATCTGAAAAATCATATGATATTATGAATATCATTCTGTACCAACTCAAGGAAACAATATACAAGAATAATAACAACAAATCAATAGACCCAAACAAAGCAAGGGTAAAATAATAGAATAAAATGCAAAGGATGGAGAATTCAAGTGAAGTTCAAGTGGATGCAGGTGTTGCAGTAACATTATCTTATGAATAGATAAACAATTGTGCTTTTTGGCTAAAAAAACATTTTTTCATACCAAACAAATAACTTATTTATTAACTCACATTAGCTATACAATGTCTAATGCAAATTAGAAATATACAGTACATTAACATGTTAATTTAGCTATAATAAGTAAACTGAGGTATCTAAATAGAGTAAATGAGTTGTAGTTTTGTGTCCATTTGTGTAAGAAAGTTTGTAGAGGTTTGTCCTCCTTTTTTCCAGTCACTGCTGTTGCATGGCATAAATTACCATGCTTTATCTGGAGGTCCCTAGGAATTTTAGAAGTATTTACAAGTAATGTCTTAAATATTTTTTGGAAAGATGAGATAAAGTTGGCACACCATGGCTCCATGAATTAGAAATTTATTGGCTCTCTGATGAAGAGACTGTGTGCTCGATACATTAACTTTCGGAGAGTCTGTCAATAAATTTCACATTTTTGGAGCCATGGCCTGCCAACTTTATCTTTTCATTCTGATTTATTTTTTTGTTGAGCATCCATTTTGAACAATTTGCCGGTGATGTGCTTTTTGTTCTCACTCATTTAGATGGTTTGAGGTCTGTTGTCGAGGAGCTTGAACTGGAAAGGAACCAATTGCAGGAGCAGATTTTGGTCCTTGAGAAACAATGCCAAGATCTAGAGGACCGTGTGCAACTTCAGGCTCGCATTGAATTACTACAGGTACGCAGAAACTGTTGTGACTGTACATATTAAGGCACTATCGTTATAAGCCTCAGCAATTACACTGCTTGCCAACTGACCTTTTGCTAAGCCCACTCCCTCAGTTACTGCTGCTGTAAATCATGCAGAGAGAAATTATTGGATTGAATGACTTAGGAATCATTAAATAAAGTGGAAATGAATCATGCCTAGTCACTTTATTTAACTTCCTATAATCTGTGCAGAAGCGATACGTCCCATCCAATTTAACAAAAGATAATCATGATAATTTATTCCAAAAATGGCAAAAAGCAGTATCAAAGTAGTCTAAACAAAGATGTTGCATCCAAAGTGCTCTCTGGTGATAAGCAATAGTTTTGTTTGAGGTATACTTTTGGACAGTGGTTCCCAAATCTTTTTAGAGTGTCGTTCCAAACCCATAACACAGGAGTCTCCAAACTTTGTCCTGTAGGGCCACTGTCCTGCAGAGTGTAGTTCCAACCCCAGTTAAACACACTTGAAACAGCTAATCAAGGTCTAATTTGACATATTAGAAACTTCCAGGTAGGTGTGTTGAGGCAAGTTGGGCTAGACTCTGCAGGACAGTGGCCCTCCAGGATTGAATTTGGAGATCTCCTTTCATCTTTGGAACACAAATTAAAATATTTTTGATGAAATGCAACAGGTTTTTTTTATTCACCATAGAAAGCAATGTAATAACCGTCATTCAAGGTCCAGAAAGGTATTAAAGACATTAAAATGGCCAACGTGGCTACAGTGACGAGCAACGAGTCTCGTACCCAGTGAATGCAGTTCAGCGCTTCTGTGTTTACATCCCAACACGGCACATTATTGGGCGAGGCTGTTCATGTGAGCACCACAACACATACGTTTGATGCTGACGCAGGAGCCAGCGTTCAGATGTAAACATGGAAGCACTGAACTGCGTTCACTGAGTCAACTGCGTACGAGACTGATAGGGTAGAGAAGAAATTGTTGAATAAAGTCGTTATTTTTGTTTTATTGTTGTATATTTTTTATTTGTTTTTATTTTATTTGTTGTATATTTGTTTTTGTTATTTTCTTCGCAGATTTTTTTTTAGCGCACAAAAAGTATTCTTGTTGCTTCATAACATTAAGGTTGAATCAGTGTAGTCACGTTGACCATTTTAAAAATGTTTTTACCATAATTCAAGGTCCAGAAAAGTATTAATTACTTTGCTGTCTATAGGGGATAAAAAAAACTCTCCGATTTCATCAAAAATATTGTAATTTGTGTTCTGTCTTATGGGTTTGGAACGACATGAGGGGGAGTAATTAATGGCAGAACTAACCCTTTAAATGCTAAATCCCCCTTTATCAAAGGTACAGTGTTGAGAACGGCAAGAATGTAGCACACTTTGATAAGGTAGCATACTCTGCACACAACCTATCATATGCATGCTGCTTGTGTGAATGCAGTCAGTTTTGACCCCAAAAGATGAGGTACAATAATTTGATTGGATGTCATGTATTTGACCTTTTATGGCATTTTTCCTGTTAGAAATACATGCTCGGTTTTAATGTTATTTTAAGGTGGGGTATAATTAAATGAACAGCCAAACTAAGCGTTTTATTTGTGTACTCCCTCTGTCATCTCACATACCCACAGGGGTACGTGTACACCAGTTTGAAAATGCGCACATTACCCAAAATACAAGCGTGTTGCAGCTAGGGACTAAGCAGGCGAGAGCCAATGAGCATTTGGTATGACTCAACTGCATTAAATGCAAAAATCGATCTCAAATACAATAAAATCACCTGAGTAATACTGTGAATTCAATATTCATACAGGGAGTGCAGAATTATTAGGCAAATGAGTATTTTGACCACATCATCCTCGTTATGCATGTTGTCTTACTCCAAGCTGTATAGGCTGGAAAGCCTACTACCAATTAAGCATATTAGGTGATGTGCATCTCTGTAATGAGAAGGGGTGTGGTCTAATGACATCAACACCCTATATCAGGTGTGCATAATTATTAGGCAACTTCCTTTCCTTTGGCAAAATGGGTCAAAAGAAGGACTTGACAGGCTCAGAAAAGTCAAAAATAGTGAGATATATTGCAGAGGGATGCAGAAGTCTTAAAATAGCCAAGCTTCTGAAGCGTGATCATCGAACAATCAAGCGTTTCATTCAAAATAGTCAACAGGGTCGCAAGAAGCGTGTGGAAAAACCAAGGCGCAAAATAACTGCCCGTGAACTGAGAAAAGTCAAGCGTGCAGCTGCCAAGATGCCACTTGCCACCAGTTTGGCCATATTTCAGAGCTGCAACATCACTGGAGTGCCCAAAAGCACAAGGTGTGCAATACTCAGAGACATGGCCAAGGTAAGAAAGGCAGAAAGTCGACCACCACTGAACAAGACACACAAGCTGAAACGTCAAGACTGGGCCAAGAAATATCTCAAGACTGATTTTTCTAAGGTTTTATTGACTGATGAAATGAGAGTGAGTCTTGATGGGCCAGATGGATGGGCCCGTGGCTGGATTGGTAAAGGGCAGAGAGCTCCAGTCCGACTCAGACGCCAGCAAGGTGGAGGTGGAGTACTGGTTTGGGCTGGTATCATCAAAGATGAGCTTGTGGGGCCTTTTCGGGTTGAGGATGGAGTCAAGCTCAACTCCCAGTCCTACTGCCAGTTTCTGGAAGACACCTTCTTCAAGCAGTGGTACAGGAAGAAGTCTACATCCTTCAAGAAAAACATGATTTTCATGCAGGACAATGCTCCATCACACGCGTCCAAGTACTCCACAGCGTGGCTGGCAAGAAAGGGTATAAAAGAAGAAAATCTAATGATATGGCCTCCTTGTTCACCTGATCTGAACCCCATTGAGAACCTGTGGTCCATCATCAAATGTGCGATTTACAAGGAGGGAAAACAGTACACCTCTCTGAACAGTGTCTGGGAGGCTGTGGTTACTGCTGCACGCAATGTTGATGGTGAACAGATCAAAACACTGACAGAATCCATGGATGGCAGGCTTTTGAGTGTCCTTGCAAAGAAAGGTGGCTATATTGGTCACTGATTTGTTTTTGTTTGGTTTTTGAATGTCAGAAATGTATATTTGTGAATGTTAAGATGTTATATTGGTTTCACTGGTAAAAATAAATAATTGAAATGGGTATAAATTTGTTTTTTGTTAAGGTGCCTAATAATTATGCACAGTAATAGTCACCTGCACACACAGATATCCCCCTAAAATAGCTAAAACTAAAAACTAAAACTTCCAAAAATATTCAGCTTTGATATTAATGAGTTTTTTGTGTTCATTGAGAACATGGTTGTTGTTTAATAATAAAATTAATCCTCAAAAATACAACTTGCCTAATAATTCTGCACTCCCTGTAGATTAAAAAAGGATTTGTAAACATTTGTACACACTCATACAGTCAAAATAAAATGTGCAAAAAAAGTAAGGAAAGGAGACTTTCGTACCTTATTTACCCCTTAAGTGTTCATAGTAGTACCATAAGAGTACATATTATTACCTTTAGGGTACATATTAATTAATACATAAATGCTTTATCTAAAATAACTGGTGTCAATACATCTATATTGTACTTTTTAGTGTCTATGGTAAACTTTTAAACTAATGTTACATAAGATACATACTCTTTGTTTGTACATACTCTTATTTTGAATAAACTTCAACAATTGAGCAATCAGCAACAAGGGCCAGAACAATACATTTTATAATTTGTTTTATACCACTCGGCCGTTGAATGCTTCATTCTGATTGGTTGACAAACACTCTAAAGTATGTGATTTTTCAGTAAACGCACAACTGTGCAGTAGTTCCAGGTCTGTATTTGAATGGCATTTAAAGATATGACTTAGTAAACAAATATGACAAACAATAAGTTGTCCATACAGTTCCGTTTCACTAAGTGAATCATTTGTGAATGAGGGCTTACATGTAGCATAGTATTACATATGTACATAATGTAATCAAGATTTATTAAGATTTGATTTAGAAAAGGCAACCAAAAAAAAAGCTGTCTAGCTTCTTAGGACAATATTGTACAGTAAGTTTGTCAGCAGCAACAACAAATACCATATTTTTTGGATAATCTCTGTAAAATTACACTTAAAACTGTCTCAACACAGTTAGAGGTAAACACAGGCCTACAAAATCATACAAGATAATGGGTTGACAGCAAAAGTTCTCCATGTATGTTTTGTCACTATAATTTTTAATGTTCCGGGGCTTATCGAAAGGTCAGTTTCAGCTTTTTTTCCCCCTAAAAATAAATGCTGAATGAAGCAGATTTTTTTTTTATTGTCAAAAAATAAAGTAATCCAAATTTGTTTTTGACTATATCTCGTTAAATCTTTCTATGATATATGATGATCTATGGTATAATTTGCTTATAGCCAGTTAATTAACTGTATATTGAGTGAACTATGTGCAACACTCCTCTAACACAGGCAACGTTTGGTATAGATGAAGGTGACATCCTGTCCAATTCTCAGGTTTGTTTATGTTTGTGTAAGCTTCCAAAAGCACGCCTGATCGTGGAATCTTCTCTTTGTACTTATCACCGTCGTCTTCACACTGTAAATAAGTGTGCAGTTCACACACAGGGTGTGTAGTGTTTTTTAACAGTTTGTGTTAAGCTAGGGCTGCACAAATAATCAAAAAATATAATTGTGATTATATTTTATAAATATAATTGTTTATGGCTGCTTCGATTAGCTAATCATAAACAGTAAAGATTATAGAATTCCATTTATGACTAATGAAGTTGCTTCAGAGTTTTTGCAGCAATGAGTACATTGGACAGTTTTCTGAGTTTTTGTGAGATTGCATTCTTTACTTCCAGTATGTAATTTATTTAGAGTTTGAAAATTTTTTTTTTTTTTCCTCATCCTGACAAGATGACCAATGTGGCCGATCTGAGACCCTTGTAAATTGAACCAAACACCAACACCATTTGGGTGTTCCATTTGTGAATTTCATTTAGTCTGTTCATTAGATGCCTCTGAACAAATCGGCTATACTGCTTAATTCACAACATGCACTTGTCTGTTGTCATTTCACCACAGCTTGCTGAGAGCCTCACACAAGAAAATACAAGTTCCTGCTTTGTCGTATTGCCATTTTTCTCCCACCATCCGCGTATAAATCCCCGTCCAAAATTACCTACTGTTTTTGACAAACGCCACGGTCGTGTGGAAATTTAATTGCCGTCTGAATCCACATCTCTTAATTTACAAGAGATCAATTCAAAATTCAGTTTAAATCAGTTTAAATGATCCACTGCAGAACACCGTATGATAACTGTTGCGCTTCACTCATGCAATTAACTTTTTTTGAACTTTTATCACTGAAATGCTGGGAAGTACCCTATAGTATTTACAAGATCAATATTTCATCACCTCTCCAGCTCACTGAAATGAGAAAGAGGTTCCTGATTTCATAGGATCCATGTGAGAAACAATTACCGTCCGAATAGGGCTTTAATTTACAACATTTCTAGAATGTTATTTTACAAAGTAATAATAAAATAAAAATCAGGCTTACAGTGAAGCACTTAGAACGGAATCTAATTTTGGAAAGTATGGTCATCAGCCATCAACCAGTGTATTGGACTTGGTCCAAAAAGTAACAGTATGAACACAAAGAGGTCTGAGACCAAAAAAGGATCTGACTCCTCTTTCAAGTGCAGGGACAGTGTGAACGTAGAGAATTGGGTCCTTTTTCACTTGGGTTCACCTCTTGGTCCACTTCAAGTGTTTTTTTTTTTTTTTGCAATAACAATGTTTAAGGCCAATAATGAGCAATTTATATTTTTTTCATTATTGTGCAGCCCTAGGTTAAGCCCACATTTCCCTATACCAACATGACACGCAGTTTTGCAGTGGGGTGCATTTTTGCTGTTTTGCTTGTATTTTTATGATCTGTCGTCTTATCTGTTAGAATGAGTCTGAGCGCCTCCAGGCACAGGTCGTCAGCCTTCGCAGTCAGCAGATTAAAGACGCAGAAAAGCATCAGCTGCTCATCACCAGTCTAAACAAACAACTCAAAGGGTAATTACTTAAAATGAGCTTCTGGCGCCTAATTACAGAAACATTCCATGATTCTTATCTGCTTTGTAACATTTGTAATTTTAGTTATTGTCTCATTTGTTCACGCATGTTGTGTTTAAAAGCCATAAAAATAATTTAACACATCTGTTTACTCAGACTGAGCAGCACACAGGAGTGTCTGGAGTCCTCGCTCATGGAAAAGGAGCACACGCTTGCCAGAACCTCAGAGAAACTGGAATGTATTGACAGTCTGAGGGAGGCATTAGAGGCAAAAGAAAAACAAAACCAAGACACAGCTGACAAACTGCTTCAAACTGAACACAATGTGGGTAAATGTGAACTGTATTGTAATAATGTGCATATATTTAACAATATGACTTTATCTATTTTGGTGACTCATCTATATAATTTATTGAGCTTCATTTCAGCAGTCGTCACATGTATTTCAATTTGACAATAAATCTATGCAATAATTGCAATCTTGAAAGAAATAATAAAAATGAAATGCAATAAAATATAATTTGGACTTAAATAATTTACTAACTTTATTAACATAGGTATGTGATTTTACAAACATTGTAGAGCTTTTAAAGACATTTTTGCTTTCAGCATCCATTTTAGTTTTTTAAACGCAGTTTAGTACTGACCCAAGCATCAAAATCAGTATCACAAATTGAAGATATGACATATATGTGATTTTTAAACCACATCCGAGTAATTGAGACTATCTTGCTATGCAGCTGGCTGAAGTTAAAAAGACATGCAGCACCTTCGAGAAGGAAAACTCAGAGATGAAAGCAGCTGTTGCAGAGCTGACACTCAAACTTGGTGTGCTAAAAGACAAGGTAACATCTTACAGATGTGCACATGTGATTTGTGCAACTTTGACAATTATATTTTGAGAAAATGTATACAACCATATATATATATATATATATATATATATATATATATATATATATATATATACATTTTTAAAACTGTCTCAACACACATCAGCTAATTCCAATATATATATAATTTAAGTTCATTAATGTCACTACATTCCATTTTCTTGTTTCAGGTGCAGAAACAAGAGGCAACTATAGAATCATTACAGATTGATCTGGTTCAAACAAACGATGATCTTGACAGACTGAACACAGTTCATCTGGAAGAAAGAGCACAGCTGGTTCATGACTTGCAAAGCTGTGAGCGTGAAATCGATAGACTTCAAGATGTCATCACTGACAAGGACAAAGAAATACTGGCTTTATCATCCAGCACAGCAGAATATTCAGAGCAAATCCATGAATTAAAACAGGAAATGAAGCTAAAAGAGGATGTGTTGACGAAAGTCGAACGGGATGTCCAAATCTTTAGAGACCCACAGCTTTCTGACCAACAGTTCTTTAATGTGTTAATACCTGAACTGATTGAACAGTTGAAGAGAGCTGAAAGTGATCTAAAGGTAGCGACAAAAGAAAGTGAGTCAAAGAGTAATGAAATTAAAGATTTCACAAAGCAAACAGAGGAGGATAAGAAAACAATTCAGGATCTCCGCATGGAAATCCAGAAGCTGAATATGACTCTCAAAGATCCCCTATTGGATAGAGAACAAGTGCATGAAAAAGAATTCCTCAACGAGGAACGTAATAAGTTGCTTGATGAAGTCAGCAAACATAAAAGTGAGCTTCTGATGTTCTCTAGAAAGCTTGAGGAGCAGGTTGAATGTCAAGAGCAGCTTAAGCAAGACATCCTAGACAAGTCAAAGATGATATTCTTATTGGAGCAGAAGCTGAAGGCTGTTCAAGAGGAGACAATAGCAGAGAGGGCTAGATTTAACAAAGAACTCAGGATTCGAGATGAAGCCAAAGAAAACCTTGAGAAAGATTTGTCTGGTAAAATTGAGAGTTTTGAATCTCTGTACGATAATAACAAGAAACTTCAAGAGTCACTTGAGCTGAATTTGGGGGAGCTTGCGAGACAAAAGCAGCTTCTGGATAATGCTACAGAGGAAATACAAGCTGCTGAAGATCAGAATTCTAAGTTGCTTTTACAAGTTAAAAGTCTCACTAATGACAATTGTCAATTAAAGAGGGCAATTGAGACTAGTGTCCAGTCTCTTTCTGATGTTTCAGAAGAAAAGAAAAGATTGGTGAGCAAAGTATCTGAAGTTGAACTGCAGTTGTTAGAAAGTGTTAAAACAATAGAAGACTTGCAGAGGGATAAGGAAGAGCTAGCTCTCAGAGGAACTGAATTGAGCAAAGAAATTGAACAAAACAAGCAATCAATGGCTGAGATTTTGTTAGAAAAAGATGGGGTTGTTAGGCTCCATGAGACATTGAGTAGCCAAAATCAACAGTTACAAGCAATGTTTGAAGAGAAGCAAAATGAAGTGCTTACACTGACACAGGTTGTGTCTGAAATGAATAGCAAGGTAGCCTTAACTCGCAAAGAAAATGAAGAGCTTGCTTCTAAAATCATCAGTCTTGAAGAACAGAACAAGTACCTTCAGAAACAAACGAATGAACAGATGAAGTCACTCACAGAAACAACCAAGGAGAAAGAGACTTTACAAAACAAAATCGTAATTTTTGAAACGCAAGATGTGGAAAACCATAAAATCATAGAAGGCTTACTTAAGCACAATGAAAATTTGCTTTTGCAAGTAGAGGAATATGAGGTTATTCAACAGAAACAGCAGTCTGGACTTGAGACCTTAGCGGAAAAGTCTTCAGAATGTGCAGCCCTCTCACAAAGTCTCAGGGAGACCAAGGAGGAAGTAGATCATCTTAGGAGAGAACTTGAATCCTCCACTTCTCAAGCCATTCAATACAACCATATTGTCCTTGAAAAAGAAAAGATCTTAAAAGACCAAAGTACACAAATGGAAGCTTATCAGCACCAACTCAAGAATTTACAAAATAGTCTATCCATTCTTCAACAACAAGCTAATGAACATAAATCAGGCCTGACAGAGAAAGACACATTGCTGCAGAAAGAATCGAATACATGTCTTTTGCTACAAAAGGAACTTAGTCATGATAAAGAACTTGTTATTACCCTTCAACAAGAGGTAAGCTCTCTGAAATTGGACTTGGAAGTGAAAGAAAGCACTTTAAGAGAGAAAAATCTTGAATGCCACAATCACTCAGAGGAATTGTACAAAAGAAATGAGTCTCTGCTTTCACTCACTAGTCAGCTTGGTGTTATGAATACAAATATTGTGAAGCTTGAATCTGATAATGCAAATTTAAAAGACACTTTAGAGAGGCATTTTACAGAAAATGTAAGACTAAAGGAGGAGTTGAGACAGAAACAAATGGAGGTTGTGGAATATCAGGATAGTGTTCAGGCAATGAATGACCAAAATACTATAATTAAATCTGAACTGAAGAATTCAATGGAAGAAATATATAAACAACAAGAGATGATCGCTTCTCTACAAAATGAATTGGCTAGCAAAAGAGTCGAACTGGCATCTTTGGCAGAACAGTTCAAATCGGAGCACTCTCAACTTGAAGCTTTACAACTCACTCTGCAAGAGAAAGAGGAAGATTTCAAAACGCAGGAGATGGTTGTAAATAAGATGCAGGTCAAACTGTTGGAAAGTGAGGACCAAATAACTCAGAAACTAACAGTGATCTCTGAGCTACATGAAGAGACTCAGAATTTGCAGATGGCTTTGCAAGACAAAGATGTTCTGTTGTTAAATAAAGATAATGAGTTTTCTCAGGTTAAGAAGACATTATTGGCACAATCAGAGGCATGTGAAGCCAGACTGAAATTAGAAATGGACGTAATTGCTAAATTTCAGGGAGAAATACATAGCTTGCAAGAGAAGAATAACCATCTCATCAGCGTCATTAATGAAAAGGATTCTTTTTTGATGCTGGAGAAAGAGAAGTATCAGTGCTTGCAAGGTAGTGCATCAGAACTGGAAAACACTATTTCACAACTGAACTTTCAAATAGAGCAATTAACCTCAGAGATCACACAACTCAGAGAAAAACAAACTGAGAAGGAACTAATCACATTTGCTGCTCAGACACAAATGCAGAAACTGGATGAACTATACAAGAAACTTCAAGGGGAATATAATTTGACCAAACAGGAGTTGCATAAAGTTACGAATGAAAAGTCATTAAAGGAAGAAGAGGTCTGTAAATTGGTCCTGGAAAAGGAAGAGATCTGCAGAAATTCCAGTTATCAGATTCAGAGAATTCAGGACCAGGTACAACAACAAAAGTGGCAATCCAGCACCGTGAATGAAGTGGAGGAAGATAAGACAATGGGGGGAGAGAAACTCCACACCCTGGTTAGTACTAAATGAAACGCCTATTGAATTGAAATTCAAGAATAAGAAAAGAATTAAATTTCTAGGGTCTGAAAATGTTTGATTTACGGTTCTTGACAAACACAAGCTCAGAATACTCTTTATAGGCAACATCTAGATATTAATAATACATTGATGTCCAAAGACTGGGAAGTTCAAACTTTGATGTAGGAAATCCTATATTTTGTACATTTGTATCTGCAGGAGTCCATGGCTTTGCAGGGTAAAGATGCGTCTCCAGAACACTGGGTCCAGTTGCATAGCCATCTGCAGCACTATCAGCTAGAGATTCAGCAAAGAGAATCAGGCCTCCAGCAACTCAATATCAAGGTATGCATCCAAATGTTCTATATGAAAAACAAAATAACATCTTATCTTACTGCCATTAATTGTTTTCATAATCTCTGTACATGTATCCTTGTATATGTGTACTAGTTACAACAAGCAATTGAGGAAAAAGAAGAGGTGTCCACCCAGTTGAGCACCACATCCAAGATCCTCCGAGACACACAGCAGACTGTTAGTGAGCTCCAGAATCGCTGCTATGGGCTGGAGAGACAACTTCAAAACCAGTATTCTCCCACACAGGTGACTAAATGTGTCTTTCTGTAAATGTGGATCTAAAATACTGTAAAATATCTTCTACAAGGAAAATGTTTTGTTTAAATAAAAGTTCTGGGAAAATCTTAATTGAGTTGCAATCACTGCATTCATGTGCTCAAAATTTCTGTGATCGGCTACATTCCTCATCATTGCAACCCTTCATTCCACAATCTAAATATAACACCATTGATCTTAATGTAATGCAATAATCAACACTTTTTCACAATTAGTTAACCTTGACAGCTGTAATAGTAAAAACGTCCTAAAAGTTTTTGAATGTTCCACATGTTATACTTAGCTATTTCATATGCAAAGATGTTAGCCAATCACAGCAGTGAGCGTTTACACTGAAGTATCACAGCAGACACGTCCCTTCAAACAGCGTTCAAATCAGAGTGCTAAAATCAGGGTAGGAAAAATGCCTTTTATTTTTATGTTGATAATTATTTATGTAAAATCATACTAACCTTAAAAATGTACCCCAGGAAACATTATAAAACAATGCAGTTCATGACCCCTTTAATATTTGTGTGGGTTTTTGTGGCAGACATACTACATAGACTTGCTTGCAACAAAAGTCAATGGATAGAAAAAAAATTGTTTGTTTGTTTGTGTCACAATTGCAACATGAATGAGTCAACACAGATGGGCAAGTAGTGAACAAAATCATTTATTCAAAGAAATATAATTAACAAAAACATTCAAACAATCAGTACTAGTGGACGTCAGTAGTGAAAGTGTGCATGGAAGAGAACTGTAAGCTCAAGGTCTGAATGAATGTAAATGCTAGTAAATTTAAAAAAACGAAAAACCAATAGAAGTCAGCCGCTCAGTCTAGTGCAGTCATGTCAATTTTGATGAAAATTGGACAAGATATGTAAAATTTTAATGATGAAAACAAATTATTATAAAGTTCTGAATTGTTCATGTCCATTCCAGTAAACGGAATAGATACAGTAGGGCCTTGAAATAAAATAGGAATTAAGACTTTTAAAGGTGTAATTTCTGTTTATTTCTCAACAGGGTTCTATCTATGCAGAAGTTCCTCCAGGAGCCCCTCAGGAACCAATCCGTGCCAATTTCAACCTAGATGGATCAGATAGCGGAGACCTCAGGATGAGGTTTGTTTGAGACAGGCGAATTTTGGAGATGACTCATGCTGTTAGATTTTTTTGCGATAATCTTTAAATAATTTTTGTCCAGGCTATCTGAGGCAGAGCTTCATCTGTCGCAGTTAAACTCTAGATTAGAGGAGGAGAGATCAAGGAGAGAGGCTGCAGAGGAAGCCATGCAGTTGACCGAACAGAGAGTTGTGAGGTACAAGAGAAAAGCTCATCATTGTAAATCAGTGTTTGATACTGAAACAGTTTTGATAAAAACAAACTCCATGCATTCAGATTACTTTGTGGAAGTAGAATATATATAGATATAGGTAATAAAGGTAATAATCAGTCATGTATGGAAAATATTCTAAGTGAGTCATACACTGTTAATCATGACAAGGCTGTACATTAACTTTCTTTTACACATAGTACTGGTGCTGCAAAGGTTGATGCGAGACTAAGAATTCACAAGTGAGACACTTGTGACACTTCAGATCACAAAAGGGAGTTACTTCAAACACTTGATTAAATGTTCTCTTGTTAGACAAGATTGTTAACGCTTCTCATTACAAGTTTGGAAAGACGTTCGGAGCATGTTTTTTTTAGAATGCACATTATAAGACTCAAATTCGCAGCACTTGCAGAGATGAGCAGCATTTACTCCAAACAGACTGATCTTCTCTGAATCCACATATATTTATTCAGTTAAAAATTGCAGCCTTTGCGATTTCATAATCGCACTAAGAAAAATCACGATTTTGGTTTAATTTCGGTTAAACCAAAATCGTGATTCGATCAACCTGACGCACAAACAAGCACACAACAAATGCTTACTTCAGACAAACAAATGGCTCTGTCTCACACACATGCAAAACTGTATTGCACACGTGCCGCTGTGCTAAATGTATTCATTGTGCTGTATAGCCCTGCATGTTCATGATAAAATTTGCAACACTGCTGCAATTTCTCTATAAATGCTTTCCCTTGCAGAATGTTCCTTTTTAACAATAAAATAACTTAGTCTAAACAGGGCTAAGATGACTCACTTGCCTTTAAAATGCCCCTATATTATATCTTTTGGCCCACTGTTACCTAAAACTGTGTCCATTAATGCATCATTCTTACTACTTTGATTAATGATAAATGATGGAGCAATGGAGGAATTACAGTTGCAACATCTCAATGTGTGTCAAACTGAGTCGTGTATCACTGAGAAACATCTTGCTCAAGATGTCCTTGCTATGGAGGTTTTAGTTGAATAGCTAGTTCTTCCAATTTTTCGTCATCAGACTCGTGCTTGGATTGATATGGTAAAATCGACACCATCGTTACTGTCTTACATTTACATTTAGTCATTTAGCAGACACACTGCATCATCAATCTACTCAATCTCCATACTGCATCATCAATCTACTCCTTTGTTATTGTTTTGAAGAGTTTAGCGACCCCTAGCAGCGAAAAATACGGAATGTGCCTTTTAGACCAAAATGCTTGTAAGAAAGGGGTTCTGTAGTTCTTCAGTGCTAAAACTACTCATCTGGGCTGAGCTTCTTGACTGCTCCTGGTTTTACCATTTCATTAATTGCTTCACTGTGAACTTAAGCACTATGCCGGTAGTTTGCATTTTGCTTCTCTGTACTAAAGCTTAGTTTGATGGCTAGAACTGGGGCATCTCTTATTTCCTCTGTTTTCAATGGGATAACATACTGGGGGATGCTTACCATCTCCTCTCACCTTACACGGGTCAAAGAGAAGCAGGGCCTTGGAGAATCCAACCACAGTCTTGCATGAATCAACAAGGAGCATAGCATGTTGGAGCAGCTCGATAGAGAGGCCTACCAAATTGATCAGCAAGTGTACATATAAAATCCAAATTTATTAAAAAAGAAGCTCAAACATGCTTGACATGGGGGAACCAGTGAGGTTCATTCTTGCGTGTCACACCAGCACATTTGATCTTCCACAAGAACCAATGAGGTTTTTTCTTGTGCATCAAGCAAGTATGATTAAGCTTCTTTTTATGTTTTCTGATCAATGTTTATATGTGAATAAAAGCATGTTCATCGTTTAAAGACATTGTCTCTTCAGAAGACTTGGATTAAACCGCTCATTTTATATGGATTTACAGTATAGATGAAATTCTATTTGTCCAATGGTGAAAAACATTGAACATTACTGTTCACTATGTGGTACTTGGCCTGAAAAGTTTGACCCACCGATGTGACTCTAATTACTCCCGAAAATTAATCTTCATTACATTAATGCATATATATGTATATATATTTTTTCATATCTTAATACCCCATATTTCCTAATCATATAACATGTTTGTAGGCATCCTGAAAACATCTTTCCTAAGTTCTAAAAAAAGAGCCATCATCAGTGGTCTCAACATGAAAGAAATATCTGCAAAGTTGTCATGAAAGCAGTTCTATCTTTCTTGGGTAGATTAGCTGTACTTGTGTTTTATGCCCCATTTGATATTCATTGTTTTTTTGTGTTTGTTTCAGCATGGAGGCAAAACAATCATGGCATTCTCAAAAGGACTTTAGTATCCAGCTGGAGGAGGAACAGTATGAAGAACTTATTCTACGCCCAAGCCGGCATCCGTTCATGCATAAGGTGCGGAATATCAGTCAAGTCACCTTTATTTTTATATATAAAATATTTTTACAATTTAATAAATATACAATACAATCTGCATATATATATATATATATATATATATATATATATATATATGTGTGTGTGTGTGTGTATGTATATATATATATATATATATAAGTGCTTTTATAAAGTGCAGATTGTATTGTCTAAAGCAGCCTCACAGTGTAATGATCAGTGATGCTCAAGTCAGTTCAGTGTTGATTCAATCCAGTTCAGTAACTGTGTAAAGTTCATCAATTATGAAATTAGTTCAGTTCAGCTATAATCAGCTTCACAGAAGACAACAGTGTTGTTATTCAGCTTGAGTCAGTTCAGAGTTGAATGTGAAAATTCATCAATTATGAAATGAAGTTGCATCAGCTCTAAAGCAGCTCTGCAGAAAGCCATGCTGTATAAATTAATGTATAAATTAAGCTTCCATTAAAATCCATTCAACTGTTCAGTCTGGAAGAAAAACTACAGATGCAATTAATAACTTAAAGGAATAGTTCACTTTAAAATGAAAATTAGCCCAAGCTTTATTCACCCTCAGGCCATTCTGCATGTATATAACTTTCTTCTTTCTGATGAACGCAATCAGAGTTATATTAATAAATATCCTGACGAATCCAAGCTTTATAATGGCAGTGAATAGGAAACAACGAGTATGAAGCTGAAGAAAGTGCAACCTTCATAAATGTACGGCGGTCTGGTGGAAGCTAAATATTGTACTTTACAACTTGTTAAATACGGATATTTTTCTTCACAAACGCATCGGTTCGCTTTAGAAAGACTTTATTAACCCCCCGGAGCCGCGTGGAGAACATTTCAAACACTTGGATGTATGTGGTTTCTTGAGCTTCATACTTGTTTCCCGTTCACTGCCATTATAAAACTTGGATGCGTCAGGATATTTATTATATAACTCCCTATTGCGTTCATCAGAAAGAAGAAAGTAATATACACCTAGGATGAGGGTGATTTTAAAACATAATTTTCATTTTAAAGTGAACTAATCCAGCCTGCCCTTTCAACGATCACTCTTCATGTTTTTGGTTTCAATCATTAGTGTAGTCAGAAAGTGTTTGTCTTTAACTGTGATTTAGATGGAGATCAGACTACATATTATGAGTAATCAATGCAGAAATCAAGCTAATTCCAGAGCGTTCAAAAACTTTTTGCAACTGTACTTCCTGAAGCTAAATATCAGTTTTGAGTGTGCCTACATCTTGAGCTATGCTTTGCAATCTGGTGTTTTATAGATGAAGAGTGGGGTTCACCGGTGCCAGCGTTTGCTCAAAGGAAGGAGCATATACTGCTGTTCCAAACTACTGACATCCAGGGCAAAGTCACGCTACATATTCATTGGCTACCTTCTTATGCTTCATGTGCTGGTTTTCGTGTGCCTCGGTTGGTCTCTCTAGAGATCGATTGCCTTCAAAATCACATCTGCACAAATTGTTGTGAGCAGAGTAAGAGAAGGCCCACAATCCAAACCCTTCCACTTTCTCTTATGCATCAAATAAACAGTGTATGAATGTATCTGTAGTTGCTCACTCAAATGGAGTAAAGTGAACTGTGGTTTTCTTCAACCTTGAACTGAAACTTACTGGTTACATAATAGACTTTAACACCAGCATTTATAATGGAGAGACCTCATGTACACTGGCAGGTACACAGATGGACATTAGACGTTTATCTGATTATCTGTTATGGCTATGCACTGAATTCTTAAATTTAGTTTAGCAATTGTTTTACCCATTTAATTTATTTAATGTTGTATGTGTGCAGACAGAATGTTGAGTTCATATTTTAGTGGTATGCTAAATTTGCATAAATTTTAGCTGCCATTCTAAGCAAGGAAACTTGCATTGTGAGAAGCTTTACATACATGTTTTACTATGAATCAGAATATTGCAATGCAGAAACACTGGAATTAAAAGTAGTTTCTTTGGGTTGATTATTTATGTGAAATTTACTTGTAGTATAAAACTCTTGATTTGTTTTCTTGTAGAGCCACAATGTAATATTATTTTGCAAAGCAGTCACACTACCCTGTTGTGCAATACTATGTATAAATGGAGTGATATAAGAAAAAGAGTGAATCTTTGTTGAATTAAACTACTGAGACCTTCCATGTTGTCTGGTTTACTCTTATTTGCACACATTTATTTATTTCCTGTACATAAGCAGTAAGATTTTTACAATTAAAAATAGAAATAAAGATTTGAGACATTTAGTGGGCTTCAATTAAATTGTATGAAATATATAATATTAAAATAGTCCTGTCATCAAATTGTGTGGGGCTGAGCGAATATTTGCAACTCTTTACTTTTTCCCCACTGACTCTTCAGTCACTTTTACTCTATGCATATCTGTACCATTTATTTTACAGGACATGTGCTTTGCACTGTTAATTATGAACTTTTGTGTTCTATTACATGCATCGACTGCAGCCTTCAGTATTTAGTTTAAACACCTCAGGTCTTTTCATACATGATGTGACAAGTTTTGAGCACATGGATGTGAAGATTTTCTACACTGCAAGGATCTAGTTACAGGGATGGTTGTCTTTCTGGAAGCTTCTCAAATCTCGAAATGTGATCTCTGGAGCTCAACCATCGGGTTCCTCGTCACCTCTATTACCAAAAGCCTTCTCTCCAGATTGCTCAGTTTGGCAGGGCGGCCAACTCTGGGAAGAGTCCTGGTTTTTCCAACCTTCTTCCATTTATTAAGAATTCTTAAGGCTATGCTCTTGGAAACCTTTAATGCAGCACAAATGTTTGCCTTCCCCACATCTGTGCCTTGATACAATCCTGTCTTTTGAGCTGTACAGGCAGTACCTGTGACCACATTGTTTTTTTGCTCTGATATGCATTTTAATAAATTGTTTTAATTGCTGCATATACCAGTTTGAGTCCCAGCTAAGCCAGGAGGCCTTTCTGTGTGGAGTTTGCATGCCTACCCGTGTTTACAAGGGTTTCAACTGGGTGATTCAGCTTCCCCCACAATCCAAATGCAGGTTAGGTGGATTACACTGAACTAACTCGTGCAACCTCAGTGCTGGGACACACTCACTAGAGTTGCAAAGGGGCAGAAAGTTTCCACGGGAACTTAGCCTAGGGAGTTTTGGAAATATTCCAATTTGGAAATTTATGGGAAATTTTTATAAAATGTATCATATACAAACATAAATATAAACATAATATTTTTCTTATGGTCATAATAACATGAAATAACAGTTATTTCTTTTTTGCATCCAATTCTCATTTATTAAATATGTAAAATGAATTTTTAATGAAGAAATTGTTATGCATGTGTTGTTTATTTCACATGATCCTTGGGGGGGGGGGTTCTTTTGAAACCTTACATATCAAATGTGACTGCACTTGACACAGAGCACATTTTGTGCATTGAAATTTGTTTTTTGCGACGTTTTGTATAACGTTGGCGATGCAGAGCATGTGGGAAAGGCAACTGTATTTTTGCTGTCGGATTCTGTCCCCCTCTCCCCCATGTTTTGTTCAAAATGAGCTTCTAATATTTATCAAACTGGCTGGGGAAGAAAATGTTGAGTCCAGTTATTCTGAGGATTGTTTTTGGTGGGGATAACAATGCAAGGAAGCTTGCCCTTAAGACAGGAATTCCAGAGTCTGTGGATGACCTTGTCCTTGATAATAATAATGACTGTTTTTGGGGTGAAGCAAAAGTTCAAAGCTCCAGTACAAAGATAAGGACTTTGGAAATGAATACATGAATCTCATGTCAACCAGTCAAATTGAAGACAGGGATACCCTGAAAGTGATTTTTCTGTCAACTGATGACTGTAACCCTTGCATGCAAGAGGCTGCACATGATGCACCTTTCCTGCTCCAGCATTCTTGTTCCTTCACCCAGCTCAACCTGTAGCTCTGACACTCTTGACACAAGAGATGTTAGCCCTTGTGCCATTGACTCAGTCCAGGAAGTCAACTTGTCTGATTAATCGTTTTCCAGCAGTGCTGAGACTGTCTTAGTTTTAAACCAGAAGCACAATAACATTGACAAACATTTTTCATCTTTTAAGAATAACGTGGTGTCGTCTGCTAACTGAAACTCCCAAAAACAGAAATTCATTTCAATTCTTGATTCTGAACAATGCTCACAGATAACAACACATTAACTAATCAAAATAAAAAAGGAGTAATAGGGCAACCATGCCTAACACCATGCTGTACATCAAATCTGTGAGAAGTGTCAAAATTAATAACTATTTATTCCTTTATAAAACATATAAATAGTCGAAATAAAGGAGTCCCCAAAACCAATCAACTTAAGTGATTTTAAAAGAAAATGTTGTTCAATTGTGCAAAAGGCTTTGTAAAAATCAAGAAAGAGAACAAGACCTCGGGAGTGCTTGAGTTAGATGGGTTTTCTTTTCTTTTCTTTGGTGCCACTCGTGTCCTCCCCGCTTTATCATCTTTGTCTTTATATACAATATTTACATAAATATAGAAATATTTTTTTCCTATGTTGTTATTCCATCATCTTTATTATTACGGCTATTGTCACTTGTTTTCCCAATCTTGAATGTAAAATAAACAACCACGAACTGGCCGTTTGTGTGGCGTGTCGTCTCTTGCCACTGTCACCGCCACTCATAGCGATCACAATCTTGTGTTGTTTCTTCTGACCCTAGACTAAAACTTGGAAGTCGTAACAGCACCTGACCCAAGAAACCATTCAGAAAAAAACTTTTAGACGAGTTTTTGTCAAACTGTCATCAAAGATGGACTTTGAACATCAACGATCATGTCAAACATCTTGTTATGTTTATACTGACAAAACATATACAGTAACCTCTTGGGTTCAAATAACACAACCAACACTCAGGGATACTGGGGGGTATTCCAAAAAGCAGGTTATGTGACATACCTGGGTAAGTTTAAAGGTAAATAGGCAGATAACCTCAGCTTTCGGTTCCAAAAACGGAGGTAATTTTCAAGGTATGTAAGTAGCCATAGTAACTTAAGCTCTGAACATAACCTGCTCTGGGGCAGTTTTAGTTTCAGGGTTGTTTTGTTTCAGAGAGGTGACGGAGCATGGCATGCCCTTTTGAAGACGATCCAGTGGATGTGGAAGCACAGATTATACGGAATCTTTTCCGCCGTGAGAGGGTGATAAGACCCTGTATCGATGTGTTTTCGTATTTGGAGCGTTACTGTTTTTCAAAAGATTTGTGACGTGATTTATTGGATCAACCCACTTAAAAGTTTCACCAATTGTTTGTGCATGCTACCATTACCTTTATAAATAATCATTATTCAGCATAAAATAAGATGGTGATGTTACACATACACATTATTTTATATATGAATTGTGAAATTCAGTCACATATGAATTTATGAACTGTGATTTCTTGTTGTATCATGGCATCAAATCAGAAATACAATAATATAAATGTAGTGGAAGGGGAACACAAAGGAAACATCATCCACCGAATTGGTAAGGTCAAAATAAAACATTTTAGGAAAATCAATGTCAATTTATGATGTTCTCTCAAATTTTTGGACCCCTGCCTGTTTTACGGCCTCAGCCTTCTTCCTATTGGCTACATAGAAAACTTAATTACATTAAATACTAAATTACATGGCTTCATTAACAGTTTAGTAAATTTAGAAAATATCACCTTGTTGGAGAACATTTTTATGTTTCATTTTGACTTGGCTCAGAGTTCTTCAGGCTCCTCTTGTCATCCTCTTGTGGTCTAATCTTACACTTTTTTATCATGTAGATGCAATGCAGTTAATGCTAACTTATGCAGAAATATATACCTCAACAATGGTGAGATGCTTCATGTCACATTCTATAAGTGGGCCTATGGTTGAAAAATGTTTGTGAAGCCCTGCTGTGGTCGACCTGAGGCTTTTGCTTGCACACCCACTGAAGCTAAACAGGGTTGAGCCTGGTCTCTATCAGCATGAAAGACTGGGTAACAGCGGGAAGAGGTGTTGGAGAGGTCAGCAGGTCTGATCAGCCTGTGGTCTGAGTGGGTCACTACACCCCAGTACAGTTGCAATAAGCTGTATTGTATGAAGGGTTAACACTGGTATAAAATAATCCATCACATACTGCACAAAGCCCCAGTACAGTCACCATAAACTGTTCTGAATAAAGAGATACAATAAACCCCAGAATAAGGGGGTGTAACCCTGGGGCAAAAATATTCCCCACATTACATGCCGATAGTTAGTTTCACATAACAGATGATATAGTGTTTTATTCAGTTCTTACAGCTTACAGCTTTTAAGTGTTATTGAAAGAAGTTTCATATGCTCAACAAGGCTTCATTTTTTAATCAAAAATACAGAAAAGCAGTAATGTTTTTTTTTTTTTTAAATATTTAAATAAATATTTTTAAAATAATGGTTTCTGTTTTCTGTGATGCAAAGCTGAATTTTCAGCATCATTACTCCAGTCTTCAGTGTCACATGATGCTTTGGAAATTATTCTAATATGCTGATAAGCAGCTCATTTGCATTTAAAGGGACACACAATAAAACAGCACTTTTTCTACTCACCCCCCAAAGTGGCAATTTTAACATGCTATTAAAAATTTTCTGTGGGGTATTTTGAGATTAAGATGAATATACACACTCTGGGGACATCAGAGACTTATTTTAAATCTTGTAAAAAGAAGCATAATTAGTGTCATTGAGATTTTGCAAAGGAACAAAACTGACCATCATTGGAATTGTAACAAAATGAAACCAACCGTCATTGAAATCATATAATGGAGCAAAGCTGATTGACATTGAAATCTCGTAACAGAAAAATATTGGACTGTCATTGAAATATTGTAAAACTGATACTGAAAACTAACCATCATTAAAATCTTGTAAAGGAGCAAAACTGACAGTCATTGAGATCTTCTAAAGGAACAAAAACAACTATCATTGAAATCTCGTAAAGGAACAAAGAAACAAACTAACCATCATTGAGATCTCGTAACCGAACAAACCCATTAAAATCATAACCCAGCAAAACCGTCCGTCTTTGAAATCTCATAACCGATTAAACCGTCATTAAAATCTTGTAATTGAATAAAACCAACTGTCATTAAAATCTCATAAAAGAACGAAACGTCTAGGTTACTATTGTAACCCCCGTGGAGACAGCCTTCCCTCTCTGCTGTCCTCCAAAGCAAACAAAGAGCTGCTCGGAGCTTCTCAAGCTCTGCGTGCGGTCCACGTAAGCGCGGAGAGCGCGAACAGGACATAGCAACGCAAGGGCTGGGTCTGCCTCCTCCCGGGGCAGCGCTTGCAGGTTCACCACCTGGTCCCGAAAGGGAGTGGTGGGAACCTTGGGCACATATCCAGGCCGGGGTCTCAAGATCACGTGAGACAAAGCCGGTCCAAATTCCAGGCACGCTTCGCTGACCGAAAATGCTTGCAGGTCCCCTACCCTCTTAAAGGAAGCGAGCGCCGTCAGGAGCACTGTCTTAAGCGACAGGTGTTTCAGCTCGGCTGACTCAAGGGGCTCGAAGGGAGCCTTCTGTAGCCCAGCTAGGGCGACAGAGAGGTCCCAAGAGGGAATTAAGGGAGGTCTAGGAGGGTTTAACCGCCTAGCACCTCTCAGGAAACTGATGATCAGATCGTGCTTTCCTAATGACCTGCCATCGAGCACATCGTGATGTGCTGCGATGGCGGCCACATAGACCTTCAAGGTGGAGGGGGACAGCCTCCGCTCCAAACCACTTTGAAGGAAGGAAAGCACTGAACTGACCGGGCATTTCCGGGGGTCTTCCTGGCGGGAAGAACACCAAGCAGCGAAGAGACTCCACTTCAAAGCATAAGCGCGCCTCGTAGAGGGGGCTCTAGCTGAAGTGATCGTGTCAACTACCGTGAGCGGTAGGCCACTTAAGTCCTCCGCGTCCCGTCCAGGAACCACACGTGGAGGTTCCAGAGGTCGGGACGTGGGTGCCATATGGTGCCCCGTCCCTGAGAAAGCAGGTCCTTCCTCAGGGGAATTCGCCAGGGAGGGACTGTCGCGAGGAGCATGAGTTCTGGGAACCAGGTCTGGTTGGGCCAGTATGGCGCAACTAGCAAGACCTGCTCCTCGTCCTCCCTGACCTTGCACAGTAGCTGTGCAAGAAGGCTCACTGGGGGAAACGCATACTTGCGTAGGCCCCGGGGCCAGCTGTGTGCCAGTGCATCCGTGCCGAGGGTGCCCTCGGTCAGGGAATAAAACCACTGGCAGTGAGCAGATTCCTGAGAGGCAAACAGGTCTACCTGTGCGTCCCCGAATCTGCTCCAGATCAGCTGGACCGCCTGGGGGTGGAGTCTCCATTCCCCCGGGAGCGTGAGCTGTCGTGAGAGCGCGTCGGCCGCACGATTGAGCTCGCCCGGGATATACATGGCACGCAGCGACCTGAGTCGCCGCTGACTCCAGAGGAGAAGGTGGCGGGCGAGTTGCGACATGCGGCGTGAGCGTAGACCACCTTGATGGTTGATGTACGCTACTGCCGATGTGTTGTCCGTCCGGACCAGTACATGCTTGCCCTGCAGCAACGGCCGAAACCGGCGCAGGGCCAGCAGTACTGCTAGCAACTCGAGGCAATTGATATGCCACTGCTGGTGGGGTCCTGTCCAGGAGCCCGACGCAGCATGCCCAATGCACACAGCACCCCAGCCGGTGGTGGAGGCATCTGTCGTGACAACAACATGCCTGGACACTTGTCCTAGGGGCACCCCGGCCCGTAGGAAAGCAAGGTCCGACCACGGGCTGAATGTTTGGCGACAGCTCGGCGTGATGACCACACGGAGCTTGCCATGGTGCCATGCCCACCTCGGGACTCGGCCGTGTAGCCAGTGCTGAAGTGGTCTCATATGGAGTAATCCGAGCGGCGTGACTGCGGCTGCGGATGCCATATGCCCCAGGAGCCTCTGAAAATGTTTCAGTGGGACCACTGTTTTCTGCGAGAACGAATTCAGGCAGCTCAGCACCGACTGTGCACGCTCGTTGGTGAGACGTGCCGTCATGTTGACCGAGTCCAGCTCCACACCGAGAAAAGAGATCCTCTGTGTTGGACAGAGTTTGCTCTTTTCCCAGTTGACCCGGAGCCCCAACCGGCTGAGGTGCGTGAGCACCAGGTCCCTGTGTTCGCACAACTGTTCTCGGGACTGGGCCAGAATGAGCCAGTCGTCGAGGTAGTTGAGGATGCGAACGCCTACTTCCCTGAGTGGGGAAAGGGCCCCCTCCGCGACTTTGGTAAAGACACGGGAGGACAGAGACAGCCCGAAGGGTAGGACCTTGTACTGATATGCCCGACCCTCGAACGCAAAACGTAGAAACGGTCTGTGTCGGGGGAGGATCGAGACATGAAAGTACGCGTCCTTCAGGTCGATTGCTGCAAACCAATCTTGTGCGTGAATGCATGTGAGCATGCGCTTCACGGTGAGCATCTTGAACGGGAGCTTGTGCAGGGCCCGATTCAAGATACGTAAGTCCAAGATTGGCCGTAACCCTCCGCCTTTCTTGGGTACTATGAAGTACGGGCTGTAAAACCCTGACTTCATCTCGGCTAGTGGGACCGGCTCTATTGCGTCCTTCGCCAACAGGACCGCAATCTCCTCCCGCAAAACAGTGGCATCTCTGCCCACCACTGAGGTGGATAGGACGCCACTGAATTTGGGAGGACGCCTGGCAAACTGGATTGTGTAGCCGAGTCTGACTGTTCGAATGAGCCAACGGGACGGGCTGGGAAGACCTAGCCAGGCCCCCAGACACCGTACGAGTGGTATCATCCGAACACCAGAAGTACCCGCGGGGGGGCAGCATGGAGCACTGGGGCCCAACCCGGGAAGCAGAGCGTCCCGAAGTAGAGGCAGTGAGTGATGTGAACTCACTTGGCTCCGTGTGTCCCGTGAGGGACGAGGCAGGGGGGCATGGGGAGGCAGTGCGTCCCTGACATGCCCGAGACCTGCTTGTGGCGAAAGCGGGAGTGGTTGAGAGTGAGGAGGCGGTGCGTCGCACACTGTCAACACAGACCCTTTTTGACTCAGAGATAGTGGAAATTGCTCTTTTATTGAGGATGTGGGTGACCCGGAGGTCAGCGGCGGAACAAAAAGAAAAGGAAACAGAAGATTTACCCCCCGGCCCACTCCGGGGGGAAGGAGCGGTGCCTTCACCGTCTCCTGGGGGAGAGTAACTTCCACCATCTCTGGGCCACCCGTCTCAGGAGCGCTTCTTCTGCTTCCGTTTAGCAGCTTTAGCGGCCTGAGCGGGTTGTGCCGCCTTCCTGCGGGAAGCTTGCGGGGGACGGGATTTCTCTGATCCACCCGAAGCTTGTGCAGCCGCAGGGGGGCGCCCTCGACGACGAGCAGGCTGAGGGCCAGTCCTAGGAGGGACAGGAGCCGCATCTCGCCGAGGCAAGATGTGGCTGATGGCCTCAGTCTGCTTCTGCACCGCCGAGAACTGCTGGGCAAAGTCCTCGACGGTGTCGCCGAAGAGGCCGGCCTGGAAAATGGGGGCGTCGAGAAAGCGAACTTTGTCGGCGTCCTTCATTTCGGCCAGGTCCAGCCAGAGATGGCGCTCCTGGACCACCAGAGTGGACATCGTCTGACCCAGGGCACGTGCTGTGACTTTTGTCGCCGGAGGGCGAGGTCGGTCGCAGCACGCAGTTCTTGCAACACCCCTGGGTCTGAACTACCCTCGTGCAGCTCTTTCAGAGCTTTCGCCTGATGGACCTGCAAGATGGCCATGGCGTGCAGGGCGGAGGCCGCCTGTCCAGCGGCGGAGTAAGCCTTAGCGGCGAGAGCCGCTGTCGTCTTACCCGCCTTGGACGGGAGACGCGGACGATTCCGCCAGGTGGCAGCCGACTGCGGACACAAGTGAACCGCAATCGCCCGTTCCACCTGTGGAATGTCCACGTACCCCTTGGCGGCCCCACCATCGAGGGTAGTGAGAGTAGAGGAGGCGGAAGTACGGCTTCTGGCAGTGTGGGGTGCCTTCCACGACTTCTGAACCTCCTCATGCAGCTCGGGAAAAAATGGCACTGGGGCGGGACCCGGCTGTGAACCGCGCCCCGCATCTAGAAACCAATCATCAAGCCGCGAGCGCTCGGGACACGGTGGAGGGTTCCACTCGAGCCCGATGCCCGCGGCGGCCCGAGCCAGCATAGCTGTCAGCTCCGCATCTGACTCAGCCTGTGCAACCACCCCGGAGGGCGGAAGTTCGGCTTCATCTTCATCTGCAGAAGATAACAGCCCACTCTCCGATGCAGCGATCGACATCCGATCCTCATCCGGAGCGCCGAATGAGATGCGGGGAACCTCACGAGAAGGACCCGCACCAGCACTCGGCAACTCGACGGCACATGGCATTAGAGAGGAGTGGGAGGTTCGTGGGGGCGGACCCGACGAAGAGGCTCCCACTGTCACTCTCAGACCTCCCAGAGTGCTAACCATCCCCGCAGCTCTTCCTTGAAAAGCCACGGGGGATTGGGTAGCAACAGAGGGGACTCCTTCCGCATTGAAGAAAGAGAGTCGCGATCTTAATGCCAACATGGTCATGCTCTCGCAGTGAGAGCATGAACCATCCACAAGCGCTGCTTCAGCGTGCTGTCTGCCCAGACACATCACACAGCGCTCGTGGCCGTCAGATGAGGTCAGGAAACGACCACATCCAGAAACACATGGTCGAAAAGCCATCTTGAAAAAGACGTTTTTTCTCCCGTGCTGCTCTTTTAGAAGTGCTCTCCCGCTGGAACACCGAGGGATGGAATGCGCGCTGATCTGTCTCCACACCAGCGCCTGCTGCACCCCACCGCTGCTGTGTTGTTGTCGTCAAACGAGAGAGAACCAGAGCAGAGGAAATTTGAATATATAGCAATTAAAATTGCTCTTGAGGGAAATGATTCCCTAGCAATGAAAATTGCTGTTGCGCTCTTTCTCTCTCTTTCTCCCGAAGATGAAAAGGCGGATCAGTTTTCACCGATCGGCTCCGAAGCAAAAGTATGAATGAAGTGAGTAATGCCGGCTCTATTTATACCCGGATGCCGGGGGAGGGGCCCGGCATGTAAATCTCACTGGCCAATTCTCATTGGCTTGTTTTTTACTACGCGAAGGTGATAGGGCTCCCAAGCGAGATCCCATGACGTCAGTCCGACGTAACGTCGAACGTGACTGACTGATAGGGAACATACCGTATTGAGATCTCTTAACTGAACAAAACTGACTGACAATGAAAATCAAATGTCATTGAAATCTCGTAAAGGAACAAAACTGACCATCATTGAAATCTTGTGAGCGAAAAAAAAGTCCTTCTTTGAAATGCTGTAACAAAACAAATCAGACTGTCATTAAAATCTTGTAAAAGAACATAACTGTCATTGAGATCTCGTAACCGAACAAAACCGACCTCACTGAAATCTCCTAACTGAATAAAAACGACTGTCATTGAAATCTCGTAATGGAACAAAACCGAACTTCATTAAAAACTTGTAACAAAACAAAGCAGATGGTCTTTGAAATCTAATAAAAAAAACAAATCATTGAAATTTTGTAATGAAACCAAACCGACAGTCCTTAAAATCTCATAAAGGTGCAAAACCGCAAATATATTTGAAATCTCGTAATGGAACAAAATTGTCCATCTTTGAAATCTCACAAAATAATAAAACCGACCATTGTTGAAATCTCATAATGGGTCAATGCTAATGCACCATACCCCACAGATAGTTCCCCACTTGATCAGGCAGCTGAAGCCTTGATAAATGAAACCAGTAAAAAGGAACTCGCACTGGCCATGAAGGATGGAAACACTACTTAAAGATTATGATGGCTAATTTTCGCTCTAAACTCAACAAGATTGGACACCACGAAATCACTGTGAACTCTCTTAGGAACAAGCGCAAAGGTCAGGGTAAAGCAGCATCAAACATCAAAAAGCCAAAAAAAGCTGAGGTGAATTTCCTTCCTTGCCTTCCAAAAAGAGAAACAGCAGAAAGCATGGAGAAGGAAAGGATTTCTCTCTTAAGTGAAGTGAAAAAGTGAATTTGACCTTCTCCTATTGGCGGCAAGAGTTGTTTGAGGACTTGCCAATGGTTTCTGATTTTCACAGCAGGTGGCCTGCGCTGTTCACAGTAAATGAAGTAAGTGTTATTGATATTTACACAAGAAATATTTTGTATATTTCAATGAATTCCTCCACCATACGCCTATATTTCATCATCTTCATTTCTCTCTTATCTCTCAGATAAATGCAGAATTCATGCGGTTAACAACTGTGCCACTTCTGTCAAAGTTCTTGGTGCAGCTGGACAAATACACTGCTACTCTACAGATAGTTTTCAGCAGCAAAGGAGGTGCTTCTAGTCAGAAGATATCACACATTATGGTAGCTGCATGTGGTACATTGCATTTCATTTCTTTAGAAGTAATAACACATATCAAACTATAATCAGTTTTTATTATTATGCCATTTCTGATATTGTTTAATTTTGTCAAATTTTCAGTGTGGCGACATGCACATTAAACGAGATTGTGTCACACAGAGTCTGTCTATGTACCTCAATGAAGACATGACAACAGTCATCAAAGAATTCCAGGGTAGTATATATATAGAGTATATATTAAAGAGTATTTCCTTTGGATTAGTAATGCTCTTCGGA
The DNA here is from genome assembly GCA_038088235.1 of Zacco platypus. Taxonomy (NCBI): domain Eukaryota; kingdom Metazoa; phylum Chordata; class Actinopteri; order Cypriniformes; family Xenocyprididae; genus Zacco; species Zacco platypus. The sequence continues at coordinate 10,133,678 of CM076075.1, read as the reverse complement.
CTGGTCTACACTCTCAACTTAAGCTACCCTCAAAGTCTCCAGTTCACATTTGAATTCTTCCAGAAGGTACTGATGAATTTATATGGCAGCAAGCTTTCCCCAAAGGTTCAAGCGCTTAAAATTAAAATGTTTCTGTGAATAGGACATTCACTGTTTGCCTACATGTTTCCAACAACTGGAGGGACATTGAACTTTTAGACTTTTAGACAAGAATGCCCTGAAAGATATATTTTTTTAAAAAGCAGATGACACTAACTACAGCACGAAGTGCAAGAGACTGCACTTTCCTGCAACTCTGAAACTTTTGATACAGGAGATGTCACCCCATTTTGCTACTAAGTCCAGGAAGTCAACTTTTCTGAACTGAACTGAACACGTTTTCCAGTAGCATTGAGACAGTTTGGCTGGCCAAAATGCTGAAATCTGAAAACCTGTTATATGTATTAAAAAGTGTTGAAAACTTTAAATGTGAGGTAAAATAATTGCTTTTCTTTCTTCACTTATTTTTATTTATTTATTTTATTTTAGTGTATTTTTCTCTAAGGTCCTGGTTGTTTAATTGTTTTAACAAAATTTAGGAAGAGAAAGGACCATTTACATTTGTGCTTTGTGTTATAGATCAAGAGAAAGCATATTGTTTACCGTACTATGCCATGACATGACAGTGTTACCCTGAAAATGTGAAATTAATGTTTGATTTTGAAGTATGGTTCTTTGTTGATCCCTGTTACTTGTAGGCACACAAAACTAAAAAGTCAAACAAGAGTCATAACCACTGGAATGTTCAGTTTAAGGATTCATGAAGTTGCAGAAAACAGTTGCCTTTATTTAAGTTCTGCATTACAGTATGTCTTGCTTTCATGTTTTTTTTTTCAGATTGGATGTTACTTTTGACTCATGGAGCAATTACAACACAATAAATGTTTGAAAATTTAACATGTTTTGACCACTTATTTAACAGAATTAAGAAAATGTAAGGTGATTATAAAGCAAGTAACAATAAGTTATTGGAAATGAGTAAAGTTTATGAATTATGCAAGCTTAAATCACAGTTCATCAGTTTTCAAAAAATGTATTTAATTCATTCACATTAACTGAAAATGAAGGGGTGAAGCTTAAATAAATGTCAACTTTTGCTTTGGATTTATGTGATTAAATTGGATGGAAAATTGTCCTCTAATTGAATTACATAAGTTTTAACTTTTGGGGTTAAATATTTTTTTGAGTGTATGCTGATTTGATACTCAGTTATTAATAATGTTGGAAACAGTGATGCTTAATATTTATTTGGAACATTGGAAACTTTTTTTCAGGATTCATTGATGAAAGCATTTATTCAAATTAGACATATTTTCTAGTCTTTTATATCACTTTTTAATCAATTACACATCCTTCCCGAATAAAAAAGTATTAATTTCTTTCAAAAAAGAAAAAAAAATGACTAACCCTCAAATTTTGAACAGTAGTATATATTGTTAAAAATATGTCTATTTTAAATAAATGCTGTTCTTTACATTTTTATTCATCAAAGAATCCTGAAAGTATTGCAGGCTATAAAAAATATATATATTAAGCAGCACAACTGTTCCCAACATTATCAAATCAACATATTAGAATGATTTCTGAAGGATCATGTGACACTGAAGACTGGAGTAATGTTGATGAAAATTCAGCTTTGCATCATAGAAAATATAATAATATTTCACAATATTACTGTTTTTTCTGTATTTTTGATCAAATGAGCATGTTTTGGAGGAATGTACAGTGCATGCAGGGTGTGTGTCCTCAATAGCCCTGCAGTAAGTAGTGTGTTGTATGAATGTGATTTAGGAATGTGCATGGTAAAAATTCATCTGAAATTGCATTAAATCTGGTTGTTTTAACCAAGATTATACGGCAAGATTTTTTTCCAGCTTCATTTAAGTTTCCTCTAATAGGCTAACCTGCAATTTTACAAATTCCCTGTTTATTTGCATAAATTCCGGTTAATTCACATGTATTCCTGTTAATTCCCATGGAAAATTTCCAGCCTTGAAAATTCCTGGAATTTTGCAACCATAACTCTCACGCATACTAACTCCTACAGTCAATTTACTCTCAGAGCTTGGTTTCATTAGGAAGGACATCCAGTGTAAAACCTCTGCCAAATAGAGGTGTAGATAATTCTGCAGTGGCATCCCCTAAAGGGGCAAATCCTGCCACTGCAAATAAATATTTTAATGTGTTAATACAGGTACATACATCAAATTCACACTGTATACAATAAAATACCTACAACATTCCTTTTCATTCTGACTGACAAAACTGCAATGACTCGTAGCTGTAATGGGTAAGGTTAAGTTGATTTTACTTGGTGCACACCCCAATGCTGAACAAGTTGGAAATGTTTTTTTGTTATCTTAGCAAATGTATGTACAATATCAAATTACCTGTTTCAATGGACTTCATGCTCCTAAAGACACTGTTGATCCTTCTCTCTGTGATTGGGTAAGAAGACTACACTCTTAAGAAAAATCAAGTACCTGTAGTAAGGTTACAGATTAAGGTTCTTTGGCTTGTAATAATAGCAGAAACCTTTTTAAGGTTCCATAAAGAACCATGCTTTGAAAGTGCTGTGTAGGACCTAATGGTTCTATAAAAGCTTTTTAACTATGGCTTGTTTTTATTCATTATTTTATATTTATTAATATTGTTTTTATCTTTATAAATGGTCGCATAGCCTCTATTAGGGTTTTACATTAAAAAACTGACAAGTCATGTCAATTAGATACTTGAATTTGTTTTTGTTTTTTTTTACTTGATATAACATACACAATACAGTGAGGCTGGATGCATAAATAATTAAATTTTTGATACTTGATGTAAAAAAATTAGGTTATTAAAATTTCTTCAGATTTTTGTTACATTTACCTCTGCCTCCCAACTCAAGCTACTGCTACTGTCAGCTCAAGCTACAGTCAAATATCCATTTCTAAGAGACAAAACATGTAACATTATTAATATTGCAGCCTGCACTGCACTCTGTGCCAAAGATAGCCTAAGTGCAGTCAAAGTCAGGCATCACAAACCTGTTGTGATTTGAAACAATATGACCCGTTAGAACATGCAGAAACTTAGAAATTATTTTTTTCGATTAAGGAAAAAAGACTGAAAAAGTCTAGTGTAAAAATGTTGTTAATGTTTTACCTCAGATTTGTGAAATGTTCACATTGGCCACATCACCAGGTATTAACTAAGTTCTGAGCAGGAGTTTATGTGACTTTAAATGACCACACTTTAACACAACATCAGTTTATTAGCAAACAGAGAACTGAGGTGTGTGAGTTTCCCCCATCAACACTCAACACAGTGTGTACAGCTGAAATAACAATGAGGTATTACAGTGAATTTCGATACTTTGCCATTTCTGTACATGCAAGCATAGACATACAATATTAATATTCAAAAGTAAAACGATGTTTAACAACATGACACACTGAAATACAATAGCAAAACACAAACATTAAAGACAGGTATTGCATAGGTTAAAACAAACAGAGTGTAATTTGTGAAACAACAAGTGCATTTCAGTTTTTCTTCCACGAGGATCAAGTTACCTTTAAACAATAAATAATTACAGTTCAACAATAACTTAAAATAGCAAGAATATTCCTTCAATTTGCCTTCAAACTGTCCCAAAGCCCTTCTTTAAAAGTGACTAAAGAAGAATTACTGACGAAGAATAAACCCAGTAAGAAGAAAACAAAAAATGGATGTACGGATGTTAAACAAAATATAGCCTATTTTTCATTTGTGGAGGAGTCATTCACCCAATATACGTATATATGCATTCAGAAAGTATTCAGACCCCTTCATTTTTTTCACATTTCGTTAAAGGATTAGTTCACTTTAAAATGAAAATTATCCCAAGCTTTATTCACCTTCAAGCCATCCTAGGTAATTTGAATTTCTTCATTCTGATGAACACAATCAGAGTTATATATTTAATATCCTGACGCATCCAAGCTTTATAATGCCAGTTAACGGGACCAATGAGTATGAAGCTCAAGAAAGTGCATCCATCCATCAATGTTATCCACACGTCTCCGTGGGGTTTAATAAAGGAATTCTGAAGCAAAGAGATGTGCTTGTGTAAAAAAGTATCCATTTTTAACAAGTTAAAAAGTAAAATATCTAGCTTCCGCCAGACCAATTGTGTTCATCAGAAAGAAGAAATATATCCTAGGATGACTTTAGGGTCAGTTTCATTTTAAAGAGAACTAATCCTTTATCATGCAGTCTCATGCTAAAATGCTTTAAAATATTTTTTTTCACATTAACCTGCACTCCATACTCAAATTCAAAAATCACATTTGTTATAACAGCAAATTCATTAAAAATGACAAAAGCTGAAATATCACATTGGCATATGTATTCAAACCCTCTGAATCATCTTTGAAATTATTTACTTTAACATAAGTCTGCAACATAATGAAATGTGAAAAAATGAAGGGTTTTGAATGCTTTCTGAATGCACTGTATAACTTTTTGAGTAGATGCGCTATTCATACTTTGTAAAATGTTCAGCTTTACAATCATTAGTCATTCAGTAATAAACTTCTCATAGTGCTGCTGAAGACCCAAAAAGCCTTAAAGAAAAGTGCTTAAATCTTTTGACTGATGTCAAAAGGTTTATTAAGGGCCAGTGGCGTGCACGATGTGGGGAGTGTTTGGGCTTGAGCCCCTGCCCCATTGATCGTGAAAGTGAAAGTCCCCTTTGCGGTCGCATCGCCGTGCCCCCGTGTTCCCATTTTGATATAACTATTTCAGTGTGCTTTCACCATTGAAATCTATTGGATGACCAAATTTCCGATCTAAGGAATTTCAGATATGGCTTGAAATACTTTGCTGATCCTTTACCCATGTTAAGTAACTAAAAAAATAATGCTCAGACAAGACATACTAGCTTACACAATGTGAGGTATATTAAACACTTTCCACAGCTCATTTTATTAAGGTCTGGGCTTTATAAATGTTAACTATCCCTGAAAATACCTATACTTATTTGGTTTTGTTCCAAATCTGATTAAAAAAAGAATAAATCATTTCACATGAAGAGCAAGCTATGATTTTAAAATTAGAGTGTTTTACAATAAATTACTATAATGCAAGAATGTATAGTTCACAATAAGACCAAAAACGTGCATTAAAGGGATAGTCCACCCCCCCAAAAAATACCGTTTTGTTAATGTTCTTATGGCAGGTTGCTGGAAGTGATGGTTTATAGTTTTAAAAAGTTAAAAATATAATTAGTTTTCTTAAAACTATCGAAGACATTGATTCATCTACTGGTTTATGAATTATCATCCTGACATCTGTGTGTGCTTTGGAAGTGTCAACATTTGGACACCCAAGACACTCAAGAGATGGAATAATTTTCTAAAAATATTTGTTTTGTGTTCATCTAAATATAGTAATACATATAGGGTGGCATGAGGGTGAGTAGCTAAATGGAGGGAGAATTTTAATTTTGGGGGAAGATAATTGAGTAAATATTGATTTCTTGCTGACTTTAATACAAAATCAATAGCCTGTTTATTTCCTGAGGATGAGAAATAGCAGTTACCAGTTAACTGCTGCTCGTGGGTTGCTACAGTAAACTGCCTTCTAAAAGGTTTTATTTATTATGTCAGAATATTTTCCTCAGATCTAGCCTGACTTTAACCGTTAGCTGCGATTTGATGTGAAACAAGCACAGTGATGCTGAAGCACCGTGATTTCACTTGAACTGAAGATAACAGCTGCACTGGGGATTATGTAATCATTACACAATATTCTATTAAAGCACATGCATTGAAGCTAAATGTAAACTGGGTTCATGTAAATGGCCCTACTCTTGAACGCAGGTCGGGGTCTTGTCTCCATGATCATCCATGTAGGCCTACTGTATAGCTAAACAATCAGTTTTACACCGATGGGAATATACCTAGCGTTACATTCGTCAATTAGTAGTTATAGACATCAATTTAATTTCCCTTTCTCTACTTGACATCAATTAAACTACGACAAAAAAAAAACGAGACAACGAACAATGGTGTTCAGTTTACGAATATGTGGTAATATGCTACATAGCCTACGTTTTTCATGGAAGGTCAGTAGTTCCATCAATGTACACTGCTGGAGAGATTTCTAATCCCACTACGGCGAAGTCATGGCTCATGATTATTAATTAGCCAATTGGCCAATGGAAAGCAAGTCACATAATTAATATTCCTGAGCCAAGCTTCGTCATAGAGGAACGCGCACTAAATAAAATGGATCCAACCGTTTTCCCATTCCCTCGGAGGAGAAATTTTAAATCTGTGGCGTCTTACTCTGTAATTACTCCCATTGTTGTTGTCCCAAAATTCACCTCCTCCCACGCAGTACTTGATGGCAAACTGGAGGGTTCCCCCAAACTCCAGAAAGGTCGGGGTGATGATTTTGAAGCTAAACTTATCCGTCTGCCCGTCACTGGAATGGGGGATGTAAGACGCCAGAATATCCACAAATGACGTCCAGTTATTTAAGGTGTACCTCAAAAAGACATTTTTCTCGAAAGCCAAGTTAAGAACGCGCACGATCCCCGAGAGGCTGAACTCATCAGCCCGAACAGACTCCAGTAAAACCTTCACTGCAATAACCCTGTCCAGGAAGTCTGGCAGGGATCCTGGATTTGTGAAGAGCAGCTCCATAAACACGGACTGGCTTGATGTGTTGGAATTGTCGAAGTTATTCAAGTGGAGAGCTCTGGCTTTTTTGAATTTGTCAATAATGCGCTCTGGTACCTCAGGTATATCCGTGTCATCGAAGTGTTTGATAGAAATGAGGTCCAGTCCCAGAGAGTCAGCGAATCGTACCTTTTTTTGACTGCTTGGGCTCTGGATTCGTGCGATTTCTAATTTGGCTCTTTCAGCCGGTGTGGGGAGAGACTTGCACCGTCGGCGCTGGGTCGGGCTATTCGGGGTCTTCAGGAAGGACTCTCTTCCTCTCGGCTTTTCATTCACAACGCTGATTTCTAATAGTTCACAATCTCCATTCCTGTTTTCCTCTCCCTCCATGTCTTCTTCTCCGTCCTCCAGCTTTTGGTCTGATGCTGACAAGCCTCCGAACAGCCCAGCAATACAACTGTAGTTTCTGGGGATGCAGTTCTTGGGGGGCAGCATTACCACAGCCTCGGCTTCCATAGAAGAGTCTGCAAAATCCTTTGATAATGTTTTAGTCGATGTTAAGTGTCCGTCCGCATGATAAGCTACTGGAAGCTACGACCGTTGATGGTACTGCGGATATCTGAGCCAATCTTTCCCGAGATGCTGCTGCCGGCCGGCTGAATCCTACTATGGCAAAGCCTCAGGTAATGAATATTAAGTAGGTCAAACCTCCGTTTCTTGTTAACCTTCATCAATCGATCAGTCAAGAAGCATAATTAATATTCATAAGAAAAAGTAAGCTTAGTTAATTCGCCAGCTGACTATCACTCATTACCAACGTCTACATTTCAGCCAATTGGACCTACTAGGTGAAAGGCACGTTTCTGATTAATATTCATGAGCTCTTTCGTCACCATAGTTGAGTTTCTGCCAGTTAGACACACCCTCTCAGCCTCGCTCAGTCCGTGCGCTCGATCACGTCTCACAGTAGATAAAACACCGCAATACCACTTGAGCAAAATATAGACTTTGGTTTTAAAAACGCATGGGAAACCTATTCAATATGTGCCTGTCTGCTCTCGTGTATTGAATTCTGTGCAACAATTATATGCGCAGATGGATTCATATGAATGGCATTTTTGAACGGTATGGCCCTATACCTGTTAGATATCTAACTGCTGACGAATGAATGGAAAAGATATAATAATTTCACAATATGAAAGAAGCGTGCAAAAAACAAAACATAACAAACAAGCAACAATAAAATAAAGATTCTGTGTGTCATTTTATGCACATCAGAAATTGCCTCTAATGGAACGCTCATATTACAAAATAAATGGCCAAAACTACAACACAATGTATAAGCAATAATTCATTTGCCTTTTTTTAAAATTAAAAAAAAAAAAAAAATAAGGCTCATACAGACGCCTTACAAGTGCAATGATGCCGACATGCACCTCGTCTTTTTTCCACTACGTCATCCTCTCCAACAGTTGTCACGACAACGGGACTGCAAACATCCGTTCACACAGTTTACTTCACTCAAATGAAATACCATTTTATACATTTAGACGTTTTATTGTCCACTAACAGTACTACAGTACGATGTTAATGTTGTAAAAACAACGTAAGTTGACAAATTATATTTAGACTACTTATTGCATATTTTATTTGTATGTCGCGCGTACGCATGTATTTGTTGTGTTTCAGTCGATAGTTCGTGTGTGTTTTTAATCACTAGGAGAGGTAACTCGAGGCTGAAATTTTCTTCACAGAAATTGTTGTTGTTGTGTCTTAGGCTGTGATTGAAGCTGTCCGGATTCCGGAATGAATATCACTGAAGCCTGTGCATCAGACGAAACTGATGCAGAGAAACGACATCCTATTGACAGTACAAAAAGGAACACAGAGTCTTCGTGCAGACAGTATGTCAATGAGTTGTTGGATCTCAGTGAAGAAGATTATTGCAGGGAGCACAACATGCATTTGTTTCAGAGCTGCAATGGCTGGGAAGACGCTGTGAGTCAAATTAACACAACAGACACAGAATTACACACTTGCCCCTGGTAACTTTTGGCATTACTGTATCATTTCTCTCGCTGTCCTTTATTGTTAACCATACATCTTGAGAATTAATTGTATAATTCAACTTTTGTTTTTATAAATTCAACATTATTAATCTCACTCCAAGTGTGCTGTTGTTCTAAATATTAGCACTCCTGCAATTTGTTTCTATAATAATATTTATTTTATTTTTTATAATTTAACATTTTCCCAAAGTTCAGGCAAGGATGGTGCAACAATGATGCCATATCTGCAAGCTTTGGAAAAACATTAGATTGCCAGTAAAGTAATTTAAAGCATCTTTGCACAAGAATTTAAGATGGTTTGCGACAATGTTGCACATAAGATTACATATATAAAGGCACTAGCATGCACCCTTGGCTTAAAATAAAATATGGCTTTGAATTCAGTAATGAAATACAGCTTTAGTGCAGCATCACTTGATTTCTCTTGATAGAATATATACTTTATCATTTCATATATTTTATTATAAATATTTTAATTCATTATTTTGTTTGTACACTAAAAAATGAATCATCGGTCTTGTAATTTAGATTTAAAAATTAAGGTGATAATGAAAAATAGTGCAGTTTTTATTAATAAAATTGTGGTTCAGTGTTGTATAAAAAAATATTGAGAACATTTCAAAGAGCAAATAAAAAAAACAAAAAAACAAAGAGATACATTTTCATAGTTTATTTATTTATTTATTCATAAGGAAACTTAAGCTGTTTCGAAGCTTAAATTGAGGGACAGATTAAATGAATGAAAGAAGGCTACATATTTATTTTAAGAGAAGCAGTTCAATTATGCCGTTTTATTAAGAGTCACCATTGTTAGTTCCCAGCATGCTTTGCATATGGCTGGAAATGGAGAGTAAATATTGAACTTAAGTGTATATTGTGTTTTTGAGTGAAGGGAAACATCTGTTAATGTTCAGTTGTGTTTGACATTTGAAAGAGTTTCTGTTACGTTGAAGTTTTGATTGTGCTTATAGTTAGGTTGTGGATAACTGCATGCATGAAGCATGTTGCTTTGTTCAATGAGCAATAACTTTGCTAATGTCAGTACAGTAACAAGATTGATCTCCTTTGGTTATGTCCATTTATATCACACACTTTTGAGAGTTAGCTTACAATAAAAAAAGCTTGTTTCACTAAAAGTATTAAATTAATTGTGTTGTAGACTAAATTATTTAGATTTTACATGATTTATTCCGGTAGATTCCATTAAAGAAATCAAGCCTTAAAAACTACTCAAATAATATTGAATTTTTAATCATTTCAGAGTTACAAACTCACAAATTGTATTTTTCTAACAGGTTGAAGGTTGGGGGAGATCTCCTCCTTTTGCTGTATTCCTTCATCAGCAAAGGAAGGGGAAAAACAAAGAAGACATTATAGACTCTCACTGCCTCCTGTGTGCAGATCTTAAACTTTCAGACCTACCCATTTATTGCCCTGCTGGAAATGCTCTGAAAACTTTCAGAAAGACTGCTCCAACCCTTCTGGATCTTGCAAAGGAAACTCAAAATACATTTATCTCTACCTCATCAGATGAATTATACTCTTTCAGCCTATCTCTGCAAAATATACCAGGGCCATTAATCAACAAATTGCTGTCTGGAGATGAACAATGTACACAAAACAAATTACCATCAGTCTGCCACTACCATACAGAACCGTGTCAAATGCTGAAGGAAAAGAGAGTTGCTCTTAGCATCAGCAGCGTTAGCATGTTGCCACCTGTCAGAGAGTCCAGAAACCTGAGGACCTACAGGCACCAAGTAGAAATCTCCAAGGCCACGATGCCTGGTGCTACCGATGCCGTCACTGCTGCTGAAAGAGCGAGTGTTAATGGTGGCACAGGAAATGTTGTTGAGGTCCTCACAAATTTTATCCCAGAAGAGAACATCTGCAGGTTTAAGGGATCTCCCAGCACAAAACATTGGTTATCCCAGAACAGCACTCAATTACCACCTACTTTTAACGTCACCTTTCAAAATAAGGAGTTACCTTCCAGCACTATGGCATATACCACAGTGGGGAGAAACCTCAGGCAGGAAGAACTGATAAGGCCTTCCACCAGGAACAACACCAATTATAGATTGTATTCTGGCCACAAAACAAGAGATCTGAAAAGACCTGAAGCTCATCGACTAATGCTGGTTGGAACTAGAGTTCACATGCCTATGTGAATATTACTAATTTTTGAACTGTCTAAAATTTGTTCCTCTTTATGGAGAACAGATAAATGGGTGTTGTGATTTTTTTTAAACAGCATTAGTCTCAGAACACAAGGCTAACACTCCAGTGTACTTGAAGAATATCTGTACTAAATGATGATTATGTAACATAAAGAAATTTTCAAGTCTGCTTGGATTTTTTTTTTTTGAGACTGCAGGATCCTTTCATTCAGAACCATGCCATTTTTCTACTCATGTAAAAAAATTCATTTTAATAATCTATTAGTAAATGTGGAAATTAACATTAACTAAGATTAATAAATTCTGTAGGAGTATTGTTCATTCTTAGTTCATGTTAACTATGTATGTAGCTTCAAATAATAAGATTCAATGACATTTACTACAACTGAGAAATGTCCTATAAATCTGTGACCAGCTGAATATGCCAAAAATTACTTGATTTACAAAAGAATCATTTGATGACACTAATAAAATTTGCTCTCGACAATAATAGAGAATAGAAGAAAATAATAAATCACATTATGGTATTAGTGTAATATAAACAACAGTACTATGCTTGATTCGATTAATGGCCAAAACCTTCTTCTCTGCAGTTTATTTTGCAGTTTCATGTGCATCAGCATAGTCTAAACAGAACATAGCCATAAAATACGACCAGCCTCCAAAGAACAAAAAATAAAATCATAACTATATCATTATTAATACACAATTATAAATAACATCTCATACTAAGTTAAATTAGACGCATATCTTGATAATGACAAAAAAAAAAAACAAGTTATTCTTGGCACAAAAGAAATGCATGCACTCTTTACAGAAAAACACAAGCTTAGCTGACCCTTTCAAGTTTTTTATAGCAAGTCTTTACAATGCCATCATCATTGCCAAAACAAATTGAACATATTCATCTGCAGTATTTATTTCAAGATCTAAATAACATTTTAATTAATGTAGTGGCTGAATATGAGAGTTTCTAATGTTTGACATGAAAATACTAAAGCTCTTTTGCAGTTACAATGTTGAGAAGCAGCCAATGCAACATCATAAAGGGAACAGACACTGCGTCACATTCTACTTGTGGAATTTCCACTATATACATTAAGTACATTAAGTGTGTTTGTGTATGTGCACACACACAAACACAAACACACACACACACACACACACAAACAAACAAACAAAATAAAGCTATGGTTGGCTTTCAATGTAGTAAGGCCAAGAAATAGTGAATGAACAGGTAATTTTACACCACAGAGATAAACATTCAAAAGAACCAAAAATCAAATAAATATGCACAAAAAAATCTGTAAAGAAATGAAGAAAATTTTGCAATTTTGCTTCTCCATTAAGCAGCACTGTCATTTCAGTATCTCTATCAAAAGCATATGAACACTTAAATTAAGGCATCAACAAAAAGGTTTATACGGCAAGTTTAAACTGGTATTTGGAATCAAATACCGAAAGAGGGATGAACATAATCCATCAAAATTGATACATGCTTTTAAAGAAATATTAAAGGTTTTGTTTTACTGTAAACTTTTGTGATTTGCTTATTTGAATCAACTCACAGTACAGAATGCAAATCACAGTAAACAAGAGCAATGCCAGCTCCTCTTTTTAAGGAAATGTGACATCTGAAACATGCATAAGATGCAAATTCATCTTATTTAGGGTGTAAAGATCAATATTAATATGCCATAACAGTCAGCAAGAAATATTGGCATGAATTCCGTCACGAATCAAGACCAAAATTTACTCACAGTGACTTGTAGATGGGTCTAGAGCATTGCACAAATGAATGTAACATAAGTCTGTTTTATCCCACAAATCAAACAAACAGCCCAAGGTAAAAAAAAAAAAAAAAAAAAAGATTCTATAAAGACAATAAGACTCAAGTAATTTTAACATCAGACTAGAAAGTTTACCTACGAGACAAGACATTTTACATGTGGAAGGAATGTTTATCTATTTCTTTCTTGACTCGTTTTACACACGCACACAAAAATTAACATCAGTACCAACTTAGTACACATCCCCACAGCTGGCTCTGACCTGATCTACTGCATCAAACAAAATACTTTTAGGGCTACCGATACATTAATAATGAGGTAATAAAGTGCTGCAAAGTTATATTCATACATCTTTAAATTTGGGCAGATATGCAATACCGCATTGTGGAATTATGTCAAAAATAAGATTCTACAAGTACGCATTCAAATATTACCTGACAGACTGAGCTCTAGATGATTGTGAGGGACTGTTTTTAAGTTCTGCCACCCTTGCTGAGGAAAGATCCTAGGAATGACTCCATTACTCAATCAGATAACCTTTGATGGAGCCTTTAGCTTTTGGCTTTCTCATTATGTCGAAATAGTGAGATGAGCTCCTCACACGTTTGGGTCTCCACCGAGCTAAAGTGAGACTCCATGTTCCAGGCCAAGTCTGCTGAAAGAAAGTCATCCACTGCTGTCTGGGTCTCATTGCTAGTGTGGAAGAGGTGGCCAAGGCTGTGAAAGGAACTGGAGATGGTCTGAGTTTCAGCACTGCTGAGCCTCACCTGCCCATCATGGGAGCAAGGCAGAGATAGCGGAGCAGGCCTGATGTCAGTCTGTGTTTCTGTGTCCGAGGACTCTGTGCTCATGCTGAAACTAGACTGTCTGAGAATACTGCCAAGGGGCATGTGCCCACTCGTGTCTAGCAGGAAGTTGAGGTCCGTCTGGGTCTGGGTGTCAAACATCTCAAGCTCCAGATCATTTGGTTGCACCCTTGTTCCAACCTCACTGTTGTGCCCATTACCAAGGTTGTCAAAGAGCAGGAAGTCAGTCTGTGTCTCAATGTCCAGGAGTTCCAAAGTCGTCTCTGTGTTCAGACTGTTCAAGCCACTTTCTTCTGTCTGAGTCTGAATGTGTGTTGCATTAAGGAACTCCTCAAAGTCAAAGTCAATACCGGTGTGATGCGATTCATGCGCAGCAACTAAACCTGAAGCACAGCTCGAAGCTGCCCCAGTTATGGTGTCAGAAAGTATATTCTCAAGGTCACGGAAGAGTATCATGGTCTGAGTCTGGTTGTCTGCAACTGTGTTTTGTTGCAAAATGTCAGTCTGGGCTCCAAAACACATGGATGCAGCAGTCTTGTCCTCAAAAAGCCCAGCTCCTGTGCTGGTCAGAGGATCTTCTAAACCACTGGTTCTGAAAGGCGCATCAGCCGTTGCGGTCTGAGTGGAGACACTGAGTGTATCAGTATCAAAAATATTTGTGCACATTGCTTGGTCCATCGGGCTTTCATGCACCGGGGCTGCAGAACAGCTCGTTTGTGTTTCTCGGGTCACGTTAAAGGATGAGAAACCGAAAACATCTGTCTGTGCCCCAATGGAAAGAGTGGCTTTGATTCGTGAAGGTAGCGTCTGGGTTTGCACACTAATAGGCAGCTGAATCTGAGCGCTTACACTGATGTCTGTCTGAGAGCAAGAGGACACTGAAGCCTCACAGCAGGGGGAAACAGTCGCTGGTCCAACATCCATCCCTTTGTTGAGGTATGATATGTCAGTTTGAATGTTTGTTGAAGTGCTTTTGTTTTTGCTTCCAAGATCAATCATTGGATATCCCACAGAGACTTGACTCTCAAGATTGACCTGTACTCCTGTGCTAATAGTTTCTGGGACCGATGTTGGAACAGGAAAGGTCTCTTTGAAAGTTTTATTGTTCAGATCAGGCACGACTGTGCCGACCGACGGTGACAAAATATGCACAGTGTTTACAGACCCTTGTGCATCCACAGACAAGAGCAACAACCTCAAGGCACTACTTTCTGCAGAAGGGAGGAGAACAGGCAGGTGGGTGAACTGCATAACAGGAACGTTGACTAGGGCCACTTTAGGCTTTGGGAGAAGGAGTTTCTGGATGTTTCTAGGGTTGTCAGTGTTGTGCTGTTCTCTGTCTGGGGCTTCAGAGACTAGTATGGTAGAGAATGCTCCTTCAGTGAGCTTGTTCTTAGAGTCTGGACTTTCATTTATTTGTTCTTCAGGCATAACATTTGTTACACTGCATGACGATCTTTCCATCTTCCTCTTTTTCACAGGTGGATACCTATAAAAACAAATACTGACACTCTAAGCATTTTAATAAGACATACTATGATTAACAACCCAAAACTAGGACATAATGTTTATTAATAAAACAATCAGTGGCTGTCCTAACCCACATAATGTCCTAGATAAGGTCAGACAGGATATCCACTAGAAAGATGATTAGTATCATGTTTTAAGCAAGGTGGATATCATACCATCCTTTTTCATGTTTTCCCAATACAAAATATGCCACCACTAAAACACAGTTGTTATTTGCCAGGTAAACTGAGTACCTGTGCTCCTTGGGAACCTCGTGGCCTGTTCTGTAGATATGAGACAACAGTGCTGCTCTACTGGCATAAGGACAACCACAAGTACAGCTGTATGTCCTCCCACAATCCTCCGCATGTCTCCGCAGGTCCCACTCAGTACTGTAGCCATTACTGCACTTCAAACACTTGTGCTTCTTTTCTGCATGCATCTTCATAAAGTGCTACGCCAATAGTAAGATTAGGAAACATGTTAGTAAGCAGTTGTTTTCCAAGCAGGACATAAAATATATATCCAGTCATAGAAAAGAATAAAAATGAAACTGTGTCAGTTTACTGAAGGTAAGGCTGGGCGATAAACAATATCAGTAACACTTTACAATACGGTTCATTAGTTAAACATTAGTTATAACATGAACTAGCCATGAGCAATACATTTGTTACTGTATTTTCTAATCTTCGTTAACATTAGTTCATGAAAATACAGTTGGTCATTGTTTGTTCATTTTAGTTCATGGAGTAATGCATTAGTAAATGTTGAAATTAATATTAACAAACATTAAAAAAAGCTGTATAAGTGCAGTTCATTATTATTTCATGTTAACTAATGTTTACTAATGAACCTTATTGTTAAGTGTTACCACAATATCAAATCGAGATCGCAAAAAAAACAAACAAAACATCATTAATGATGATAAGCTCTGGAGGTAATGAGCTCATGATGATGATGTCTTAAGGTAGGTTTATTTCTTGCTGTAAGGCGGAAGAGAGGATCAGTTCATGTACGCTTGATCTATGCTGCTGCTTGAACTTAGACGGTTACAGCAATCTGTTTTGCCGTATTAAAGAGCACCAAAACAATATTTTTTTCGGGGGGGGGGGTCCGTAATAAGACTCACAGAATTTTAAACTTGAGACTTTGCTTCATATTAAAAATAGCAAAGCTTTTTATGATTATAGGATAGCATAGCATGTGTGCTATAAATGTATAAATGCTGATGTTCACGCATCAGCAGCACAGTGCAGCACAGTACAGCACAACAGCACGGACTAATAAAAGATTTCAGATTTAAGAAATCATATCATTACAAATTAAAATAGAGAAATTACTACTGTCAATCCACAGCTAGTGTGCATACAAATGTTTAAGTGTAAGCGTGCATGAAATAAACGCTGAATAAAACGTGCCATTGGAGAATACACTAATTAAACTTCTGTTTCAGCCACTGATTTCGGCCTTTCAAAATCATTTCAGCCTGAAACCGAAAACAGCTGTTTTGGCCAAAACTTTTCAGTAGCCGAAATTATGGTTCATTCCTACTTTATGTGGTTAAAAACACTAAACGAAGGTCAGTGTGAAAAAAAGAACCAAAAAACAAAACATGCAAGCTCTTGAAACACATTTTAAGTTGAACTTCTTTTAAATTCCATCCCAATGACAACTGTGAGAGTACGCAAATTCAGTTGTTAATCATATCGCCCAGCCCTAACTTATAAGTTACAATGAGAAAATAAAGAAACATGCTTTAAACAGTACCTGTTTAACAAGCGAAAACTGAGAAAAGGGCCTGTTTGGTCCTCTTGGGCAGCCTTCTATTGGGCAACAGTAGAGCTTTTGTGAATCCTTAATGTCCTTTCTAACTGTAGGGTTGACCAGACCCTCCTGAAATCAAAATAAAAATAATGAGAAACGACTTTAAAAGATGACAAAGACAAGGATATTGCTTCTTGTATCAGTGGCAAGAAAACATCTTTGTTACATATGTAACCTTTATTCCCTCATAGGTAGGGTCATAGGTACTTAATGCTGCATCAGTAGCTGACGCTATGGGAATATGAGATACACACATCCAAAAAAGCCATTGCATTCACCCTGAGGAAAATACAAAGCAAGTCACCAAACACAATGAAATCCAAAACATGGAGAGAAAAAATAAATATCTAATTCTGAAAAAAACAAAAAAAACAATTAGGTACAGGGAGATGCCTGTTCTCCTGCCCTCTTTTCTGAAGAGACATGGTCACTTTATATGAAAAGATTTAATCTAAGCTTTTATTCACATATAAACATTCATCAACTCACACATTAGTTGTGGTAAATGGAAGCTCAAGCGTGTTTGCTTGATGTGCGAGAACCAATGAGGTTTCTTTTATTTATTGTATATCTGAAGGTACTTTTATGAATGCATTTATATTACTGTATTTCTCCTTTATTTTACCTTATTTTTTAAAGCACTTTGAGATTTAACGTTTAAAAATGCTATAGAAAAAGTTTTATTATTATTTTTATTGTTGTTGTTCTTGTGCATCAAAGCAATTAATGTTGAGCTTCTGTTTATGTTCACCGATCAATGTTTCTATGTTAAAACCAAAATTCAATCTGTTCTTTGGAAAATTTGGACTAAACCGCTCAATTCATATGCATTAGTTTTACTACCTTTTTGAAACATCAAAATGGTAGTTGCATGGAGGGTTTCTCTCAGATTTCACTAAAAATAACTTCATTTGTGTTCCGAAGATGAAAGAAAGTCTTACAGGTTTGGAATGACGTGAAGGTGAGTAATTAATGACAGAATTTTCATTTTTGGGTGAACTATTACCCAGCTATTAATAAACAATAAAATAATTATGGATGAACTACAGTAGTAGCCAAAATTGATGTCCGAAAGTTATATTTTTTTTAATGACCTCAAAAGTTTGATTAAAAAAAACAACTGACAACTGTTTCATTAATCAAATAAAATGAAACTCTGCAATCTGCTTACAAACTCTTTAACAATTTTTTAATAATATTTGAATAAAGAATGAAGATGTACATTTTTCGAGGCCTGACCACTTTTGGCCACTACTGTATTCCTTTAATACTTTTCAGTCTGAACGGTCAGATCAGATTTTATGGGTTTCGAGTCATGTTGCACTTGCAACAAGGAGACAAACTGTGCACTGCTTTCCCTTGCTGCACTACAAATAGACAGCAAATCTCTTTGTAGCTTGTGTTTATTAAATGGCCGAAAATTCCCCAGGATAATTGTCATTGAGTGTAAAACACAAAACTAGTGCATGTTACATAGCTTTGTGTTTAAAGAAGGATAAAACATTTGGCTCTAACTGATTTTGGAATCAGAAAAAAAATTAAGAAAATGCTTAAGTTATATTAATCCTGTCTTCCACCCGCCTTACAAAAAACATTTACTTCTAATACATGTCACAGTAACAGTTCAGTAGGCCTAAATCAAATACTATGCATTTTAGTTGACACACGAAAAACAATTACAATAAATAGACTGAAGAACAGAAAAGAGAACTCTGTTTGAGTGAAATAAGACAAAACCTGTACAATTGAAGCATACTTAAAGCAAAAACATTACATAGCACATTTATAATGGTGATAATTTGGTATTGTAACGTTACCTTAACTCTGTGCGACTTGACTAGATGCATGTTGAGTGCTGGTGTGTTAGGCAGAATCTTCCCACACCCTTCAACCGTACAGAGGATGTTGGTCCGCACTTCTTTGGTGAGCTCTGTTATGGAGGGTTTAATAATCTCTCTGTCTTGTAAAGGCAGCTTTTCGCTGCATTTTTGCCTTTTGTGACGGCTATCATTGTTGACTGTTGAAGCAGCCATGATTCAACACACTACAACGCGCACATTCACTTCCGGTACACGTCGCATAGCAACCAACTCACTACAGACAGTCCACACTTTCACTTCCGGAAGATGATTAGAAACCAAGCACATGCATCGCAATGCAAATGTAGCGCTGGGTGTATTAATTTATTGTATTATTATTTTCTCTATAAATTAAGTAGCTGCTAACAAACAAACGCTCATCGACTGCCTTCCCGGGTTCTTTTCGCAACCAGCGAAGAACTGTGACTGTTTGTCGGGTTAAAACAAGCATGTCGTCGGCGTCTGTTGGAGTTGGTCAGTCTGTTTTCACCCGACTGAACATGTTTAATCGGCGTTTGTTGGGTCGTGGAATGTCTAAGTACTGTGGTATGGTTTTCCAACAAACTCTGACGTAATCTGACCGTTGCCATGACGATGAGGCAAGTCCCCAGCAGACTGCAGTTTGTCCGGCGCCTCACGTACACACAACAAAGCACTAACAACGCGGGTTCCAATCCGCCTTTTGCATTTGTTTTCCATAAAAATTAAAGTAATATTCTAAAATTGGAAATAAACTGCGAACGAGAGTTTAATAATAGTAAAAGTGTTTATTTGGTATTGTTAGGGGAAGGTGTACGGAGGGTTTTAATCATGGCCATCGGCAGCAAAAAAATGTGGATGGGTCCAACAAATTGTGACTGGATGATGATTTTGTTCTTTGTTTTGATAAAATTTTAGGCAAAACATTGTTTTTCTTAATAGGACACTAAATAAAATAGGAACTAAATTTGGGACTATCCCGTAAAAATTGGATATCTGGTCACTTCCCAGCACATGTGCTTCTTTGGGACCCATATGGGGCCATTGCGGGCAGCCCACTGTGGGCCCAGATACCGGCGTGAAATGCGGGGCACGTGTGGGCCCCACACTATGGGGCCAAGGTGGGGCGCCAGTGGGACAGCCCAAAGTGTGGGCTGGCCCACACGGGTCCCCATTGGGGCCAATTGTGGGCCCACAGCAAGCCCATTAAGGGCCCGTGTGGGGCCATTGCGGGCAGCCCACTGTGGGTTCAGAAACCGGTGTGAAATGCGGGGCACGTGTGGGCCCCACACTATGGGGCCCCAGTGGGACAGCCCACACTAAGCAGAGTGGGCCTGCTTGGGGCTAATTGTGGGCCCACAGTATCCCACATTGTAGGGAAAGTGTGGGCACACTGTGGGTATGTACATGCTTTGTGGTTCTGTGCCCCAGTTGTCCACAGAATACACTTTCCCGAAAATCTGTGCTGGGCCATTGTAGCTTGGTTCTACTTTATACCTGCAGAATACCACAATTACTATTAATTCATACTCATAACAATTGCACTTGTTAAAAGTAGCAGTAATAAACAGAGGGTCATGGTTTTTAAAATAATTTATTAAACAACATTAATATAATAATACATTGAGATTGTTTTATCCAGAAATAAAAACAGCAATAATTTATTATTGAACAGAAGTATATAATTTAGGTAAAAGGTAAAAGTAAATTAAAAATCAATCTCCTCAGGGGCACCAGCAGGAATTTCCCTCACTGCTTTTCTGGCTCTTCCTTGCCGTCCCCCATCTCTGTCTCTTGCATTACATAGCCATGTTTTTATAGAGGCTTCCACTTCACATAAAGTGGTTTGGCTGCTTTTTGTCACAGCATCTAGAAAAAATACAATTGAAATACAAATGTTAAAAACAGAATAAGGGTTGTTTTCATTTCAACCTCAGAAAGTTTCCCAATGTACTGAGAATCTTTTGAGGCACTCAGGAACTAAACCTGCATTTTGATTTGGGGAACTGAGAATAGTTTGTTTTTTGGGCTAGAAAAAATGAGATTAATGGATCAGCATTGAGAGTACAGTGAATGAGTGAAATAATATGTTACCAACTAATTATTTATGTTTAAACAACATACAATACAGTTTGTAGTTGAAACAAAACCCTTGGAGCTGTCAAAGTCTCCAGGGTTATGCAAAGTGTGTCATCCAGTAGACATTTTGTTACGTATCTGGCGCCTGCTGGTTCCTGCTACTCCCCACCAGAGGTTACTGGTTTACCATTTCATTGCGCACACAGTTATACATCACTCTGGACTACATTTCCCATAATTCCCCATCTAGGAACCAATCACACACTCGCACCTGTTTCCCATCAGTGGACCCTTTTTAAGCTGCACCCAGACACATAACCAAGGCTGAGTTTTGTTTAGTTGTATGTTTTCTTTCTTCCTAGTTCCTAGCCTTGCCTTTGTTCCATGTTCCATGTTCTAGTTCCTAGCCTGGCCTTGTTTTTGACCTGGACTGTTTAACCCTTGTTTGATGATCGTTTGCTGTCTGCCTTGACCATTGGCTGTGGCTTGGATTACTCTTCTGCCTTGCCCTTATGTTTCTGTTTGCTGGTGTTTGATCCTTGCCTGTACGACTACGCTCATTCTAATAAAGCCTTCGTTTGAATCTACCCCTTGTTGTCATGACTCCCAACGTTACACATTTGCTGACAAATAAATGAGGATATCTGGATAACATGGAGATAGATTAATTGTTTATTTATCCTGATTTCCTTCCCATTTCCTCTTTTTATTACAGCTACGGTACAGAGCGCTTTCTTTGTTTAATTATGTTTTCTTCTTCAGAAGAGTGGCTCTGATCAGGGTAGCGTGAGTTTGGTCTGTTGTAGTGATTCAGAATAAGAGAAAAACATGGTTTGGAAGATGGATTCATAATGTACTCACTCAAATTTTTTCACAATTTTTTTTCTCTGAAAAAGTCACATAGTGAATCATTAATGCTAGGTGTTTGTAATCTGAAATTTCACACTCTACATTCCTACCCTGGGTGCTTCTTACACCTGTGTAAAGTTTTATATAAGTTACAATGTAAAAACAAAGAAACTCACTTCCTTTTCCGATTAAACTTTCCTAGCATGCTGTCATTTTCCGAATTGAGACAAGAGGATGTCTCAGCCTTTTTAGCCTTCTGTCTGGCTTTCTCATAATTTGCTACAGAACAAGAAATATACATACATTTCAGGACTGTGAACTATGATGAGCTAAACATTTGTCATCACATTTCTACAAATTAAAAATTCTTAAGGCACCCTTAGGAATACCAGGTAAAACTAAATATTAAAAGCTTTTACCTTTGTTAGACTTTCAACAAATGGTCACAAGGTTCACACAACACATCTATGATTGATGAATTACAGCTGTCTCTTTGACTTCTAAAGATACACAAATGCTTTTTATAAAGAACAGATTTAAATCTTGTGTAATTTTTAGCCTAATTTAGCTTTTATTGACATGAACACTGATCAATGACCTTACTGGTTCAAGCAAATCAAGCATCCAGATTTGAGTTTCAATTTTCAACATATTTTTTTGCGCTTAGTGTTTATAGCAATATAAAGTGGGTGCTTTTCAATACTCAAGTTGATGCTTCCTCGTTTCCTTGGTCTTCCGTTCTGGAGCCTGTGACCCAGAAATCGATCAAAGTTAGCCATCTTGAAGGACATCTCAGTTGTCTAATTGTACTGTGAGGAGATGAGGAGCGAGGAAGCTTCCAGAGGAGCTATGTACGAGGATACACAGATGTATCCTATGCGAAAGTCTTTTTTTTGACAGATGTGACAGGGGAAAGATAGATTCAGCTGTAGGAGCGAGGAAACGAGGAAGCTTCAATTTGAGTATTGAGAAGCACCCCTGGTTTACACTCTTGGATTCATTTGGATTACTTTATGTTTTTATGTACTTATTTCTTTAAAATGTTGATTATATAGACTTTTAATGGATTTACAAAAATATCAGGCAAGAGTTAATACATCTTAATTTATGTACTGAAGATGAGCAAAAGTATTATGGGTTTGGAATGACAAGAGTGAGAAAATGAACGGTCCCTTTAAAGGGACATAACGTGAAAGCAAATTCTTTCGGTAACACTTTAGAATAGTGATCCTTCATTAATGAACAACAATACAGGAACAAAAAAAGAGTAATGCATTATTAACACCCTAGTAATTATTAACTAACAAGAAACTCTGATTGATGTATTAGTAAGTAAAGTTAAAGTAAGTTGAAAGTGGTAGTTCACTATTAGCTAATCAGTAACTGCTGTTTTTTTTCATACCTCATAGAGAACTAAGAACTATTATCCAGTAGTCAACGTTTGAAGTGGATCAAAAAAGTTAGAGTAACATGCTAACTAATGAAGTCTTACTAAGTGTTACTGAACAATAACAAATAATCACATTTTCAATCATTATAGAGCATGTTGTAGTCCAGATTATAATATAAAAATGTTTAAGTTTAAAAAATAAATGGCTTAAAACCGTTTCCACTGAAAAGACTTAATAAGTATACTTAGAAATTGGACTTGCACTGGCTCTACTTCAAAAAAATTTAATGCTTAAATTATTGCACCTTAAATGTAATTTCTCAGTGAATGCACCTCAAATGTATATATTTTCTTAATTACTTACTTGTTTTGTAGAGGGAGCGCACATTGTATGTTTCCCAGTCAGCCTCTGGTTTTTTGTGTTGAAGCTGAGCTCTTTTTAATTAAACTGGGTGTTACGTCCTATGACATTTTTTTGTACTGATTTGGGGGCAGTTGTCTGTTTTTGTTTTTCTCTCCCTCTCCTGCGCTGCTGCTCTAACAGGTGCTGATTGCTGGCACCTGACGCTCGTTTCCCAGAATCAACCTACTAGAAACCAGCTACAAAGCAGTCAGGAATGGACAGAGAGGGCAGAGGATAGAGACAGAGCCACTTTTCTCCCCATGGACCTTCCCTACAGCCCCAGACATTTGTTGCCAGTTGATCTACTAGTTAATAGTTGCTGTAGATACTGAAACCTGTGATAGAGTTCTAAGTGATACTGCTGTTGTGCTTTTGCCTAAACGGTTAACGTCAACTCTCAATGTTGCTGACGCCATTCATAGTCTTTTTTATTTGTTTCTCTTTCTGTTAAATATTCTTTATTTGTAGGGAGGAGGGTGCCATTTTTTCTTTAATCCTTTTTCTCCTGTTTTTGGGTAAGTTATAGGGAGTTAAGGAAGTTTCTTTTGTCTTTTTGTTCCTTTTGTTTTTTTCATGATAGGTAAGTTAGTCTTAAAATTGAGTTTGTTGTGTTTTGTTTGTTATGTTGGCTATGCCCCCTCCTGAAGTCTTCTCTTTTTGTGTTTGTAACAGCATTCTTGATGATAATAATAATAAAACATTCTGCAATAATTCTCAGGTTGACAGAGTATTTAGTGCTGGGACTGGGAAAGGGAAGCTCCATGTGGTCTCACCTCTCATCTTTCTTTTTTTATTTTGTCACGTTTTCCTCGACCCCCTAGACCGAGTTGACATGGAGAACGTGACACTGGGAAATTTATAAGGTGGCCAATAGCAAGCATCCTCACCAGCCATCCACATACTGCTTACCACTTCCACCTCTCCCCATCGCAAGAAATCCACAACGTGGAAAAATGGTGAGCTCATCTTATGCATTAAAGAAAAGATAAGACAGAATTCATTAGAATGGTTAATACTGGATTACAAATGACAAACATGTAAAAGTAGAATTACTTCTGATAAATACTAACTTGCTTTTTAAATCAGTGTAGTTTGGCATCTTGTGTGGATACATGATCCAAGTCATTGAGATTTATGTACATTATTGTCGATTTAATCATTTGGTATTAAATTGACAGAATCACTTGAGTCATCATCAACATGCAGTAGAACTGAACTATTTCACGTGACAGACACAGAAGGGATCAAAAACAAGCAGGCGGAGTTCTAATATAAATGCAGCAGTGGGATTGCTGCCCACCCCAATCCAAGAGGAAGCAAAATATGTTTATATCAGAGAGCTTGTACAGTTTGACCTCTACAGCAAGCTCAGAAGCTGTGAAGATGCCAATATCTTGGGAGTTAATTGGCTCTGTGTACAGTGGGGCCAGATCCAAAAACCTTCTAACCAGAATGAAAGTTTCTTCTGTGGTGCTGTCATACAAGATGTTCTCAACCAAGCCAAGTTGTCCATCAATCTTTACGTAGTTGTCTCCCATCCTACATTTTATTGTAGCATTTTCAATTGTTGCCCTTTTGTACTGCAGTCTTGATGCACCGTCTGGCACTGTTGGGCCTTTTGAGTGCTTTCCACCTAGTTTTGGTTTATCTTGGTGGTAAGTGGACTTGTTCTTTGTGGGCTGCCTCTCTACAACACGTGTTATTTGCTGGAGAATGTGTTGTGGCTTTCTGACCTTTCTTTTAAGTTGGCCCAGGAAGTTTTCAAAACAAAATGCAGAAACACAGTCTAAGGGACCAATACCTCCTCACATCATCTGCAAGATGACACAGAGAGTGGACATTGTAGACCATCTCCTCAACCCCATACAAGGTCCTGAACTGTTCAAGGAAGTACCCAATCAGGTTATCTGCATAATCGCAGTAGTCGGTGCACAGGGTTGGAGAAAGCATCAAATAGATGCCGATGGACAGTGAAAGGAAGTTGTTGTAAAGAGGAGTTGGGAGAACATCTTTCAGTACTACTGGACCAGTGTACAGGAGAAACTGCCGAAAGTCTGTAGCTTTCCAGCGATCCAATTCAGAGTGTGACCTTGGCTTTCGTGCAAATTCAGAAGGTATGTACTTTGTTTCCACAAAAGACACCGATAACAAATGGATTGCTGTCAAAAGGAAATTTTCCTAGAATTGGCCAGAGTTGCTTCTGAGAGCTTTTAAACATGGGCAGCCCATCTATGTTCACCTGCAATTTAATCGTGTCAGTTTGTGACAGGAGTCCATCTCTGTTTTGGAGCATATGTTCCAATATTCCAAAATGGACATACTCCCCACCATCAATTGTTTTCACCTTATTTGAATGTGATGTTTTCATCAAAGTTCTTGAACATTTTGGGAGTGAGGGGATGTTTGTTTAAAATTTTAAGTAGGCTGTCAGCTGCATTTTGTGTCACACCAGACTCTACAACCCACTGACGCAGTTCATCTGGCAGGTCATCAAAGTTGCTAGTGTCATATGTGTCACTGAAAAAATCCTCTTCCTCACTGAAGTTGCTGTCATCGTCATCAATGTTGTTGTCTAGGTCAATGTTGTTGTCTGTGTTGTTCTCACAGGTCATGTCTTCGTCACATGATGGTTCATAATTTGGCAAAAGAGATTCTGTAGAACTAGCCACTTGGGTGTCAGTGTCTATATAACAAGTAAAAGCCAATCTATTTGTTCATCTTCATTTTTGTTTCGAAGATGAACGCAGGGTGAGTATGTGAGGATGAGTATGACAGAAATTTATTTTTGGGGGTAAGTAACCCTTTAATGTTGTTTGGAAATGTTGTTCTGCTATAATGTTTGTCCTACATGAGCTCCTAACTGAAATTGCCATGATTACTAAACCAATAAGATAGGATTCTGTCTTTTTCTGTAATATGCCACTAAGTTTTTTTTATAATTAATGCAAAACTGTTTTGCATCACTTATAAAACATAGAGAATAAAATTTTATAATACTTACTTTTTTGCCAATATGAGCCAAAGACAGACCACACAAGAAACAGAATCTAATACAAGAAAAATATAATAATGAAATGCAGTTACATGTGATTAAAAAAAAAAAAAAACAAGTTATTTACATTCTTAAGACAAACTAAATGTTAATATCAATAATCAATTACAAATTCACATGTAAATAAAAGAACTATTCCATTAATTTAATGTAAGCCATTACTTGCTGCATGACAGATTTTCAATTATATGCAAATATTGAGATAGTGGGAGAAACTTACACAGCAACAGTAAAAAAACTTTTTAAATGTTTATTTAGATACTGTTGACAAAGAAAAAACTAACTGAGCACCAAATCGGCATATCAGAATGATTTCAGGAGGATTATGTGAGACGGAAGTAATCAAATACATATTAAATACATTCAAATAAAACGTTATTTTAGCCCTTGTGCAGTCTTTGTTTGGGAAGTACACTCTACAGACACCAGGCAACAAAATGTAATTTTGTAACAAAATAATTGTTTTTCTTAAAACAAATGTAATTTTACTCTGTTTGTTAATGTTTTTGGAGGATTTATTAAATCTTTTAAATTTATATAAATAAATTAAATATTTTTTTAAATAGGTTTTTATACAAAATATACATTTAAAAAATGTATTTAGATACTACTTATAGTACATTTGAACCCGTAATGTACTACAAGTGGTAACTAAATATATTTTTTAAATACAGAGATAGTACATTAAAGGCACATTTTAGTTCATATTTCATGGTGTCTCAAAAAAGCACAGTTGAGTACACTAAGATGTTCTTAAGATGATATTAAGAAGTACTAAAGATTAATTTTTAGCATATTAAGTACAAAAATTAGTGCACGAAAATAGAGCACTTTAAGTATATTATAGAAATTTACTTTTTTTTTCACCTGGGGTGGCCTCGACAAAAATAAGTGAACTGAATATGTCCCTTCCTGGTCACTGTAGTTTGTACATTATTTTTGATACTATAAATGCAGCCTTGGTGCACACAAGAGACCTCTTTTGAAATAAATATAAATATAAAAATCAGAAACATTCCAAACTTTTGGCTGCGAATGTGTTTGTACAGTTGTAGCCAAAAGTTTTGAGAATTACATAAATATTAGTTTTCACAAAGTTTGCTGCTAAACTGCTTTTAGATCTTTGTTTCAGTTGTTTCTGTGATGTACTGAAATATAATTACAAGCACTTCATATGTTTCGATGGCTTTTATCGACAATTACATGACATTTATGCAAAGAGTCAGTATTTGCAATGTTGGCCGTTCTTTTTCAGGACCTCTGCAATTCGACTGGGCATGCTCTCAATCAACTTCTGGGCCATATCCTGACTGATAGCAACCCATTCTTTCATAATCACTTCTTGGAGTTTGTCAGAATTAGTGGGTTTTTGTTTGCCCACCCGCCTCTTGAGGATTGACCACAAGTTCTCAATGGGATTAAGATCTGGGGAGTTTCCAAGCCATGGACCCAAAATTTCAATGTTCTGGTCCCCGAGCCACTTAGTTATCACTTTTGCCTTATGGCACGGTGCTCCATCGTGCTGGAAAATGCATTGTTCTTCACCAAACTGTTGTTGGATTGTTGGAAGAAGTTGCTATTGGAGGGTGTTTTGGTACCATTCTTTATTCATGGCTGTGTTTTTGGGCAGAATTGTGAGTGAGCCCACTCCCTTGGATGTCATGAATGGTCTCAGGATGCTTTACAGTTGGCATGACACAGGACTGATGGTAGCGCTCACCTTTTCTTCTCCTGACAAGCCTTTTTCCAGATGCCCCAAACAATCGGAAAGGGGCTTCATTGGAGAATATAACTTTGCCCCAGTCCTCAGCAGTCCATTCACGATACTTTCTGCAGAAGATCAATCTGTCCCTGATGTTTTTTTTGGAGAGAAGTGGCTTCTTTGCTGCCCTTCTTGACACCAGGCCATCTTCCGAAAGTCTTCGCCTCATTGTGCGTGCAGATGCGCTCACACCTGCTTGCTGCCATTCCTGAGCAAGCTCTGCACTGGTGGCACTCCGATCCCGCAGCTGAATCCTCTTTAGGAGACGATCCTGGCACTTGCTGGACTTTCTTGGACGCCCTGAAGCCTTCTTTACAAGAATTGAACCTCTTTCTTTGAAGTTGCTGATGATCCTATAAATTGTTGATTTAGGTGCAATCTTAGTAGCCACAATATCCTTGCCTGTGAAGCCATTTTTATGCAACTGATGGCTGCACACGTTTCTTTGCAGGTCACCATGGTTAACAATTGAAGAACAATGATTTCAAGCATCACCCTCCTTTTAACATGTCAAGTCTGCCATTCTAACCCAATCAGCCTGACATAATGATCTCCAGCCTTGTGCTCGTCAACATTCTCACCTGAGTTAACAAGATGATTACTGAAATGATCTCAGCAGGTCCTTTAATGACAGCAATGAAATGCAGTGGAAAGGTTTTTTTGGGATTAAGTTAATTTTCATGGCAAACAAGGACTATGCAATTCATCTGATCACTCTTCATAACATTCTGGAGTATATGCAAATTGCTATTATAAAAACTTAAGCAGCAACTTTTCCAATTTCCAATATTTATGTAATTCTCAAAACTTTTGGCCACGACTGTATACCAGCCCAAATGGTAAATAAAAAGTGCTGGATGCAAGATTTTCTAAAAGATATGTCCCTTTAATTTAAGGTATTACTGATGACTATAGCTTGCTGCACAAAGCTGTGATTGATCTGAATGCAAATATTGGAAAGTGTCTGACACTCATCTTTGCTACCTGGGAAGAGTCTTTACAGGGTGTGGGCCGCAGTGTGTGGACCAGTTTTGGGCCGTGGAGCCAGGCAGAACTAGGCCCGAATTGAAGCAAGGATGTGGCACAGAAGTGGGCCAGACAAATTTTTCTATCTGTTTATGACTTGCTCGTGTTAAGTACAGAAATATACAAATTCCTCCAGTCAGTTCGGCCGTCGACAGGTATACAAGTGTCAATTATGCAAATGTTGCGTTTTATTGCAACAAAAATATGTAACTTGCATAACATTTCTGGCCTATTCTGTTGGAGAAGTGTGAGACATTGCTTCGTAATTATGTATTTGATAAAGTACTCTGTCTATTGTGTTGTATTTTTCTGCATGCTGTTGTAATGTTGCTTAAAACACTTTATGTCCCACTGTAGATCTGTGAATTAATGGGAATCAGCGTCCAAATGGACCTGTTAGACTTTCTAACTAATGAGCAGTTGCTACTTTTTCTTCACCGCAAGAAGACAGAGATTTCGTGCATAGAACAACACGCATTTCTCATTCAGCTGTAAGTGGATGTGCTATGTCAGTGCCTTGTTTTTGGCAACTGTACAGTAATAATAATATGTTTATGTAAATAAAAGTTACTACAATGGTACTTTTTTGTTTGAAAGTTTGGTGTTTGTAAGGGTTTTTTTTTTTAAGAAATTGATAATTAAACACTGCAGATTTACCTAATTCATTTCATTACTGTGCAGTTAAAGCACAGTGAAATTTGACCATACTTATATTTTCCTTTATGTCTTTGTCTCTCTGTCTTGTCTGTAGAAGGTGAAAATTTTCTTTCATATATATATATATATATATATATGTAGTGTAATATAATTTAAGATATTAAAATATTTGGTTGTTGTATTTATTACTTAATATTTCAATGTTTATGCATCTGACAATATACAATATTTATGAATATAAATATACATGCACAAATTACATTTTTAGTGGCATTTTGTCTACTATGTCATCCATATATAAGCATCATTGTTTTGAACGATTTCTTACTTAAGGTGCAATCACAAAATCCAGCCATTTCAGTAGGAATCCACGCGATCGGGAATCTGATGTGAGGATGAAAATTTCCCTATGCAGATTTCGCTCTAGTTGGTCACGTGAATTCACTGCATTGACATCGCTACACTAGTAATGGACAGTAAACGCATTTTGCCCTGCAAAATTTTTTAAAAGTGTTAGGGAAAATGCACCTTTTCCTGTTTGAAATAATATTAGGTTGTAAAACTTATAGCCTATACAAGTCATGTGCTTCTAATACAAAGCAACGGAAGTACAATATCTAAGTTTAAAACGTGTGGGTAAATTATGTAGCTACATTAAATACAGCAGACCCCTCAAATATGTGTTACTCTGAGCAATGTATGAAACTTGTATTGTGAGCACTTCCTATGTCTTTTTGCCTCTGCATGAAGAATCACTTGTTTGTTTCCTCACTTGTCGCTTTGGATAAAAGCGTCTGCTAAATGATTAAATGTAAATGTAAATAAATGTGTGATTTGACATCACTTCCCTTCTCATTGTTTCAGAAGCATCTTCAGTCTCCACCAATGGAGAGGAGAAAGAGGAAATGTACCCCAAAAGTACTTTGTCTCTCTCTGTAAAATGTCAGGTTTTGTTTTTCCTTTGACATTAAGTGGCTATGTTCCTTCCTGCAGAGCATGAAAGAGCTGTTTCCTGTCAGCTCAGCCGAGAGCTCCAGCACAGATGAGCACCGATCCTCCACGCTCATTCACACGCTCTCTGCTGTCTGTCTCAATGCAGCGATTTTTTTTTTTTTTTTTTTTTTTTTTTTTTAAGTTATAAGGGGCTTATATTCTTCATAATCAAGCATTAAAACCTCCAACTCCGTCTCGCTGAAATGTCGCACGCCTTTTTTCTCCACGCATTTCCATGGTGACTCCTGAAATCGGCGATCCATTGAAAATGCCTTCATGTACTCGCCATCCGCGCGCATTAACTCTCGGTTACCAATAGGAGGTTGATTGAATTAACTCCTCACAGGTGTTTTGTAACCAACACACCCAGAGTAAGCAAGTTTTGGGTTAATCAACCGAGAGTTCGGGGTATATGTGACGGTAAGTTAACCTTCCTTTCTGGAATATCCCCCTGCTTGTCTTTTTTCTGTTTTTGTTGTTTCTTTTCTTTCAGTGATTCTGCTTGTTAACAGCAGGTGTTCATCACTAATTCTCAATTATCACTTAATTGTCTCATTAACTTCAGCACTGCTTCAGTGTTACTCTAATACTCTGTAGTGTGGACACAATCAAGTGTTCATTTAAAACTGAAGATTTTGCTGTGGGGTTTAAAGGGTTAATTAAACAGAAAGGGGAGGTGGTCACACATCACATGAATCACTTTATAGAACAGTACAGTCATATAGTTTGTTGAAGTATAATATACCCTATAATTGTAGAAAACTAAAAAGTACAGTATTGGGTCAAGTAATTAGTTTACATTACTATAGTTGTTAAATTACTACAGCAACTATACAATTACCACAACAAATTAATTCAAGTACTTTACTATAGTATGGCTCAAAAACACTAAGTTATAGTATTTATTAGAAATTACTATATTATTTTTTTCATGTTTGACCCGTTAGATTCTGTGACTCTATAGATTGATCAATATCAAACTATGAAAAATATCATATATATATTTTTTTTCGTAGTTTATATATATAGGTGCAGGTCATATAATTAGAATATCATCAAAAAGTTGATTTATTTCACTAATTCCATTCAAAAAGTGAAACTTGTATATTATATTCATTCATTACACACAGTCTGATATACTTCAAATGTTTATTTCTTTTAATTTTGATGGTTATAACTGACAACTAAGGAAAATCCCAAATTCAGTATCTCAGAAAATTAGAATATTACTAAACCAATACTACTAGACCAACACAAAGAAAGGATTTTAAGAAATCTTGGCCAACTGAAAAGTATGAGCATAAACAACACTCAATACTTAGTTGGGGCTCCTTTAGCCTGAATTACTGCAGCAATGCGGCGTGGCATGGAGTCGATCAGTCTGTGGCACTGCTCAGGTGTTATGAGAGCCCAGGTTGCTCTGATAGTGGCCTTCAGCTCTTCTGGATTGTTGGGTCTGGCATTTTCCTTAGTTGTCAGTTATATAATATATAACAAACAAATGTGTGCGTGTGTGTGTCTGAATGCAGAACAGGAACAGGCTGTCTGTTGTAACTTAAACAAGATAAAGAGCACAGTTGAACATCTGAACATAACTTTTTAGAACTATGTACAGTCTGGTTGAGCTGTCTAGTACATGGATAAGTCGATGGAATCTAGGTAATGTCTATCCATTTAAACTCAAAAGGAGTGGCAATCCCATTTGATTTCTGGTGACATCTTTATGCAGTGTACTAAAAACTAAAATAAATCAATTTTGACAGTCGTTTCCCTGTGGTACTCTCAAACCAAAATTTAATTAAATTTTACAGTTGTTTTGTTTGAATTAAGTTGATAAATTATTCCGGTAACACTTTTTTTTAGAGTATCATTGTTATACATATTACATTTAGTTACTGTAGTAATAACTCAAAATTATGCATAATTACATGCAATTAACCCTAAACCAAACTCTCATCCTAACCCTATAGTAAGTGTAGTTAATTGTTATTACTCAGTACTTAAATGTATAAATACACTGTAACACAGACATCTTAAAATAAAATGTAACCATTATTCTTTGATTTTATAGCATTTCTAGCGTTCCTCTATTAGTTTATTCTATTACAGGGATACTCCTCCCAAAAATGAATATTCTCTCATTATTTACTCACCCATCATGCCATCCCAGATGTATATGACTTTCTTCAGATGAACACCAAGACTTTTAGACAAACAATTCACCCTTGTGAGTCCATATAATTTGAGATATAGTAACCCAAATGTTGACGCTTCATCAACCACACAAAGCAAACACAACAGTATGACCTAAGCAAACGGATGTGTCAATGTCCTCTGAACTGAAATGATGTATAATAACAATAATGTTTAACAATACTTGTAAAAAAAAAAAAAGAAAATTGCTTCCAGTGTCATTTTCATGTTCAATAAAGTTTCATTAGCACGGTGCAAAGATCATGCGAGAAGGGAAACAGAGAACCATCAGGTCTTGCTTGACAACTTGCTGATGTTTATGTCAAGTGTCAACTCATGAAAGCGATAGTTGGCCAGAAAAAAAAAAAGGTTTATCATTAAAGTTTAAAATATTTTCATCACACACTGATCATGTCCCTTCAGAATTCATTGATTCATCCTCTAGTTGCATAGCTTATCGTGATTGCTTTTTGTGGTTTTTGAAGCATCGACCTTTGGGTTACTATATGAAGTATATGGACTGACAGAGATAAAAAAAGAAAGAAAAGAAAAAAAAGTATACTGGCTTGAGGGTAAATAATGAGAGAAATTTCATTTTGGAGTGGAGTATCTCTTTAATTTGACCAAAAAAAAAAATGTGTTGACGGGTTATTGGGGTAATTTTCATTTTAAAGTAAACTTATCCTTTAATGTCTGATTTTGTATCAACTATTTTTTGCAATTGCGCCTTGATTATTACTAAACTCAGATAGGTATAATATTAAAAGAACTTATTACAAAACAAATATATATACATATATATTTTTTTAATCAAAAACTTTATTTAAAACCATGCTGAAAATGACATTAAAAATAATACATGCTGTATTTCCAAGGTTAATTGTAATTGTAAAAAAAAAAAAAAAATCATACTCCCCTTGTTGTTCATTACAGACTCAGGGACATTACTGATGACGCCAAGACTATAGACATGGCTACTCTAATGTTATCATCTTTACAAGACGCAGGTTGCACAATATATTCTCATGTATGCACAACCTAGTTGAACTGATTTTATTCTGCAACGTCAGTTGTCATCAGGCTCTCTGTGCTGATGCTTGGCTGGAAACACTAGGGCCTTTGTCTGTGATAACAAAATAATTCCTTCCTCTCTGAGTGATGGCAGACAATAGCGGAGTAACAGGACCTTCAGCCATGCCTGCCAAAAGAAATATAAAAAAAATACTTTATTGACTGCAGAGAAGGAGAAAACAAGTAACTAGGTTCTAAAGTTCTAAAGAATATTCAGAAAGCTGTTTGCCACAGAAATTACATACCTCAGCTTTTAGAAAACTCAGGTAAATTATAAGTATTTATATAGGTTAGTGCAATATTATAAAGTTACAATAACAAATGACATTAGTCACATTACCCAGTTTCATTTCAGCAGTTCACATGAGGACAGTGACTCACGTAGCACCTAACGTGTATCCTTGTGCATACATGAAAGTTCAGATTTGATAAATGCACAAAAAATAATTGAATGTTGCCTTTGGCATACCAAAAACACTTGCTTGATATTCAGCAGTGTTTTTAGTATGCCTGCATTGGCGCCGTTGTATGTGAACTGAGCTGAGCTGGATGATTACATCACTGTTTTCTCCAGTGCTGATATACATAAATTAACTAGACTAATAACTATTGATCTTTGCAATTAGAATGAATCAATAATATATAGAATAAGCTGCACAATGACACCATTGTCTTTGCGAGCTGCTGTGCAGCCAAAAATTATTTGCCAATTATTACTGTAAAGCTGCTTTGCCACAATTTGCATTGTAAAAAGCGCTATATAAGTAAAGGTGACTTGACTTGACTTAAAGTTTGGGTATGACTGAGAAGCATGGGCAATGTCAGACAACGACACCTTGATAATGGAAAATGAAACGCACTTTGTGCTTAAGTTTTCAAATAACATCTTAAAGCCACTATCAAATGAGTCCTGCCTCTACTCTGTACTATACAACAGAAGAGACTTGTCTTCAGTCAAGGGAAAAGGGTTTTGATGCCTCTCACCTGAAGCGACACAGTGGCGTAAGGACTCTAACAGACTGCTGCTTGAGAACTTGACCTCCCCTCTGAAGAACTCCTCTTTTTCACTGAGGGCGTAGTTGCCATTTCCTCTGTACCTTGTCTCAAGCTGAGAGAAAACAGAGGATCCATGTACTAAAGTCCATTTATAAATGTCAAAAAGCTTGTTTAGGTGAAATATATGTAATTATATGATACACTCAACTGATATTCAATCTAAAGGTGGTTATATGAGATCAGAGGTTTTCACACTCACTTTATACACAGCCGTTTCTAGCTTTGGTATAGGGCCGTGTCCAAACACCTCACAGGCCATCTGATGTCTTGTCTCTTCATGTTCTCTGTGTTCCTTTCCAATACAGGGGTCTATAAAAATACCAGCAAAAACGAACAAAACTGTATATAGATTACTTATAATTAAGTTGAAGGACATATCATGCCTATTCACCCACTGAACATAATTTAACAGTATAGCATAGAACTGTGATGAATTCAAATGGAAATGTAATGTTAGCTGCTCAACATTAAGAACACTACTGATTCTTGTGCATGAAAAATACATAAATATAAAAACATGTACATACGTGAAGGAAGACTGTTTCTTTCTTGTAGGATCCTTGAATGAGCATTTGGAAACTCCTATCAAGAAAAAACAAAATAAAAAACAACAACAGTATTTATCAAATAGGTTTAGCCTTTATGTAAGAAATATCTGCAAGAATTTATCAATTTTACTTGGAAAAATTAAAAACAATATGATTCAAAATGGGCAGAAGTTTTTATTGAGCTAGATGACTTGTTTTAAAATTGTACAGTTTACAAGATTGTATTCAAAAGTGACATAATAGCTGTGTCCGCCAGACACAATATAAGAGAGTGATATTGAGTGGGAGGGTCTCTTGATATGGATGTAAATAGCATTGGACACAATGGCTATGCAGGTGTTATAGCTGCAAATTTATAATCAGAAAAATATATCACCCTTAATGTATTGTATACATGTATATTAAACAAGTCAAGTCTTTCACACTCCACTAAAAAATTGTAATGTTTAAGTTAAATGTAAATGGTGACTGATGATGTATTGTTGACACGAACACACCCTCGGCATGTATGCATGCGTGTGATGTGATAACCAAAGAAACTAATCTAAATAAACAAACAAACAAACAGTATATTACAGAAAAAATTACAAATTCAGTAAGTATTTGTCCTAATAACACAAAAGAGACATCATCAGAAGTGAAGCGACTGCTTTGAGTTGTAAGAATATTCAGAAAGCGGTTTGCCACAGAAATTACATATCTCAGCTTTTAGAAAACTCAGGTAAATTATAAGTATTTATATAGGTTAGTGCAATATTATAAAGTTACAATAACAAAAGATATTAGTCACACTACCCAGTTTCATTTCAGCAGTTCACATGAGGACAGTGACTCACGTAGCACCTAACGTGTATCCTTGTGCATACATGCAAGTTCAGATTTGATAAATGCACAAAAAATAAATAAATAAATAGGTTTTGTTTGTCAAAAACACCCTTAACAGCTAAGATCAGTTGTTATTGGGAAATAACAACTTTTAAAGGACTTTTAATGAAGCACCAGTAACTGCCAAATCAAGAAATTTCTATTGGAAATGCATGAATACATGAATTTCACATAGAAGAATTTCTTACTAAATGAAAGTCCACTGAGCAAAATTCCTCCCTGCAGAGATTCTGAATGTGAAATTTTGCAAGCAAAGGTAAATGTGGCCATGTATTAACACCTAAAGCAGGGAGAACAAAAATAACTGTTCATTTTTTATAATTGAATTCTCTTTTATTGTATAAGAAACTGTGCCAGTCACACATAAGCTGATTTTGATAGATCAGATAAGGTGTTAGTTCATGTTTGGGAAAGTAGTGTAACTGAACTATGGCCAGCAACAGCTTGATATTATTCTGATATGAATATGGCCTGTGGTCCTGAATTTTAGGAAATATCACGAGTTTGATGAGTGCTCAGATTAAATCACAGTGATGCTCGATGCATCTTAATCGATCAGAAAGCCATATAAAAATGATTGATATGCTGGATTTGGCCCCAAAGCTGCCAGTTGGGGAGTCCCGATTGGTTACCTGCTCATAACGTCTCAGAAGCAAGTCCCTCATTGCAGTGAGACTCTTGGTGCTCAGGTGCCCATCCTTTATAGAGCCATGTTTTGTGGCTATTACTAATGCCTAGAATGTGAATAAACAACATTGAGATTTTACTTTTATTTATTTTAAAAAATTTTAAATCTGTAAAGTATCAAGATGCATTAGCATCTGTTTATTCACTATAAATTAAAATAAGTTATCTAAAACAGCAAATAAGATGACTAAGAAATCAAAATGCAGATAGATCAAAAGTCACCTGATATAGAAAGATCTTGTGTCTGGCCATGAGGTTGGATATAAACACATAGGAAGTTTGCAGGTGGTGCACAATATAAGTTGGCTTAAGGTGGTTGGGTTTGTGGAAGTTGTCTCCCCAGGCAATTCGAATCCATATAGCCTCATCCTCATGTTTCTTCATCTTAATAGAAATCTTGAAAAGCAAAATCAAAATATTTTAATTAATAAGACTACTGAGTGTTATGCTATTTTGTTAAACTGTAAAAGTTGAGTTGTATTTGAAAGCTTGAATGCCAAATGAAGTTGTGTAATTACATGCCGAATGACCCCATGCAAGTGCGCTTTAAACTGCTCTTTAAACTGTGTCAACTCTACACAAACTGCATCATCTGTAGAGAAAAAGAAAAAGAACTATTTCAGACAATGATTTATGAATCTAAAGCAGTCAAAACTATCATACACTTAACATGTACCAAACTGTGCTCATTGTGCATTTCTTGAAAAAAATCAAATCCTTTTAGCAATGAAATGCAAACCTTGTGCCTCAGTCAGCTGACATGCATGCCAGATGCCTTGATCAGGGTTTTCTATATGATCTAATGGGGGAAAAAAGTCAAGTTCAGGTATGTGCCTTTATTCACATTTAAGTTCTAATTAGTGATGGGCATTCGATTAATCACAACTAACTGCATCCTATGTTATGTAAACACAAACGTTTATTTTGGATATGATTAATTGATATTAATCGAATGCCAGCACTAATTCTAATACATGTACATAAAAAAAATAAACAAAACTAGGCCATTTCACTCACAGATCATTTCCAAATTAGTGATGTGCTTCAGGCTAAGTCTGCTCTCCTATGAGAGAGAGAGAGAGAGAGAGAAACAAAACAATTAATAAAAAAAAGAAAGGATTTCTTTCCAACAAAAAAGCACAAAGATCCATCCAGTCAGTCATTACAGCTTACTTATTCAGACTGACTAAAAAAAATTACAAAGACTCGAACAAAAGAGAAAAATATTTTAAAACCAAAATTGATGAATCTGTAGAGTGGATGACATGTGAAGGCCAGTCTGACTCTCTAACCTTTAGACCGCGACTGTCTATTTCCCTATATGGAATCAACATAAAAACCTGAAAACACCAAATTAGAGATATCAATCCAGATTCCAGAATGGCATGATTTAGAAATCTTACTTTGAAAATCTTTATCAAAAAATTGAAACGGCTTCCCTTAACCAGCCTCGGAGTAAAATAAATAAATAATAATAACAATTAAAAAAAAAAAAACACTAGAAGATTTGGAGAAAACAATTAAAAAAGATCAAAATCCATTGGATACATTTATAACAATGTCAGAAATAATAGAACAATAAAAATTAAAAATAAAGTAAAGAAAGCATGTGGACAAGATAACATTAGTAATGAAATGCTTAAATTCAGCAGTCCCAGGATGATTAAAGCTCAAGCCAAATTATTCAATATTGTTTTATGGTCTGGTAACTTCCCAGAGATCTTGTCTGAAGGACTGATCAGCCCCACATTTAAAAAAGGTGATTGATTTGACCCCAATAATTATTGCAGCATCTGTGTGGGCAGTACTTTAGGAAAGCTGTTTTGCAGCATAATAAACAGCTGCACTGTCACTTCTCAACACACAACATTTTAAATAAAAAACAAATTGGCTTTTACCAAAGCAGCACACATCTGACCACATCTACTCTCCTCATACTTTAACAAAACATCAAGCACAAACAAAGGAAAATATTTTCATGTTTTGTAGATTTAAAAAAAAAAAAAGCATTTGACTCTATTTGGCACAATGGTTTTCTACACAAACTCTTACAAATTTGCAATGGTGGAAAAACCTTTAATATTATACTATCCCTGTACACCAACAGTAAATGTGTGGTGAAAATCAATAAATTACACAACAGCATTTTTTTTTTCCCGGCAGGGACGTGGAGTGAGGCAGAGCTGCAGTCTGAGTATGACTCTATTTACATTAATGATCTGGCACCAGCGCTGGAGTGCTCCAATATCCCCGGCCTCACTAAACACCACACACAGAGGTCTGACGTCTGCTGTATGCAGATGATCTGGTCCTGCTATCTCACACAGCTGAGGGTCTTCAGCAGAGCCTGTCCGGAACAGTACTGTCACAAGTGGGCTCTAACAGTCAATCTGGACAAAACCAGAGTCATGATGTTCCAGAAGAAGGCCAGATCTCAAGAAAACGAACACCAGTTCACTTATAAGGACAGATCCTACAGCACAGGACTAACAGATCATTGACATCAGTGCATCGGTTGGCTTTGGTTGGAGTGAAAAAGCGGAGGGCATTTTTATGGTATAAAGTCATGATGTGGTCAATTAAAATGACCAATTAAAACTTGGATAAATTATATGATTCCAATAAAAACAATTCTTTTATATGGATATGAAATTTGGAGATCAGAACTACATTTTAAAAAATTGGGATAAAACTTCAGAAGAAAAACTAACTACAGTTAGAAATTGCCAAAAACATTTTAGGGGTCCACAGAAGCACATTCAATGATGCCTGCAGAGCTGAATCAGGCTTGTACCCGCTGAGATTCAGAAGAGATGTGTTCAGTTCTGGCATCACCTCCATCAGTCCGATCCTGATTCAGTCCATTATAAAGGCCTGCTCGCCAAAGAAACCTCACCAGAATCTCATCTTCTGAACACGCTTGCTCTCCAACTAGTCCGTGAAACTCAATTTCTGAGTGACTACAGCTACAAGCCCAAAACCTTTAAAGACTCATCATAGTAAATCACTAAAAACACAGTTTGACCTCCAAAATAAACTCTAATGTTACTCGTGCCTAAATTTGGAAATTACCTATTAATTAAAAAATTTAAAGACAAATCCTCTTCAAATACAGATAAAGTGACCATGATTTAGAAATAGAGCTAGGAAGACGTAAACTAACAGAGAGAGCAGAGAATCTGTAAGACAGAGATCTACAGCAAATTGAGGAGGAGAAACACTTTCTATTCATCTGTCCTAAACATAACTAAATAAAATAAATGTAAGAGAAACAT
The DNA here is from genome assembly GCA_038088235.1 of Zacco platypus. NCBI lineage: Eukaryota > Metazoa > Chordata > Actinopteri > Cypriniformes > Xenocyprididae > Zacco > Zacco platypus. The sequence continues at coordinate 10,093,047 of CM076075.1, read as the reverse complement.
TTCTACCCAAAATTGAAACACTGATTCCAGCATTCATTGAACTTGGTGATACTGAGAAAATACTGCTCATATTTGGAGAAGATTTACACAATCGTCACACTGATGTACATCTGACTACCTGTATGTTCTGATAGGGGTCCCAAACAACAATATAACTAAAAACATACTCCAAAGTGTTGTTGCTTCTGACTGACTTGTTATTTTTTTGCTTTGATTTTTAATTTAATTCATAACAAGTTTCAAAATACCGCTATGCAAATTCAAAAGTCTGCTGGATGACAATTTACCACTTAATAAACACTTACTATCCTGGATAACAATCATCTTTCTGACCCAGCTTTCATAAAACCTGTCCTCCGTGTTTGAGTTAGGTGAAAGGGCTATTTTTAAATTATAATCTGGAATCGTCATATTATGTATGAAAAACAGTATCAATAACACGAAGGCTGAAGATAAAGACGGTACATATCCCGTTTCATGCATTCGAAACATATATTTTAAATAATAAATCAAAATTTAAAGGATGTATCCCACCTCACAGAAGCTGATGACATGTTCTACTATCATCCATTTGGGTCTCGTGTAATCCAGAGCGCGCAGCTGATCTGCTGACAAACAATTCCATCTCTTCAGAAGGTTTTCTATATTTCTGTTTGGTATTCTCCGAAATATCCGAAATAAAACAGATCTGGCTTGTGCGTCCATTGTGTGGACAAAAAGGTTTTTTTCGTTAAAAGTTCATACAACTTATTATATACTTTGCGTTTTTGAACGTTCAAAACGAACCGCCAGAAATCAAACAGATTTCTGAACCGGAAGTTCCTGTCAGCAGCAGGCGGGTAACTATAATATAAAAGTCTGTCATGTGCAACAAAACTACGGGAGTGCGTTAAAGTCATATCTAAATGAGCTAAATGAGTAATTGTATAAAAATAAAAAAGTAATTGCGAATGTTAAAGACACAGTTTAGTTTAGCATTAAGTGTTCGGTACAGACTGAACAACGATGAAGCTACGAAACTACATTTCCCATCATTCTCTGCGGCATTACTAAACTTGTATGCATTGTGAATATGCAGATAAAGCATCACTTACACATCTAATGTACATTCTTTGCTTATTCGTTATATTGGTTTAACTCTCGGTTTTTGTTGGTCGGTTAAAAATCGAAATAAATATAAAATTGACCACAGAATTATCGTTCTGATCGTTCTGACCAACTGACTAACAATTCATAGATCTGTTATTGAAGACGAAGTCTTATTAATGAAATTAGAAATTATTTAAACATTTTAGTAATATTATTTTAGAAGTATTTTTGTATTATTATCATTTTATTGTATAGTTATATTGTACAGTAAACCCTATTTCTCAAAAACAAAATATATGAACGGTATTTCTGAAGGCAAACAGACAGGTCTGTTTACATTCATCTGATTACAACTTTGCAGCAGAGATCGTGAGATTTTGTCAAAGACTAGGGACTTTGATTTTGTCCGTCCGCAAGGAAATAAAAGTCTTTTACTTACTATACATTTGATTGGTCACCAAGGATGAGAACATAGTGTTTGATTGGTTTCCACGGATGTAAATCAAAATACCTTTTCCGGAGTAGGGATGTGTTATGAAACGCAATGTGTTATAGAAGGCATCACATACGAAATGTTGTGGTTAATTGAATAGTGAAGGTTTTATTGCATTATCAAGTAAATATCTGGCGTGAGGCTTTCAAATATAGATGAGGAGCTGAGCAAAATACATTTCCGATTCGTTGTTATTTGAGTGTCAATCAATGTCACTGTAAACACGTGAACTGCTGCCCTTCAGGAGCTACAAACAACTGGATCGAAGACATTAATTCGCAGAGCTGTCAATTCAGCTCCTGTTATCAGATGAACCGTCTGTAAGGCTATTGGTGAGTTATATTATTTAATAACTACAATGTGTAATTGACTGCTTCTACTCATGTATCAGTGATTGTGAAAAAGTTTTGCGAAATAACAGCTCTCGATTTTTTTTTAAATATCGAGGGATAATACTGATGAAAACACATATAAAGCACTAGCTATAAAATTATAGAGTGTAACAAAATTAAACATAATTAAAAAAAAAGGTAATGACAGAACTTAAATTAGCCTTCACTTCCCTTACATCAGTTATCCCGTATTTAAAAGATGTCCACACTTTTTTTTCCTAGCCAATAAGTTCAACCACTACAGCACCACGTATGTAATTATTACAAGTACTTAATGAACAAGAGAACTACAGAGGATTCTGGTGTTCAGATACTTTTACAGCCTTGTGCTAAAGTACTTTTAAATGATTTATTTTCACATCTACTCCACCCAGATTTGTGATTTTAAAAGTATTTAACTTTTTTAACAGTTAACTCTGTATAGTTAGAATTAAGAAATAAGAAAAAAATGTGTGTATATATATATATATATATATATATATATATATATATATATATATATAGCTCTGTTAGAAAAAAAAACTGTTCATATTTATTTTTATATAGCCTATTTTTTTATGTGCTAATGTGCAGATTTTAGATATTTTGCAAAGGATCTCAGCAGTATAGTTACAAATCAATAAAAAGGGCATCTGTGTCCATTTGGTGGTCAAAATGATGAATAGCACGTCGCAAAGTGTTGTGTCCCATTACAGCCTCTTGCAGGGTTTTTCCCCTGAAAATATTTTGGTGGTCGCCATAATGAACATTTGTCCCACCAAAAGCTTTATTTGACAATTTAATTTAAAGCCCATCTGAAAACACATCTTTTCACTTTGTTTTTCTAATTTTCCCGTCTCCTGATCTGGTTGTGTTTTTGTATTCTCTACACTCAATTTATATGTATTCTAATTTTCCTGTAATAAAACATAATCACTCCTGGCAGCAGGTGCTTAACCCTCTATGGGACTAATTATGAAATCACAGCTAGAAAAAATAAATGACTTTATATTTTACATGTTTTTAAGACTAAAATCATTTTCCAAAATTAATTTAAGGGCTTCTGTTTGAAATGTTATGTTGTTGTTCAGATCGTCTTGCGTCAAACATGGCGGAAAGTGATTTTCTGTGGCAGTCTTTTGTCATCAAGAGTAGTGTAAACTTGTTGTAACCAGTAGTCCTGTGGATGCCACTTTTATCTTTTATTTATATAATAATTAAAAAGAGTGTATAACATAAACAAAAAGAGTGGATTAATACTAATAATTTTTTTTTGTTCTGTTCCAGGTAAGTGTCCCAGATTTCAGAGGATTTTAGAATGAGTGATGGGATGGGATGGGGAGGCTGGAGTATCCTTAATGTCATGTCAAATTGCCTAATTTCTTTTCTGTAGTGATAGACTGATTTTGTTTTTTGTTATAATCAACCTATATTTGACCATTTTTAGTGTATCGGAATTCGCAGATAACTGAGCCCATTTGACTGATTTACAGAAGTGTGTCAGTTTTGAACCTTGCTAGAATGGCTAATCCACAATGGTGCCACATTTTCTGTTTTCAAATAAGTTTGAGCGAATTTGGATTAATGGGATAGCTAATCCAAAAATGAATATTCTGTCATATACTTGTATTCATGTTGTTCCAAAATCCACAAGATTTTCATTCATCAACGGAACACAAATAAGGATATTTTTTTGTTTTCTTTGATCATTTTTGTCCATCCATTGAAAGCCAATGTAACCGGAACTTTGACGCAACAAAATGTACAAAAAGACTTTGTGAGCCTGTTTACACCTGGTCATTTCATGCGTTTTTTACTGATCAGATGGCTATCTGATTTATCAAAACGATTCCATTTACTCTTGGCCACATAAATGTGTCTCCGCAGAATGGATATAAATCTGATGTTAAATTCCCGTGCTATATGCAGATTTAAAGGAGCTCACTTCACCGAAAGCAGCAAATGTGAGCTGCGTTTTATTGATCATCAGCTAATTTCATAGACCGCAGTTGGAAGGAGCTTGCCAATAGCACTGGTGAGATCATTTAGTCTCATTACTTTTAATGAAGATGATTGTGTTTTGAGCGTCTGTGACTTGCTTTATGGTTCATTTGCATTTTAGGCAGTTTGCACATCAGCTTGCTGAAGAGATTTTCAGTTGCTCATCTGTGTTGCGGTAGTGCTATCATATGACAGTGCTGGCTATAACATGTTACTTGGCCTATAACACGCTCGCCCATGTTTATTATTTAGCGTTTTTAGGAGTAAAATTTACATATGTGGTTTCAACAACCAGATGCATTTAGACTTCTTTATTGACTGGTCAGAGAAAACGCATGGAATGACCAGGTGTAAACAGGCCCTGTGAAAGTAATCCACATGAATTGCGAACAAAACTGTTTAATCAAAGTCTTTTGAATTCATTTTGGGGGAACTTTTCTTTAAATTTTGTTTGTTTAGTACTGTGAAAAGGGTTATGTTAGCTCACCCAAAAATGAAATTTCTGTCATTAAGTCCCAAACCCACAAGACTTTTGTTCATCTTCAGAACACAAAAAGATATTTTTCATGAAATCCGAGGGTATCTGAACCACACATTGGCAGCAACGTCATTGCACCTTTTGAGGTCCAGAAAGGTAGTAAAGACATTGTCAAAATAGTCCATGTGACTACAGTGGTTGAACCTGAATCTTATGATGCGACGAGAATACTTTTTGCGTGCAAAAACAAAACAAAAATAACTTTAACAGTTTAAACTGTTGTAATATACTGTTGACATAGTGAAAGCAGTGTGGGCTTCCGTTGTTCTACCTCTGAACTCCGACTCCTGCATCAGCATCACACACTTGCAACGTGCTGCTCACGTGTACAGCGTTGGCCATTACTGAGCCGTATTGATGATGACAGTTCAAATTGTAAAATAAAGTCATTATTTTTGTTTTTGTGCACAAAAAGTTTTCTCGTTGATTCATCTTTTAATACCTTTCTGGACTTCAAAAGGTGTTACTTTTGAGTGTGTGTGTGTTTAATACATAGTTTATAATAACAATATAGTCTTTTAAATAGTCAGGCCTAGAATTAATTTAGTTATTCAAACTTAAGACGACAAAAAAAAAAAATAGACATCAGTGTTCCTCCTCAGCTAAATTAAATTAGGCCAAAAGGCAATTGAAGATTTATTCTGCACTTTAATTAGATGCATTGAATAAAATGTGAGTTTTCACAAGTGTGCCAAAATCATTCAGTTTGCGCTGCACTGACTGACAGCTTCTGTGATGGTGCTGCTTTCTGTGTAATTCATTCACTAGAAAAGTTATTGTTTTTCATGAGATTTTACGAGTTCTTTATACTTCACCTTGACAAAATGTATTTTTAAACCTAGTGATTTTATAATGTTTAATATTTATTCGAACGAAACTGACTGAAAAACTATTACAGGAAATAGCAAATATATGTGCAAATAAATGCTACTCTGCCGCCACCTGCTGGTTATACTGGTAATTAATGTCTTATTTTTAAATAAGTGTTTTCTATAAAATGTTTGATTTTCAACAGCTTGAAACGTTCGGTTTTCCAAATGGGTTTTCCAAATCTCAGAATGATGAACAGATTATGTTTGTGGTCATCACATTAAAAATAAAATTTAAAGTGCTGGAAAAATGTTGCGTGTCTGTGTCTAATTACAGAAACGGCATTTCTTATTCAAACACTCCCAATAGCTTAGTCATTACTGCAATCAGTAAAACTGGTCTATTCGCAAATTAGGCAAGAGTGATAACTGTATTAAAATATGAATACAACATTAAAAAGTCAACCATTGATGGTTTTGTGTCGATAAACAGCGAGTACAGAATGATCAGCTAACAGTTCACTGGAAATGCCCAAGCTGGCTTAACAAAAACCAGGAAGTAACCGAGCATATGGTCAATTTGTGTTCCGAAGATGAACGAAGGTCTTAGAGGTTTGGTACACACATGAGGGTGAGTACTTAATGATAGAAATTTCATTTTTGGGTGAACTAACCCTTTAAGACCATTAGCCCCACACACCATCCTAGGATCTGGGATTACACAAATGGACAGGATAAATCCATAGAAGGATTATGACATACTATGACAACTGTGAAAAGTTTTAGTCATTTACTCTTTTGTTTTTTCCTGTTCTTCACGGTGGCCTTGCTTTAATGATAGTTACCCGCAGGGCAAGTGGTGTCACAGTTTAAGACATACAGCCTTAACTCAGGATGCATTCGGATCTGTCACCCCATCTGCATACTACTGAGTGCAATCAACTTATAACACTTCTGAAACAGTGCCACAAAGAGGTTTGGAAACCTATTCTTGAAAATATGCTTTGAAAACCCCCTCTCTCCTCCCCTCAAATGTATAATCCACAAATGAAAAACCAAAAAATGAAAACTGTCATCAATTACCTCATATCTTTAACCTCGTTCCAAACCTGTATGATTTTCTTTTGTGGACTGAAAAAAGAGGACATCTGAAGATAATAACGATTTCAACACCGTAATAAATCCTTTAGTGTTTTTTTGTAAGAAGTTCATACAGGTAAGACAGGTAAGGGTATGTAAAGTGCATGTGGAAAGTATTCACTGCGCTTCACTTTTTCAACATTTTATTATGTTACAGCCTTATTCTAAAATGGATTAATTCATTATTTTCCTCAAAAATCTACAAACAATACCAAAGTTCTACAAAAAAACAACACATGTACATAAGTTTTCACAGCCTCTGCCATGACACTCAAAATTGAGCTCAGGTGCATCCTGTTTCCACTGATCATCCTTTTTACAACTTGACTGGAGTCCACCTGTGGTATATTCAGTTGATTGGACATGATTTGGAAAGATGCACACACTTGTCTATATAAGTTCCCACAGTTAACAGTGTATGTCAGAGCACAAACCAAGTCATGAAGTCCATGGAATTGTCTGTAGACTTCTGAGACAGGATTGTATCGAGGCACAGATCTGGGAAAGGGTGCAGAAAATTTCTGTGACATTGAAGGTCCTGAGCTCAGTGGCCTCCATCATCCATTAATGGAAGAAGTTTGGAACCACCAGAACTCTTCCTAGGGTGGACTGCCTGGCCAAACTTGAGCGATCGGGGGAGAAGGGCCTTAGCCAGGGAAGTGACCAAGAACCTGATGATCACTCTGACTGAGATCCAGCATTTCTCTGTGGAGAGAGGAAAACCTTCCAGAAGAGCAACCATCTCTGCAGCACTCCACCAATCAGGTCTGTATGGTAGAGTGGCCAGACGGAAGTTACTCCTCAGGAAAAGGCTCATGACAGACCACCTGGAGTTTACCAAAAGTCACCTGAAGGACTCTCAGACTATGAGAAACAAAATTCTTTGGTCTGATGAAACGATGATTGATCTTTTTGGCCTAAATGACAAGCGTAATGTCTGGAGGAAACCAGGCAACGCTCATCACCTGGGCAATACCATCCCTATGGTGGTGGTGGCATCATGTTTTGGGGATGTTTTTCAGCAGCAGGAACTGGGAGACTAGTCAGGATCGAGGGAAAGATGAATGCAGTAATGTACAGAGACATCCTTGATGACCTGCTCGAGCACTCTGGACCTCAGACTGAGGTCAAAGGCTCATCTTCCAACAGGACAGCAACCCTAAGCACACAGCCAAGATAACAAAAGAGTGGTTACGGGACAACTCTGTGAATGTCCTTGAGTGGCCCAGCCGGAGCCCAGGCTTGAACCCAATTGAACATCTTTGGCGATATCTGAAAATTGCTGTTCACCGACGCTCCCCATCCAACCTGATGGAGCTTGAGAGAGCCTGCAAAAAAAACGGAAAAAGGGAGAAGCTGCCCAAAAATAGTTGTGCCAAGCCTGTAACATCATACTCCAAAAGACTTGAGGCTGGTGCCAAAGGTGCTTTCAGCAAAGGCTGTGAATGCCCCCCCCCCTTTACCTTAACGTACAACATAAATTTGCAAAGTTTTCAAAACTTTTTCACAATGTCATTATGGGGTATTGTTTGTAAAATTTTTAGGAAAATTAATTTAATCCATTTTGGAATAAGGCTGTAACATAACAAAATGTGGAAAATGCGAAGTGGTGTGAATACTTTCCGGATGCTCTGTAAATGATGACATGATTGTTTTTTTTTAAGTAAACTATTGTTTTAAACCTGTATTAGATGCAAGTACTCTTTTAAAAGTTTTAAATGTCTCTACGCATATGTGGATTGTATCATTTATTCTGGTTATCACTGTTTTTTTTTTGTCTTCAGATAATATGATATAAAGCCTGTGCATTAATTAGGAAAAAGTGCAAAACATTTCTTACATTTGATTTTAAAACATGCATGTATATAATTAATATCTGGCTTTGTCTTCAGCATAACGTCCTCAGGTTCTTTGGCACATGTAATGATATGGACCGTGCAATGCGTGTTTGTCTCAAGAAAGAGGTGAGGACAGCATTATGAATTCCTGTAGCTTTATTGTTAGAGCATAGATCATTCGTTTGAGAACACAAACTGAAAACCTTCTATACACTAAAAGTCACTATCGATATAAGACCTCATTTACCACCTCCTGCAGTATTACATTGCATTAGTAATAGTTGTGATATGTTGTGTGGGCCCCAAAATTTCCATGGAGTGCATTGTATCCAATAGTAAAGTCATGTTAATTCTTTCCCTGCCATTGAAAAAAATGTCCATCATTATGACACAACGCTTTCCAGCCATTGACAAGTTTTCAACCTGTTGTATGATAGGGGACTCTGTTATGCATCTTTGAAACCGTATAGCATCTCCATATCCAAAAACAAGCAAAGAAGATCTGCATAAAACATGAGGGAGTAGAAGTCATTTACGCAGAAATAAGTAAACGTGATTTTGATATTTGTCTCAGAGGATCTGTTCTTTTTTTTTCCTTTTTTGTTTTTCTTTAATATATGCACTTGTTTACATATTCACAAAATATTATGGGTGCTATGAAAGTTTTGTCAAGTTGATGCGTCAACTTTTTAAATTTTAAAAAAAAAAAGTCTGGCAGGTAAAGAGTTAACAGATGTGAACAATTCACATCTCTAAATAAAGCTTGAAAAATGGATGCTTTGATTTAGCCAGCTGTCGTAGGTTAAATCATTTGTCTCTTCATTTGTCCACACAGTACCAGGAAAAAAGGGAACGCAGCAAGGCTCACGCAGAAGAAATGAGTCGCCGTTTAAAGGAACAACCAAAAGAACATCCCTAATGTCAAGATGGATCCCTTGGAGTACAGACCTACAGCAGACAGGAGCTAGCTTCTGGTATTCCTAGTGTGCCTAGACACTTTAAATCTGGAATACTTTTCTCTAAGGATATGTAGATTAATTTATTATGCATCTTGCAGTAAATAAAGCAATAGAGTGAGTTGTCTGAAGATGAAACTTAAGTTTATTTAATGATGTTTAATTGCAGGTGGCTGGTTTGAGTTGTGCATTTACAGCTCCTACTTAAAATGTGAGCTTTATGTTCTCAAGATGTGACCTACTGATCTGGAAAGTCGGTCTGAAATAATGTCAAAATTGTGATTTTAAAATACAAATTTGTTAAACAATCAACATTGTCACTAGCACTTTTATTGGCAACTTTAAAGATTTTTCACAAGTGGACTCCAATCAAAGTGTAAAAAACATCTCAAAGATAATCCAGAAAAATGGGAGCTAAGTGTCATAGCAAAAGATGTGAATACTTTTGTCAATGTGATATTGTTTTTTTCTTTAATATATTTGCAAAGTAAATACAAATCTAGTTTTTGCTTGTTCATTATGAGGTGTAGCTTTATATAGAACATTTTAAAAAAATGTTTAGCGTAAAGCTGCAAAATAACATCAGAGAAGGAAAAGAGAAGTATTCTGAATTAGTGTCACACTGGGGCATAGCATTGAATCTTGGGCCTTATGCAAAGACCCTTTTGGGCCCTTTTACCATCACCTTTTCCCATGATCCACACTATTTATCATACATTTTTTAAATAATACTGCACAGCTATACACAGCACTCACTGAAAATGGTTGTACTCTATATCATGTATACAGTATAACACTCATATTTGTAAGGACCACCCATCAGCCCAATGGCAGAATCTGATGGCCTGGGCGAAGGTATAATAATAAGAAGGTATGTCTTTTCAGTGCCCACGTGAAGTTCACATAAATTTTAGAATTTAGTTTAAGTTTTACTTTAGCTGTTCATTTAATCTGACTCCAATTGTAAATGACCTCTAATTGGTAATGTTTCTCATGTAACATTAATAGCTGATCGTGCGATTAAATATGAATTAATTTAGATCTTTGATTATTTAAGTTCTCTTAGTTTCACTTATCCTTTCATCAGGGCGTTAAAACCGCTTAAAAAGCTATAGTATTATGCTCTTACGTCACAACCTCATCAGTTTAGATCTTAGTCAGAGGATGTAGCATTTGCTAATAAAATTGTGGAATCGCCACTCGCTTATTCGTACAAAAGCACCGTTTGTTTAGCCACGATACTACAACATGCTAAGTCATGATAGACAGAAATCCAAAATTTCAATACCTGTGTCACCTGCTCCATTTATTGGGATTTTAGTATAATCATATCCTGATCCAGAATTGTGGAAGTTTCAAAAACCTTTTGATCTACCGGTGATAAGAAGATATTTCAGAAGAATTTAAAATAAATCAAGATGTAACAATTTATTTATCAGGTAAAAATGTATCAATGCCAATTACATAATTACACAATTATAAACCAATTCAGACATAATAAATACATAACATCAATTACTCAAAATATTTCTCTAAGAGTACTTAAAAGTTATGCATGCACACAGAGATGGTGGGTGAAAGACACTCATCACCTCTATGTGGGGGTCTCTGGCTACAGAATGTTCCCCTTGATGCTGTGCCTTTTCCCTTAAATACCCAGACCAGAACAAAAGGATTGTAAATATTTATTGCCCCAACACCTGGTTTCGGGGGAGAGGAGAAGGTTTTCTTGAAGAGACACAACCCAACCAGGAGAACAGAATTCTCTTAAGTTTTCAATCTTTTTCATAATACTAGTGACTGCTGTGAAAATGAGACCATTTTACCAATCGCACTGAGACATTTAAAATGATACTAAACATGAAATTGGAAAAACAATAGATTCACAAGATATATCATACATAGTACATATACATTCTTAGAGAACTTCAGTGACTTGAATCAGGGGGAAGGAAGGGAGTGGAGGGAGGGGGGTTGGTTGCATAGATGTGTGAGGACAGTTTGGGCAAGGCGTTATCCTATTCCTTTGAAATCTTCTCTCCAGATGAGTTTTATTGCTTTATTGCAGGATGCTTGATCTCAGCTTTTGTCTTAGCAGGAAAATCAAATCTTACATATTTGTGTATGAATTGTGTTATACTTAAATAGAGAACGCCAGTATCCCCTCTCAACTAGAAGTCTGTTTAATAACTGGAATTTTTTTGGTATTAACAGACATTGTGCTTAGTATTCAAAACATTACAATCTTTCCAAACTATTTAACATCCATAAATGCTACCTTCAGTTATATGGTATATGGTATGCATGAATGAGAAAATAAACCACAGGACTTCCTTCAAGATTCAGATAGATTTTTATATATATATATATATATATATATATATATATACCCTGCCTCAGCCGGTCTGACAAATGCAGTGGTGATGAAAGGAAAATATGTGAATATTTTTAACCAAAAAAATTCAGTCTCATTCTTTACAAAAGAAGAGTGAGTAAAGAAACTTTCTGATGTAGCCCACAGTGTGTAATAAATCCACCACCTCTTACACCTAAATTTTTGGTGAAACTACATCACCTAGAATCCAAGTCATAATGAACAGGTTGGCACTGTGCATATTTCTAGTATGGAGTTAGGGGATGAAATCCAGACAGACAGCTCATCCATGAGAATTTCCTCGGACTTTGCATCATCGACACAACAAGCATAAAATCACTGACTGACTTGCATTAAATAAAGAAATTAGACTGTACTGAGAGACTACTGTCTTAGCAGTGCACGTTTTAGATGTCTCCCAAATCAAATGCACCTCATTCAACTCATCAGCTCATCAGTAAAGACTCCTAAGGTCTCTGATGGGTGTGTCAAACAATAGAGACATCAAAAATGCATTGTTGGGGGTACTCTAGGTCCAGGGTTGGGAACAACTTTGGTAAAATACAGAAGCGTAGGTACTACATACTACCATATTTCAAACATTTCAGATTGCTCACCCTCAAAGCTTTTATGATTAATTCTAGGCGTAGGTGTAAAATAAACTTGCTTTTATTGGTTAACATTGGTGTTTTACATGTGTTGTGAATCTGCATCTAGATTTTTTAAAATAGATATAAATGTTATCAGTATGCTTCCAGTGTTCAGTTTTTTCATCTAACTTATCTGAAAATGTGTGATCAGCAGTTTAAAACTTGATCTGAAGTTTTACAAATGTCACCCTGTACATCCAAATATTTTAGATAATTTACATTAAAAAAAATTGACATTAAAGGCACAATATGTAACATTTTTATATTAAAATGAGTGTTATATATTTCGTATAGCTATGTACATTCATTATCCTAAATATTTCCAAGAATTTGTAAATTCAGAGAAATTAACAATTTTAAATAGAGCCCGTCACTCCCTTGTCATGTGCGCCTGTCAATGACGTAATATCTGTCCAGATAGCACACGTACATCGGACCAATGTTGACCCGATGCACAATGTTCCATCGGTGCGATGTAGCTCAGGGAGTGTTTGCTAATTGGGATAATGTCGCCCAGACGTCGGCATCTGACCGCGAATGCTCTCCAGCCGACGTGCAGATGATGCAAAGCTGTAAATCCCAGCTTTCTAGGACCTTTATTTATTTAAGCTGAACCTTTCGGGCTTCTCCCTGACATAGAATCAAAAGTTCAAAATTAATGGAAAATAGACGCAGATGGTTTGCTTACCTGCTTCTTTCTATGCTGAAACAATGTTGATATCAGTTGAATGAAAAGACGTTATGGAATAAACATGTATTCAACATGAAATCGATCTGATTTGATTACCTCACGTTGAAACGATGTTGATTTCAGTTGGGTAAAATCCTTATACAATGAATACATTTTCTGTTTTGTAAATCTTAAATACTAACAGCTAAATTAGCCTTTGTGTAATAATCACACAGTAAATTCAGTTAACGTTGCTTTAATATTTACAAAATAGTTACAGATAGCATACAAAATACTATATACAAACCTTCAATATGACTAATAGAACAGGCATTTACATTGAAACACGAGAGCTATAAAAGTAAATTACATATGGACTCAATCCTGGCTCAGTGTCTGGGTCGGGTCTGGCAGAGGTTCCTGATCACGACCATCAGAAACGGGTCTCCAAACCTCCTGACCAGCCATCTGACCAGCTCTAATGGATCTGGAGCGGCCTGAGGATGGAATATTTCAGACATCACATGGTCATGTTTTAATAATAATCAATAATCAATGTCAGTGTCAATTACAAATTGGTATTACAGTTACTCAAATTGAATAGTTTCATATGCAAGGAACCAAATACTTGTGATCACCTAGCTAGGAAAATTGGGGGATCGAATGGGTTCCCTGGCACACGTTTCTTCATATTAATTTACTAAATCATTGTAAAACATCACACCATAACATACCATAAACAAATGAAAAACTAAAGCACTCACCTCCTCTTTCACCCCCGTAAGCCACTGACATCCTCTTCCAAACTCTAATAAAATACAATATAAAAAAGAATAAAATGCAGCTCTCCTCAGAAATAATCCTCCAAAATAAATAAATTAAAAAAAATAAATAATAGTCAAAATGAAAGAAAAAAATAAATGAAACTCCAAACTCCGTCTAAAATAAAAAAGAACAATAAAATAAAACTGTCCTCAGAAATGTGAAGTCTTCAAAAAAAATAATAAAATGTAAAAGAAATGCCCTCCGATCTCCTTCTAGAATAAAAGTCTCCTCTCAGCAAAATCTCTCAAAATCACACGAAATAGTCTCCAAAAGTGTCTGAATTCGCCTCGTCTCTCAACCAACAGATAGCGATCTGGTTCGAGTGTGTATATATATCCATTCAGAATTCATAACACGCGTCACTATAGCAACTAAAATTTGAATCACTCACGCGGAAGCAAGCACATTTGAAGTCGCGCGAGCTAAGTCGAATCTGAACACATTTATTAAATAGTTACAAACTTAATTTTGACGTTTACTTAAAAACAAAATATATGTATAGATCTCATATATTTATATATGATTTATTCTTTCATTATAATTATTATTATTATAATCGGTGGAATTATTCGAGTCCAAAATGATTAATCATAATTGAGCAAAAGCGTCCGCTTAAGGTACTTACAGTGGGTCCCATAGCCATGCTTCTGTTAGGATAAAGCGGACATCATATTATAAACTCTTGAAATAAATGTAAGTGCCCTTTTCCGCGTAGCCTATATAACCATCGAGGCCAATCAGCTTTCAGTATCACTAATGTGTCTTCAAACGGGCTAGTAGAGTGGCGAAGAAATCCAAAATAATAAAGGATCCCAAAACAAGACCAAACGAAAAAGCCCATTCATGATTTTGCCAATGAAGGAGTGGGATGATTACGTTCGTCAAGTATTTCACAATGATCAAAAGCACTAGGCTATATCTTTCTCAAACAATGTAGATTATTTAAGTTATTAACAGTTTAACTTATCTGCGCTGTCATGTGCCGATTTGAATTGAAAACTTGAAAACTTTCCGTGATTGCTCACTTTTCCGATGGACGGCAAACGACAGCCTGCTATTTTAATTATAGGCCTATTAATTCAGTTAAATCAAAGAACAGAATCCCATTAAAAATACATCTGAATTAAACGTCTATAGTGTTTAAAGGGGTGTCAATTGCAATAAACTGTGAATTCATTAAATGATTGTAACTCAGTTAGCGATGGTGAATAATTAAGGCTTTGAAAATGAATAATTCCACGAATTACAAAAACAGGAATCCAAAGGTGAAATATGTAGTTTGTGACACTAAACTTCGCAACTCCATCGGATCCTCAAACTGTCGGTAAAACCTCATAACCTGAAGTGAAGTTTGGACCGTCTCT
Organism: Zacco platypus; assembly: GCA_038088235.1. Lineage (NCBI taxonomy): Eukaryota > Metazoa > Chordata > Actinopteri > Cypriniformes > Xenocyprididae > Zacco > Zacco platypus. The sequence goes on along the minus strand of CM076075.1, from coordinate 10,077,929 downwards.
GCTTGTCAGCCGTTTTAATGGTGGGCAATTTCTATGTATTTATTGGGAGAATTGTTGTAAAAGCACTTGCTACACGCATGCGTGTTCATAGCCCAGTCCGAGCTGCGCCATACAAGCTCTGCAGCGCTAACAAGGTGTCAGGTTACAGCTGTGCATTGCACATAATATCTAAGTTACAGCCTGCCTTACATTTGCTTTAAATCTTTTGTGATTTAATGTTCATGTTTAATTATTAATCTTAATTCAGAGTGCTGTATGTTTAATTGTATATTCATGTTTGTTACTGTTTATTAATTTGAGAAAACCACAACCAAAACACAAATCAGTGTGATGAGTGGTGACAATAAATGGGTTATTCCCAGAAAAACAAGTCAATCTTCGTTTCGTCTCTAATCGGACAGTCTTTGGTGGGTCAGTACCACGAGCCGGCAAATTGTAAATGGTGAAGAGCTACAACGAGCCAACCATTTTTTTTCCCACGTATGCCCATACGGTTTTATATTAACCTCCTAAGACCCGAGCTTTGATTTGGCTTGCATTTTAGATTTCTTCTAGCTATTTGGGGTTAGGAGGAACCAATAAATATAATAACCAGATATTATCTTTGAACATGAAGCTTTTTTTGAAAAAATTGATGTCCACAAAAAAGAAAAGACACCATTGTCTAACAAAGTGCAAATCTCTTTTATTTACAGCCTGAGCACTGTGCCTGAACATTTTTTATTGTTACTGTTGCTTACATAACTGTTTCAACTAATGAACATGGATATGGAAAACAAAATTTATACGAAACAACTGGGTTGGGCTCCATTGGCAGATATTGTCAGCAAGGACAGGCTCCTATTAATGATATCACATGCTCATCAATAGAAACGCTCTTGGGTCTTGCCTGAGACCCACAGCCTTTCAGAATGCGTTCAAGAAAAGGCCTCGCCTTCCAGAATTTGTCACATTCCCTCAGGTCTTCTGGAATGTCATCATCAATGACCACCTTTATCGATTGCCTCGGTTTGTAAAATCTGTCGCGTGTGAATCTTCCTATGATGGCTGGGAATCTTAACCAGTAACTGGACCAGTACATCCTGAATTGTGGGTACGGGACACAGGACATCAAAACTGAGACACCAAAGAAATGATACATCTCGTCAACTGATGTGCTGAGTGTGTACCCACTCCTAGTTTCTCCTCAGTTTCATGAAATCTTTATCAATATACTGGTTTACACAGTCCAGTGTGGTCCAGTGTGGCTTTCTCTGTCCTGCTCAGTTTCCTCCTCAGGCTCAAACTGGGCTAGGTTTGGGGTCAGTTGCATCCCTTCAGCACACTCTTCGTCTTTGCTTGGGTTGTCCTTGAAAACTTGATCCTGGTGTTGGCTCTTCAGGGTCATCGTTGGAGCCATCAGCCTCAAACCGCTGAGTCTGACGTCTGGGAATGCGCAAAACGGCGATGCTATGGTCTGAACGATAACCATTAGTTTCACCACGGAGACGTTCACGTCCACGGCAGGCCTCAGTGGACTGTGGAGTGGGGTCTTCATCCCCACTACTCTCGTCCTCGCTGCTGCTTTGCTCCGGTTGTGGAGGATGGTAATCAACATCCTCTATGGGGTCATCAATGTCAGACAAGTCCTCTACCTCTGAATTGTCCCCAGCAATTGACTCCAGTACTAATTCCAGTGCCTTTGAAAGAGGAATACGCTCTGACAATGAGATCATGAGAAAAAGAAAATTAGAAATCAATGTAAAGTTATTTATCACACATGCAATGTCAATTTATACTGTTGTAAACCGTTGGGAAGAATTTGTTAGAATACATCAATTTACAAACTACATTTTCACAGTTGTTCTTTTCTAACATTTTTTCATTTTCAACGAAGCTAAGTCCCATTGTCCACATATGTGGACCTCAAGTTTAGCGGAATAGTAAATATTTACGGTTTCAAAAATTTGTCAAATTTGCATGCCATATTAATCATACAACACTATTATATATAACTTAACAGGAATCAACAAAAAAATGTATTCAATTTTTTTTACCTTGTGGATGTTTTGGTCTGGTGTGGCTGCCCAACTTTTCCGATGTGTTCTCTGTCGTAGGAGGTTGAATATCGCAACAATCTTATTTTCCAGGGGCTCGTGGTCAAACTCCAGTTCTGACTGCTTCTCGGCAATGTGGATCGATGATGTAATCGGTCTTTGTCAGACACGTGGGTTTACTGTGTGTGACGTCACCGATGCGCCATGTAGGGTATAGCAATTCAGAGAAGAGATTAGAAATCGTTAAACTGTTGAACAAGAATAAAATGTGAGACGATACCGTACCGAGATAAATTGAAGAAATATTCCAGGAGCCTTATTTTGATAAACTGTTATCGATTCAGAACATTTATCCATACCATCAGCCCGTGATAACTTGAGTGCCGATCCCACATTGGTAAATTCTAGCAATCATGGGTAAGTTAAATATCTGCTTTACGGATCGTGGATATTATTAATTATCTTGTTGACGCGATAAGGGCGTATATAGCCTACCTGTGAATTCATTTAAAAATAAATAAATAAATACAAATCACTTACCCTGTATGTGCAACATTTGGTTTGCATACTTCATTTTGCTGTTGAAGTGTTGATTACAAGAAGACAATAAACACCACATTTTTGAAAAATGTAATTATACATGCTTTATTGTTCATGCAAGACTGGATAAAGCATCAGCACAAAATGTATTCTTAAACTGGGCACAGTGAAAGTAAGTTGCATAAACATAAAATTATATATAGTATTCTAGGAGCAACACATCAGCACATTTCTAAACTACAATTCTACAAACGATTCAAGCATGCACTTTCAGATTGGATGGTTTCTCTGTGAAAATCTCGAAAGAGACAATAATTACTTCTACTTTGTTCAAAGGACACATCATTTTGTGTGAATCATCTCTGTCTGCCAGTACAGTTGAAAGCTTCAGGTTTGCATTTAGAAATGATACAACTTCATGGAATGTTCTGTATACTGTCTTTGTAAGGTGATTGAACTCAAATGATTAACAGGTGATGACTCCATAGTCAGAAACTATAGTAACAAATGAGGAGTGGGAAACAACTGGAACAAAGGAAAACAGGTAGTATAGAAACAAATGAAAACAAAAAAAAACCAAAACAGGCAGTTTGTGACAATTACATTTGATTAAATAAATTTTCTAAATTGCCATGGTGGCAACTCTCAGACAGGTTGTAGCCTAAAGCTCTCAGTGGCAATGTGGATTGATGTAAATGGCAGACGTGTGGTGCACTGCAAATTCAAACAAGAGTACCCATCAAAAGCATCAGAATAGCATCGCTTTACTGAACAGCCTTTAAATGGCAGGAGGTATCGTGCGCCTCAAAACATGCAAAGCAACAAAATAATATTATTCAACATATCCTAGCTTTTTACAGAAAATATTCAGATGTAACTCCCTTTGTAATCGTTAACATTTTCTTAAGTAACTACAGTTTAATTTACAGTTTACATTTATTTTGTAATTAAGTGTCGTAACTCTGTTACATGTAACTAGTGACTCCCAAATAGAGGGCTGCATTGGGTTTGGGCTCCCGCGGGACCCAATGCAAATTTCGCGGGAGCAGGCGGTTTTACCTTTGCTGCGGGCGGGAGTGGCGGTCAGAAAATTTAGCGGCAGACCCCCGGGGAACGGTGGGATTTGGCGCGTAGTAGAAATGGAGTCAACACAAGAAGTTGAGAAGAAAATTAAAGCGGCTGTTTACTTGACAAAAGCAAAACAAGGCAAGTCAGACATATGGAATCAATTCTCAATTGACCCTTCGCAAATAGTTTGATTGACAGACGACAATAACAACGCCGAATCCGCCATCTTATCCGACAAAGCCGTCAGGGAGTAGCCTATAGTACATTAACGTTGGTAAACTTGAAAAGTTGTGTGTACTCACGTCTTTCCGCGGTTGAAACAACTTTCCTTCTGATGTCTATTCATGTTTATTTGACTCTATAAATGAACTAGTAATGAAGAGATGATCGGTTCACAAGCCGCTTGAAGGAGCTACAGCGATCTGTCGCGAGACATTAAAGAGACACTATACGGTATTTATTTTTAAAACTTCTTTAAAAAATTACAATATTTTAAATACGGAAACTGTTTCATACGTTGTCAGTGTCCTCTTTGCTCCGCGGTGAATTTTTCACTGCGGGAGAACATGATGTGTGGTGTGAGAGAGCATGGGTTGTCGGGCATTGCAGCTGGGGGCGGGTTTTGCGAAGGGTCAATTGTCACTGACGAAAATGGGAGTTAAACTTCGTAAGTTGCGATGAATGTGCAAAAGTGTTCGTTTACAACGGACATAAATCTGGCACCTCTGCCCCGAGGTGACATACCTGCAGTTTTCTGTTTCCAAGTTACTCGTTTGGTGAGTGTGTATGCAGTAGCCTAAAAACTGAGGTGCCGCTAGTTGTGGTTTTGTTTTAACAGTTAGGCCTAATGTTTTACAACCCTAATAAAATAAAATAAAAATAAGTTTAGCAAGTTTGGTTTAGCATGGGTTAATTCATCTAATTTAAACACAATCATGTTTAAAGTCTGTTAATCTGGATGTTAACTTGAACGAATATTTAGTCTGAGTATATGTGTAGCTACATTACGTCAGATAAAGTCTGGGCGGGAGTGGACACAAACATTGCGGGCGCGGGCGGGAGTGGAACACACAGGTGGCGGGAGCGGGCGGTCCTGGTCATACATTCAGCGGGAGCGGGCGGGTGCGGGTTTAAGCAAACAGTCCCGCGCAGGGCTCTACTCCCCAACAATGAAGCGCTATATAAATAAAGATGACTTGTCTTGACTTGACTTTTAAAACAAAGCAAATGTGGCTGTGATGACTTGATGATTCTTTCCAGTCTTGCCGTCCCTCATGTTCTTGTGCAGACGTGGACGGGGACTCTGAGCTCTCTGGTGCGGCGGCTCTGAGTTTCCTGCCAGGTCGGGGTTGGACTTCAGGCTTCAGTCAAGTCTCGAGTTCAAGCCCTCCACCGAGGACAGCAAGTCATTCATTTCCTATCCAATAAAAAGATTAAATGAACAAGTCACCACATGAATGTTTTCAGAACTGATGTACAAGAGAATTGAATTCTGTTTGCATCACTGATTCTGTTATTGTCCTGTTTATTACTGTGTCATAAACATTCTGTACAGTATAAAGCACTATATAAACGAAGGTCACCTGACTATAACAAGAACATTACATTGAACACAACTTTGAAAATCTACAAACAATCCATAATTGAAGACAAATGATAATAATCCTACTCTGTCTGTTACACTTCCTCACACCTGTAATAACTGATCGAGTCAATCTCCTGAGCTTCTCCAATCGACGTCATTTCTAATCCATTTATGTCGTCACATCTGCTCTATCCTCGGCCGTTTAGTTGGATCCCGGGTTAGGCACTGGCTATCAGATCACTGCATTCTGTACACATTTTAATAAGGAGAGAGCTGGTTAGTTATGACCACGTGACCATGACCACCTTGGCAACTTAAATAGTAATAGTAACGTAAATACATCTTAAATAGTTTCTAGCTCTTGGCTCAGTACCTAAAACCATTTGTGGTGAACAATCCTGTCCAGATCAAGCCGACGCTCAGGCTTCTGCTGCAGAAGAGAGCAGATCAAATGGCAGCAATCTGTGCAGAAAGATGGAGAGAGGTCTGATTATTACCGTAAACTTTACATCCGCTCTACGGCTTTCTATCTATACGGCCATCTCCTGTAAAGCCTGTGAAATTTTGCATTAGATTTGTAGTTGAAGTAGTAAACATTACCTTCTGTCAAGTCAGGTTCGTACCAGGTGTTCATATTGATCCTGTAAAAGTCGAATGTATCTGGAAAGTGTCCACACAGCATTCTGAACAACAGGATCCCCAGAGACCAGACCGTCGCGGGCTTTCCATGAAATTCGCCCTTCATCCTGTACTCGGGAGGGCAGTACATCACCGTGCCTGGAGGAAAGAGAGTTTGTCCCATGTGTGAGTCATGTCTTCTCGGCACCCATTAGCTTACGAGTGTTGAGTTCACTGATTCACAAGAGTTTAGAGAACTAACACACACCACAGAATCTCGTGTAGGCAGATTCTGTCAGGAGATCGCCGCAGCCAAAGTCAATGAGTTTGACTTCGAGCTTCTTAAAGTCTATCAGGAGGTTCTCTAATTTGATGTCGCCATGGTAAACCCCCTGGTGACAGCACACATCAGCGGCTATTGTTGCCCCCCACATGATGAGCCGGGCAAACTTCTCGTCGATGCTGCCGCCGTTGCATTCCACAAAGCGAAACACATCCACGCAGTGTGAGAAACGCTCAAGGACCATGACGTAGAAGTCCTGCTGGTCCTGCCAGTCCAGCAGCTTGATAATCTCCGTCACTGGACCTTTATTGGCCAGGATTGTCAGAGCGACTTCTTTGGGAAGGGGCTCGGGATGATCAGGCTGAAAGAAAGTAACATTATATGATGTCAGATGAGTTTAAATAGGGATTGAACTCAGTCTTGGGAGACTGATACTCACAATCCTGATGCATTCCGTATGTTTTGTCTTCCTGACAAATTTCACTGCCACCTGATGGACAAAACAAGAAGCAATTAATGTGTGTAGTGGTCATATCATAAATTCCAAGCAAGAATTTAAATCCTAAGAGATCAAGATCCCTAAATACTGAATATTTGATAAAGAAAGATGGCTTGCACTGGATAAAGTGAGATGTCAAAAGTATGAGAATAATTCAGATAAAAAACCATTTGCCACGTAAAAAAAAGTCAAACCTTCTGGCCATCCACCAAACGAGTGCCTTTATAGACGGCACCAAATCCACCTTGCCCCAGCTTACTGCCAATTGCATATCGGCAGCAAATGTCGTCTTTTAAAAGATGAACAGAAGAAGACAATGTTTAGTGGTGCTGCTTTGCAGAGATTGTGAGATTATTGTTTGGGACTGTGGCAGGAAACTCACCCTCAGGTCTCATGTTCACTTGGTTACTGTCCTGCTGTTTCGTCAGAGGTGACGTTTCACCTGCTGTCAGACTGACTGGAGTGTCGTGAACTTGAGTTTGGAGCTCTTCTTGCACCAGAGGCTCAGCAGCGGGAAGGACTTCGATAACATTGACAGGAGGTTCCTCGAGATCAATGAGCTCTACAGAGCTCGAGATGGACTGCAGAGACTTTTGATCTGAAGAGGAGAATATCAGCACAAGAAGTTAGCTAGCAGTCAATTAACTGGTTAAAAGACTGATTTATTGGAAACAGTGCACATTTGTTGACTAGCCTCTTACCTGAACTTCTCCAAACTACATCATTTCTAATTCATTTATGTTGTAAGCATATTCATGTCCAGCATATTAGGAATACTCTCAGCTGTGCTGCATTTGTCTTTATGAAAATGTTTCTTTCTGAACGGGTGCGTGATGATGCGGTATGGTATTGAAGCCTGATTTGTAGCGTGCAGCATCACAACACTCTGTTCACTTTGAAGTGTTTGTGACCCTTTGCTTTATGTGTGTGTTTATCAATGTTTTCAATATTATTCACTCTCCTTTGGATAAGCTTAAGGTATTTTTAGTGGAAAACAAGATGACAATGCTGTTTAAAAAAAATGTTGGAGAAATAATGACAGGCGATTTACCGCTACTTGTCTTGACGGCGGAGTGATCTGTCGCAGGTGACGGCTCACGATCAGGCTCTGGCTCCAGATCTGCTGGAGGGACAAATGGCTCCACAACATCCACAGCACTACTGTGGCCACAGCAGCCGAAAGGACTCATTATAGCCTTCCGCAGCCTCCGGAAGAAAGAACCAATTCCTTTCCTCTTCCGACATTCTGTAGGCTTTTCTGAAATGAAGACAAACCATTGAAAACACAACTTTTAGAAACATCTCTGACCTGCCTAATGACATGCCTTACATTTTACTGTTCAGTTCTTATCTGTAATGTTACAAATCCAAAGTAATGGAAATATTTCCAATTTCAGCTAAATTTTGCTGAGCAACAGTAAATGTGAGCGGACATTAACATGTTAAAAGCTCTTACAGATGAAATAGCAGAATCTCTCTCTGTACACTTGACACCGTCCTGCCTTATTTCAGTCTCACCTGTTGAGCTCTTGTTCACAGGAGAAGCCTCCTCCAAGGCACCCTGAGCAGTTCGGCCATTCGTGGTCTCTGATGGCCCGACAGGAACTTGACCCGGCAGCGGAGGGCACATCCACTCTTCTAGGCTCAACGCCTCTCTGCCTAACCGCCTCTCTACATTGTCCTCAGAGAGGGACTGACACGATGCGGACATGACGCCCTGTGAAGAATCTGTCCGAGTGGATCTGGAGGGGCCTGAGGCTGGAATAAACATTAAAAACTGTTTGTTTTTTTTGTTTTTTTTTAATAATATCATAATTTTAGTAATCAATGTCAGTGGTCACATCAAATTGTTATTTTTTTTTTTCAACTTTCTTTTTTCAATGACCAATCTGCTTTAATAAAAGGCTGTTCTGACCTCTGTGAAAGCGTTTATCCAGTCTTGTAAATGGATTGGACGGACGTCCATCATCTGGGCTCTGCTGGCTGCCGCTCTGCCCCTTCCTGCTCCTGCTCCTGCTCCTGCTCCTCCTCCTCCGGTGATCCTGACCTGTGGGCACAAAAACAGAAAACTCTGACGGCAGAGGTGTTAAAGATCCAGGTAGCTCCTGGCTCAGTGTCTGGGTCGGGTCTGGCAGAGGTTCCTGATCACGACCATCGGAACCGGGTCTCCAAACCTCCTGACCAGCCATCTGACCAGCTCTAATGGATCTGGAGCGGCCTGAGGATGGAATATTTCAGACATCACATGGTCATGTTTTAATAATAATCAATAATCAATGTCAGTGTCAATTACAAATTGGTATTACAGTTACTCAAATTGAATAGTTTCATATGCAAGGAACCAAATACTTGTGATCACCTAGCTAGGAAAATTTTGGGATCGAATGGGTTCCCTGGCACACGTTTCTTCACATTAATTTACTAAATCATTGTAAAACATCACACCATAACATACCATAATCAAATGAAAAACTAAAGCACTCACCTCCTCTTTCACCCCCGTAAGCCACTGACATCCTCTTCCAAACTCTAATAAAATACAATATAAAAAAGAATAAAATGCAGCTCTCCTCAGAAATAATCCTCCAAAATAAATAAATAAAAATAAAATAAATAATAGTCAAAATGAAAGAAAAAAATAAATGAAACTCCAAACTCCGTCTAAAATAAAAAAAGAACAATAAAATAAAACTGTCCTCAGAAATGTGAAGTCTTCCAAAAAAAAATAATAAAATGTAAAAGAAATGCCCTCCGATCTCCTTCTAGAATAAAAGTCTCCTCTCAGCAAAATCTCTCAAAATCACACGAAATAGTCTCCAAAAGTGTCTGAATTCGCCTCGTCTCTCAACCAACAGATAGCGATCTGGTTCGAGTGTGTATATATATCCATTCAGAATTCATAACACGCGTCACTATAGCAACTAAAATTTGAATCACTCACGCGGAAGCACGCACATTTGAAGTCGCGCGAGCTAAGTCGAATCTGAACACATTTATTGAATAGTTACAAACTTAATTTTGACGTTTACTTAAAAACAAAATATATGTATAGATCTCATATATTTATATATGATTTATTCTTTCATTATAATTATTATTATAATCGGTGGAATTATTCGAGTCCAAAATCATTAATCATAATTGAGCAAAAGCGTCCGCTTAAGGTACTTACAGTGGGTCCCATAGCCATGCTTCTGTTAGGATAAAGCGGACATCATATTATAAGCTCTTGAAATAAATGTAAGTGCCCTTTTCCGCGTAGCCTATATAACCATCGAGGCCAATCAGCTTTCAGTATCACTAATGCGTCTTCAAACGGGCTAGTAGAGTGGCGAAGAAATCCAAAATAATAAAGGATCCCAAAACAAGACCAAACGAAAAAGCCCATTCATGATTTTGCCAATGAAGGAGTGGGATGATTACGTTCGTCAAGTATTTCACAATGATCAAAAGCACTAGGCTATATCTTTCTCAAACAATGTAGATTATTTAAGTTATTAACAGTTTAACTTATCTGCGCTGTCATGTGCCGATTTGAATTGAAAACTTGAAAACTTTCCGTGATTGCTCACTTTTCCGATGGACGGCAAACGACAGCCTGCTATTTTAATTATAGGCCTATTAATTCAGTTAAATCAAAGAACAGAATCCCATTAAAAATACATCTGAATTAAACGTCTATAGTGTTTAAAGGGGTGTCAATTGCAATAAACTGTGAATTCATTAAATGATTGTAACTCAGTTAGCGATGGTGAATAATTAAGGCTTTGAAAATGAATAATTCCACGAATTACAAAAACAGGAATCCAAAGGTGAAATATGTAGTTTGTGACACTAAACTTCGCAACTCTGTATGTTTAATTGTATATTCATGTTTGTTACTGTTTATTAATTTGAGAAAACCACAACCAAAACACAAATCAGTGTGATGAGTGGTGACAATAAATGGGTTATTCCCAGAAAAACAAGTCAATCTTCGTTTCGTCTCTAATCGGACAGTCTTTGGTGGGTCAGTACCACGAGCCGGCAAATTGTAAATGGTGAAGAGCTACAACGAGCCAACCATTTTTTTCCCACGTATGCCCATACGGTTTTATATTAACCTCCTAAGACCCGAGCTTTGATTTGGCTTGCATTTTAGATTTCTTCTAGCTATTTGGGGTTAGGAGGAACCAATAAATATAATAACCAGATATTATCTTTGAACATGAAGCTTTTTTTGAAAAAATTGATGTCCACAAAAAAGAAAAGACACCATTGTCTAACAAAGTGCAAATCTCTTTTATTTACAGCCTGAGCACTGTGCCTGAACATTTTTTATTGTTACTGTTGCTTACATAACTGTTTCAACTAATGAACATGGATATGGAAAACAAAATTTATACGAAACAACTGGGTTGGGCTCCATTGGCAGATATTGTCAGCAAGGACAGGCTCCTATTAATGATATCACATGCTCATCAATAGAAACGCTCTTGGGTCTTGCCTGAGACCCACAGCCTTTCAGAATGCGTTCAAGAAAAGGCCTCGCCTTCCAGAATTTGTCACATTCCCTCAGGTCTTCTGGAATGTCATCATCAATGACCACCTTTATCGATTGCCTCGGTTTGTAAAATCTGTCGCGTGTGAATCTTCCTATGATGGCTGGGAATCTTAACCAGTAACTGGACCAGTACATCCTGAATTGTGGGTACGGGACACAGGACATCAAAACTGAGACACCAAAGAAATGATACATCTCGTCAACTGATGTGCTGAGTGTGTACCCACTCCTAGTTTCTCCTCAGTTTCATGAAATCTTTATCAATATACTGGTTTACACAGTTCAGTGTGGTCCAGTGTGGCTTTCTCTGTCCTGCTCAGTTTCCTCCTCAGGCTCAAACTGGGCTAGGTTTGGGGTCAGTTGCATCCCTTCAGCACACTCTTCGTCTTTGCTTGGGTTGTCCTTGAAAACTTGATCCTGGTGTTGGCTCTTCAGGGTCATCGTTGGAGCCATCAGCCTCAAACCGCTGAGTCTGACGTCTGGGAATGCACAAAACGGCGATGCTATGGTCTGAACGATAACCATTAGTTTCACCACGGAGACGTTCACGTCCACGGCAGGCCTCAGTGGACTGTGGAGTGGGGTCTTCATCCCCACTACTCTCGTCCTCGCTGCTGCTTTGCTCCGGTTGTGGAGGATGGTAATCAACATCCTCTATGGGGTCATCAATGTCAGACAAGTCCTCTACCTCTGAATTGTCCCCAGCAATTGACTCCAGTACTAATTCCAGTGCCTTTGAAAGAGGAATACGCTCTGACAATGAGATCATGAGAAAAAGAAAATTAGAAATCAATGTAAAGTTATTTATCACACATGCAATGTCAATTTATACTGTTGTAAACCGTTGGGAAGAATTTGTTAGAATACATCAATTTACAAACTACATTTTCACAGTTGTTCTTTTCTAACATTTTTTCATTTTCAACGAAGCTAAGTCCCATTGTCCACATATGTGGACCTCAAGTTTAGCGGAATAGTAAATATTTACGGTTTCAAAAATTTGTCAAATTTGCATGCCATATTAATCATACAACACTATTATATATAACTTAACAGGAATCAACAAAAAAATGTATTCAATTTTTTTTACCTTGTGGATGTTTTGGTCTGGTGTGGCTGCCCAACTTTTCCGATGTGTTCTCTGTCGTAGGAGGTTGAATATCGCAACAATCTTATTTTCCAGGGACTCGTGGTCAAACTCCAGTTCTGACTGCTTCTCGGCAATGTGGATCGATGATGTAATCGGTCTTTGTCAGACACGTGGGTTTACTGTGTGTGACGTCACCGATGCGCCATGTAGGGTATAGCAATTCAGAGAAGAGATTAGAAATCGTTAAACTGTTGAACAAGAATAAAATGTGAGACGATACCGTACCGAGATAAATTGAAGAAATATTCCAGGAGCCTTATTTTGATAAACTGTTATCGATTCAGAACATTTATCCATACCATCAGCCCGTGATAACTTGAGTGCCGATCCCACATTGGTAAATTCTAGCAATCATGGGTAAGTTAAATATCTGCTTTACGGATCGTGGATATTATTAATTATCTTGTTGACGCGATAAGGGCGTATATAGCCTACCTGTGAATTCATTTAAAAATAAATAAATAAATACAAATCACTTACCCTGTATGTGCAACATTTGGTTTGCATACTTCATTTTGCTGTTGAAGTGTTGATTACAAGAAGACAATAAACACCACATTTTTGAAAAATGTAATTATACATGCTTTATTGTTCATGCAAGACTGGATAAAGCATCAGCACAAAATGTATTCTTAAACTGGGCACAGTGAAAGTAAGTTGCATAAACATAAAATTATATATAGTATTCTAGGAGCAACACATCAGCACATTTCTAAACTACAATTCTACAAACGATTCAAGCATGCACTTTCAGATTGGATGGTTTCTCTGTGAAAATCTCGAAAGAGACAATAATTACTTCTACTTTGTTCAAAGGACACATCATTTTGTGTGAATCATCTCTGTCTGCCAGTACAGTTGAAAGCTTCAGGTTTGCATTTAGAAATGATACAACTTCATGGAATGTTCTGTATACTGTCTTTGTAAGGTGATTGAACTCAAATGATTAACAGGTGATGACTCCATAGTCAGAAACTATAGTAACAAATGAGGAGTGGGAAACAACTGGAACAAAGGAAAACAGGTAGTATAGAAACAAATGAAAACAAAAAAAAACCAAAACAGGCAGTTTGTGACAATTACATTTGATTAAATAAATTTTCTAAATTGCCATGGTGGCAACTCTCAGACAGGTTGTAGCCTAAAGCTCTCAGTGGCAATGTGGATTGATGTAAATGGCAGACGTGTGGTGCACTGCAAATTCAAACAAGAGTACCCATCAAAAGCATCAGAATAGCATCGCTTTACTGAACAGCCTTTAAATGGCAGGAGGTATCGTGCGCCTCAAAACATGCAAAGCAACAAAATAATATTATTCAACATATCCTAGCTTTTTACAGAAAATATTCAGATGTAACTCCCTTTGTAATCGTTAACATTTTCTTAAGTAACTACAGTTTAATTTACAGTTTACATTTATTTTGTAATTAAGTGTCGTAACTCTGTTACATGTAACTAGTGACTCCCAAATAGAGGGCTGCATTGGGTTTGGGCTCCCGCGGGACCCAATGCAAATTTCGCGGGAGCAGGCGGTTTTACCTTTGCTGCGGGCGGGAGTGGGCAGTCAGAAAATTTAGCGGCAGACCCCCGGGGAACGGTGGGATTTGGCGCGTAGTAGAAATGGAGTCAACACAAGAAGTTGAGAAGAAAATTAAAGCGGCTGTTTACTTGACAAAAGCAAAACAAGGCAAGTCAGACATATGGAATCAATTCTCAATTGACCCTTCGCAAATAGTTTGATTGACAGACGACAATAACAACGCCGAATCCGCCATCTTATCCGACAAAGCCGTCAGGGAGTAGCCTATAGTACATTAACGTTGGTAAACTTGAAAAGTTGTGTGTACTCACGTCTTTCCGCGGTTGAAACAACTTTCCTTCTGATGTCTATTCATGTTTATTTGACTCTATAAATGAACTAGTAATGAAGAGATGATCGGTTCACAAGCCGCTTGAAGGAGCTACAGCGATCTGTCGCGAGACATTAAAGAGACACTATACGGTATTTATTTTTAAAACTTCTTTAAAAAATTACAATATTTTAAATACGGAAACTGTTTCATACGTTGTCAGTGTCCTCTTTGCTCCGCGGTGAATTTTTCACTGCGGGAGAACATGATGTGTGGTGTGAGAGAGCATGGGTTGTCGGGCATTGCAGCTGGGGGCGGGTTTTGCGAAGGGTCAATTGTCACTGACGAAAATGGGAGTTAAACTTCGTAAGTTGCGATGAATGTGCAAAAGTGTTCGTTTACAACGGACATAAATCTGGCACCTCTGCCCCGAGGTGACATACCTGCAGTTTTCTGTTTCCAAGTTACTCGTTTGGTGAGTGTGTATGCAGTAGCCTAAAAACTGAGGTGCCGCTAGTTGTGGTTTTGTTTTAACAGTTAGGCCTAATGTTTTACAACCCTAATAAAATAAAATAAAAATAAGTTTAGCAAGTTTGGTTTAGCATGGGTTAATTCATCTAATTTAAACACAATCATGTTTAAAGTCTGTTAATCTGGATGTTAACTTGAACGAATATTTAGTCTGAGTATATGTGTAGCTACATTACGTCAGATAAAGTCTGGGCGGGAGTGGACACAAACATTGCGGGCGCGGGCGGGAGTGGAACACACAGGTGGCGGGAGCGGGCGGTCCTGGTCATACATTCAGCGGGAGCGGGCGGGTGCGGGTTTAAGCAAACAGTCCCGCGCAGGGCTCTACTCCCCAACAATGAAGCGCTATATAAATAAAGATGACTTGTCTTGACTTGACTTTTAAAACAAAGCAAATGTGGCTGTGATGACTTGATGATTCTTTCCAGTCTTGCCGTCCCTCATGTTCTTGTGCAGACGTGGACGGGGACTCTGAGCTCTCTGGTGCGGCGGCTCTGAGTTTCCTGCCAGGTCGGGGTTGGACTTCAGGCTTCAGTCAAGTCTCGAGTTCAAGCCCTCCACCGAGGACAGCAAGTCATTCATTTCCTATCCAATAAAAAGATTAAATGAACAAGTCACCACATGAATGTTTTCAGAACTGATGTACAAGAGAATTGAATTCTGTTTGCATCACTGATTCTGTTATTGTCCTGTTTATTACTGTGTCATAAACATTCTGTACAGTATAAAGCACTATATAAATGAAGGTCACCTGACTATAACAAGAACATTACATTGAACACAACTTTGAAAATCTACAAACAATCCATAATTGAAGACAAATGATAATAATCCTACTCTGTCTGTTACACTTCCTCACACCTGTAATAACTGATCGAGTCAATCTCCTGAGCTTCTCCAATCGACGTCATTTCTAATCCATTTATGTCGTCACATCTGCTCTATCCTCGGCCGTTTAGTTGGATCCCGGGTTAGGCACTGGCTATCAGATCACTGCATTCTGTATACATTTTAATAAGGAGAGAGCTGGTTAGTTATGACCACGTGACCATGACCACCTTGGCAACTTAAATAGTAATAGTAACGTAAATACATCTTAAATAGTTTCTAGCTCTTGGCTCAGTACCTAAAACCATTTGTGGTGAACAATCCTGTCCAGATCAAGCCGACGCTCAGGCTTCTGCTGCAGAAGAGAGCAGATCAAATGGCAGCAATCTGTGCAGAAAGATGGAGAGAGGTCTGATTATTACCGTAAACTTTACATCCGCTCTACGGCTTTCTATCTATACGGCCATCTCCTGTAAAGCCTGTGAAATTTTGCATTAGATTTGTAGTTGAAGTAGTAAACATTACCTTCTGTCAAGTCAGGTTCGTACCAGGTGTTCATATTGATCCTGTAAAAGTCGAATGTATCTGGAAAGTGTCCACACAGCATTCTGAACAACAGGATCCCCAGAGACCAGACCGTCGCGGGCTTTCCATGAAATTCGCCCTTCATCCTGTACTCGGGAGGGCAGTACATCACCGTGCCTGGAGGAAAGAGAGTTTGTCCCATGTGTGAGTCATGTCTTCTCGGCACCCATTAGCTTACGAGTGTTGAGTTCACTGATTCACAAGAGTTTAGAGAACTAACACACACCACAGAATCTCGTGTAGGCAGATTCTGTCAGGAGATCGCCGCAGCCAAAGTCAATGAGTTTGACTTCGAGCTTCTTAAAGTCTATCAGGAGGTTCTCTAATTTGATGTCGCCATGGTAAACCCCCTGGTGACAGCACACATCAGCGGCTATTGTTGCCCCCCACATGATGAGCCGGGCAAACTTCTCGTCGATGCTGCCGCCGTTGCATTCCACAAAGCGAAACACATCCACGCAGTGTGAGAAACGCTCAAGGACCATGACGTAGAAGTCCTGCTGGTCCTGCCAGTCCAGCAGCTTGATAATCTCCGTCACTGGACCTTTATTGGCCAGGATTGTCAGAGCGACTTCTTTGGGAAGGGGCTCGGGATGATCAGGCTGAAAGAAAGTAACATTATATGATGTCAGATGAGTTTAAATAGGGATTGAACTCAGTCTTGGGAGACTGATACTCACAATCCTGATGCATTCCGTATGTTTTGTCTTCCTGACAAATTTCACTGCCACCTGATGGACAAAACAAGAAGCAATTAATGTGTGTAGTGGTCATATCATAAATTCCAAGCAAGAATTTAAATCCTAAGAGATCAAGATCCCTAAATACTGAATATATGATAAAGAAAGATGGCTTGCACTGGATAAAGTGAGATGTCAAAAGTATGAGAATAATTCAGATAAAAAACCATTTGCCACGTAAAAAAAAGTCAAACCTTCTGGCCATCCGCCAAACGAGTGCCTTTATAGACGGCACCAAATCCACCTTGCCCCAGCTTACTGCCAATTGCATATCGGCAGCAAATGTCGTCTTTTAAAAGATGAACAGAAGAAGACAATGTTTAGTGGTGCTGCTTTGCAGAGATTGTGAGATTATTGTTTGGGACTGTGGCAGGAAACTCACCCTCAGGTCTCATGTTCACTTGGTTACTGTCCTGCTGTTTCATCAGAGGTGACGTTTCACCTGCTGTCAGACTGACTGGAGTGTCGTGAACTTGAGTTTGGAGCTCTTCTTGCACCAGAGGCTCAGCAGCGGGAAGGACTTCGATAACATTGACAGGAGGTTCCTCGAGATCAATGAGCTCTACAGAGCTCGAGATGGACTGCAGAGACTTTTGATCTGAAGAGGAGAATATCAGCACAAGAAGTTAGCTAGCAGTCAATTAACTGGTTAAAAGACTGATTTATTGGAAACAGTGCACATTTGTTGACTAGCCTCTTACCTGAACTTCTCCAAACTACATCATTTCTAATTCATTTATGTTGTAAGCATATTCATGTCCAGCATATTAGGAATACTCTCAGCTGTGCTGCATTTGTCTTTATGAAAATGTTTCTTTCTGAACGGGTGCGTGATGATGCGGTATGGTATTGAAGCCTGATTTGTAGCGTGCAGCATCACAACACTCTGTTCACTTTGAAGTGTTTGTGACCCTTTGCTTTATGTGTGTGTTTATCAATGTTTTCAATATTATTCACTCTCCTTTGGATAAGCTTAAGGTATTTTTAGTGGAAAACAAGATGACAATGCTGTTTAAAAAAAATGTTGGAGAAATAATGACAGGCGATTTACCGCTACTTGTCTTGACGGCGGAGTGATCTGTCGCAGGTGACGGCTCACGATCAGGCTCTGGCTCCAGATCTGCTGGAGGGACAAATGGCTCCACAACATCCACAGCACTACTGTGGCCACAGCAGCCGAAAGGACTCATTATAGCCTTCCGCAGCCTCCGGAAGAAAGAACCAATTCCTTTCCTCTTCCGACATTCTGTAGGCTTTTCTGAAATGAAGACAAACCATTGAAAACACAACTTTTAGAAACATCTCTGACCTGCCTAATGACATGCCTTACATTTTACTGTTCAGTTCTTATCTGTAATGTTACAAATCCAAAGTAATGGAAATATTTCCAATTTCAGCTAAATTTTGCTGAGCAACAGTAAATGTGAGCGGACATTAACATGTTAAAAGCTCTTACAGATGAAATAGCAGAATCTCTCTCTGTACACTTGACACCGTCCTGCCTTATTTCAGTCTCACCTGTTGAGCTCTTGTTCACAGGAGAAGCCTCCTCCAAGGCACCCTGAGCAGTTCGGCCATTCGTGGTCTCTGATGGCCCGACAGGAACTTGACCCGGCAGCGGAGGGCACATCCACTCTTCTAGGCTCAACGCCTCTCTGCCTAACCGCCTCTCTACATTGTCCTCAGAGAGGGACTGACACGATGCGGACATGACGCCCTGTGAAGAATCTGTCCGAGTGGATCTGGAGGGGCCTGAGGCTGGAATAAACATTAAAAACTGTTTGTTTTTTTTGTTTTTTTTTAATAATATCATAATTTTAGTAATCAATGTCAGTGGTCACATCAAATTGTTATTTTTTTTTTTCAACTTTCTTTTTTCAATGACCAATCTGCTTTAATAAAAGGCTGTTCTGACCTCTGTGAAAGCGTTTATCCAGTCTTGTAAATGGATTGGACGGACGTCCATCATCTGGGCTCTGCTGGCTGCCGCTCTGCCCCTTCCTGCTCCTGCTCCTGCTCCTGCTCCTCCTCCTCCGGTGATCCTGACCTGTGGGCACAAAAACAGAAAACTCTGACGGCAGAGGTGTTAAAGATCCAGGTAGCTCCTGGCTCAGTGTCTGGGTCGGGTCTGGCAGAGGTTCCTGATCACGACCATCGGAACCGGGTCTCCAAACCTCCTGACCAGCCATCTGACCAGCTCTAATGGATCTGGAGCGGCCTGAGGATGGAATATTTCAGACATCACATGGTCATGTTTTAATAATAATCAATAATCAATGTCAGTGTCAATTACAAATTGGTATTACAGTTACTCAAATTGAATAGTTTCATATGCAAGGAACCAAATACTTGTGATCACCTAGCTAGGAAAATTTTGGGATCGAATGGGTTCCCTGGCACACGTTTCTTCACATTAATTTACTAAATCATTGTAAAACATCACACCATAACATACCATAATCAAATGAAAAACTAAAGCACTCACCTCCTCTTTCACCCCCGTAAGCCACTGACATCCTCTTCCAAACTCTAATAAAATACAATATAAAAAAGAATAAAATGCAGCTCTCCTCAGAAATAATCCTCCAAAATAAATAAATAAAAATAAAATAAATAATAGTCAAAATGAAAGAAAAAAATAAATGAAACTCCAAACTCCGTCTAAAATAAAAAAAGAACAATAAAATAAAACTGTCCTCAGAAATGTGAAGTCTTCCAAAAAAAAATAATAAAATGTAAAAGAAATGCCCTCCGATCTCCTTCTAGAATAAAAGTCTCCTCTCAGCAAAATCTCTCAAAATCACACGAAATAGTCTCCAAAAGTGTCTGAATTCGCCTCGTCTCTCAACCAACAGATAGCGATCTGGTTCGAGTGTGTATATATATCCATTCAGAATTCATAACACGCGTCACTATAGCAACTAAAATTTGAATCACTCACGCGGAAGCACGCACATTTGAAGTCGCGCGAGCTAAGTCGAATCTGAACACATTTATTGAATAGTTACAAACTTAATTTTGACGTTTACTTAAAAACAAAATATATGTATAGATCTCATATATTTATATATGATTTATTCTTTCATTATAATTATTATTATAATCGGTGGAATTATTCGAGTCCAAAATCATTAATCATAATTGAGCAAAAGCGTCCGCTTAAGGTACTTACAGTGGGTCCCATAGCCATGCTTCTGTTAGGATAAAGCGGACATCATATTATAAGCTCTTGAAATAAATGTAAGTGCCCTTTTCCGCGTAGCCTATATAACCATCGAGGCCAATCAGCTTTCAGTATCACTAATGCGTCTTCAAACGGGCTAGTAGAGTGGCGAAGAAATCCAAAATAATAAAGGATCCCAAAACAAGACCAAACGAAAAAGCCCATTCATGATTTTGCCAATGAAGGAGTGGGATGATTACGTTCGTCAAGTATTTCACAATGATCAAAAGCACTAGGCTATATCTTTCTCAAACAATGTAGATTATTTAAGTTATTAACAGTTTAACTTATCTGCGCTGTCATGTGCCGATTTGAATTGAAAACTTGAAAACTTTCCGTGATTGCTCACTTTTCCGATGGACGGCAAACGACAGCCTGCTATTTTAATTATAGGCCTATTAATTCAGTTAAATCAAAGAACAGAATCCCATTAAAAATACATCTGAATTAAACGTCTATAGTGTTTAAAGGGGTGTCAATTGCAATAAACTGTGAATTCATTAAATGATTGTAACTCAGTTAGCGATGGTGAATAATTAAGGCTTTGAAAATGAATAATTCCACGAATTACAAAAACAGGAATCCAAAGGTGAAATATGTAGTTTGTGACACTAAACTTCGCAACTCTGTATGTTTAATTGTATATTCATGTTTGTTACTGTTTATTAATTTGAGAAAACCACAACCAAAACACAAATCAGTGTGATGAGTGGTGACAATAAATGGGTTATTCCCAGAAAAACAAGTCAATCTTCGTTTCGTCTCTAATCGGACAGTCTTTGGTGGGTCAGTACCACGAGCCGGCAAATTGTAAATGGTGAAGAGCTACAACGAGCCAACCATTTTTTTCCCACGTATGCCCATACGGTTTTATATTAACCTCCTAAGACCCGAGCTTTGATTTGGCTTGCATTTTAGATTTCTTCTAGCTATTTGGGGTTAGGAGGAACCAATAAATATAATAACCAGATATTATCTTTGAACATGAAGCTTTTTTTGAAAAAATTGATGTCCACAAAAAAGAAAAGACACCATTGTCTAACAAAGTGCAAATCTCTTTTATTTACAGCCTGAGCACTGTGCCTGAACATTTTTTATTGTTACTGTTGCTTACATAACTGTTTCAACTAATGAACATGGATATGGAAAACAAAATTTATACGAAACAACTGGGTTGGGCTCCATTGGCAGATATTGTCAGCAAGGACAGGCTCCTATTAATGATATCACATGCTCATCAATAGAAACGCTCTTGGGTCTTGCCTGAGACCCACAGCCTTTCAGAATGCGTTCAAGAAAAGGCCTCGCCTTCCAGAATTTGTCACATTCCCTCAGGTCTTCTGGAATGTCATCATCAATGACCACCTTTATCGATTGCCTCGGTTTGTAAAATCTGTCGCGTGTGAATCTTCCTATGATGGCTGGGAATCTTAACCAGTAACTGGACCAGTACATCCTGAATTGTGGGTACGGGACACAGGACATCAAAACTGAGACACCAAAGAAATGATACATCTCGTCAACTGATGTGCTGAGTGTGTACCCACTCCTAGTTTCTCCTCAGTTTCATGAAATCTTTATCAATATACTGGTTTACACAGTTCAGTGTGGTCCAGTGTGGCTTTCTCTGTCCTGCTCAGTTTCCTCCTCAGGCTCAAACTGGGCTAGGTTTGGGGTCAGTTGCATCCCTTCAGCACACTCTTCGTCTTTGCTTGGGTTGTCCTTGAAAACTTGATCCTGGTGTTGGCTCTTCAGGGTCATCGTTGGAGCCATCAGCCTCAAACCGCTGAGTCTGACGTCTGGGAATGCACAAAACGGCGATGCTATGGTCTGAACGATAACCATTAGTTTCACCACGGAGACGTTCACGTCCACGGCAGGCCTCAGTGGACTGTGGAGTGGGGTCTTCATCCCCACTACTCTCGTCCTCGCTGCTGCTTTGCTCCGGTTGTGGAGGATGGTAATCAACATCCTCTATGGGGTCATCAATGTCAGACAAGTCCTCTACCTCTGAATTGTCCCCAGCAATTGACTCCAGTACTAATTCCAGTGCCTTTGAAAGAGGAATACGCTCTGACAATGAGATCATGAGAAAAAGAAAATTAGAAATCAATGTAAAGTTATTTATCACACATGCAATGTCAATTTATACTGTTGTAAACCGTTGGGAAGAATTTGTTAGAATACATCAATTTACAAACTACATTTTCACAGTTGTTCTTTTCTAACATTTTTTCATTTTCAACGAAGCTAAGTCCCATTGTCCACATATGTGGACCTCAAGTTTAGCGGAATAGTAAATATTTACGGTTTCAAAAATTTGTCAAATTTGCATGCCATATTAATCATACAACACTATTATATATAACTTAACAGGAATCAACAAAAAAATGTATTCAATTTTTTTTACCTTGTGGATGTTTTGGTCTGGTGTGGCTGCCCAACTTTTCCGATGTGTTCTCTGTCGTAGGAGGTTGAATATCGCAACAATCTTATTTTCCAGGGACTCGTGGTCAAACTCCAGTTCTGACTGCTTCTCGGCAATGTGGATCGATGATGTAATCGGTCTTTGTCAGACACGTGGGTTTACTGTGTGTGACGTCACCGATGCGCCATGTAGGGTATAGCAATTCAGAGAAGAGATTAGAAATCGTTAAACTGTTGAACAAGAATAAAATGTGAGACGATACCGTACCGAGATAAATTGAAGAAATATTCCAGGAGCCTTATTTTGATAAACTGTTATCGATTCAGAACATTTATCCATACCATCAGCCCGTGATAACTTGAGTGCCGATCCCACATTGGTAAATTCTAGCAATCATGGGTAAGTTAAATATCTGCTTTACGGATCGTGGATATTATTAATTATCTTGTTGACACGATAAGGGCGTATATAGCCTACCTGTGAATTCATTTAAAAATAAATAAATAAATACAAATCACTTACCCTGTATGTGCAACATTTGGTTTGCATACTTCATTTTGCTGTTGAAGTGTTGATTACAAGAAGACAATAAACACCACATTTTTGAAAAATGTAATTATACATGCTTTATTGTTCATGCAAGACTGGATAAAGCATCAGCACAAAATGTATTCTTAAACTGGGCACAGTGAAAGTAAGTTGCATAAACATAAAATTATATATAGTATTCTAGGAGCAACACATCAGCACATTTCTAAACTACAATTCTACAAACGATTCAAGCATGCACTTTCAGATTGGATGGTTTCTCTGTGAAAATCTCGAAAGAGACAATAATTACTTCTACTTTGTTCAAAGGACACATCATTTTGTGTGAATCATCTCTGTCTGCCAGTACAGTTGAAAGCTTCAGGTTTGCATTTAGAAATGATACAACTTCATGGAATGTTCTGTATACTGTCTTTGTAAGGTGATTGAACTCAAATGATTAACAGGTGATGACTCCATAGTCAGAAACTATAGTAACAAATGAGGAGTGGGAAACAACTGGAACAAAGGAAAACAGGTAGTATAGAAACAAATGAAAACAAAAAAAAACCAAAACAGGCAGTTTGTGACAATTACATTTGATTAAATAAATTTTCTAAATTGCCATGGTGGCAACTCTCAGACAGGTTGTAGCCTAAAGCTCTCAGTGGCAATGTGGATTGATGTAAATGGCAGACGTGTGGTGCACTGCAAATTCAAACAAGAGTACCCATCAAAAGCATCAGAATAGCATCGCTTTACTGAACAGCCTTTAAATGGCAGGAGGTATCGTGCGCCTCAAAACATGCAAAGCAACAAAATAATATTATTCAACATATCCTAGCTTTTTACAGAAAATATTCAGATGTAACTCCCTTTGTAATCGTTAACATTTTCTTAAGTAACTACAGTTTAATTTACAGTTTACATTTATTTTGTAATTAAGTGTCGTAACTCTGTTACATGTAACTAGTGACTCCCAAATAGAGGGCTGCATTGGGTTTGGGCTCCCGCGGGACCCAATGCAAATTTCGCGGGAGCAGGCGGTTTTACCTTTGCTGCGGGCGGGAGTGGGCGGTCAGAAAATTTAGCGGCAGACCCCCGGGGAACGGTGGGATT
The DNA here is from genome assembly GCA_038088235.1 of Zacco platypus. Classification (NCBI taxonomy): domain Eukaryota; kingdom Metazoa; phylum Chordata; class Actinopteri; order Cypriniformes; family Xenocyprididae; genus Zacco; species Zacco platypus. The sequence continues at coordinate 10,053,775 of CM076075.1, read as the reverse complement.
TGGCGCGTAGTAGAAATGGAGTCAACACAAGAAGTTGAGAAGAAAATTAAAGCGGCTGTTTACTTGACAAAAGCAAAACAAGGCAAGTCAGACATATGGAATCAATTCTCAATTGACCCTTCGCAAATAGTTTGATTGACAGACGACAATAACAACGCCGAATCCGCCATCTTATCCGACAAAGCCGTCAGGGAGTAGCCTATAGTACATTAACGTTGGTAAACTTGAAAAGTTGTGTGTACTCACGTCTTTCCGCGGTTGAAACAACTTTCCTTCTGATGTCTATTCATGTTTATTTGACTCTATAAATGAACTAGTAATGAAGAGATGATCGGTTCACAAGCCGCTTGAAGGAGCTACAGCGATCTGTCGCGAGACATTAAAGAGACACTATACGGTATTTATTTTTAAAACTTCTTTAAAAAATTACAATATTTTAAATACGGAAACTGTTTCATACGTTGTCAGTGTCCTCTTTGCTCCGCGGTGAATTTTTCACTGCGGGAGAACATGATGTGTGGTGTGAGAGAGCATGGGTTGTCGGGCATTGCAGCTGGGGGCGGGTTTTGCGAAGGGTCAATTGTCACTGACGAAAATGGGAGTTAAACTTCGTAAGTTGCGATGAATGTGCAAAAGTGTTCGTTTACAACGGACATAAATCTGGCACCTCTGCCCCGAGGTGACATACCTGCAGTTTTCTGTTTCCAAGTTACTCGTTTGGTGAGTGTGTATGCAGTAGCCTAAAAACTGAGGTGCCGCTAGTTGTGGTTTTGTTTTAACAGTTAGGCCTAATGTTTTACAACCCTAATAAAATAAAATAAAAATAAGTTTAGCAAGTTTGGTTTAGCATGGGTTAATTCATCTAATTTAAACACAATCATGTTTAAAGTCTGTTAATCTGGATGTTAACTTGAACGAATATTTAGTCTGAGTATATGTGTAGCTACATTACGTCAGATAAAGTCTGGGCGGGAGTGGACACAAACATTGCGGGCGCGGGCGGGAGTGGAACACACAGGTGGCGGGAGCGGGCGGTCCTGGTCATACATTCAGCGGGAGCGGGCGGGTGCGGGTTTAAGCAAACAGTCCCGCGCAGGGCTCTACTCCCCAACAATGAAGCGCTATATAAATAAAGATGACTTGTCTTGACTTGACTTTTAAAACAAAGCAAATGTGGCTGTGATGACTTGATGATTCTTTCCAGTCTTGCCGTCCCTCATGTTCTTGTGCAGACGTGGACGGGGACTCTGAGCTCTCTGGTGCGGCGGCTCTGAGTTTCCTGCCAGGTCGGGGTTGGACTTCAGGCTTCAGTCAAGTCTCGAGTTCAAGCCCTCCACCGAGGACAGCAAGTCATTCATTTCCTATCCAATAAAAAGATTAAATGAACAAGTCACCACATGAATGTTTTCAGAACTGATGTACAAGAGAATTGAATTCTGTTTGCATCACTGATTCTGTTATTGTCCTGTTTATTACTGTGTCATAAACATTCTGTACAGTATAAAGCACTATATAAACGAAGGTCACCTGACTATAACAAGAACATTACATTGAACACAACTTTGAAAATCTACAAACAATCCATAATTGAAGACAAATGATAATAATCCTACTCTGTCTGTTACACTTCCTCACACCTGTAATAACTGATCGAGTCAATCTCCTGAGCTTCTCCAATCGACGTCATTTCTAATCCATTTATGTCGTCACATCTGCTCTATCCTCGGCCGTTTAGTTGGATCCCGGGTTAGGCACTGGCTATCAGATCACTGCATTCTGTACACATTTTAATAAGGAGAGAGCTGGTTAGTTATGACCACGTGACCATGACCACCTTGGCAACTTAAATAGTAATAGTAACGTAAATACATCTTAAATAGTTTCTAGCTCTTGGCTCAGTACCTAAAACCATTTGTGGTGAACAATCCTGTCCAGATCAAGCCGACGCTCAGGCTTCTGCTGCAGAAGAGAGCAGATCAAATGGCAGCAATCTGTGCAGAAAGATGGAGAGAGGTCTGATTATTACCGTAAACTTTACATCCGCTCTACGGCTTTCTATCTATACGGCCATCTCCTGTAAAGCCTGTGAAATTTTGCATTAGATTTGTAGTTGAAGTAGTAAACATTACCTTCTGTCAAGTCAGGTTCGTACCAGGTGTTCATATTGATCCTGTAAAAGTCGAATGTATCTGGAAAGTGTCCACACAGCATTCTGAACAACAGGATCCCCAGAGACCAGACCGTCGCGGGCTTTCCATGAAATTCGCCCTTCATCCTGTACTCGGGAGGGCAGTACATCACCGTGCCTGGAGGAAAGAGAGTTTGTCCCATGTGTGAGTCATGTCTTCTCGGCACCCATTAGCTTACGAGTGTTGAGTTCACTGATTCACAAGAGTTTAGAGAACTAACACACACCACAGAATCTCGTGTAGGCAGATTCTGTCAGGAGATCGCCGCAGCCAAAGTCAATGAGTTTGACTTCGAGCTTCTTAAAGTCTATCAGGAGGTTCTCTAATTTGATGTCGCCATGGTAAACCCCCTGGTGACAGCACACATCAGCGGCTATTGTTGCCCCCCACATGATGAGCCGGGCAAACTTCTCGTCGATGCTGCCGCCGTTGCATTCCACAAAGCGAAACACATCCACGCAGTGTGAGAAACGCTCAAGGACCATGACGTAGAAGTCCTGCTGGTCCTGCCAGTCCAGCAGCTTGATAATCTCCGTCACTGGACCTTTATTGGCCAGGATTGTCAGAGCGACTTCTTTGGGAAGGGGCTCGGGATGATCAGGCTGAAAGAAAGTAACATTATATGATGTCAGATGAGTTTAAATAGGGATTGAACTCAGTCTTGGGAGACTGATACTCACAATCCTGATGCATTCCGTATGTTTTGTCTTCCTGACAAATTTCACTGCCACCTGATGGACAAAACAAGAAGCAATTAATGTGTGTAGTGGTCATATCATAAATTCCAAGCAAGAATTTAAATCCTAAGAGATCAAGATCCCTAAATACTGAATATTTGATAAAGAAAGATGGCTTGCACTGGATAAAGTGAGATGTCAAAAGTATGAGAATAATTCAGATAAAAAACCATTTGCCACGTAAAAAAAAGTCAAACCTTCTGGCCATCCACCAAACGAGTGCCTTTATAGACGGCACCAAATCCACCTTGCCCCAGCTTACTGCCAATTGCATATCGGCAGCAAATGTCGTCTTTTAAAAGATGAACAGAAGAAGACAATGTTTAGTGGTGCTGCTTTGCAGAGATTGTGAGATTATTGTTTGGGACTGTGGCAGGAAACTCACCCTCAGGTCTCATGTTCACTTGGTTACTGTCCTGCTGTTTCGTCAGAGGTGACGTTTCACCTGCTGTCAGACTGACTGGAGTGTCGTGAACTTGAGTTTGGAGCTCTTCTTGCACCAGAGGCTCAGCAGCGGGAAGGACTTCGATAACATTGACAGGAGGTTCCTCGAGATCAATGAGCTCTACAGAGCTCGAGATGGACTGCAGAGACTTTTGATCTGAAGAGGAGAATATCAGCACAAGAAGTTAGCTAGCAGTCAATTAACTGGTTAAAAGACTGATTTATTGGAAACAGTGCACATTTGTTGACTAGCCTCTTACCTGAACTTCTCCAAACTACATCATTTCTAATTCATTTATGTTGTAAGCATATTCATGTCCAGCATATTAGGAATACTCTCAGCTGTGCTGCATTTGTCTTTATGAAAATGTTTCTTTCTGAACGGGTGCGTGATGATGCGGTATGGTATTGAAGCCTGATTTGTAGCGTGCAGCATCACAACACTCTGTTCACTTTGAAGTGTTTGTGACCCTTTGCTTTATGTGTGTGTTTATCAATGTTTTCAATATTATTCACTCTCCTTTGGATAAGCTTAAGGTATTTTTAGTGGAAAACAAGATGACAATGCTGTTTAAAAAAAATGTTGGAGAAATAATGACAGGCGATTTACCGCTACTTGTCTTGACGGCGGAGTGATCTGTCGCAGGTGACGGCTCACGATCAGGCTCTGGCTCCAGATCTGCTGGAGGGACAAATGGCTCCACAACATCCACAGCACTACTGTGGCCACAGCAGCCGAAAGGACTCATTATAGCCTTCCGCAGCCTCCGGAAGAAAGAACCAATTCCTTTCCTCTTCCGACATTCTGTAGGCTTTTCTGAAATGAAGACAAACCATTGAAAACACAACTTTTAGAAACATCTCTGACCTGCCTAATGACATGCCTTACATTTTACTGTTCAGTTCTTATCTGTAATGTTACAAATCCAAAGTAATGGAAATATTTCCAATTTCAGCTAAATTTTGCTGAGCAACAGTAAATGTGAGCGGACATTAACATGTTAAAAGCTCTTACAGATGAAATAGCAGAATCTCTCTCTGTACACTTGACACCGTCCTGCCTTATTTCAGTCTCACCTGTTGAGCTCTTGTTCACAGGAGAAGCCTCCTCCAAGGCACCCTGAGCAGTTCGGCCATTCGTGGTCTCTGATGGCCCGACAGGAACTTGACCCGGCAGCGGAGGGCACATCCACTCTTCTAGGCTCAACGCCTCTCTGCCTAACCGCCTCTCTACATTGTCCTCAGAGAGGGACTGACACGATGCGGACATGACGCCCTGTGAAGAATCTGTCCGAGTGGATCTGGAGGGGCCTGAGGCTGGAATAAACATTAAAAACTGTTTGTTTTTTTTGTTTTTTTTTAATAATATCATAATTTTAGTAATCAATGTCAGTGGTCACATCAAATTGTTATTTTTTTTTTTCAACTTTCTTTTTTCAATGACCAATCTGCTTTAATAAAAGGCTGTTCTGACCTCTGTGAAAGCGTTTATCCAGTCTTGTAAATGGATTGGACGGACGTCCATCATCTGGGCTCTGCTGGCTGCCGCTCTGCCCCTTCCTGCTCCTGCTCCTGCTCCTGCTCCTCCTCCTCCGGTGATCCTGACCTGTGGGCACAAAAACAGAAAACTCTGACGGCAGAGGTGTTAAAGATCCAGGTAGCTCCTGGCTCAGTGTCTGGGTCGGGTCTGGCAGAGGTTCCTGATCACGACCATCGGAACCGGGTCTCCAAACCTCCTGACCAGCCATCTGACCAGCTCTAATGGATCTGGAGCGGCCTGAGGATGGAATATTTCAGACATCACATGGTCATGTTTTAATAATAATCAATAATCAATGTCAGTGTCAATTACAAATTGGTATTACAGTTACTCAAATTGAATAGTTTCATATGCAAGGAACCAAATACTTGTGATCACCTAGCTAGGAAAATTTTGGGATCGAATGGGTTCCCTGGCACACGTTTCTTCACATTAATTTACTAAATCATTGTAAAACATCACACCATAACATACCATAATCAAATGAAAAACTAAAGCACTCACCTCCTCTTTCACCCCCGTAAGCCACTGACATCCTCTTCCAAACTCTAATAAAATACAATATAAAAAAGAATAAAATGCAGCTCTCCTCAGAAATAACCCTCCAAAATAAATAAATAAAAATAAAATAAATAATAGTCAAAATGAAAGAAAAAAATAAATGAAACTCCAAACTCCGTCTAAAATAAAAAAAGAACAATAAAATAAAACTGTCCTCAGAAATGTGAAGTCTTCCAAAAAAAAATAATAAAATGTAAAAGAAATGCCCTCCGATCTCCTTCTAGAATAAAAGTCTCCTCTCAGCAAAATCTCTCAAAATCACACGAAATAGTCTCCAAAAGTGTCTGAATTCGCCTCGTCTCTCAACCAACAGATAGCGATCTGGTTCGAGTGTGTATATATATCCATTCAGAATTCATAACACGCGTCACTATAGCAACTAAAATTTGAATCACTCACGCGGAAGCACGCACATTTGAAGTCGCGCGAGCTAAGTCGAATCTGAACACATTTATTGAATAGTTACAAACTTAATTTTGACGTTTACTTAAAAACAAAATATATGTATAGATCTCATATATTTATATATGATTTATTCTTTCATTATAATTATTATTATAATCGGTGGAATTATTCGAGTCCAAAATCATTAATCATAATTGAGCAAAAGCGTCCGCTTAAGGTACTTACAGTGGGTCCCATAGCCATGCTTCTGTTAGGATAAAGCGGACATCATATTATAAGCTCTTGAAATAAATGTAAGTGCCCTTTTCCGCGTAGCCTATATAACCATCGAGGCCAATCAGCTTTCAGTATCACTAATGCGTCTTCAAACGGGCTAGTAGAGTGGCGAAGAAATCCAAAATAATAAAGGATCCCAAAACAAGACCAAACGAAAAAGCCCATTCATGATTTTGCCAATGAAGGAGTGGGATGATTACGTTCGTCAAGTATTTCACAATGATCAAAAGCACTAGGCTATATCTTTCTCAAACAATGTAGATTATTTAAGTTATTAACAGTTTAACTTATCTGCGCTGTCATGTGCCGATTTGAATTGAAAACTTGAAAACTTTCCGTGATTGCTCACTTTTCCGATGGACGGCAAACGACAGCCTGCTATTTTAATTATAGGCCTATTAATTCAGTTAAATCAAAGAACAGAATCCCATTAAAAATACATCTGAATTAAACGTCTATAGTGTTTAAAGGGGTGTCAATTGCAATAAACTGTGAATTCATTAAATGATTGTAACTCAGTTAGCGATGGTGAATAATTAAGGCTTTGAAAATGAATAATTCCACGAATTACAAAAACAGGAATCCAAAGGTGAAATATGTAGTTTGTGACACTAAACTTCGCAACTCTGTATGTTTAATTGTATATTCATGTTTGTTACTGTTTATTAATTTGAGAAAACCACAACCAAAACACAAATCAGTGTGATGAGTGGTGACAATAAATGGGTTATTCCCAGAAAAACAAGTCAATCTTCGTTTCGTCTCTAATCGGACAGTCTTTGGTGGGTCAGTACCACGAGCCGGCAAATTGTAAATGGTGAAGAGCTACAACGAGCCAACCATTTTTTTCCCACGTATGCCCATACGGTTTTATATTAACCTCCTAAGACCCGAGCTTTGATTTGGCTTGCATTTTAGATTTCTTCTAGCTATTTGGGGTTAGGAGGAACCAATAAATATAATAACCAGATATTATCTTTGAACATGAAGCTTTTTTTGAAAAAATTGATGTCCACAAAAAAGAAAAGACACCATTGTCTAACAAAGTGCAAATCTCTTTTATTTACAGCCTGAGCACTGTGCCTGAACATTTTTTATTGTTACTGTTGCTTACATAACTGTTTCAACTAATGAACATGGATATGGAAAACAAAATTTATACGAAACAACTGGGTTGGGCTCCATTGGCAGATATTGTCAGCAAGGACAGGCTCCTATTAATGATATCACATGCTCATCAATAGAAACGCTCTTGGGTCTTGCCTGAGACCCACAGCCTTTCAGAATGCGTTCAAGAAAAGGCCTCGCCTTCCAGAATTTGTCACATTCCCTCAGGTCTTCTGGAATGTCATCATCAATGACCACCTTTATCGATTGCCTCGGTTTGTAAAATCTGTCGCGTGTGAATCTTCCTATGATGGCTGGGAATCTTAACCAGTAACTGGACCAGTACATCCTGAATTGTGGGTACGGGACACAGGACATCAAAACTGAGACACCAAAGAAATGATACATCTCGTCAACTGATGTGCTGAGTGTGTACCCACTCCTAGTTTCTCCTCAGTTTCATGAAATCTTTATCAATATACTGGTTTACACAGTTCAGTGTGGTCCAGTGTGGCTTTCTCTGTCCTGCTCAGTTTCCTCCTCAGGCTCAAACTGGGCTAGGTTTGGGGTCAGTTGCATCCCTTCAGCACACTCTTCGTCTTTGCTTGGGTTGTCCTTGAAAACTTGATCCTGGTGTTGGCTCTTCAGGGTCATCGTTGGAGCCATCAGCCTCAAACCGCTGAGTCTGACGTCTGGGAATGCACAAAACGGCGATGCTATGGTCTGAACGATAACCATTAGTTTCACCACGGAGACGTTCACGTCCACGGCAGGCCTCAGTGGACTGTGGAGTGGGGTCTTCATCCCCACTACTCTCGTCCTCGCTGCTGCTTTGCTCCGGTTGTGGAGGATGGTAATCAACATCCTCTATGGGGTCATCAATGTCAGACAAGTCCTCTACCTCTGAATTGTCCCCAGCAATTGACTCCAGTACTAATTCCAGTGCCTTTGAAAGAGGAATACGCTCTGACAATGAGATCATGAGAAAAAGAAAATTAGAAATCAATGTAAAGTTATTTATCACACATGCAATGTCAATTTATACTGTTGTAAACCGTTGGGAAGAATTTGTTAGAATACATCAATTTACAAACTACATTTTCACAGTTGTTCTTTTCTAACATTTTTTCATTTTCAACGAAGCTAAGTCCCATTGTCCACATATGTGGACCTCAAGTTTAGCGGAATAGTAAATATTTACGGTTTCAAAAATTTGTCAAATTTGCATGCCATATTAATCATACAACACTATTATATATAACTTAACAGGAATCAACAAAAAAATGTATTCAATTTTTTTTACCTTGTGGATGTTTTGGTCTGGTGTGGCTGCCCAACTTTTCCGATGTGTTCTCTGTCGTAGGAGGTTGAATATCGCAACAATCTTATTTTCCAGGGACTCGTGGTCAAACTCCAGTTCTGACTGCTTCTCGGCAATGTGGATCGATGATGTAATCGGTCTTTGTCAGACACGTGGGTTTACTGTGTGTGACGTCACCGATGCGCCATGTAGGGTATAGCAATTCAGAGAAGAGATTAGAAATCGTTAAACTGTTGAACAAGAATAAAATGTGAGACGATACCGTACCGAGATAAATTGAAGAAATATTCCAGGAGCCTTATTTTGATAAACTGTTATCGATTCAGAACATTTATCCATACCATCAGCCCGTGATAACTTGAGTGCCGATCCCACATTGGTAAATTCTAGCAATCATGGGTAAGTTAAATATCTGCTTTACGGATCGTGGATATTATTAATTATCTTGTTGACGCGATAAGGGCGTATATAGCCTACCTGTGAATTCATTTAAAAATAAATAAATAAATACAAATCACTTACCCTGTATGTGCAACATTTGGTTTGCATACTTCATTTTGCTGTTGAAGTGTTGATTACAAGAAGACAATAAACACCACATTTTTGAAAAATGTAATTATACATGCTTTATTGTTCATGCAAGACTGGATAAAGCATCAGCACAAAATGTATTCTTAAACTGGGCACAGTGAAAGTAAGTTGCATAAACATAAAATTATATATAGTATTCTAGGAGCAACACATCAGCACATTTCTAAACTACAATTCTACAAACGATTCAAGCATGCACTTTCAGATTGGATGGTTTCTCTGTGAAAATCTCGAAAGAGACAATAATTACTTCTACTTTGTTCAAAGGACACATCATTTTGTGTGAATCATCTCTGTCTGCCAGTACAGTTGAAAGCTTCAGGTTTGCATTTAGAAATGATACAACTTCATGGAATGTTCTGTATACTGTCTTTGTAAGGTGATTGAACTCAAATGATTAACAGGTGATGACTCCATAGTCAGAAACTATAGTAACAAATGAGGAGTGGGAAACAACTGGAACAAAGGAAAACAGGTAGTATAGAAACAAATGAAAACAAAAAAAAACCAAAACAGGCAGTTTGTGACAATTACATTTGATTAAATAAATTTTCTAAATTGCCATGGTGGCAACTCTCAGACAGGTTGTAGCCTAAAGCTCTCAGTGGCAATGTGGATTGATGTAAATGGCAGACGTGTGGTGCACTGCAAATTCAAACAAGAGTACCCATCAAAAGCATCAGAATAGCATCGCTTTACTGAACAGCCTTTAAATGGCAGGAGGTATCGTGCGCCTCAAAACATGCAAAGCAACAAAATAATATTATTCAACATATCCTAGCTTTTTACAGAAAATATTCAGATGTAACTCCCTTTGTAATCGTTAACATTTTCTTAAGTAACTACAGTTTAATTTACAGTTTACATTTATTTTGTAATTAAGTGTCGTAACTCTGTTACATGTAACTAGTGACTCCCAAATAGAGGGCTGCATTGGGTTTGGGCTCCCGCGGGACCCAATGCAAATTTCGCGGGAGCAGGCGGTTTTACCTTTGCTGCGGGCGGGAGTGGGCGGTCAGAAAATTTAGCGGCAGACCCCCGGGGAACGGTGGGATTTGGCGCGTAGTAGAAATGGAGTCAACACAAGAAGTTGAGAAGAAAATTAAAGCGGCTGTTTACTTGACAAAAGCAAAACAAGGCAAGTCAGACATATGGAATCAATTCTCAATTGACCCTTCGCAAATAGTTTGATTGACAGACGACAATAACAACGCCGAATCCGCCATCTTATCCGACAAAGCCGTCAGGGAGTAGCCTATAGTACATTAACGTTGGTAAACTTGAAAAGTTGTGTGTACTCACGTCTTTCCGCGGTTGAAACAACTTTCCTTCTGATGTCTATTCATGTTTATTTGACTCTATAAATGAACTAGTAATGAAGAGATGATCGGTTCACAAGCCGCTTGAAGGAGCTACAGCGATCTGTCGCGAGACATTAAAGAGACACTATACGGTATTTATTTTTAAAACTTCTTTAAAAAATTACAATATTTTAAATACGGAAACTGTTTCATACGTTGTCAGTGTCCTCTTTGCTCCGCGGTGAATTTTTCACTGCGGGAGAACATGATGTGTGGTGTGAGAGAGCATGGGTTGTCGGGCATTGCAGCTGGGGGCGGGTTTTGCGAAGGGTCAATTGTCACTGACGAAAATGGGAGTTAAACTTCGTAAGTTGCGATGAATGTGCAAAAGTGTTCGTTTACAACGGACATAAATCTGGCACCTCTGCCCCGAGGTGACATACCTGCAGTTTTCTGTTTCCAAGTTACTCGTTTGGTGAGTGTGTATGCAGTAGCCTAAAAACTGAGGTGCCGCTAGTTGTGGTTTTGTTTTAACAGTTAGGCCTAATGTTTTACAACCCTAATAAAATAAAATAAAAATAAGTTTAGCAAGTTTGGTTTAGCATGGGTTAATTCATCTAATTTAAACACAATCATGTTTAAAGTCTGTTAATCTGGATGTTAACTTGAACGAATATTTAGTCTGAGTATATGTGTAGCTACATTACGTCAGATAAAGTCTGGGCGGGAGTGGACACAAACATTGCGGGCGCGGGCGGGAGTGGAACACACAGGTGGCGGGAGCGGGCGGTCCTGGTCATACATTCAGCGGGAGCGGGCGGGTGCGGGTTTAAGCAAACAGTCCCGCGCAGGGCTCTACTCCCCAACAATGAAGCGCTATATAAATAAAGATGACTTGTCTTGACTTGACTTTTAAAACAAAGCAAATGTGGCTGTGATGACTTGATGATTCTTTCCAGTCTTGCCGTCCCTCATGTTCTTGTGCAGACGTGGACGGGGACTCTGAGCTCTCTGGTGCGGCGGCTCTGAGTTTCCTGCCAGGTCGGGGTTGGACTTCAGGCTTCAGTCAAGTCTCGAGTTCAAGCCCTCCACCGAGGACAGCAAGTCATTCATTTCCTATCCAATAAAAAGATTAAATGAACAAGTCACCACATGAATGTTTTCAGAACTGATGTACAAGAGAATTGAATTCTGTTTGCATCACTGATTCTGTTATTGTCCTGTTTATTACTGTGTCATAAACATTCTGTACAGTATAAAGCACTATATAAATGAAGGTCACCTGACTATAACAAGAACATTACATTGAACACAACTTTGAAAATCTACAAACAATCCATAATTGAAGACAAATGATAATAATCCTACTCTGTCTGTTACACTTCCTCACACCTGTAATAACTGATCGAGTCAATCTCCTGAGCTTCTCCAATCGACGTCATTTCTAATCCATTTATGTCGTCACATCTGCTCTATCCTCGGCCGTTTAGTTGGATCCCGGGTTAGGCACTGGCTATCAGATCACTGCATTCTGTATACATTTTAATAAGGAGAGAGCTGGTTAGTTATGACCACGTGACCATGACCACCTTGGCAACTTAAATAGTAATAGTAACGTAAATACATCTTAAATAGTTTCTAGCTCTTGGCTCAGTACCTAAAACCATTTGTGGTGAACAATCCTGTCCAGATCAAGCCGACGCTCAGGCTTCTGCTGCAGAAGAGAGCAGATCAAATGGCAGCAATCTGTGCAGAAAGATGGAGAGAGGTCTGATTATTACCGTAAACTTTACATCCGCTCTACGGCTTTCTATCTATACGGCCATCTCCTGTAAAGCCTGTGAAATTTTGCATTAGATTTGTAGTTGAAGTAGTAAACATTACCTTCTGTCAAGTCAGGTTCGTACCAGGTGTTCATATTGATCCTGTAAAAGTCGAATGTATCTGGAAAGTGTCCACACAGCATTCTGAACAACAGGATCCCCAGAGACCAGACCGTCGCGGGCTTTCCATGAAATTCGCCCTTCATCCTGTACTCGGGAGGGCAGTACATCACCGTGCCTGGAGGAAAGAGAGTTTGTCCCATGTGTGAGTCATGTCTTCTCGGCACCCATTAGCTTACGAGTGTTGAGTTCACTGATTCACAAGAGTTTAGAGAACTAACACACACCACAGAATCTCGTGTAGGCAGATTCTGTCAGGAGATCGCCGCAGCCAAAGTCAATGAGTTTGACTTCGAGCTTCTTAAAGTCTATCAGGAGGTTCTCTAATTTGATGTCGCCATGGTAAACCCCCTGGTGACAGCACACATCAGCGGCTATTGTTGCCCCCCACATGATGAGCCGGGCAAACTTCTCGTCGATGCTGCCGCCGTTGCATTCCACAAAGCGAAACACATCCACGCAGTGTGAGAAACGCTCAAGGACCATGACGTAGAAGTCCTGCTGGTCCTGCCAGTCCAGCAGCTTGATAATCTCCGTCACTGGACCTTTATTGGCCAGGATTGTCAGAGCGACTTCTTTGGGAAGGGGCTCGGGATGATCAGGCTGAAAGAAAGTAACATTATATGATGTCAGATGAGTTTAAATAGGGATTGAACTCAGTCTTGGGAGACTGATACTCACAATCCTGATGCATTCCGTATGTTTTGTCTTCCTGACAAATTTCACTGCCACCTGATGGACAAAACAAGAAGCAATTAATGTGTGTAGTGGTCATATCATAAATTCCAAGCAAGAATTTAAATCCTAAGAGATCAAGATCCCTAAATACTGAATATATGATAAAGAAAGATGGCTTGCACTGGATAAAGTGAGATGTCAAAAGTATGAGAATAATTCAGATAAAAAACCATTTGCCACGTAAAAAAAAGTCAAACCTTCTGGCCATCCGCCAAACGAGTGCCTTTATAGACGGCACCAAATCCACCTTGCCCCAGCTTACTGCCAATTGCATATCGGCAGCAAATGTCGTCTTTTAAAAGATGAACAGAAGAAGACAATGTTTAGTGGTGCTGCTTTGCAGAGATTGTGAGATTATTGTTTGGGACTGTGGCAGGAAACTCACCCTCAGGTCTCATGTTCACTTGGTTACTGTCCTGCTGTTTCATCAGAGGTGACGTTTCACCTGCTGTCAGACTGACTGGAGTGTCGTGAACTTGAGTTTGGAGCTCTTCTTGCACCAGAGGCTCAGCAGCGGGAAGGACTTCGATAACATTGACAGGAGGTTCCTCGAGATCAATGAGCTCTACAGAGCTCGAGATGGACTGCAGAGACTTTTGATCTGAAGAGGAGAATATCAGCACAAGAAGTTAGCTAGCAGTCAATTAACTGGTTAAAAGACTGATTTATTGGAAACAGTGCACATTTGTTGACTAGCCTCTTACCTGAACTTCTCCAAACTACATCATTTCCAATTCACTTATGTTGTAAGCATATTCATGTCCAGCATATTAGGAATACTCTCAGCTGTGCTGCATTTGTCTTTATGAAAATGTTTCTTTCTGAACGGGTGCGTGATGATGCGGTATGGTATTGAAGCCTGATTTGTAGCGCGCAGCATCACAACGCTCTGTTCACTTTGAAGTGTTTGTGACCCTTTGCTTTATGTGTGTGTTTATCAATGTTTTCAATATTATTCACTCTCCTTTGGATAAGCTTAAGGTATTTTTAGTGGAAAACAAGATGACAATGCTGTTTAAAAATAATGTTGGAGAAATAATGACAGGCGATTTACCGCTAGTTGTCTTGACGGCGGAGTGATCTGTCGCAGGTGACGGCTCACGATCAGGCTCTGGCTCCAGATCTGCTGGGGGGACAAATGGCTCCACAACATCCACAGCACTACTGTGGCCACAGCAGCCGAAAGGACTCATCATAGCCTTCCGCAGCCTCCGGAAGAAAGAACCAATTCCTTTCCTCTTCCGACATTCTGTAGGCTTTTCTGAAATGAAGACAAACCATTGAAAACACAACTTTTAGAAACATCTCTGACCTGCCTAATGACATGCCTTACATTTTACTGTTCAGTTCTTATCTGTAATGTTACAAATCCAAAGTAATGGAAATATTTCCAATTTCAGCTAAATTTTGCTGAGCAACAGTAAATGTGAGCGGACATTAACATGTTAAAAGCTCTTACAGATGAAATAGCAGAATCTCTCTCTGTATACTTGACACCGTCCTGCCTTATTTCAGCCTCACCTGTTGAGCTCTTGTTCACAGGAGAAGCCTCCTCCAAGGCACCCCGAGCAGTTTGGCCATTCGTGGTCTCTGATGGCCCGACAGGAACTTGACCCGGCAGCGGAGGGCACATCCACTCTTCTAGGCTCAACGCCTCTCTGCCTAACCGCCTCTCTACATTGTCCTCAGAGAGGGACTGACACGATGCGGACATGACGCCCTGTGAAGAATCTGTCCGAGTGGATCTGGAGGGGCCTGAGGCTGGAATAAACATTAAAAACTGTTTGTTTTTTGTTTGTTTTTTTAATAATATCATAATTTCAGTAATCAATGTCAGTGGTCACATCAAATTGTTATTTTTTTTTTCAACTTTCTTTTTTCAATGACCAATCTCCTTTAATAAAAGGCTGTTCTGACCTCTGTGAAAGCGTTTATCCAGTCTTGTAAATGGAGTGGACGGACGTCCATCATCTGGGCTCTGCTGGCTGCCACTCTGCCCCTTCCTGCTCCTGCTCCTCCTCCTCCGGTGATCCTGACCTGTGGGCACAAAAACAGAAAACTCTGACGGCAGAGGTGTTAAAGATCCAGGTAGCTCCTGGCTCAGTGTCTGGGTCGGGTCTGGCAGAGGTTCCTGATCACGACCATCGGAACCGGGTCTCCAAACCTCCTGACCAGCCATCTGACCAGCTCTAATGGATCTGGAGCGGCCTGAGGATGGAATATTTCAGACATCACATGGTCATGTTTTAATAATAATCAATTGTAAGGTTTGATTTTCCTGCTAAGACAAAAGCTGAGATCAAGCATCCTGCAATAAAGCAATAAAACTCATGGAGAGAAGATTTCAAAGGAATAGGACAACGCCTTGCCCAAACTGTTCTCATTCATCTATGCAACCAACCCCCCTCCCTCCACTCCCTTCCTTCCCCCTGATTCAAGTCACTGAAGTTCTCTAAGAATGCATATGTGCTATGTATGATGTATCTTGTGAATCTATTGTTTTTCCAATTTCATGTTTAGTATCATTTTAAATGTCTCAGTGCGATTGGTAAAATGGTCTCAGTTTCACAGCAGTCACTAGTATTATGAAAAAGATTGAAAACTTGGCCGAATTCTGTTCTCTTTTCTGGGATGTGTCTCTTCAAGAAAACCTTCTCCTCTCCCCTGAAACCAGGTGTTGGGGCAATAAATATTTACAATCCTTTTGTTCTGGTCTGGGTATTAAAGAAACAGCAGCAAGAGGGGACATTCTGTAGCCAGAGACCCCCACATAGAGGTCATGAGTGTCTTTCATCCTCCATCTCTATGTGCATGCATAACTTTTAAGTACTCTTAGAGAAATCTTTTGAGTAATTGATGTTATGTATTTATTATGTCTGAATTGGTTTATAATTGTGTAATTATGTAATTGGCATTGATACATTTTTACCTGATAAATAAATTGTTATATCTTGATTTATTTTGAATTCGTCTGAAATCATTATCACCGGTAGATCAAGAGGTTTTCGACATTTCCACAATTCTGGATTGGGATAGATCATACTGAAACCCCAATAAATGGAGCATGTGGCACGTCTATTGAGATTTTGGATTTCTGACTATTATGACTTAGCATGTTATAGTATTATGACTAAAACAAACGGCACTTTTGTAGAATAAGCATGAGGCGATTCCATAATTTGTGCTATTAGTAAACGCTATATCCTCTGTTAAGATTCTAAACTAATGAGGTTGTGACGTAAGGCGTATAGCAGCTGGATACAAGCCTTTGTGCGATGCGACGCCCTGATGAAAGGATAAGTGAGATTAAGAGAAATTAAAGAATCAAAGATCTAAATTAATTCATATTTAATCGCACGATCAGCTATTAATGTTACATCAGAAACATTACCAATTAGAGATCGTTTACAATTGGAGTCAGATTAAACGAACAGCTAAAGGAAAACTTAAACTAAATCTTAAAATTTATGTGAACTTCACGCGGGCCAGAAATTAAGTTCACCAAATAAACAAATTTCAGTATTGTATGTTTTTAGCAAGTGCCCTAATTTTTTTTTTAAAAAATGCAACAACATATTTCACTATTGCAAAGCATTTCAATACTAAAAAAAATAAAATAAATAGAAATAAAAAAAATCACCTTCAACCCCCAGTTTGGTTTCTCCCACCTCCCATGATGCACCACAGCAAAGATATAAAAGTCCATTTCAGAAATAGCTCTGGATTTTTATTATAAAATACACATCAAGTCAAGTCACCTTTAAGGCTCTACTTATATGGACAGTATGGAGGTTTTCTGCCCGAATGATTGTTCACACCGTAATACAGTGTAATACAAAGATTATCAAATTTCCCAAGTACAAGGATTTGACTCTGTGAGTGCTTTTAACTACGGCTATTTAATCTTTTGTATAACATAACAGACAAAAAAAGTTAAGTATTTAACAAATGTTTGGTCTGTTCTTCATTCAAATTCTTTAGTGCACAAGTCATATGAACTACTTTTAAGGTGTTTTTTTTTGTTTTTGTCCATTTTGGAGAAAAATATATGGAAAAGAAAAGCATGATCATTCTAATAAACATCTCCATCTTTATTCCTTCATATGGGATTGGAAAAACATGAGGGTGAATAAATGCCAGAATTGTCATTCTTTACTGAACATATCTTTTTTTTATTCTTGTTAATAAAACGTATCATTTTGTGAAATTACATGATGTTATTATAGTTGGTCAAAATTAAAAGATTAGAAAAGGTGTTGTGTTTCTTGATGCTATGTCAAAATTTGTGAATGACAGTAAAAGTATGAAGTATGTTTTCCTATCAGGGGTGTGTTCCACTTCGCTTTTAGACATTCACTCGCGAGCCTCCCTAAGCACTTACCCACGGGGGAATCCCTGCCACCATTTTGAAGTGAGTTCCACTTTGTCAAGTGGGAGAGCAAAGTTTGTGGATAAGCCCTCGTGTCCTTGATTTTGACCGACAGAGCAAGTCTACTCCGATGTATACTCCAAGCAGCTATATATCCCACAATTCATTTTAATTCATTTAAACCTTACGCAGGAGTTCCGCCAGTAGTGGGTACTCATGTAACGTAAGCTATTACGCACATCAGAGTCCACGAGATGGAGGGAAGTTAGCGAGTGAAGGGCATAAAATTTTGGAGTGGAACGCAGCCCAGATGTTCTTTTTCCAAGATTAAAGGGTATATAAAGAAACATTGTAATGCTGGTTATGAAAGAAGATAAAATAAGATTATTTTGATTAGTCAGCAATGAACTGCTCTACAAAATTCTCCATGAGCTGAAGAAGCAGCACAGCCAATGACACAGCAACTATCCAGAATGCACCGCTATCCAGAGCTGAAACAGAGAAGAGCAAACATACTTTGATATGTGCTGTGTAAGGCTCTGTACACAGGCATGCACACTGTACCGATATTAACGAGTAAAACACTTACCATGAGAGGCAGAGGTTGTTTCGACCTGGCTAGTGGAGGGCTGAGCAGCTGGTTTAGCAGTTTGGGTTGGTTTAGCAGTTGTAGTGCTGGTTTCTGTGGCTTTTATGATGGGAACAGGCCCTGAACGGACAGTGTAGTTGTGGGTCAGAATGCTGTTTATTATAGTCTTGTCTGGTGTTTCCGTACATGGATCAGGACATCTCTGGGATTGTTTGGTGGTAACACAAAGCTGCACTAGACACTCAACATACATCTAGACAGACAAATGAACAGAGTTTAACAACAGACATGCAAGAAGGACATAGAATGTACATTTTGAGAACACAAATAATGAAACATACAGTCTCCCCCATTATACCCAGAGAACCGAGATATAAGCGGTAAATCCGAACAGTAGAAGTTGACGTCAGGATCTCCAAGGTTCCATTTCCAGCTGCACAGCTGAAATACAGAGAAACCGGGTAAGCAGATTTATGATGGAAAGAGGAAGGTGTAGTCAAAAAACTTGAAGTATATGAAACAAGAGGAGAGGTATTTAAGAGAGAGGGTATTAAATCTGAATTATGTCCATTTCAGATTCCACCCATTATATAACAAAGGCAACTGTGAGTAAGAATGAGAGGTGTCCTAAATCTTTATTTCTATAATGTAAACTATAATTCAGATTTATACAATTACACTTTAATTGTACAAAGGTCTCTATGATACAATCACGTATGATATTGCGGTGCATAGAGACTGAGACTGAAGCCATCATTGTAAGTCAGTATAAATGAGATTCAGGGGAATATCATCAAAACTGCACATCTATCTCTCCGCAACAAGCCACATTATTTTTAATATTCATGTCTATAGCTCACATAGCAAACGGGAAACATGTAGGTGTTTTGGGTGGAAGAAAATGAGTAAGTGCTGCTGGTCCAGGTGCTGCCACAATGCTAGGGTGTGGCAGGTGGTTGCCAGGGTGTTGCTAAGTTGTTCAGTCTTTGCAGGACTAATGTTGATACTAACCCGTGGCTCAGCAGAGGCCGTGTGTTTACAAAGTCTTGTGTCTCTGACTCAACACAGTGGCCCACCATGAGCTCAGCACGGTCCAGTGAGCAGTTGGAAAACACATGCAAGTCCAGCATCTCCATCCTGCCCGTAGCACGTATCTCTCGAGCCGCACGCACTGGCTGCAAACTGCGCATGCGCGGCAGACGCGTCTCTGCAGCCAGAGGGCCCTCTCCGGGAAGATGGAACTCAATCCAGAAGGACACTGCACCAAATGTCTCCACTTCTTTAGGTATGGAGATTTTAAATGTTGGACCTTTGGCTTGTTGGCCGGGAATCCGGCAGGCAAGTGGGAGAATGAGAGTGGCAACACGGCTTATAGTGGAGTTGGGATTGATGCTGCGTAAAGTGTTGGTGTACAGCAATTCTGAACCTAAATGCTGGAAAAAATTAAAGATGAGATACCAATGAAATAAAACGAAATTAAAACGAAATGTTAAAAAGAAGCACCACTCACACTTCATGTCGTTACAATATTTTCTTTAACTCTCATCCTCTTTGTAGAGAGATATTTTTTTTTTTAAAAGAGTTTAATTTCTTTACTGTACTCCAAGAAATAAATAGGGCCCTATTTTAATGATGTTTTATTAACAAAGTTCGGGAGGACCAGGTTCAGATGATTAACCTAATTAACAACTCATTAACGACAAGAGGTGTATATATAAAAATATTATGTAAACGTGCAGATTAGTCTGGAGGGAAAAAGAGTCTTGGTGGTGATTGTGCCTGAATAATAAAATAATTCATGTAATTTTAAAGACTTAATGTCATCATTGAATGCATTTCGTGCCAAAGTAGTGATAAATGATCCACAGTTTATCCCACATAGTCTGATGCTGTGCTAACTGTGGGAAGAGTTTTGAAAAAGTGACCTATAATTGGTCCTAGTGATTGTAAAAAAAAAAATGGTATATTGTAAACATCTTACGCTTATACATTGTGCTTTTGTAAGTTGCTATAGTCTGTTCATTAGGGTTTGGGTTAGTTCTCCCAGAACTTGACAAGTTCTCCTAGAATAACCTATCATGTTATATGAAAAACATAACATTAAATGAACATTTTATTACATTAATTTAATGCTTATTATATTACGTGCAGTTGAATTGCTATAAAAAATGTTTGAAACAACATAGGATTGTGCAAATGAGGGCAGATTTTTCATTTTTGGGTTAACGACAAAAAAAAAATCCCAAGTGTTATACTTGTTTAGAACTCTGACATGTGTTCATGTAAAAGCTCGGTGTAATTACACATATAAATGTACAAAGAAGAAAATATACAGGAACCTGGTGTCATTGCTAGAAATACAAATACACTAATAACTGCATCTATCTGCCAAGTGAGAACGTTTCATACCATTCTCTTGGTTCCACATCCTGTCAGAGAGAAGGTGGTGGTCACATGGGTTGTGTTGTAAAACACTGGGCAGGCCGGATCATTCAGCTGGAGGTCAGAGAAATGAAGATTCTCCAGGAAGGAAATGGGAAGCACTAGAGACATCTGAAGCTCTCGCTCCTTACATTTCAACTCTGACAAATAGACATGAGAAATGTTCTTACATTTACAACAAAATGAGGGTGAGACAGGCTTATGACAAGTGAGTGGACAGTTTTTGGTGACATAGATTTTTAAGTTAGGTTAGGTTTTAGTCTTTGGTTCTGTTCAAATAAAATGCTATATTTTTATACAACAGAAAGAAATCTGTGCACAAGTATCAATGAAAAATGCAAAAGGAAACAAAATCAGAATGCAAAAAGATTTAAGAAATATCATCAATCCACTATTGAAACAATGGACATCATTGCTTTACCAGCAGATGGCGGTAAAGACTTTTATATTGAAAGGGACTTAAACAAGGATATTGTTTTTTCTTTAAACAACATCAACTGACAAATGCATTGACTGGCGCTGTCATGGGAAATCCCCTTAACTCTTAAAAGGACAAAAACAAAGAGAACTCTTTTTTTCAGCGGACATTCAAACTGATTTTGTGATTATGAATATAAGATTGACTTGAAGAATATCAGATGCAGCTAATACTCTCACTTTAAGTGGATCCCTCACTGAAAAAATTCATCGCTGAGGTCCAGAAAAACCCAACACTGTTTGACAAGTCAAACCCCCTTTTTGAGTACAAGAAAATGGATATATGGACAACAATCGGTCATTCCCTTGGAATAAATGGTGAGAAGTATTAACGATGAGATCATTATGCCAGGCGGGGAAACAGAGTAACATAAAATCACCTCAGGTGTCCAGCGCTAGTTTTGAGAATATTGTCTTGCTTCTTTTGAAGCTGCTGTGAAAAAGACCAGGTTGTTTTTATTCCACTATATTGACTACGTCAGCTAAATTCACTGTTACATTAGATTGATCACACTAGCTTTTCACTCAAAACATGGCATGCTAAGGACGTCTGCAACAAGCAGTTCCTTGGAGTTACCGCACGGTGTACCGCAGTGCTTGAGCTTAGAATAAACACACCATTATCGTTCGTTGGTGTGGACACAAATATAGTTATCATTATAATTATTATTCTTGATGTTAAGGGCCTTTAAACTGTCAATTTGAGATTTGAATCTGTGGCAGAAGGAAGTAGTGCCTCACAAAATAGTGTTTTTGTTGTTTTTTACTTATTTACACACTTGTGCCATCAAAATGTTGTATAAACACAATATCACACTCGTAGCCGTGCAATATGGCTCTATATCAGCACGGCTGTGATTAGCTATGGCCAAATCACAGCCGTGCTGATAAACTGATAGCTTTAATATAGCACTATTGGTTAAGCAGGACAGTGCATTAGTACATGTTTTGGTTCCAGTATTTTCTGCTCTGTGCTGCTGTGTGACAGTTTAGTGTCCATGTGCTCTTTAATGAAGGTAATTTGTTGCCAGTTTCATTATGGATGTCTGTCAGTGTTACGTACCAGATCAGTAAAACAACAACACCTGAGCTGTACAGTTTTTACAAAACAACTGGAGTCTGCGTTGTATAAAGCGCTATGTAAATAAAGGTGACTTGACTTGCACATTAAGCAGTACAGGCTGAAAACGACTGTGGAATATAGTGCTGTCATTCTAACCATGGAATTATTACCTGTTCCAGGTGGCAAAGGGTCTGTTTGTGCTGAAAGAGAGTGATACTAGATTAAATTGAGATTATAGGCATATGATCACCCATCACTAGTATTTTCAAATACAAAGAAGAAAGCATGGAAAAGGAGTAAAACAGCCTTACTTTGTTTCAGCCACATACACCTGATGTGAGACTGCAGGCTGTGAAACAAACAGAAGAGAGTTATAACTGAGTTGTCAACCGTGGATTTGTTTTATGAAGTATTCAGTTTGACCTGCTCCTTGCTACCTCTGAGTATTTGCAGCAAAACAAACGGACAGCAAATGGGCAAACTGATTAGGACCTCTGACCCAGGACAGTGTGACGGAGCTCTGGGAATTCATGTCTGTTTCCATTGGTGATATGAAGAGGCCCGGTGGGCCAATCACAGCTATTTCAGACACACTGCATTGAGAAAAGACCAGAGATTTCATAGAATGACAAAATAATCAGTCATTAATTATTATGGCACTTGAAAATATCTTCATATTTGGGGTCACAATGTGTGAGTGATGTGAGACTTTGGGATGATTCGCTTCTCTCCTCTTCACAAAACAGTACTAATGTGCATTTAACAAAATGGAAACGTGGCATTTCTAACTTCACCAAACAGAAATGCAAAAATAAATAAATAACCACACACTACAACATCTAGTTTACAACCATTGATGCACAAATGTGATCATTCTGGAAGGAGTGAACTGATTGGTCTGATCTGATCTGAAGAGGTCTAAAGGGATTCTGAGTGAAGACGCCATTAGCTGATACAGTGTCCTCCACTGAAAAAGAGATCTGGCCCAGATCATGGCTGAACAAAACCAGCGCTGATGAATTTGCATGAATGCGAGGTTTAATTGGGACACCACTGGATTAGAGGCCATCCATCAAAGCAAGTGTAGAGGCATGTGGCCAATGTTTGTGACCAATAACCTTTGTTGTGACTGAGTGCAGTTGAGCACCATGTAAATTGTTGAGTAATTTGTTGTAATGGTGACACATTTAATGAATGTGTGAGGCTACAGAGACAGTGAACCAGGACCAGATTTATATGCCTTTCTCTTGAAATCTATTCTCAGGTTCTTGGGTATTTCTGTTTCTGAGACTGGCCAAATTGCCTCGAGTCTTTTAATAGTCACAACCACAGAAAATTAAGCACAGATGGTCTGGATATCACTGCCGTTTAGATTTGGGTCTCTCAGATCGGTTCATACTAATTTTATTGGGTTGAGAGATATATATATATATATATATATATATATATATATATATATATATATATATGTATATATAATGAATTAATAGACGTCAGGTTTAAGAAAGTAGTGATTTTGGTCAATTCAAGCAAGTTGGGTACTGATCTTAGAAGCTAAGAATACCTCCAGGTTGCACCCAGAGTAAAGTTGTAAAGCGTAAAAGGTCTTTTTATGTTTTTGAGCTCTGCAGATGAAAGATATTCATACAGGTCTGGAACAACAGGAGGTCGAGTAAATTACTGAATTTTCACTTTTGGGTAAGCATTTTTAATAAAGAATAACATTTCTTTCTAATTAACATTTTCATTTTCGGTACATCAAATTGAGCATGAAACAGTGCAAAACCCAAATATAATGTCCAAATATAACTGTCCTGTCTGCTTACCTTGAGTCAACAGCAATATTGACATGGACTTCTTCAAAAGGCAGGACGTGGATCACATCGCCCCCTGCTGGACTTGCACCTGTGAACTCTGGCACAGCGGAGCAACCTGATCCACTTTCAACTGCAATACAACACACCAATAATTCTATAGTAACACAGCAAAACTGCCTACAAATGTGCATGCTACAGCCCTATCCTATCTATCTTCTTATGTACATACTCAAATCTAACTGCATTATCTAATATTATATCTATATATTTAATATGTAAAAATCTTTTGATCTTCAGATTAAGCTCTAATGTAAGTGTCCGGCCTTTATATGAACTTCTTCAATGCTGTTTAAAGAAATTGGTTGAGAGAATGGCATTTAGGAAAAGAATCTAAAAATTGTATTTTATTTAAATTTGAATATATTCAATTTGTATCAATATTCAATATCTACACTTCAATTTGTGTTATGGATGAATTGATGAAATATTTCATAGCTTATTTCTATTATTTTGTATATTATTTTAAAATACTTGATTGGTATACTGTATAAATGCAGTAGTTTTACCCACAGCACTGAGATTTTTCAGTACTTATATTGTTGAATGTTTATTTTGAAGGCTTCAAACAAGAGTAGTACTGTAATTCATTAGTTCATTGTGAAGACTGAGATGAAATGCTAACCTGTTATTAAGAGATGTACAGATACAGTGGAGAAAGGCTTTGCCTTGATGTGAATCTGGTTCTTCACAGATGTAGGAAAATCCTCCACCATGATCTGTATTGAATACTGACCCAAATACGCTCCACCTTCATACAACAATGTACACGTCTCCTTTCATGGTTAAAACACAATATGATAACTAAATATGGAATATAACTGAAAAAAACACGTGCAACAATTTAATTGAAGTTAAAATTTAAAAATCAATGTGACTGACTTCATCAAGCCGCATAAAGTCACCAAGGCCAGTCTTCTCATAACGACAGCGAATCTCATCTCCATCCAAATCCATCACATTCACCGGGATTTCCTGAGGACAACCAGCTTGTAACCTGATATAAAGAGATACAAGTTTCAGATATGCAATATGTTTTCTATGTGCGTTTCTGAAGTGTATTTGCCAGGCTTTACCTGACTGGAGGAGGTAGCGACACATATGGAGGCTGGTTTATACTGTTAGTGTCTGATCTGACAGAGAGATCTGCTCTTGAATATAGTGACACGGCTCCATCAGATCTAAAGAGTGAACACAATATGATATTGTAGTCACTCCACAGGTCATTTATTTGGACAGAATCTGTAATCCCTCACCCGAGCTGAAGACTAGAGGTGTGGTTTTGGGGGATGTTTTTCTGCCACTGACGGAGGCACCAGCCTGGTGAAGGTAAAACTCCTTTCACCGGAGACGAGCTTAGCTGATCGATGCAGTTCACTTCATTGCACAGCTCATCCAGGGCGGGACAGGGCAAGCTGGACACCAGACTATAATGAGCCCTGACCTGCAGGCAGAGACATGAGATTTCAACCCTATAAATGCCTACTGTATCATATTCGCAAATCTCTAAGGCCTCTAAAATATCAAAGTGGTCAAAACTTTGCTGTCAAACCTGTCACACACAATCTACTACATGCATTCCGTTGTCTGATTGATAGTTTATCCTTTTTTAGCGAATAAAATGTCTTTTAGTAAAACTGTATTTCATTGATTAAGTTATACACCTCTGACTTGTTTCATTGACTAGATTGCCTTCTGTATTTAAACCTTGTGTTTGTTCTGTTCATTGTCTGTTTATGTGCCATTGTTCTCTGATATATAGATGTATTTTTGTAAGTATTGTATTGTAAGTATTGTAAGTATCTGCTGTACAGTTATAAAGATCTCACTGATTTACATTATAAGCATTAGAATTTTATCGGACCTTTTATCAATATAAATATAAATATCTGCACCAAATTCCATTTTTTTTGTTCATTTTGTCCCTCTGAATAAAATTGAGCTGTTTTTCAGCCTCGAGTATAAGCTCCATAATATCTTGTATCAGACTATATGAGCCATAAAAGCCTGATGTATCAAATATGATACTAAATGTAACAAACTTTATTGTTATTACTATTTTAAAATGTTTTTTAAAGGTTCAATATACTGTTCCATTATTTCATATGTCAGACTTTACAGGGTTACAAGTTCTGCTTAATTTTTCTTAAAAGCATATGACAGTCTGGCATTACAAGAAAACAAACAACTAAACTAGAATTGATTGATTTGACTCAATAAACATTTGGAAAGCCAGATGACATCGGCTGTTCACACTGCCTTAAACATTCTGGAGTTGAAAACACAATAGTCATTTTCACACTGTGGTAACAAACACCAGCAGGGTAAAAAACAAGTGAGTCTATAATATTTGTCCAATAACCCTATCCATTAACATCTCAATGGGGCTTGACTGGCAGAGAACAGAACTTGCTGGTAGACTTTTCATACAGGTAATAAAAGTTCAAAAAGGAAATACCGATATTAGTGCTGGTTGGACATTAGGTGGAGCTATGGACTAATTTTCATAAATTATATATATATATTTATATATATATATATATATATATGGCAACTCTTTACAATCAGGTTCATTATTAACTACATTAATTAACATGAACTAATAATAACTAATTCATTTAATGTTAATATCAACTTTTACTTTTACATTATTAAAATCTTGTTAAAATTAGTTAATGCCCTGTGAACTAAAATGAACAACTGTATTTTCATTAACTAGCATCAACAAAGATTAGTAAATATAGTAACAAATGTATTGCTCATTGTTAGTTCATGTTAGTTAATACATTAATTAATGTTTAATTAATGAACCTTATTGTAAAGTGTTACTATATATATATATATATATATATATATATATATATATATATATATATATATATATAGCTGTTGCAGCTGTAAATTCACAGCAAAGCCACAACAGAGTAATATTCAAAATAGAGACAAAGCCTGTCTGCCTGGGGAGATGAAAGATGAAATGAATATTAAAATGTGAGTGAACAGTTGGGGACACTTTGCTGTATGTCAAAATTGATACTTTAAATATTAAACTGCAATTGGGTAGTGCTAGGAACTCTGTTAGTGAGTGAGTCATTAAGTCATTCATTCAACAGGTTCGTTTAAAATTGCCGATTTGTTTAGTAATGAAATACCCCTGTTTTGGCTCAGATGTGCAACAGTTTTGTGTTTTGTTTGGAAATATTTTCATTTGCAAATAAAGCAAAAACAGAGTTTTGTGTCTATAATGTTAACTCACAATATTCGCTACTTGGTCATTTAATTGTTGTATAAAATCAATATAACATATTCAGTTGTGCTGATATTCTGGGAAATCATGCTGGTGTAATATCGCTTCTAGGGGTGTTTTTACCTTGTATTCTAACAGCATTCCAAAAGGTTAAATCACAGTGAAAGCATGTAGTATCAAGGCGTTTTCATTGGTTTTTGTAAAGTGAGTAACACTTGACAATATCTATTCGCACGTCGTAAAAACAATTACGAGATTGACATAGATGACACATAAAGACTTCCACTCACATTCCATAGTGAACCATAAAGAGAGAAATAAATCAGAGGCTTTAAATCTTGACACAAAAATTGAAATTGTTGTAATGAATCTCACCTGCTGTGGTCTGTCCTGATCAAACAATTCAATATTGACAACTGCGCCCAAAATGGATCCCGCAGTGATGTGAGTCAGTGACAGCAGGCAGACGGCCTGAAGCCACAGATTCAGCCTCATCACGGCCGCACTCCACGGCTCCACAGCACATATCATCTTCACACACTTTGTAATAGCATCAAGATGTTAACCAATAAGAGTAATCTTTGTAAACTTAGAATACCAATTCAGTCCATTGTGATTTGTTAATAAATACTCAATGGAATTATGTCTCATTCTCATGATAAACATATACAAATGCTAAACCCCAAAAGTTTCTTCAAATTTCAGAATAGCTTGTTCAAATGTGTTATTTTTATTTTGAAATTCAAGATAACTAGTACAGTTTCCCCGTCATCTCAATGGCAAAAACTGTCCCCGTTTACCTGAACTCACCCTACGTACTTCTAAGACAAATCTCTGCCATGATTGTGAAAGAATCAGACGTACCCAAATGCCTCCTGATGTCTCTTGTTGCCTTCAGAATGTTTCCCTCCACTGTTGTTATCACTGATTCATCAGTAACTTGGATATTTTTGATAGATTAGACAACGTCCAGAATATGTGTGAAAAATCTTGTTTCCTAGCATCAATGTGAAAGCAAAATGTTATAAAAAAGGATGCCAAACTGGCTTGGTGAGAACTGTTAAGGCATTTAGGTCTATTGTTCAGTTAATACGCGTGAAGGAGTGTGAATTCCAGCAACAGACGTACTAAATAAAGCTCAACAAGGAAAAAACAATCCAATACCCTTATTGAATCTTGTAGAAACAAAAATCACACCTGCTTATGGCCAGTAAACTGAGAACATGCATGAGCAAAAACCATACCAGCTATAAGGCAGTTTGTTCTTTGCACAGATTATATGAGTTCACATGAGCTCATGTTTCAGATCAGCCGGTTTCTGTCACAGTGAAACTGCATCTGTCACACAAACCTGAACACACATCATCGTATTTCTTACAAGTATCTTAGTTACGTGTTTTCGTAAATTTTCCAGTGAGTTTAAAGTTGCTAGGTGTTTTCTGTAGTAGATGGCTTATATGTCTTTAGTGACATGCTTTCAGTATATACAGTGAGAGAGAGAGAGAGAGAGAGAGAGAGAGAGATTACTGAGAATCATTAATTAAATTAAACTTGAAAGAATTAAAGAAATTATGAGTAAAGAGAAAGAGACATACATGCAGCACTGGAAAGATCAAACCAAAGAACAAAGTCGTCTCCAGTGTTATCTTAGACTAAACAGAGAGTACAGTTTGGATGACTATCTCACCTCCGTCAGGAATACATCATACAGGAATTTATTAACCAAGTACAAACTTAGTGACCACCAGCTGGCCATAGAAAGAGGGAGACATAAGAAGACATGGTTACCTAAAGAAGAGCAAGTCTGTAATGAATGTAGATCAAGGGCAGTTGAGACAGCGGCACACTTCCTCCTCTACTGTGATAAATACACAACCTTAAGAGAATCATTGAACTGTCAAATACAGCATATGATTCCTTAGATCCAGTCACTCCATGAAACTGACAAACTGAAAATATTACTTGGTGAAGGACCTTCTTCCTCTTTAGTAGCACACAATATTTATAATAAACACATCCACATTATAATACTATTAATATGTGTATAAATAAAATTATACATACATACATACATATATATATATATATATATATATATATATATAGTAGTATATAGTAGAACATATATAGTATACAGTAGTAGCAAAAGTGAACAAAGGGCGAGTGGAAAAGGCTAGTACATATATATATACATATATATATATATATATATATATATATATATATGAATGCATTTCTATACGTTCTTGTCGGTTTCTTTTTCTGTTTGTTTGTTTTTTGTTTTGTTTGCTTTATGCAATGCTTTTGCAATATGCACCTAAATACAATGGGGAGAACAAGTATTTGATACACTGCCGATTTTGCAGGTTTGCCCACTTACAAAGCATGTAGAAGTCTGTAATTTTTATCATAGGTACTCTTCAACTATGAGTGACAGAATCTAAAACAAAAATCCAGAAAATCACATTGAATGATTTTTAAATAATTAATTTGCATTTTATTGCATGACATCAGTATTTGATACATCAGAAAAGCAGAACTTAATATTTGGTACAGAAATACAACATGCTTTGTAAGTGGGCAAACCTGCAAAATCGGCAGTGTATCAAATACTTGTTCTCCTCACTGTATGTCATGCCAATGAAGCAATATGAATTGAGAGAGAGAGAGAGAGAGAGAGAGAGAGAGACACACAGAGACAGACAGAGAGAGAGAGACAGAGAGTGACAGAGAAAGTGAGAGAGAGTGAGTGAGAGAGTTGGCCCTGGCCGTCCATGTAGGTGTTTATGGCCGAAGACACTGGGATTGTCTCCAGCATTCCCGCCTCCCTACACGGGACAAGCAGTTTGGTATTTAACAACAAATGTATTTAACAACTGAACTTATCCAAACCATGTTTTATTTTGCAGTTCCTAATATGAGTTGTTTCATTTAATTTCCAAGAATACTCACGCCATTTATGTTCTTGAATGTTATTCAGGACTCCAACATGAAGCTATTTTAAAAAAATAACTGTTAACTGTTTTATTTTAACTGTTGTACAACTCTGACAACAATTCAATGATGTCAAGGCTATAATGTAATTAGTTGTGAAGGCACATGTGAACTTAACCATCATACTTTTTTCAATGGCCGAGCCATGGAAGTTTCCCCATATTAAGACCATCTCTGAACACACAACACAGCAGACAATTGTGGCCAGTTTCACACTTTTTCTCCAAACTAGGTTGGAAGCCTCACCAACACATGTGAAAGTCAGGGCATACTGTTCGCTGTATTTTTTCAACATGCCTCAGAAAACATAGGCCTTATCATTTTAATATAAATGTCACCAACTACACGTGTAACTCGTTGGGTGGCATCTGCTCTTCATTGTGAATTTCCCAAAATTCCTTGAAGGACAAACTTACCTCCTCATTCATAGTTGTCAGTCACGTAATGGTGGCATGATGGGCAAAATATCCATAGAACTGCATTACAGGCCTGTCAATTTCCAATCTCCAAAACAAAAATATGCAAGTTGTGGGCACCTGTGATCCATATCCAGCACCTGCTGCAGTATTTCGGTCACTAAAAATAGAGAATTGTTCTAAAACGTATAATGTGAAAAATATCAAGTGCCTTAATGTACTGAGACAGTGGTATTAAGAGCAAATTCAGTATACACATTTTTGATGATAAATATGATACACAGGTGAGATGAGTCCATAATTTATTTTTATTTCATTATATATATATATATACATATATATATATATATACACACATGTACACACACATATATATATATACACACATATATATACATATATAAAATAAAAAAACCTATTTCCTATGGGCAAACGCTTAACGAGAATCTGTGTTACGTTTATATTCTGGGTTCATCTGCTTGCCAGTACATAGAATGCATCATAAATAAGGTGTATACTGAACTTGGTGTTTAAATAATATTAGCACTTTGTACAAACCTGGTAAAAATCACTACTGGGCAATGGAGGAAAGCTTTGTTTTTTTGCCCTCAGGTGGGTTTTCCAAGGGTGTGACGTCATGTGAAATATGAATTGTTCAGACTGGATCAAAACTTGACAGCTGGGAAGTGGTGCAGCTATTCTAAAGCAAACCTCCACATCATGGCCTTCCTCGGCTGCCCTTGCAGGCCCTAGAGATGGAGTGAGGGTTCTTTCTTAGAAAGCAACAGCACTGATATTGCCCATTTAAGCATTCCTGGGATGCTACAAGACTGTAGAGCACAGATCGGCAACCTGTCATTTCGTTCATAAAGATCTGCCAACAAAACCACCAAAAATCTCTGGCTATAAATCACATGGTCCTGCCTGTAATGAGCCAGAAAACAACCAAATTTATTCTTCCTCACTTCTGAATATCATTAGAAATCCAGTTGGACAAGGGAGAAGGAGACAACCCAACACTTGTAAATTGGCATGGTGGTCTTAAAAAACAAAAACAAACAAAAAAAAAAAAAAACCATTTACATTCAAAAACGTGTGCTGAAAATCTATTAAAGTAGTATTGATTTCAGAGCATATGGGAAAAGAAAAAAAACCTAACAAGCATCCAGCAAACTGGAATGAAGCACAGAGATGAGGAAAGATGTTTTAATAACAGATACAAGATCAACATTTCTCATCATCAGAACATATGGGTGGCTGGATAGAAAATACTGATGCACTTTTGTAGAAATGAATAGAGCTAGTGGATTACAAATTACTGAAGCTACAGTGAACTTCAAAGCTATTGGTCCTACGGTAAAAGCACAAAATCTGATGTTTGCTGGGAGTTAGTCTCGGTTTAGGGTTTAATCTGAGCACTCCATTAGGATCAGTTTTCTATTAAAATGTGCATGGCTTATAAAGAGCAGAATGTATTCATTTTTAAGACTGCAGGCTGACAGTCATAAACAAGAGTGCAGCTAAACCGGAGGTCAGAGTGGGAGTGAAGGGTTTGGTCCTCAAAAAGCATCTCTCGGCTTCACTACTGTCCGTTCTTCACATTAAACATCTTCTCCTGAAACAAACAGGGGAAAAAAAAAAAAATGTGCTGAGGCCCACATCATCCTGAATAAAGTGTGAACAGAAGTGCAGCAAACAAAGCAACATACTAGCGAGAAGCATTCATTCGAGAACACAAGGAGTTTAACAGTAGTTTCTTTACTCAACCTCATCAACGGGTTTAAAATCACCCAAAATCATTCAAATCTTTGCATTTCACAAACATGCATCATTTCTGCATTCTGCAAATGTGGCCACTTTAAAGAACAAAAACACTCTCAGACTCAAAACGAAGGAAAAGGTGGATGAATGCATGTCTTTTGCACCTTGATCATGGCCTCAAGTTTAATGGCATCGGCAGCAAATTTGCGGATCCCGTCAGAGAGTTTCTCCACAGCCATGCGGTCCTCATTGTGCTGCCAGCGGAAGCTCTTCTCATCCAGGTGTATCTGCTCCAGATCGCAATCCTTTGCTGAAAGAAAGGTCACGCTTGCTGAAAGAGTTTCAAACAGGCGGTTTAAGGTTGTGTGTGTCCGTGTGGATGCTTACCTCCCTGCGGCGTGAGGGAACACGTGACTGCGCTGTGGTCCTGGCTGAGCTCGCCCAGCAGCCCAGGAGAGATGGTGAGCAGATCACAGCCGGCCAGTGCCTTCACTTCCCCCGTGTTCCTGAAGGAGGCGCCCATCACCACTGTGCTGTAGTTGAACTTCTTGTAGTAGTTGTAGATTTTGGTCACACTCTGGACACCTGAGAGAAAGACAATGACGTCAAGACAGAAGCTGGACTAGTGGAGTGAAGAGACCCACATACAGGACACTACACAAGAGTTTAGCCTGGGCAGCCTTGAAACGGGACATGAAAGTGCAGAAATCGGTCGCATTAGAGCACGTTTCGATCCAATTATGCCTTTTTGCCCTGATATTTAGACATGAACAATACATGGTGTTGAATGTTTCTGTCTGAGCCATTATCGGAGAACATGCCTGGGTCTTCATGGGGCTCGTAGTTTTTGCGGTCCGTGTTTTCCTTGTACCAGTCCAGGATTCGGCCCACAAATGGGGAGATGAGGGTGACACGGGCCTCGGCACATGCGACCGCTTGGGCGAAAGAAAACAGCAGAGTCATGTTGCAATGGATCCCGTGTTTCTCCTCCAACTCCCTGACAAAGAGTCAAACACATAGACGTCAGCGGATTAGCCCTCACCGGTTAATTAATAAAACAGGTGCACTTGATGAATTAGCTTTCACACCCTGTGTAGTCATCACGACAACACTGTGATGCATAAACTCTTTCATCTTACAAGCTGTAGTGAACACTCACCGTCCCGCCTGAATGCCCTCCCATGTGGAGGAGAGTTTGATGAGAATGCGCTCTTTACCGACTCCCGCCTCTTCATACAGAGAGATGAGTCTTCGGGCACGAGACACCATCGCATCTTTATCAAACGACAGCCTGAAAATCAAACATGTCATTTAAACATCTTGTGACAAACACACAATAATAATTTGGTGCATTACAACATCAATAATGCAGCGAGTCCAGAAGGCACCGGATGTTACCATAAAAATCATGAAACAGCTTTTTGTGCAGCAACACTTTATAACAACTTTCATTACATGATTAACACACCATTATTAAATGTAAATTACAATGCTTACAAATGTCATTAAAATTGATTCCCATGATGATGTACTCTTTAAAAATCTACAAATGATTTAAACAGATGTCATAAAATGATTAAAAGCTTATTTGATAGCGTACATTTCAATGCTAACACATATCATTTAACCTTTGTGCATCCTTATGGACATTTTTGTCCATTTTGCATCTATGTGTGACTTTTTTTTTATGCACAAGGGTTAACGGTGCATACATTACTGTTTGTACATAATGCACTTTTACATTTGTAAGCACATAAATTTACAACTTAAAAAAAACCTTCAGAAAAGGAGTGTTCTCCTATAGTTTTGACTGTACTTTCAACATCTGTATTGAGAACTGTGAAATTTGGACTACTGAAATGTGGTGTCATGACAGAACTAGTGTAGATCATGTAACGTCACCCGACTCTTACCTGGCATCGACTTCAGTGGAGACCCGGCCAGGAACCTTCTTTAAGATTTCCAGACCAAAGCTCACAAACAGCTTGTCCATGGCATTGGTCACCTGCTCCTCCTCACTCCTGACATTGAACATTGTTTATTAGAGCTGTAAGAAACTACATAGAGCATTTTTGTGCACAACAGTCCAGTTTCTAGCAACCCTTCAACAAGGACAAAGTGAGCGGAGTGAATTTTGCCCATGGTCTGAGGAAAGGACAGCCATATTCTTACCCGCCGTTAGCTATGCCGTATTTTATGGCCTGGTCCACGAGGTGCTGGTACGTGGACATTTTAGCTGCAGCCAGAATGAGAGACGGATTGGTCGTGGCATCCTGCGGCTTATACTCCTCAATCGCTGCAGAGGAGAAAACATGGCAAATTAAATCAACTAACAATAGATGATATACTGACCAGAAATGATTAGAAGCTGATATCAGTGTCTGTTCTGTCAATTAAAAGCAGTTGTTCATGGTTGGTGCAACAAAAGATATCTGGTTCAAAACTGTACATTTACTATTACATACAGCTTAACACCTTTTAATAATGACTCCCATCGTGTTCGGCATCTTTGCCAACAAAGATGATTCGGCAGAACAGTCAACCAAAATCTAGTCGTTCGGGTTTATGAGGCTTTGCCCGAACATAAGCTGAGCCAATGAATAGGAGATGAGTAATAAAACACACACACAGACAATAGGTGTTTTCAGTACTCTATTAGGGCAGGAGTCGGCAACCTCAGGCACGACGCATAATCACTATCACGTTACAACAGCTAAAGTGGTGCACGAATTTTATTTAAAGTCCCTTGAACACGGACATACATTTTGAAGTAATCATGCCCGAGTCACACAACATGTTTTATGAAGACAGCAGCTATAAATACTATTAATGTTTGCGATTTTAACCTGCGCTAGTGTTCAGAGACAGAGACAGCTCTGATTGGCTGTTCAGATTAGCAAACCAATGCATGAGAATAGCAAACGACCAAGTCAAGAGGGTACA
Organism: Zacco platypus; assembly: GCA_038088235.1. Taxonomy (NCBI): domain Eukaryota; kingdom Metazoa; phylum Chordata; class Actinopteri; order Cypriniformes; family Xenocyprididae; genus Zacco; species Zacco platypus. Next base: position 10,018,447 of record CM076075.1, on the reverse strand, counting down.
GATGGAAGGGTGTTCTAATTTAACCATCTCTTCTGAGCCTTTCAAAATGGAAATATTTTCATAACAACATGGCTGTCTGGAAGGAAGAAAGTGAAGAGCATCTTTCATCACACACAGGAGCAGAACACACACTAGTCGGCCAATGGCCGTAGACTTTGTGGTTCAAGCACATCCTTTTGGCCCAGACGCAGGCGTCACGAGGCGAAAACAGTCGGCTTTCATCGCCACTAGTTCATTGTTTTGGTTTGGTGTGTCGTGGCTTCAACGTACAACACCTGCATGTCAGCTGTAACAAACTGTTCATATGGGATGTCTGGCAAGTGAAAAATAGCTTTATTGATTAAAACAGTTAATTATAAACCAACAATAAGCACAATTATAAATAATTTAAATTAGTTACAATAATCTGCCAGCAGGAGGGGAGTCCGTAAGATAACTTTTCCTTTCATCAGGCTCTTAAAGACTGCCGTTCACCTGCAGACAGAAACGGCCACAGATCGCCAGAACTGAACTGAATTTACACAGATAGAAAACCATCAGCCTCCTTTGTAACTGCCTTTATGAAAACACACCACCGCTCTAACTCGTACAGCAGCGTAAACACCTTTACACTTCAGCTGTGGTATTGACTACAGTCAGGCTGTAACATTTGGAACAACTGGAACATTTTTGCGACTGTGAAGGTTGGCGTTTTATGTGGACATTGGGACACGTGACGTACAAAAGCATTCTTTATAAAATAAATAACAGGTTAGCAACCAAATATTACACTGCAAACATGGAAACATTTTGGTTTGTGCTGAATTACAGGTATGTGATCCTTTCAATTTGGATGAAGCAGTTTGCATCACATCTCCCCACCTTTATAACTTACAAGTAGAGCAGAATGACTAATCCTTAAAAGATTGTGATCTCGGTTCAAACGCCCACGCAATATTATTTCTAAGTGACAACGATTCGGCTCTGCGTCTATTAAACCTTTGACAAAATCGCAGTGAACATTCAGATCTGCATTCTGATCCAGAGAGAGCAGCTGTCATGTTTAGATATGAAACCGTGATGTTCAGCAGCGTATCGGCTGGCTCCTGCGTCAGCGCGAGTCGTGCTGCTCACGTGACCAGCGTCGGCCAGTAGAACAGGGAAGATCTGCAATGCACTCACTGCATCAATTGCGTAGGAGACTGACAAGGAAGAGGAAAAATTGTTAAATAAAGTCATTTGTTTTGTTCGGGGACCGCTGGAAATGACCGCATTACTTCGTAATGTGACAAAATCCAAAACAAGTCATTTTCAGAGCTTTTTTTTGACTAACAAGGAAGTTCTGAAACTTACAGGATGTTTATACAGTACAATGATCTCTTACATGTCAAAATCTGGTTTCTCAATTTATGACCTCTTTAACACAGTCCTATATATGCGTCTGGTTGATTATACGTCCATTTCTCAGGAAGTTGCCAATGGGGATCAACGGCCTGATCATCATGACAATGCAGAAAGCTGCAAAGGGGAGTTTTATCCACCATCGTCTCGTTGTGTAAAAACAAACATTGAAATGACTGATGGGCAGCGGTGAGTTTCACAAGAGCGTCTTAGGCAATGGAATCTGGTGCAAGTTACAGCCATCCGATTCATCCAACTATGAATGCTGGATTTGGACTTTTTCCAAAACTCATTTCTGTGTCCTGGACAACAGTGTTCACATCTGTGAAGTACAGCTTTAAATATGTGCGAGTGAAAATAAGGCTTTACGTCAGTATTAGTGATTGGAAGTTGATTTCAAGGTTGTGTGTCATTAAATGTCATTACATTTATTCTAAGATGAAATATTCTCGTATTTTAACATTAAGTGAGGTCAGATTCCATCCTTCATGTTTTCCGCGGCAACACAATCCGTGTCAGTTAGAACTTGCCTTCCTTCTGGCAAGAACACACGCCAGTCAAACCATAAATATGAATTAAACCGCTCACGGTTACACGTAAGATGATTAATATTAATAAAGAAACGCATTCGCTGATTCGTCGGGTGACTGGTGCCAATTACTAAGACCTGCCTCTCGGCCAATCAAGTAGGCCGTTTCTGACTGTCAAGTAGAAAGCTTAATATTCATGAGATGAGCCGTGTTCGTCCAGCGATTCCTAATGTCTCTTCCGGGTCTCAGCATAAAACCACACGAGTGTTTTTTTCTGACCTAGTCTGACCCAGTAAACCAATTACTAGGAGGCATCTCATGTCTTACTCAGATCTTACTCACTCAACACGTTTGTAAGCGCTCATGCATATCATTATCAATGAGTTCCGCTAAATTAAGACAACGGTCAGAAAAACTGAAGCACAATTGCGAAAGCGTCAGTTCCTCAATGCAGATTAACTTTAACTAGCAATCATTAACCAAATAACGGCCGAACTTTTCTCCAGAGGGGAAAATGAGGAAAGCGACACTTGTAGTTTTCCGTGAACAGAGCACGAGAGTGGACTGATGTCCAGCAGTGAACAAGTTCAAGGATTAGTGAATTAACGCGCGAGCAGTTGTAAACACTTCATTACGCACCAAACTGACTCGAGATTAAGAAACATCTAGAAGACATTTACCGTTGAAGTCGCCCGTGTCCGCGACGACCACCGTGAATTTCTTGATCTGCTCCAGTGCAGACTCCATCTTCCGCCGTTTGTCCGGTGACACAGACATGATCCCCGAAAAAACAGAGCTTTTATAGCGGCGCCCTGAACACAGACACTACTGTCAGCAGCCTGATGAAGCGAGAGCGCGCAGACTGGAGCGCAGAGGACACGCGCCTCCGTGGGGGCGGGGCTACGGCACATGACGCCATTGCGTTACAACCAACGGTCGAAGCATTGAGCCAATGAGTCACAGCCACTCCAATCAAAGTAGGTTTTCCGCGAGATCACGGTCACACATCAGGATCATCGGCCTGTTTTGTGCCTTGAATCAATATGTGTGCGCTCGTCAGTGCTGTTTCATTAGATGTTCAGAATCTACTCTTAAGAAATTTCTGCAAATAAGTTTCCTTCACATTTCTACATGTAATATGCTTAAAATTTCACAATTTTTCGCTTTCATCAACAAATTTACACTGTCTGAACATTTATGTGTTATAATTTTGTTCTAATACATTCATTTAATTCTTGATAATTGTTTGTGATTCTGTCTCTGTGCTTCATTTCATAACCAGCATTCACTGCTGTTTTGTTGGGCATTTAATTAATAAAATGACTAAAAAACAATTTAAACTGATCTTAATGGCTTCGCAGTGGATTGTGGAAAATCCTCTGACTCCAGCTCTTCATTAACACAGATGCTGACTGAGATCCTGCAGACAATAATCACAAACCTGTTGGACAGAGAACATCCTCAGAACTTCATTTACATTTTTTTTTAAATGTTACTACTTGTTGCAGAACATTTTTAGAACATTCAAAAGTAACTGAAAATGTTCAGACAACATTCAGAAATAACATTTTCATAACTGGTTTATAAATGGGAACGTTAGTAAAAGTTCTTACAACATGTTTTTTGTTGGGAGTGAAAGGAAAATGGAATTTTAAAGAGCAATTAAGAAAAAAAGTCAACTGTTAAATATAGTAAAATGGAAATTAAGAGTTTAATTAAACAACATATGAGAAGATGGGGAAACAATGGGAAGAAGACAGAACAGGAAAATGGTTTTATAACATTCAAAGAACTAGTAACCAGGAAAAATGGAAGTAAAGAAACAATCATCTCTAGACTATGACCAAATATCAGTTAACACTAAGTCTAAGCCTTAATCTAAATAGAATAAGTGGAAAATGAGACAAAGAAATGTTGCTTCAATCAAGAAGAAACTGAGCATGTCATAATGATCTCTCCAACAAAGGGTTATAAAATAAAGATACTGATTTATAATCTGTGGAAAATTAAGTCTGAGTTGAAGTACATTCTACAAATAAATTCATATGATGTTTTAAATTCTTAATAGCCTATCTGATAACAACAAACTTAAGCACAAGAATAATAGTACTTCAATATAAGTGGTTCATGATTCACACTCCTAACCAGCAAGTGGCGGTAATGCACCTGTCGTTGTATGGCAACCGCCATAAAAACTCAAGAAGAAGAAGCGGGAGCCGCGCGGCCGCTGCAGTGACCGCCAGGGGGAGACAGCGACACTCTCCACTGAACACTGACGCGCTCTGAGAGATTAAGATTACACTTATTGAATTTTTGAAAAGATCCAAACCCTCTTCGAGACAGAAGTAATAAAGGTAAACACATTTTAGGCAACTCTAATTTTCAATTTAAATGAGTTTATAACAATATTATAACAATATTGTGTCGGCAAAACTGATCTATAATAAATAATAGAGATCTATATATATAGACCAGTGATTTATAATATAGCTCTATAATAAAGATCAGTGGTCGACACTCTGTAAATGTGTTCACGGCGTGATTTCAGCATCATGACGTCATCAGCGCCATGGTTACACCAGAGTTGAGAAACGAACCTTTCGAAATGCTGCTCGATTCCAAAGTGAAACTGATATGAGGCCATTTCATAATCATTCAACACCACAATATCACAATGATTCAAGCAGTCAATCTCATTGTTCACAATGTTTTGGGACTATTCTTTTGCTGTGAAAAAAGGACAGTTTTAGTTTAGTTTAGGTGTTGGTGTTACTTCTGCCCTGTTATGCCCCCTTTTCATCATCATTCTTTTTTTTTCAAAAGACAAATTAATATTATATAGAAGCATAAATACACTTTCATAAAATGTTTTTTTCTCCAAGAAAGTCTGCAATTAAAGTATAGCTAGGCTACATTTTGAAGTGTGAAATCCTAGCCGTTGTCGCCTTTGACCAGCAGGTGGCGCTAGTGCTTCTAGTCTATTCATGCAGTGAATCATGTTTCAATGCGATTATTTCAGTCTTTTTAAAGATTCAGAAAGATCTTATTATCACTGATGTTCTGTGTCTGTGTTGCACACGGTAACTCTTAACCTGTGTAATTTAACCTGTATGAACACCAGTGTTTCAAGTCACTTTAGTAATGACACTGATACAGAAGTTGTTATTATTATTGCAGTAAGAGATGTTAGATCATTTTTAAGTAGATAAGAAACGAGAGAGAAAAATTGAGCCTACACAGTAGATAAAAATAGAGTCTCAGTTAGGAATAACATTACAGCATTCCTGGGATGCCTGATGGCGGTCCCTCCCTGAGCCTGACCAGAAATCAGAGAATAAAACACTCTCCGGTCAGGAGAGAAAACAGCAGCTCGACTTATGAAAGAAAAGACGCAATGAAGAAGGACAGCAGAAGTAACTGCATCATAAGGAAATAAGGCAGAGGTGAGTGATATAAAAGTAAATGCCAATTACTGTATGCATCATTTATAAAGATCTGAATTTAGTTTCTAAAGCAACTAAAAAAAGGGGGGGGGGGGGAGTGCCGAAGTGGACAAATAATTTGTTTTTGAAATTGGTTGCTCAAAAAACCAAATGTTGCTGTGGACACTATACTGGAAATTTTGACAAATTTGACAAGAAGATAGATAGATAGATAGATAGATAGATAGATAGATAAATCTCCTAAATCTCAGTTGGCCAGACAGTGTATATATCATCTTCATGAATCATCTTCATATGTCATATATCGTCTTGTATAAATTGTTAAAATATTGGTGTCCAGGATGCTGTGAGCCCTAAAGACTGTAGTGTACACCATGAGTTTTTAAAAGCTTAGCTTAATGTGATATGAATGAATATTGTTCATAAACAGCTGTTGAGATTATGGGTTACGCTTGAAGCATGAAGCCAGAAACAGTACAACTGAAATATTAATTTAAAATATTAAAACTTAACTTAAATGTATGCATCGCACTGAAATAGCCAGTCAGAGAGTCATTCAAAATGTATTGCTTTTCTTGTGATGATCTCGGCAATTATTTTCATCCCATCATAGTCTTTCATTAGGAATATATGAAAATGTGGGTCAGTTTCCATTACGTTCTGCTGTATATTTACCGGTCTATCTGGTCTATTCATGAGAAACAGGCTTTAAAGAAAGAAGTCAGAATGTACTGTTTCATTAAATGGAGTTTAGGTTGTTTCAGTTTAAATGGTTCACTTTCAGGCCATTATGAATAAAAGTAGATGCTAATAGATATTAAATCATTGTGTCTAAACTAAGTCGGCTATGAACTATGAACTGTTAAAGAATGTTCTGTTGCTATTCCTGAGAGGAGCTTGTGTGACGTTTCAGTTCCACTGAACTCTTCTTTACATCAGGCCTGTTTACAATTGCAGAGGTTTTATAGTGTTTTTACAGCAAGTCAAATCATAGTCTTTTTATGATTATGACCCATTAGTGCAATGAGGGTTTGGATAAATGATCTAAAAATAAAAATTCACTTATTTTTGTTAATAGTTTTCTATATTTCTGCAGGTTTTATAAGTTCAATCATGCTTTTGCATTTTAAGTAGCATCCGTGCAATAACCGGTTTTCTAGTGTGCATGTAGACTTTGCATCTCTGCTCCATACCTCACTGCTGTTGAGTCTCACAATTCCTCATTTACACTGACAAAGTATTAGCCGTCCAATAGGGAGGCTCTAAACCAGGCAAAGTTGTGCTGGCCTTTTCTTCTCTATTGTGTCTATTGATTTTAAACCCTTATAAACTAGAAAGAGAGTAGGTTTTCCCCTATATCCTCAATAAATAAATAAATTGTTTATCCATCCAGATAAAGCTGAAATTTAACATTTTTCTCCACAGGGTGACCCCTGCACCCTCCGGGAATTTCACAGAAATCTGCAATATAGAACAGAACATTATTATCATTTTCTGCAATTAATTAATCTAATTAACACATTCAATTCACAGCCCTAATAAATACATTTAACAATAAAGTAATATTAGCCAGAAATCAAGAGTATTTGCACTTGTAGAAACACTCAATATTATAGTCAGAATCAATTTTATAAATTCATGAAATGTGATGCATACGTCACTATAGATCACTATATGGTTCACTGATAAGACGTATCTTATTTTATAATTTGATAACATTTTACTAATAATTTTAATATATTGAAAATATATTGTAAAAATAGTAATATATAGTCCAAAGTGTTTTTGAACTTGTGATTTAACCTTGTACATGGAAAAGCTTAATGTTGAGCAAAAATGTCTGGAAAGTAAGGAGCTTTGCCTCATTTTCTGTGATCAAACACATTGTTTGCATATGTGTTTTTACATCGAATCAGATGATTTATAGTCCTACACAGTTGAATTGATTAGACAGGATGAAACTACAGAGGTGTGGATCAAATGATCTGAGCAGACAGAGAGACTGATAATGAAGCTTTACAGACTCTGTTAATGAGGTCTCCGCAGTAATGTTAGTTGGGAATAAAAGTGTCAGGCGGGATCAGAGACTTCTAACAATCACAAACCTTTAAGCTGCCTGTGAACTGCAAGACCTAATGCACAGATCTCAGTACTTTGACACGCAATGTTTACAAAAATAACACGACCAGATATAGAAGAAATATGTAGAAGGAAGTGACTCAAATATCAAATTCTGGTAAACTGAACCATATTGTTAGAGGTTAATTAACTCAGATCCTACATGCAAAAGATTCTTAATTATGAAATGTTATTTGTGCATCACAGTGTCAAAACAACGCCACACACTGACATTTACTCTAATCGTGATGAATATCAGCGAGCCTGTATCATGCAGATACAAACCAGCAGCTCATGAATACAAGAGGAAAAAAAGAGAAGAGAGCGACAGCAAGAGGAGGAGAGATGAAGAACGAGAAATGAAAAGTGTTGCAGAGGAGATATTCTGCATCACGCTGCTGTAATTGCTAGTTTGGGCTGCCGTGGATTGAGAAGAGGAGATGTGAGATAAAGAGAAGCTGTGTGTTGAAGGAAGATGGCGAGCAACCCAAGACGATTGGACAAGCTGTGAGGAGGCGTGGCCAGAGCCTGAATGATTTGTGCGACAGTTACCAGAGAAAGAGGAGGCGAGAGACTGTGTGCATTCAGTGTGTGTGTGTGTGTGTGCATGTGTGTGAGGGGGTGTGGAGCGCAGGAATAATCGGACGAGAGACACAGGAGATCTGTTCTGCGGTAGCTGTTGGGTTTTGCATGCTGAAAGGACTCTGCTGTCTCTGCTTTATACCTGGAGTGAAGATCAGTCCGACGCAACAGAGGACAGAAGAGGGTCGATGGACTGAACCTATTAATACTGTGCTGGACCTCTGAATACTGAAGCAATCTGAGAGGAATAAAGACGCAGAGGCTGCGATAGAAGGAGGAAGAAGTGGCGGGGATAAAGGGAAGTCGGATTTAAGGAAAGAAACGTACAATAGGTTTGCCAGAAAATGAGAAGCAGCGTGAGGGACAGGTTGAAGAGATGATGCAAATGGATGGTTCAGATGGTCCAAACATGAAGACTGAAACCTTGATTGGCAAAGCAGTGCAAGCCTCTGTGTATTAAAATACGTGTCAGTTCATCTGTATTCATCTGTCCATTCATGCTGTCTGGGAACTCTTCAGCTGGTTTGGAGGTCAAGAAAATACTGGATATTTTGTACAGTCCGGCCGTGAGTGGGGCTTCTTCGCGTTTCTCCAGTAGGCGTGCCTTAAGCATTCAGGTGTGCCGAGGGGTGTTTATTTGTCAGGAGACCATAGTCACGTACATGAAGCGAGTCTGGGCCAATTGTGGTAAGGCATCTTCCCTAATGAAGCACCATTAGAGCACCTGTGCCGTTGATTGAAGGTCCAGTAAGGATTTATTGCATTGCAGGAAATTACTGAAGCGCGTCTGGAAGATATTGAATCAGCAGTTAAAAGTGATTAAACACTCATAAAGACTGTGGGTGGACCTTTGATGGACTTTATTCCTCAGATGTCTACACTTTGTAACATTTAGCTTGTAGACCAAAGACAGTTGCATCTTGACAAGTTTTAAAAAATGCGAACTCCTTTTCATCAAAAAAACAAATAATGTCCATATTTTAAGTACAGCGGGCTTGTTCTTTCCAACTTGCTAGTTTGTCACGTTTCCTACTTTGTGACTTGTCTTGTAAAAGTGGGGATCATTTGGCCTCTGGGGGTCCGGGCTCCGGCCCCTGCCCCGGCCCCCAACCCAAAAATGCGTCGCTCGAGTACAGACGAAACCCCATACCGCCGAAGTCCCTCTTTGGACAGCAAACCGGGGTCGCCTCCTCTGCGCTACAGCGGCGAGTACGAGTACCACAGCTCACCTTTCGTCTTCGGCATTCGTACAACACCAGGGTCAAAAAAAGCTAAAGCCAGCTACACCACAGCACAGGGCAGGAAATATGTGGTGTTTTACCTGGACCTGTCCTTCATCTTCCTCCTAGAGCTGCGGCGCTGCAGGATGGCCGAGGGCTGCCTGAGGGCCCTGAGATACGGGATGGTCTTCTTCAATCTGCTCTTCTGGGTGAGTGTGATTCTTATACAGATCAGCTCTGTTATTCTGTTCAAATCAGAGGATGTTAAAGGAATGGTTCACTCAAACATGAAAAGAAAGTGCTCAGTATTTCCTCATGTTGTTCCAAACCCAACTAATTTAGCTGAATGTTTGAGCTACTCTTTCCCAAAGAACAACCATTAGTGAAGCACCAAAAATGCCCAAAATACCATAAAACTATTATAAACATAGTCCATGCAACTTGTATGCTATATTCTGAAGTCATTCTGAAGAGAGAGCTTATTCCCCTCTGCTGCTTTATGATCAGTGTGAGTCCAGTTGCATTTTGGTGTTATGAAGCTGGCCTTCGTGGTCACTGTGAAGTGCTGAAGTTCAGATTGGAGTCAGATGAGTTTCTCTGCTGAAGGCCCACACTCATGTGTGCTGCGAGTGTTTCACATAATAAAACCGGCTTAAATAACTTCTTGTCCTACAATTAACAATTTCATGACAGTTGCTTTGGTAAGAGTGCATCTAATAAAAACATGAACTCTTTCCTTGCCAGTGTTAAAAATAATAATAATAATAAGTTGCCAGCCAGCACCAGCATTTTTGAACATTTTCACAAAAACTCAATGGTGCCCAGAAAAAGTTGTTGTGTAACAGAAAATGTTCTGTAGTACCTGAACATACAATATATCAAAAGAAAGAAAAGAACCTGTGCTTTTAAACAAACAAACAAACAAAAATTCTAGCTTCGTGCGTTCTTTTTTATCAATATTTGAATGGGGGTATTTTGAGAAAGAAAGAAAAAGCTCAGAACATCATGTTTTTGTCTGAACTTTTTCTGGATGGAATTTAGAACGATGATCAAACACAGATGGAGCAGATCGAGTCCATCAACCCCTCTAAGCTTCACAGTCATTTCCTTTTCCTGGGTTCAACATTTCTTTCCGTAACATCAGGAAGTTTTGAATAATTAAATGTTTGATGATTATGTTATTTTACATATGAGTCAGCGATGCTTCTATCGCTTGTTTCTGGTTCTTCACCTGTGTTTTGATCTGGAGATTCTGTACTCTTTCAAAAGATGTGTAATTGCACCCCCTACTGTATAAGTGAAAACATGGATTGACAGAAAATTCAGTCAATGGCAGGGAAAGAGTTAATATGTAGGAGCTCATTCTACATTATGGTCGATACTCCTGAGTTGTTGTTTTTTACTTGACATTTAGAATCAGCTGTGTTTTTCGTTTTCTGCCACTGTCATTTCCTCACTTGTGTCACACAGTGCGACTCAACACATATTTCAGTGCTAACCCGTCCTGTGTAAGAGAAATGACAGTACAGTAATATCGTCTGTCAGGTGAGCCGCTGTGTTTTTCTCCCTGCTGAATGCTCCTCTGGACGTCATCTGTGCTCCAGTGCTCAACATGAACGCCTGTAGTGTGTCTTTGCTGTTTGTAAGGGGAAGCTAGTTTCTTTGATAATAAGCACATCTGTGTTGGATAACATGAATTCTTATTTTAAATTTAAGTGACCACTGCTCTGTCCAGATCACAGCTCATGTAAAGGGGTCATATGGCATTTTATTATTCTATGGCAAGATTATTCTTGATCATTGATCATAAAGCTGTCAGTCTACAGCAATCCTATCAAGTTTAATCAATTCAAACTTCACTGTGTTGCTCCAAAACACAGAGAATACTTTCTTTTTTAGCATGGTAATGTCAGGATCAGGACCTCCAGCAAGAATATACACACATTTTGTTATTCTCTACATTTGACAAACCACAAGTTTTTTAGTTTTATATATAAGTAAAATTAAATCAACTTCCACCAATGGCAAAGTTAAAAAACTAAAGTTCAGCTAAATGTTAAATTGTTCTTCCTCCATTAAAATGTACTAATAATGAATAATAATTATATTAATGGCTTTGCATATTAATGTAAGCATCAAACAAAGTATGTGAATATATTGATATGGTACTATACGTATCTTATTAAAATCCAGCACTCAGTTTTATACAGTATGCTGTTCGGTAACATGTGAATATACAGTAAATGTGCCTCAGTGCTGCTGAAGTTGTCTGAGGAACCAACAGGATTTTGGACGTTCTGTGATTTTCTTCGCTTTGGGAAAGCTGTTTAGATCAATGGTCCTCCACTGGACGACAACTGAGCACAAATCCCCAGAAACATGGCAAGAAAATTGACTCAAAGCCTAGCTAAGCGGACTTTAAACCCTGCATTCCCTAGTGACAAAGAAGTGTGCTTAATTGTATTGAATGCACACTTGTAGAGTATTTTAAATCTTTAAAGGTATTTTTTTAAACCTGGAGATAATATAACTATATTATAATAATAAAATGAGCGTACTTAAGTGTCTTGAAACATTGCCATGAAAGTGTGGTCTGTCAGTAAAGTACATGTTTGAAAAGGGTTTTTGTTTTATATTGTTTTACAGTTTGTAGTTTTCTTTAATTCATGTTCTTTGTTTCCCCTTTTCATCTTTGATACATTCAATATTGAATTCAGTTTGCACTTAAGTATATTATTTTCAAATACATTACTTCTGTAATAAGTTCTTTCAAAAGTATGCTAAAGTGTGCTTCATTTTTTACAAGGGTTTCAACATTTCAAAGATTTCAACCTGAAGTCCGGTGCATGTCCTGTTCTGTAAGTGCTCTTGTTGCCCTTGAACAATGCAAACGTCCACCGTGTCCAAACACAAGAGTGAAGGTGGTGACAAGACAAATGGGTTCACAGTGGATCTTTTCCAAGATAGTGTGAGTTGTGATCTCTGATTGAATTGCCATTGCATGTCTCTGTAGACATGAAGGGATGCTGTTATTAGCACAGCTGACAAGCAGTGAGGGAATTTCCCCATCAACCGGTCAAATGGTTTGTGTAGAACAGGCTCACTACACTAAGACCTGAAACATAATGCGAAAAAACGTCTAGCTACACAAACTTGATTTCATGCATTGTTGCATTGCACAATGCACTGAGAGTTACAATATGTGTTCAGAATACAGCTCTTTTACTTAAATTTTTGATTCCTGCTGGTTTTTAATGGCTGAAACAATCAGTTCAGTTCTTATGTGAGCAGAATTTAGAAAAATCATTGCAGACTTGACTGTGTACTGTGCTGATCATTAACTACTATCAATGGGTTTTCATCCCCAAATCCCCCCGAAAAACACTTTAGCCCTGCTAAAAAAAACCTCTTGACTTCATGCAATCCTGCCAGGGGTTTTAGATGATCCACTTTCAATTCACACACACACACACACACACATGTTGTGTTTTCATTTTTTATGGGGACTTTCCATAGGCGTAATGGTTTTTATACTGTACAAACTGTACATTCTATCCCCCTACACTACCCCTAAACCTACCCATCACAGAAAATGTTCTGCTATTTTAGATTTTTAATAAAACATTGTTTAGTTGTTTTTAAAGCTATTTGAAATATGAGGACGCATGAAATGTCTTCATAAAACATGTTTACGTCGTAATAACAGTGTAATACCCATGACATTATACACATTTGTGTCCTCATAAATCATGAAAACAAGCACACACACACACACACACACACACACAATCAATGCCATGTTTGTCACACATGCCTATTATTGATGTAACCCTGTAAATATTTATACACATTTATTTTATTTTAATTTATGTATTTCGATATTGTGTATACATACATTGGAGTTTGAATTTATTTTGTACAATGTATTTTGAGGTATTTCAAATGCTAAACCATTTTTTATATAATAATTAATGTTATTATGCAATGAAGTTGATCTCATTTGTGCCCCCCTGCAAAATATGTAATGCCCGTCTGTGAATCTGGTCTGGTTCGACAGTGTACTTTAAAACAAACTGCGTCATCCGTTTGTGACTGTCATATGGGCACCACCGAAGGGCCCCGACGACATCCAAGCGCTTGGGTTATGAACATTTAAGCACATGTAAGGTCGAGTTTTTGATTTAAATTACAGTTTTGGATATAGAGGTTTACAACTGTAACTTACAGCTAGTATTATCCATCTGAGTTTGAAGTTTTTGTTTCTTGCTCTGTGTTCATCCTACAGTTTACTCACGCTATAAAAGAAAGGGGATATTTTATTTTTTGTTTTAAGTTTTAGAGTATTTCTTTGGAAAAAATAAACCATTTTCTGTTTGCTACTACTTTTGTTGTTGTTTAACTGTATTGTATTTTCATTTAGTATCTATACAGTGTGGTTTATGAAGAAAACAGCCCATAACAAATAGGGAAGTTCATTTTATTTCAACAAGAGTAATAGTGTACTCAGACTATTTTCTTTGTGTGTAGTTGATATATTTTTGGAGGCACCGCATCAGAAATTATAATTTATATAAAGCATAACTTTCCAGAGATACCCAGCCAACTCAACTGCTGGAGCCCAGGTCTTGCTGATTTACGCGTCCTTACCAGTAGTGTTACACTGAGTTTGAGTTTTACTATTTGATTTTACTATTTGAATTTTAAACAGTTCTTCTTGCACAAAGTGCACAGGAGACTTCATTCACAATTGATTTCAGGAATTTGGTGTAAAACAAACTTAATTCACCACAAACAAAAATATTGGGTAAACTACAGTAGAATGTTTTTTTCTAATGAGCTTTCTGCCATTGAATGAATATTTATATTCAGTGTTCCTCTTGACATGTCCACCATCTAGGATTTTTTTCACTGAGCTTTTCGCAATGCAGTATGGGATTTACTTCTCTGCAGAGAATATTTGGGATGCTGCCTTGGCATGTGGCCTGAGACAAACCATCGACACTGTTGTACTGGACACAGATTGATAAGCTGAGCAGTTATCTGACAGCCAATGAAACACATTCAGGAGGCTTATTGTCAGAAGTATGTTATGTTTCTGTCATCTTTGGTGGTCATTGAATGTTTTGTTCAGTGTATTCTGGAGCATTTATTAAAGATGTTTCATCCCAGTGGCTTCATCAGTGGTAACTGTTCACCAGACTGTTTTCCCTCTCCTGTCATCCAGCTAATGTTGCTGTGTGGGACTGATCTGGATGCTCAAATCACACGGCAGAACATTGAAGAGTCACAGTGTTGCAGCAGGTTGGGCAGAGATTCTTCCATTTGAAATCTTTAAAAAGAAGGGTTGTAATGCAGTTTAAAGTCCGCTTAGCTAGGCTTTGAGTCAATTTTCTTGCCATGTTTCTAGGGATTTGTGCTCAGTTGACATCCAGTGGAGGACCATTTATCTAAACAGATTTCCCAAAGCGAAGAAAATCACTGAAAATCCTGTTGGTTCCTCAGACAGCTTCAGCTTCTGAAGCATGCACATATACATATATATATATATATATATATATATATATATATATATATATATATATAATCATTAATCATACAGATATGAATACATTACATATTAGAGCATTTTAATGAAGAAGGGAAATTTAACGTTTAGCTGAACTTTAGCCATGAACTGCTCTCATAAACACTCTCGTCTGTTCAACCACATGAAGCTGGAGGATCTTTTAATTTGAGCAGCAGAACAAAAAATAAATGTGTGTTTTATTCAACAGTACTAGAGATGTTCATGGACCCGAACGCACACAGAGATCAGTACATTTAATTGCGTTCATTAATGTTTATGTATAAATTAAATCTTCATCAATATAAAGCAGTCTTGTCTCTTCAGAAGACTTTGATTAAATCACTTAATTCTTATGGATTACAATGAACATTTTGAAGTGTGTAAGTTTTGGTAGATTGGAGGGACGCAAATCACAATTGGTGTCTATTGTAGTGTCTTATTATTTGATATAGATGTGAATTAATGTGAGGCAGTGAGTAAACGCTTTGGGATGGGAGACAATTTTTGGAAGAAATTCCAACAATAAAGTGAAAATTGAATTGAAGATGAACAAAAATCTTATAGGTTTGGAACGACATGAAGGTGAGTAAATGATGACAGAATTTTTAGTAGGGTTTGATTTGTTATAATTAGATGCAGAAAAAACTTTTGAAAAGGTTGAATGGAATAATTTTTTTGACATGCTTAATTGATTTAGACTTTGAGAAAATTATTGTGGATGAATAAGAATCCCATTTACCTTACCAGTACGGTGTCAAAATCATTTATTGCATCTAGAAGATGCTAGGATCTCCTGCTTTTCATTTTACAATCAAACCATTTCCAGTTGCTGTCAGAAGGCATAACAGTTGCTGGTATGGAACACAGCAGACATGTTTTATTGTACTTTTACTCCCCAACAACACTCAGATGAGCTCTAGGCCGATACTAGTGCTGCTGGGAAATACTTGAATGAAAAACAGTTGCCATGGCAATAATGACAGCAGCAGCCTTATTAGAGAGAAAGAGAAATGTAAGATGCTGTATTTTTAGGCCATACACCAGGCATTATCACTATATTTAGATTGCAGAATGAGCCTCCACTGTTTCAATGTTGTGGTTTTGTTCTTATTTTTTATTTTTGCCTTTTCTTTCCTTTCTATTTTTTGAAACCTTAAAATGTGGCTCATACCTTGACTATTTCATATTATTTAAGATTCATGATTTTAATCGGTCAGCTTGTAACATAATCTGCTCAAGCAGTAAAACATTTCTCTCAGTATTTATGCTTTCAGTATTTTTATATTTTAATTCCAATAAAGTTTATCAAAGTGATTAGATTAGTGACTGTTGTAAAAGTTTTTTCTACCCTGTGCCCTCAAACCACAAATATGCTTGATTTAATGTATCGTTCTTCATTGATAAGATTAACAAACGTCACATTATAATGTATTAGTGTTGATTCAGTTTGTAAATGAATTTCTAAATTCTGAATGTTGATCGCTGTATCATCACTGTAGGTGTCAGAAAGAGAGAGAGACTAATGATGGTTTAATGACACATCAACAAACCGGGATATAAAATATCATCTTTTTCTCCTGACTCAGAATAGGGAGGCAGCGTTTCAGGGAGACAGTGTTAGAGAATGTTACAGGGAGACAGTGTTAGACAATGTTACAGGGAGACAGTGTTAGACAGTGTTACAGGGAGACAGTGTTAGACACTGTTACAGGGAGACAGTGTTAGACACTGTTACAGGGAGACAGTGTTTCAGGGAGACAGTGTTAGACACTGTTACAGGGAGACAGTGTTAGACACTGTTACAGGGAGACAGTGTTTCAGGGAGACAGTGTTAGACACTGTTACAGGGAGACAGTGTTAGACAGTGTTACAGGGAGACAGTGTTAGACACTGTTACAGGGAGACAGTGTTTCAGGGAGACAGTGTTAGACACTGTTACAGTGAGACAGTGTTAGACAATGTTACAGGGAGACAGTGTTTCAGGGAGACAGTGTTAGACACTGTTACAGGGAGACAGTGTTAGACACTGTTACAGGGAGACAGTGTTTCAGGGAGACAGTGTTAGACACTGTTACAGGGAGACAGTGTTAGACAATGTTACAGGGAGACAGTGTTACAGGGAGACAGTGTTAGACACTGTTACAGGGAGACAGTGTTAGACAGTGTTACAGGGAGACAGTGTTAGACACTGTTACAGGGAGACAGTGTTTCAGGGAGACAGTGTTAGACACTGTTACAGGGAGACAGTGTTAGACAGTGTTACAGGGAGACAGTGTTAGACACTGTTACAGAGAGACAGTGTTTCAGGGAGACAGTGTTAGACACTGTTACAGGGAGACAGTGTTAGACAATGTTACAGGGAGACAGTGTTTCAGGGAGACAGTGTTAGACACTGTTACAGGGAGACAGTGTTTCAGGGAGACAATGTTAGACACTGTTACAGGGAGACAGTGTTTCAGGGAGACAGTGTTAGACACTGTTACAGGGAGACAGTGTTAGACAGTGTTACAGGGAGACAGTGTTAGACAGTGTTACAGGGAGACAGTGTTAGACAGTGTTACAGGGAGACAGTGTTTCAGGGAGACAGTGTTAGACACTGTTACAGGGAGACAGTGTTAGACAGTGTTACAGGGAGACAGTGTTAGACACTGTTACAGGGAGACAGTGTTTCAGGGAGACAGTGTTAGACACTGTTACAGGGAGACAGTGTTAGACAGTGTTACAGGGAGACAGTGTTAGACACTGTTACAGGGAGACAGTGTTTCAGGGAGACAGTGTTAGACACTGTTACAGGGAGACAGTGTTAGACAATGTTACAGGGAGACAGTGTTTCAGGGAGACAGTGTTAGACACTGTTACAGGGAGACAGTGTTTCAGGGAGACAGTGTTAGACACTGTTACAGGGAGACAGTGTTTCAGGGAGACAGTGTTAGACACTGTTACAGGGAGACAGTGTTAGACAATGTTACAGGGAGACAGTGTTACAGGGAGACAGTGTTAGACACTGTTACAGGGAGACAGTGTTAGACAGTGTTACAGGGAGACAGTGTTAGACACTGTTACAGGGAGACAGTGTTTCAGGGAGACAGTGTTAGACACTGTTACAGGGAGACAGTGTTAGACACTGTTACAGGGAGACAGTGTTTCAGGGAGACAGTGTTAGACACTGTTACAGGGAGACAGTGTTAGACAATGTTACAGGGAGACAGTGTTTCAGGGAGACAGTGTTAGACACTGTTACAGGGAGACAGTGTTTCAGGGAGACAGTGTTAGACACTGTTACAGGGAGACAGTGTTTCAGGGAGACAGTGTTAGACACTGTTACAGGGAGACAGTGTTTCAGGGAGACAGTGTTAGACACTGTTACAGGGAGACAGTGTTTCAGGGAGACAGTGTTATACAGTGTTACAGGGAGACAGTGTTAGACAGTGTTTCAGGGAGACAGTGTTAGACACTGTTAAAGGGAGACAGTTGATCAGACTTGATAGTTGAGAGACTTGATCAGTTTTAGGTGTTAAATCGTTTTAATTTTTAAATTTACCAATGTTAAGAAATCAGCTGGAACTACAAATAGTAGAAAGTGAGAGGACAGGTCATTCACCTCCTTCAAAATATTAATATCTCAGGTAACGCTCTCTGCTGTTAAATTTGTATTTTTTATTTTATTTTAACAGAACCAGCCAATGTGCTTTAGTAAAATCACTGGACTGAATTTTATTACACTGCTAAGATTAGTGTAATGACATTACATTTGTCCTGTTTACTTTTGTATTTTGACTAATTGCTCTTTATATCACATTTTCTTAAACTAACGGTGTAGATAGACGTAGTGTTAAACAGCAAGGTATAATTACACACAGCAGGGGGAAATGAACACTTATTCTGTTTCAGCAAATGCTTTTAGAGGTAAACAGGGGTGTCTAACTATAATTTACTTTGGACTAACAGACCACAGTTAAAATGTTTGTATTCATCACCACAACTCAGTATAGTAACACAACTGTGTGCTTGTCATACTAAATAGAGAATTGAGTATTTTTTGTTGCACTTGTTTTAGTGTGTGTGTGTGTGTGTGTATGTGTGTGTAACTAAATGTTTCATGATTATGCCATCAAAAAATAATGCGTTCAAAATCAAAATCAGTTTGATGTGTTTATGGATTTTGAATGGACTACTGAATGATCACAGCAATAGTGCCTCTATAGAGTATAGAGATATTCTCTTCATCTCACGCAGTAGACTGGACAGCAGAAGAGGGTGAAGACAAAGGACTTATGAAACAAGATCCAGGACTGTCTGTCCTTCAGCACATCAGATCCAGGCATTCGTGTTGCCATTCAGCCAACAGCACTGTATGCTTCCATATAAATATTGCAGCCAGGCATCATTGTGTGGCGCTTTGGACCCCGGGGAACGAGGTGACCCAAATCAGCAAGACAAAGACGTTTCACACCTGCATAAACAAGTTAGCGGCCGCTAATTATGACACAATGTGCGGCACTATCTGCTAACCAAGCATGAGAGTGTAGAAAGGAGAGTCTGTATGAACAGCTTAATGAGAAGATGAAGGGATGACAGAAGTGAGGAAGAGAGAAACATAGAGCCAGACGAACAGGTGTATGAGCAGCAGGGTGTAGGAGAGAAAAGAAGATGCATAGGAATAGATCCTGTTCACCAGGAGCTCATGGCTTCTCCATTCTGCTTACTTTGGTTCATATGGTCCACGTATTGATTCACGTAATAGTAAAGTAATGGTTCTAATAGATTTTCAATCATCATTTTAGCATGTTGTTATACATTTGTTTACTGGAACCTGTTATACATGCTTTTTATTTCAGATGTTTTGACACACATCCGAGTGACTCGATCACTAACCTTGTTCACAAAGTACACGATTATTTAACCCGTGAGTCATGACTCGTGAGCTCAGAAATTCTGTAGTGACGATAAGTGCTTAATTCACCAGCATCTCATCAAATACCTTGTAATGTTAATGAAAAATTTGATTTGATTTGATTTGACACAGAATTTGATTTTTTGTTTTGGGTGAATCAAGAGCGTGTTTGACTGAGGGTGAATTAGGCATCTTAAAAGACTGAAATATTTCCCAAAAGCATTCTCAAAACAACGTTTTGAAAATAGAATTTAAAGAAGATATTATGTAACATTCTCTTGGCTGTCCGTTGATCTTCTGCAGCACTTTACCTTTAGACTCTCACATACTGACAGACTGCATTGTTGTGTTATAAATACATGCACGTCTGCGTCTCGTCAGTGTGGACACACAACATGCTCTATTTAGTCATTAGAAATGTGACACTGTGTATTGAAATTCTTTTAAGATTAGTAGCACTGAAACGGATTCATGCCAGTTGTATAACAAATGTATGAGTGTACTAGTCTGTTCTTGTGTTTGTAGTTTCAGCATTTGCATCAGCTCAGTGTTGTTTTACATGCGCTCTCTATTTCTCTCTCAGCTGGGCGGCTGTGGGATTCTCGGAGTGGGAGTTTGGCTTTCCATCACCCAGGGAAACTTCGCCACCCTCTCATCC
This sequence comes from Zacco platypus, assembly GCA_038088235.1. NCBI lineage: Eukaryota > Metazoa > Chordata > Actinopteri > Cypriniformes > Xenocyprididae > Zacco > Zacco platypus. The sequence goes on along the minus strand of CM076075.1, from coordinate 9,998,056 downwards.
TCCCTACCGTCGCTCTCTGCTGCCAATCTGCTCATCGCTGTGGGAAGCATCATCATGGTGATTGGCTGTCTGGGGTGTGTGGGTGCGGTCAAAGAAAATCGTCCATTACTCCTGAGCGTAAGTAAACTAAATACACTAGCATGTCACACAAAACATCCTGTTCATAACAGCACATCTGTGAGGGCTCTAAGTCTTAAAATAAAAGGTGGTTATCAACTCGACATAAGAAATAGCGTTTCTTCTTGAAGTGAAATGAGTTTGTTTCAGGTTATTCATTTGAACCATAAATGTGGCGTTCTGCTCACTGCTCACATGATAATATATGGCTCTTGAATCAGAGTGGATATAATTGACATTGAGTAGATTTTTATGGCTGCCATATAGAGAAACTAGCAGGAATTCATAGAATCACCTGATTGTGAAAAGCAGGAAAGGAACAGCAAACTGTCTATCAGCATTTCAACAGTGTTTCTGCTGGGAGTCGACAGATTATTATTTACAAAGGTAAATGTCATCAGGGGGTATTCCAGAAAGTAAGGTTAACTTACCATAGGTTCACATATACCCTGAACTCTCGGTTGATTAAGGCAAACTTACATTACGCATCCAGGCGTAAGTTCAGCCAACCCAGAGGATGTTCCCGGTTAACACACAAGACATTCTCAACTGAGCGGTCAAAACAGACACTGAAAAACAGACGCAGACACTAAGAAAAACTAACCATTCAAATTCCTTCTTCTTTTGTGTAATAGTGATTCACGTGACCTACTTAGTGCACATCGCCACCTATTTGGTGGTTGTGCAACCATTTTTTCAATCTATTCATTTAATAAGTAATCTTTATTCACTGAGAATAAGAATTACATTGTTTGTTGATGCTAATTATTTAATAAGATATTACATGAATTTTATTATAGAAATGATAGCATAGAAAACGGCCTGTTATAATAAGGAAAAAAGCAGATCCATGTGTGATATTACAATAAAATAAATACATTTAATAGAAGTGAATAAACATCAAGCATTATAGCTTGTAATAGTGCTTTATAATATATATATATATATATATATATATATATATACATATATATATATATATATATATTGTATAATATTGGATGCATACATGTAATTATATAACAAATTTAGCTATGTTAATTTTAATTATATAACATGGATCTGAATAGCTCTTAATCAAACTAACCCTGGATCATGAGCTGCTCCGGAGCAGGTTATGTTCAGAGAGGAAGTTGCTATGGCTACTGACACACCCTGAAATTTACCTCCATTTTTTGGAACCAAAAGTTGAGTTTTTCTGCTTGCTTACTCTTAAACATACCAAGGTATGTCACATAACCTGCTTTCTGGAATACCCCCCAGCTGGATTCCTGGTGTTTACATGGATTAGAACAGGTAACAAATTATACCATTGTACATGACAGCATAGCTTATAGTATTATAATATATTTATACAATAAAGATCATGTGAACGTGATCATAATGTAAAGTAAAGTATGTTCTTTGTCATAGATTTATGGATGTTAGTAGAGTTTGGAAATGCCATAAAAAACAATCAATACAAATCAAAACATGATTAATGGGCCCTTACTTTGTAGAAAAGGCACTTCTCCATCTTGCTCCATCCAAAGTGATTTGATCGACCCTGATGTCAAAATTATGACTCTGCAGCTCTTAATTGTCAAGTTCCCAGCACGACACACCAATATAATATGGAGAAAAAGACATTAGCATCAAAACTTCAGGAATTTAAAAAGAAACAGATGCTGCTTTAATTGCGTTAGCTATTTTTAACAAATAAATGGCAAATATTAATTGCAGAACTTAACGTGTGATATTTCCCAGCCTTAGGGTGTATATACAGTGTACAAAACCATCTGCCCTTACATCAGTTAAGATGCTTTACCTGAAGCAGTCTGTCAGCTAGGGCTGTCTCGATATCACATTTTTCAATACACGATTATCATGGCCAGAATTATTCACAATAAAGATATATTGCAATATATATCTTTAAATGCATCTATGGAAATCTTGAAAATATATAAAAAATTATGCTTTCAGTCAAATTCATCTTTACTTTATTGTGTGCTTTTTTTTTGCTTTTTTTTTTTGAAGAATCACATCATTGCATACAAAAGGAACAATTTCAACCAGTTGCATTATAAATGTACATTATCCTTATGAAAATACCCACGATAGCTTGAAGAACACTGATAAGCCATATATTGTTGCAGTGGTGCATTAATTCTCTTCAGGTTTAATGAAAATATCCTCACCTTTATTTTATTCAGCTGCAGCACAGCTAGAGGTCTTTGTCCATATTAGGGATTTTCTGGAATGTTATAAGTTTTATTACTCCTGTGAGTCTTACTTATGGAGTTTCTGCGTGAGGGCACCCTCTGGTGTCGAGTATGAATGAAACAGACAATACATGTGAGAGTTTTGCATTCTATAATGCTCACATTGCTCTATTTTAGGCCCTATTTTTGGACCAAAAGCTGAGAGAAATGATCATTCAGAAAGCTTTTTTGTAATTGAGGTGCAATAGTTACAAGCTAGACTAGATATTTTATGAATAATAGTTTAAACCAGAGGTTTTCAAGTCACTCCCGGGGTGATAATCAGATCAGTGAGATGAGCCGTCCAAAAAGAGAGACGTTCACAAGAAGGCTTTTAAAAGCCCTGGTTTAACCCATTTGTTCCATAGGGAGAAGCCATTTAAAACTGTTTTGCATTGTGAGATTCATAAAACTGTTTTATTATTCTCTGAATCTAGTGTATCTTGACTTCTGTATCTTTTAAAAAGCAGTCAAAGACCCACAGATAGTTTTAGAGGACATGTTTCCAGGGGCCAGAGAGACCTACATTCTGTATGAGAGCGTCCCGAGACAGATGCAGATATCGGTCTGTCATCATAACCTCACAGGGGCTGAGCTGGATTGTTTTATTTCAGCTGTTTTTGCATACTAAAAATCCTGAAGGGCAAAGCAGAATGGTGGTCTGTCTAACCATAGCCCTTTGTGTTCAAACCTCTTTCCTCGTCAGGTCAGCACCCCTCAATGGTGTGAACCTGGTAATCCAACAGTGATGAGAAATCAAAGAGGAAAACCAAAGTCATGATCAATCTCAACAGCATTAGCTGCGTGTCCCTCCTTCAGCACCAGATCTTCCAGTCATTCGTGCTCTGATCTGCTTGTATGTTTAATTCAGTGACAGGCGACGAGTTATCTACTCAAAAGAAATTTTTTTTATTCTAGCTAATCTAGCTAAAAATTGTCTTTGTTTTTGCCAGTCCTGTCAAAGGAGTCATGAAAGAGCTCACAGCTGGAAAAGGAATGTCAAGTGAAGTTTATATACTGCTGAAACAGTAAGAAAAGCATAGCAGTTTATATCAGCACAATTTTACTTGGGTTATGGTTTGGATCATGATTTTCATCTTTAGATTCCCTGCATTTTTGATTGAGTCTGAAAGAATCTCTACGTACATATCCTACAATCTTCTTCAAAATGACTTGTTAACAGAAACCTGCAGAGCTCAGGTCAGTTCTATTCCTTCGGTGCCCAAGCGCTCAAACACCAGTGTCCCGAATTATTATTATTATTATTATTATTTAGAGCCATCAGCAAATGATTCATATCTGCAGATCGCCTTAGACTGGTTTTCCGCTGTTATCCATTCATTCCGGTTGTGAAAGTAAAAATAAAATTTTTCCACCAGCCAATTGGATAAAACAAGCTAAAGCAAAACTGTTGTGAATACAAATAATGCTGGTGTGAGCTGGTGTTGATTTGCTCCAGCTGTTCCTCCACTGTTTCCGGTACAAAGCTGTCGGAGCCGAGCTGCCGTTGTGAGAGTCTATGAATATATAATGCTGTTGAGCAGGGCTGCCGTCACCTCAGAGACTATCACCGCCGGAAGATGATTTATGATAAAATATTCTCATGTCCGCATGGGGGATGATGATGTTTACTGCTTAAGCTGCTATTTATGTCATGGGCTCATTTTAATGACGCCTCGGCTCTCCTGCGAGTCTTTATCAGCTGTTGGTAGAGCGGTGCGATTACAGCAGGGTTATGATGATGTCCGGTCATACAGTCATGTCCATTCAGCACCGCATACTAATACTGTTCCTGCCATAGAAAGATATGGTGAAAATAGACAGTAATGCTTGCATGCGGTTCCGAATTCAAGCTCTCTGTATTTCCCTCATACACGATGAGAAAGAGTTAAAGAGGACGCACCAGAAAATACACTTTGGACTTTTCCAGTAAATAATGTTTTCTCCTTTTTTACATTTGCATGGCTTTATATCGCATTACCCACTGTGTAAAGACACGTCGTAACGACGTCTTTTGTAATCGTTCGAATCGTAACGAATTGTATTTTCGTATCGTAACGAACTGTTACAATTCGAAATTGCAATTTCGAATCATCCAATTTTGGTCCCCTGAAGATGCAGACTGTGACGCCAGATGACGTCTCCACCTGATAATACTGAAACTTAGATGTTTTTGAAGAAATTTGCATTTAAGTGACAACTGCTTATCTGCATTAAATACAGATTCCATGCAACAAAACACAGAAAATATCCTAAAAATAAGACAAAACATTATTTTCACTTCCGTGCCCAGCAGTGGATATTATACATAGTCTTGATCTAAAATAAAGAGTATGAATTTGCTTGAGAAATTTGTCAAATTCAGAGTGTGCTTAGAGATGATTTATGAAGATGTACTAATAAACACATTCATATGTAAAGGATTATTTTGTGTATGATAATTTCACCAAACGTTAGCCATTGAATACAATCTTCTGAGTAATTACATTATTAAGAGTTGGTCAAGAAAGATACTGGTAAGAAATTAACTATCAGTGTAATTTGGGCTTGCTATATTTCAAGACTTGTCAAAGAAGTGAAAATGTTGATCCAGCATGAAATAAAGACCTGAAGATTAAAGGAGCTGTAAATTAAGCTCAGTCCTGTATAACATCATCCAGGGGATTTCAGCTGTACAGGTGTGTGTTATGTATCATCTACAATAATATCATAATTGTCGTTTTTACATTGTGCGAGCAGACATTGTGTGTGACACTTTGAGAGCTTTATCAGCATGCTTTATCTTGATTTTATAAAAAAGTTCAATAAACAAGAAATTAATATTAAGTGAGTTACATTTTAGACACAATATTGTCTGTTTTTGCTCTATTTTGTGAAATAAAGTAGTTCCAAACAAAGCCAGTTGTTGGTCTCCAAGCATTTAGCTTCTGAATTAATCCTCAGTTTTGAATCGGTAGAATGATTTAGTGAGTCTCTCGTTAAGACCGTTTCTTGCTGCGACTGTCAATTTTAGTTTTTCATTTTTAAAATATAATTGCTTTTTTATCATTTCATATTTCCATCATCAAATTTTTTTTATTATAATATTTCTGTTTTTAAAACCTTTAAACTCATAGCAACATAAATGCACCTGTAATCCAGTGTAAATCATGTCTGATCACACTGAACAGTCTGTAAATACACCTGATCGCAGCTCTGCCGTCGGATGGATTCAGTCATAATTCTAAACTCTCCCATATAACCATACTCTCTCTTCTGCTTGTGTTCCTGCAGTTCTTCATTCTGTTGCTCCTGATATTATTGTTGGAGATTCTCTTCTTGATTCTGTTCTTCGCATATCAAGATCAGGTACGTGCTAAATAGATCTGTCATTTTACGTAATTTATTATTTTATATTATTTCACCTATTGTTATTGGTCAATAGTGATATTCAACTCTCAGATATTTAATTATAATGACAATAATTTGTATAATTCGCCGTTGTCTCTGATTTTATAGTCTCATCCCAGATGAGAGGTGTGTAAGATGTCTGACAAAGAGCACTTAATCTAGAAAGCATCTGTTGCTTACTAACATCTCATAAACACCTTAGAAAAAGCAGTTTTATATACACTCTAAATCATAAATATCTTTATCTAACATTTTCAAAATATTTAACATCTGACAGGAAATGTCTTAGAGATGTACTGCAGATGATGTACGTGTGATCTCAGAGGTATCACTCCACAATTTGTTCCTTCTCACATCATAAAACAATTTACACTCAAATCAATATTTCATGATCATGTACTTATTTCTTATGTAGCTATGTAAGTGACATAGTGACAAGTGTCATAATGTAGAGTCAGTTGTAGTCATAAAATAAAAACATATTATATGTGACGGTTAAAAGTCTGTGGGAACCTTTATCGTAAAATTGGATTTTAATGAAAGATCATCGTGATGCCTTTTTTTAATCTAGTGTCTTGGTTCAGACAGTTACAGCAATAACGGCTTTAAGAAAGAGCCATTAAATCTTACAGTAATCATCAAAGTCTTCTTTAAATGTTGGAATATGCTTTCCTGTCTTGTTTACTAATTTTCAAAACTTCAATCTTTACATTTCATGGCAAGTTCCCTAAGGAACAGCACTGAGAGCAGTGCAAGTAAGAGAGATATTCATTGGGTTAGAATCATATAGCCATGGACATGAATAAATATTGCAGCACTGCAGCACCTCGCGGCTGAGCTCAATACAAAGCTCATTGGTGCAAAGGTCATGTGCTGATATTAGGTATATTATTCCTGAGGTCTTGCATCAATGATGAACAGTTAGAGATGATTTGATCACTAAGGATGCCGTCTAAGGACACATGATGGCTTCTTTCTCAGTGTAAAATAATCAAACTGTGAGAGATTTTTCGCAGCAGATTTTCTTGGCTGTTCTCCTCAAAGCACATATGGCATCATAGTGTGATGGGCATTTTCCAAAGACACTTCCAATGATAGCAGCATATTTTGACGGTGGAATGTGTTTTCCTACAGCGACAGACTCTCCATGGCTCTTTGTGAAATTATCTGTCATTCTGTTATTCCTCCAACACTCAGAGACAGAAAACCACACCATTAATTCACCTTTCATCAGTGATAATCTTCTCACTGTCAGCGGTTTTGTTATTTTGTTGACGATAGATATAAAATTTGCATCATGAAGCTCATTAAATTATTACAACACACGTAAATATGTTATAAAGATACGACATAAACAATACACTTCATCAAGTTTTTTTTTTATTATAACTTGCATCAGCACAAAATGAACAAATTAATTTATGTGCTAGTCAATATGTGGAAGGGACGTTTGTGAGTTCTTTCCATAACTAATACACGGACAATGAACAATTAAAGCATAAATAATTGATAAAATGGTGTTATAGAGAACATGAGTTTCACAGCCGTCTTTGATGACAACAAACACCATAGGTGCGATTTAACAACTTGGGCTGTGGAAGAACAGAGACAGAGATGACTTCAACAAGAAAGAAGCATATTCAGTCACAGTATATATATATCCTGCAAAATTCAGTTTTTAATTATCTGAACAAAAGAAACATATGATACCTTTGTTGTCAGTCTTTATTACTGATTTGACATTACTGTTATTGAAATGTAAGCTTGACAAATGGAGATTTGTGTTTCTGTGACTATTACTTAGAAACAGCAGATCAAGTCAAGTCTTCATTTATACAGCATTTCAAAGCAGCTTCACAGCAATAATAGGAAAATTAATGGACAGAGATTGTTTTGGCTTTACAGCAGCTCTAAGAAAATATTATTATCGATCAATAGTAGGCTTAACTTGAGTCATTTAAGCGGCCCCTCTCCAGCTGAAAACCGAAGACCTTTAATGCGTTCTTACCGTTCATTTACATGTTTAGTCTATAGATTTGCACGTGTAAATGTGTGTGTGCACAGAAGCTTGTCTTTTTTACAAAGTGACATTGCCAAATTATTTGTCTGGTCTGCATAATACAGAAAAATTAGTAATGTCCACGGATCTATGTGAACTGGAATAATTTTGACAATGTTTTATCTATACGTAGGGAAAGGAAAGGGAAAGAGGTCTTCACAGAGGATAGCAGGTGAAGGTGTTTATGTCTGGGGCGTGGCCTCATGGAAAAAGAAACATGGTTCATAATTCAAAAATATAAATATGTATATTTTATTTTAAGAGTGCAAAGGTTTGCCATTTAGGGTTATAGTCTGGGTTGGGGTTAGTGATTATAAATGACCTTTATTTGACTAAGTGAAGGCGAGTGTGTACAGTGTGTGTGGACGGTCCTCTTTAAACTGAAGTTAGATTTAAACATCAGCAGAACATCAACCCAAGCCGCTGCCGCTCACACATCTGATAAACTGGCAATATGAGGCCGAAATTGTGTTATTCTGTAAATACTTTTTCATCCGTTCCACACAGATGATTAGAAATGACCTCCTTGACCTCTCTCTGCTTCTTCCTCTCTACGGATATTTATTATTTATGATTTATCACTGTATTACATCTATCAGGAAGGCTGTGTGAAGTAGCCGATGACGGCAGACGGATCACAGGGAATAATGGAGGAACCGATATAGTACATAGTGTTTGCGAGATGGTGCTAAGCCCTGCCTCAATGTTTATTTAATGCACATTTACGTTTCAAATGACAGCTCCTCCTGCTCAAACCCTAATACTGTCTGGAGGACTGTGGGGAAACCCAATCCTTCCAGGACACCTTTTATTAGCAGGTTTTAACTGTATAGATTGCCGCTTTCTCAAAGGCCTTTTTCCAGTTTTCCTATTTCCCCGCTGTTTGTGGTGTTGAATAATTCATTGATGACGGTATGTTGGCTGACTGATGACGGAAGTACGGTTTCTCTGTAGTAAAAGCTGCAAAACCTTCATTTATTACTCATGCTAGATATCTCAGAGGACTAATATTCCAAAAACACTTCAGTAAACTTCATGTATTCAGTGAAGAATAGTTAAGATGTTTAGACCATAACCACGCATCAACGGTGCATAAAACATCTGAACGTTCTTTGAGGCAAACTGATGACACTGCATTCTAACACTAAACATATTTATTGCCCATATTTTTACTAAAAATATTAGAAACATGATATCATGTTCTAATTGAATGATTTCACTCAATTAGTCTATTAGGTTTTAATGAGAAGTAAACTCGTTTGAAATGTGCATCTAATTAATGGAATTATTGAACAACAGCCCCATGAATTACAGTAAGTATTCAATTTAAAAATAACACAAAAAACATTGTGTCTACAAATCAACAAATAGACACAAAAAACTTTGATATTCAATGTAACGTCACAGATCACTATTTTCCAGACACAAAATGAGATATTTTAGCCTCAAAACTTTTGTCTGACTAAGTCATACAAATGTTTATATTAAAATTAAGAAGTGCATAGCCTGAAATGTGTTGAGATGAGATTGTGTGGCATCTATGATCAAGAGAGACAATTAAGGTTGGAGATTTGGACCTTTCTTAATTGTGATCGGGTCAGAAACGCAGCTATGGTGGAACAGGGACAGAGATATAGGATGAAACCAGAAACTGATCATCAAGAAGTTTTCAGAAGTCCTGCTGAGCATCTTTCCCCCGTTGTGCTCTTGCACACTTCACTGTTGGCCAGCAGGAACGACTTCAGACAAGTAGAGCTTTGTTCATTCATTCAACTCGGTCGCTTCACCAGCTCACGTTCAGCGTTCTATGGGCCGCAAACACGAAACACCAGCAGAATTAATTCTGCGTAAATCGTTCATAAATTCATTGTTATGTAAATTGTTTTACTGAACAGTTTTTATAAACAGAAATTAGGTTTGCTTGCAATTAATGAATGAATGGCTATGTATGTGTAGCTATAAACACAGACGAGCATTTGTGCTTCATTTGCAGTTGAGGTTTTTTTTATTTGGATCAGTGTGCTGCGTCACTGAAGTGCTTCTCTATTCATCATCAATCTGTATTGTATAAAGCGGTATAGAAAAAGGAGAAAAGTCTTAGTTTTCATCAGTTGTTCAGTATTGGAATTCATTGTACTATGATAACATATTTTATCTTTTACAATTTCAAAACTTCCTCCATAGTCCAAGATCATTATTTGCCAGTTTATCACTGTAAAGCTGCTTTGAAACAATCTATATTGTACGATGCACTATAGAAATAAAGGTGACTTGACTTCGCATCCTAAACAAGAGAAGATCTCATGAAGTTTATTATTGTGAGAGATAAGTTTATTCTTATGACTATTAATTGGCACATCAATAAGTTTTTGTTGACGGTGTGTTCTAGATTGATCTGTACGCACAAAGTGACCTGAAAAAGGGTCTCCAGCTCTTCGGGACTGAAGGAAACATTGGTCTGACAAACGCCTGGAGCATCGTCCAAACTGACGTGAGTTACTGGATTCATTTGTGCAGTTTCCCATAGCACTGCAAGTCATGGCCCTGGTCACAGTGTGATGGTAGTGCCTCTGTGTTGTAGTTTCGCTGCTGTGGAGTGACCAATCACACGGACTGGTTTCACGTGTACAATGCCACGCGCGTGCCGGACTCCTGCTGTCTGGAGTACAGCGATAACTGCGGCCTGGAGAATCCCGGCACCTGGTGGACTGCCGTAAGAAACACAAGCGACTTCCCATTATCAGTCCGATCAGCTCAGCCGCTGGTCCGGGCAAACACACACATAACATGACTGTATGTGACTGTCTGTGAGCAGCAATTATAGAATTACGACGACTACAGCAACAGCTTGATAAGAACTTAAGCAGGGGTTAAAGACCCCAAACACTCTTTCCTGCGTTGATGTATTTTCATAGAGAAGCTGGACAGACAGAACCCTTTGTAAAAGGGACACCTCAGTGTACAAGTAATGCTGATCACATTACTTTACGCTTTCTCTTGTGTGACCACGGGATGGTGTTTGTGTGTTGACAGCCTTGCTACGAGCGCGTGAAGGGCTGGCTGCAGGAGAATCTGGTGGCGCTGTGGATCTTTGCTCTCTGCACGGCTCTTACACAGGTACTAAACACATCACCATAATCAATACATGATAAAGAGCTCAGCTATTGATTATCATTTACATGCGTTTGTGTGTTTCCAGATCCTGGGGCTCGTGTTTTCCATGACCATATTCTGTCATGCGGTAAAAGTGGACACGTTCTATGCATAGAGACGCGGTCAGGACCAAACCATTTCAGCCCGTTTCTGCTTCATCTTCGCTGTAGCAATCAATTGTAACATTTTGCTAACACACTGCTATTTGCAACATGATTTTATAATTCAATTTAGCTAAAAGAAAGAAAAAAAATATTATAAATTGCTCTTTATTGTGAATATTTACTGGACAATTCGTCCATTTGTGAAGAAAAGACCAGGAACTAATGTCTTGATTTTATATTTGTATAATTTCATATTAGTAGGCTACGTATGATATGAACAACAGCCATTTATATTTATTCAGAGAGTGGGTTCTCAATAGATTTTAGCCAAGATATAAAATTTGTATATCTGAGACAGTCTTCAAAGCAAAAGCGGTAATGAAACAGAAGCAGCACTTTATTTGAGCAAATGAATACCTGTGCAGCTCTGAATGTTGCTCAACAAAGCCAATTCAGTCAAAGAGCAAAATATAAGCACAATTTACTTTGAGAGAACTTCTGGAACACAAAGCTGAAGTGTGTGATTTCTGCGTCACCAAACAAGCATCAAATAAGGCTTCTAGAATTATTAATGGAACTGATGAAATACCTATAATCATTTATCATGTTTACTCATCCCTTTTCTTAAAAATGGTTAAGGCTGAAATGTAAGGTTTACCATTTTATGAAATTTTTGTCAGTACTTTATTTGTAGTACATGTTAGTAGATTACATCATGTTGTAAGTCACCAAACCAACTCTAGTTCATTTAAAATCCGGCCATCACTGTTAATGTTATTATTTTATTGTTTCTGCTGTTCTTGCATTTATTAAATATTTAACGACTGATTTCTTTAAATCTCTGTCAGCAAATGAAATGTGTGTCTGCTTGTGTGTTGTGTCAAGCTGGACAGTCTGGGTTATTTTCCCAGATTTACACTCTTATGGTCCCATGTGTCAGTGCAGATTTGGGAATAGAGCTCATGAACGAATCCTTCATGGGATGGACTCCACTTTTGTCAAATCTGCATTGATGATCATCCAGAAAGGCAATGCGGCTTCATGCCACTGAAGAACACTCGATGGATGAGAGAAAGTGTTCCGGTGCCATTTGAGACGGAGCCGACCTCATTCTGCACGAGCGTGGAAGAGAGAATCAGTGTGAAACACCCGTTTATGAAAGATGAACATACACAATTAAACGCAACCGAAACACATTGTTTACTTTTTTAGGATATTGCCGTTTCTGTTTTTTCTACAGTGTGATAAACATCAAACCCAGAGGTTCTACAAAAGACCTGTCGCCACCTCATCTAGAGAGAGACAGACTGAATCAACTGATTCAAACAGTTCAACTCACTTGTAACTCGCCACTCCATGCTGTGATCAGATTAGTCTGAATTAGTCTGAATTACGAGATAACACCCACCCATCCATCCATCCATCCATCCAACCGTTCTCTAAAGCGCTTGTCCTGTAGGTTGGGAGGAGGCTGGAGCTGAAGGCTGGGAAACACCCTGGATGGATGGTTGTCAAATAACATGCTTGATTAGCTGTTCTGATGTTAAACGGTTGATCTGAGGATCAGGTTAGGGTTAGAGAGCTCAGGCCCGGTCATCTGATCCAGCCACCTGTGAGGGAGGCGTTTCTCAGCTTTCAGACGCAGCATGAGATTTATTTGAAGATTTCTAAAGTGAAGAGAGACTCTCTGGCCGTCGTTTGCCATTTTGTGTAATTCAAATTGAATTTTGCTAACAAAATGACTTCATGTGTGCTTGTGCTCTCTTTAAAATAAATACCCTTGCTTTGATATTGTATTATCTTCTGCAATGACATTCTCACATTTTAAGTGTGAATTGTGTCCTAATGTTTTTGGGGCCTCTGTATGTTTGCAGATGACTGCCTATGTTCAGATCTGTACAAATATAAGAACCACAGCAGCATGTAATAGTAATCTGAATTATAACGCACAGTCTGTGCAGTGAAGATTAGAGACATGTAATGATCCTGGTCAATAAAGATAATGTGACTGAATGAAAATAAAGAGAAGGACTGTGTCGATGTTCAGAATAGGACACTAACATACAGTCACTAATGTTGTAATTTGAAGCATATTGTCTGTATGTAAAATTGGATGCTTCAATGCAATGCGTTCCATTTCAGTGTAACAAATGGAGCAGAGGCGACTTCAAATATCAGCTCTTTCTTACTTGCAGTATTCAGTACAGAGTTTGTTAGTATTCCATTCTGAACATACTGTGAATGAACTGTGATGACCGACGAACAGCACTTATAATCATGTGACCATCTCTAACATGCACACCTGAGAGACATAAATAAATCTTTGACAAATATATGGATGTGGTCTCTTGCAATCTGACATTATGCAGAAGTGGTTCAGCTTTGGCACCACATTGTTTTATCGTGAGGTTTCTGAACAGTTATATATGAATGAACATATGGTAAGGGTCTCCACAGGCACTTGAATACTGGCTCCATACAATATGTATCAAATGAGTCTTTCTTCCATTACAGATTCACTCAACTGATCAATAATTCATCCTGATTTCTCTTCCTCTGCAATAAAACACCTCGGTCACTGTCTTTCCAGAATAATGAATATTGTATAACGAGGCCAGATCAGTGAGCTTGTATGAGTGGAATTGGGTTGATTATGATTTTTAATAAGTGATTTGCTGTGAACATGAGCAAATGGCCACATTCTCATGGGAAAAAATGACAGTGTAAAAGACACTCAGTTTAAACAGTGTGATGATATTCAGAGAAAAAGACCTACGAGGGAATTATGTCATCATTAGCTGCAGCATGAAACACCTGAAATTGAAAATGTCCCTTTGTATTTCAGTATAGAAAGATTAAACAAGTGTCGACTTGAATAATCAAACCTGTCCTTTAATCAAATCTGTAAAACCGTCATCAGATGGACCCAAACAAACACCACAGCAGTCTCAAATCATGCAGAATGAAATATTAAGGGTGTTGTCTGTAACCCTTCACAATACCAGCCCCAGCACAAATCACACTCACCCTTTGGAAACCAGATTTCATTTGTTTTTCTAGATTCTTCATGTTTGGATCAACAGAATGAGGAGAGTTGGAGTTTTGACTAGAGCAACATATAAAACCGTTTAAAACACACTGTAGATGATCAGAGGTTTCCAATCCACCACTCTGCACACTTTGTGGCTCTATTGTTTAAAGGGTTCAAAATAAAACACTGCTGTATGAGACACCATACAGAGCATACTTAGTATGATATACATACAATATACATACTGAGTAACTGTTGCCTGAACTCAAATAAATATTCAAATATTATCCAATCAGGCTAAATACTTTTATTTACACTACTAACATGAATTTGTCTATGCCTGCATGTAAGGCTATTAATTCATTTACAGAAGAATAAGAAAGGCCACTGAGAACATCTGAGAAGTTTCTTCTCCTTCACACTAGAATCAACTCAGTGACATAATCTGACAGCCAATGATACGTTCTCTCAGTTTTTTGCTGCTGGTTGAACTGATCCCAAATAACATGATATTTAGCCTCTGGAATGCAAATTTTATTAAAATGCGGATTTTAGCCCTCAGAGCACGATTTTTACCGAGGTACCCCCCTGAAATATGATAGGGCTAGTTTTGAGTAGCAGTTGGAACCCTGGAGATGGACATGTTCAGATACTCACAAACATCTTTGAAGTAAGACTGCTGTCAAAAACAAATGGCTGAAACGAGCGTCATACATTTAAAATATAAGTGTCTCGAGCATCTGCTGTCCTGATGATCGAACTAAGCGTTACATGAAAATGGCTTGAGCAGTGATGCATGTTGTTCACATTTACAGTGTTATATAACATAATGAACGTGTTTACCTGGTCTGAAGCCCACTGGTGATCTGCATGGAGATCAAAGAAGAGTTGCTCTAGATGATTCCTGAATGGAGCCTAAAACACCAGAATCCCTGAGGTTTAGCTCACTCTTGTTTCCCACCTCATCTTGAACAGGAATCTGTCATCGAACTCTGATCCATGGGATCGAACTGAAGAAATTAACCAGAGCTTCCTCAAGACTCCCTGCTGAAGCTTCATGATTTCCAAGGTGCTCCACATCAACAGTTCAATGATCATTCTCAAAACTCCTATCCAGGATGGAAAGAACCTTTATATCATCACTGCAGGTCATTTCAGCAAAGCGGATTGAAAATGGGTATTTGTCCATATTATTGAAGATTCTCTGAAGAGTTTTGCCCAATCCATAGTCCATTGTGTAGGACAATAAGGTGTGAATCTTCTTTCTGTGTGACTGTCAACAGCAACAGTAAACATGTTCAAACTCTTTCTAATCAAACACACCTGATTCAACTCGTTAGCAGAGACTCCAAGAGCTGAAATGATGGTGTCAGATAAGAGAGAAATGTGAAAGTGTGCTGCTGGATAACCAATAAACACTACTGTAGGTTAAGTCTGATTTATCTGCCTACACAAATCTTGGCAAAGACGCTCAAACTTTGACACAATTTATTTCCTTTCTATAGGGAACACTAGCATGTCACGGTTAAGGGTGTATTCACTCCTGTCCTGTTTGGTGCGATTGAATCGAACTCAAGTTTGTTTCCCCTCTTGGTGTGGATCTTTTGGGCAGGTGTGAATACAGCAATCTCACTCAGGTGTGGACCAAACAACCGTACCGAGACCCAGCTCTGGTACAGTTCTCTGCTTGAGAATTTTTGTCCAAAGACTGGATGACCTTAACACACATGTGGTTTTGTTTAATTTTGATTCACTTGCCAAAAAAAAAAAAAAGTGAACCACACCAAACTAAAAAAAACAACATTGTATTTGGTCCAGACCAAAGCAAGTGAACTAGCAGACTTTCCTGGTGTGAATACACCCTAAAGCTGTTCTGTTCTCGCTTCACCTCAAATTTTTTGGTTACACTTCAATAGTTGACATGTAGTCTAAAGTGCACTAACTCTCATTAGAATATTAGTAGATAAATTGACATGCACTTGCAAAGTTACTTAATGGCCCGGTTTTACAGACAGGGCTTGGATTAAGCCAGGATTTGGCATTAGTTCAATTATGACATTTAAGTAGATTTTATAAATGTGCCTCAGAAAAAAAAGAACATTACTGGTGTGCATCTTGAAACAAAACAATTACACTCACATATTTTAAGATATCTCAACACCAATTGCTTTGTTAAAACTGCTCAAACATGCATTTTAGTCTGTGAAACCAGGCAATAGTTGGATGTCTGAAGTTGACCACCAAAATAAAGTGTTGTCCCTTCCCCTGGTCTTCAGGAGTCAAATGATCCTAAAATGTTGATTTCCTACATAGCAGTTCAAGTATCATGTGTCTCATATCAGCCACACTCTTTCAACTCATAATAAAATCATGCACACTCCAATCAATATTTCATGTCCATTTATTTATTTATGAAGTAAGTAGCCATGTAATACGCAGGGAAACGTACAGTCAGGCTCTGCTCTGAGCTCTTATATCAGCCTGTCTGGGTTTATTGCACAATAATGCCTGGCTGACGGCACATTACGCATTCAATACCGGCATCACCGGAGAGAATATAATATCATGACTGGACTCACTTCTATTTGTAATGTGCTTTTATTAAAAGTCCCCCCACACACACTTCATAAAACGCAATAGGCCCAAAGTACTGAAGGAAACTTTATTAAAATAAATGAAAGAACAGAGAAACATCACAATGGCAAACGCTTCACTAAAACTATTGCAGATCAGTATTGGACAGTGATGGCAGAATAACCTCCGTTCGTCTCTACGCTCAGAACAAACACTGCGAGTGCGGTTGTGAAGTTGATGTGTGTGCGTACATGAGGCTGTGAGGGACTCGATTCAATCTACAGGAGTGAAGCGCACGCACACACACCCTCTGATTTATGTATAGCTATGTACAGATCTGAGACGCTCCGATTGGCTAGTGGATCCGCGTCAGCTCCTCCACGATTTTAATAACCTCGTCCACCGTGGCTTCCCGCTTCATTCCGCTGCCGTCATCGATCTAGAACATACAAAAACACATGAATTCTGATGAAGCCGTATAAACATGAAGGCTTTCCAAAGGTAATTTATGCAAAGTGTCCAGAAAAACATTGAGCTCTGCAGTTTATATGGATATAAAGGCATCGTACACATCACAAATCACACTACTGTTTCCTGCATACATGTTTTTTGGGGCTCATAGGAAGTTCTCAGTTTCACATTTGTAATTGACTCTTTGCAAACAGTTTGATTGACAGGTGATCTGACCAACCATAATCCTCCATTTTGTCCGTCAAAGCAGTCAGGGGAGTTAGTAGATTAACGTTGGTGAACTTGAACTTGAGAAATTGTGCGTCCTCGCATCTTTCCACGCTTGAAACAACATTCCTTCTGATGTTCATTCATGTTTATTTGATGCGATAAATGAACAAGTATGAAGAGATGATCGGTTCATGAGTCGCTTGAAGGAGCTACATTGATCTGTCATGACACATTAAAGACACACTATACGCCATTTATTGATTAAACTTCTTTACAAAATTACAATATTTTAAATATGAAACTGTTTCATATGTTGTCAGTGTCCTCTTTGCTCCAGGATGTATTTTTCACTGCATGAGAACGTGATGTGTGGTCAGACACAGCAACAGTAAGTAAAGGGGGCATGTCTTTGCAAAGGGTCAATTACGACTTTTGTGAGCGTTCAACACATAGATATGCAGTTAGGTGTGTTGTACATCATTATGTTTCGTGAAGCATCTGCCTGTGAAGTCTGGCCTTCAGCACTGCGAGGGAACAGATCAACTGCTCTTTCTAATCAAACACACTTGATTGACCTCAGATCAGCAGTCGAGGAGACTGGAATGGATGAATGTGATTTATGTGATGTGATGTTATTCAGTGTTTGGTCTACAGCGCTCACAGGACGGCGTAACAAAAAAGACCTCGTCTTTTCAGTGTCCATGATGACCTCATATATTCAGAAGGGTCAGGGTGTTATGGCCATGATGCAGCACTGAGTGTGAATGCGGTGCGGTCACCTGCAGTGTGCTGACCACCTCCTGCATCTTGGCTCGACCCAGATCCAGGAAGCTCTCGATAAGGTCTCCATCAATGAATCCTGTGGCCTGCTCTGTCTTGCGCTCGGTGTGGAAGGACCTCCAGGTGGTGCTAGTCAAGAACTTCAACAGATCAAATCCACAGTTCATGCCAAAGAGCGTCAATTCAACAAACACACACACACATACACACACACACACACACACACACACAGAGCTGCTTTACAGCAGAATTTGAATTTGTCTTATATAATGAAATTTGTATCATTGATTCTGTTATTTCCAAGAAGGTGCTTCAAAACAATCTATTGTATAAAGTGCTGTAGAAATAAGCTGACTTCACACAAAAACAATAACGCAGCATGTGTCTATGACAGATCCTGTGTTAAAGGATATAAGCTGTGCTCAATCTTGCCGACACTCTTGATGACCTTGTTGAGTCGGTTCTGTAGATCCAGCAGTAAACTGTACCAGCCCTCTGACAGTGACGTCACCAAACCTCAAAGAAAGAAATAGATAATGGAAACTCGCATTTACACACATGACCAACGTCATGGTAATGCTAATATATATATATATATATATAAACAATGCATGTGAAGCTTACCGATCATGCCGTTGACGGTGCCGAACAGCACAGACCCTTGGGTTGGAGTGGAGCTCTCGCCCAGGTTCTGCAGCACCAGAGAACCGTGTGAGAACACGTTAACAAACTCGCCCAGGTGGAACAGACCCACTTCCTGCAGGTGCTGCCGCTCCTCATCTGTAGTCGCCGCACTGCAGGACAGACAGCATTAAACGATCACTTACGGTTTCCTCACACTCACTTTAAGGTGCGCTCATATCTGTTGTCAACCATGTAGCGATGTATGAAGCTCGGGTCAGGTTAGGGTCAGCTCTGTTGTTCAATGCAGAGAATTCGAGTAAGCTGAACCGAAAGCGAAATCTGATTGGGGAAAACTTTCGCCCTGTGAGCGCACCTTCAGACACCTGATTGCTCGTTTCCATCAACCCGTCAGTAGCATCAAACAATCGTTCATTCAGTTTTACCTGTCTTTCTGGCAGACAAACAGGTTGAAAGCATTCTCGGCTCCAAGAAAGTTGTCATCGTCCAGGATTTCGACAGCACTCATCCAGTTTGGATTGAAATCACGGGCAATCTAATGAAATGAAAACAGCAAAAGGAAATTAAGCTTCCTTCAGACTAGAAAGGCAGCAGAAATCCCAGAATGCAGAGCGGCAGCAGTCACCTCCTCAAAGCTGCCCTCCATGGGTTTGTAGGCCAGCAGCAGCACCGAGCGCATCAGGTCGCCCACCAGGATGAAGTCACCTTTGGTCTTCAGATACAGGGCCATGATGTTATTATAGTGATTGCACTCGGTCCGCAGCTCCTTCTCTGCCGTCCACTCGTACAGACGTACCTGCGGAGACAGAGACGTTAGCTGCAGGGCAGGAAGGTGACTGTGTTGAGGAGCGTGACGGGACTGAACTCACGGTGCTGTTGATGCTGGCCAGCAGTTTACCGTTAAACTCCACCATAGAGTAAACGGCACCTTTAACCTCCTTCTCTGCCACCGTCTGCAGTTTGCCTGAAAGTAGAGTTAACAGCCCACATGATTTCACATCCACACACGTACATCAACACAAACACATCATGTCATGTAAAAGCCGAAGATCAGGGGTTTTCCTCAGTTGAATTTATACACTGTCATACACTGATCTGCCTGTGCAGCGCTGCTTCAAGTCCAACAAGTACAAACAGTTCAGCTTTGTCTTTATATTTTCATTGGCAAAATTGAGCAAAACAGACAATATTGTCTAAATTAACAATATTAACTTCTTATTTATTGGAAATGTTGTATAAAATCAGTATCACATTTGCACTCGTGATATTACACTCATTACGCATATGATAAAGCTTAACTATATCACATGTAAATGAGACAAAAACTCAAACAAAGCCATTTTTTGCCCCAAATCTTGAATTTTAGGGACATTCTAACTATATTCTATAGGTTTCATCACGCAGTAAGTTGTTTCCCTGCATCATATTCAATCAATCAACTATTTGAAGTGTCAGACGACCTACGTAGGTCTGGCGGGGCAAGTGCGTTAAATGCGTTCATAATTTTAACACAATATTTTTCACCGTAATTAATTAATCTAATTAACGCATTAAATCAACAGCCCTAGATATTTTATTTCAATTTTTTTCCTCTAAACATTTCCACAGACCCCACTTTGAAAACCCCTGACCTACAATACACCACTTCTATGATTTCATTTCTGAAGTGAAATTGTTTTTTTTTTTTTTTGGTGTGTGGGACATTAGTTTTGTTTTAAGATATTAATATGAAATGGTAAACCTTGACATTCATAATTGAAAAAGCCACAGTATTTGTAGAAACCTTGAGAAACATTTAATAACCGTAGGATAATCAAGGGTGTTTCTGACAGGACGTTACCGTCTGTATAGTGAAAGACGATGATGCGGCCCTGCTTGGGCTCTGCCTCCTCTGGATACACCATGGCTGTGCCGACGATGAAGTAGACAGCCGGATCTCTGCCCAGCTTACAGGAGACCATGCTGAGCGCGTACTCGTTCTGCAGGAACTGATGCGCATGCAGCACTGCGGGAGAGGAGTGTATTAGACCTCACACATTCACTACAGACGCTTTCAGCTCACGTCTGCACCTTCACACCTACCCTCAAACGTGTGCTGATCCACCACCAGTAAACTGTGCACCTCCACCTCCTCTCCGAATGACGTCTCATGAGGTGACGTGCTGCTGGGAAACAGCTTACTGGAGCTCACGCTGCTGGACAACGCCTGCCGCACAAACACACAGAGCATCTGTGACGCACCTCTTCGTAAGAAGGAAACTGAAATGTTTTAATAAACATCACTGCACACACAAACACGCACACACTCGGGCACGCACACACGCGCACACACACACACACACACACACACACACACACAAACACCTGTGTACTAGCGCTGGGCCGCACGGCTGCTGTCGTTCCACTGGCATCCTGCATTTCTACTCTACTGGACAGAACTCCGAAGCACTGAGAGACCTCCTGATAACAGATCCGCCTGTGAGCAACACAAACAAGCACTCAATCACAAATATTAGTAGAACACTGTGATGAAATTGAGAGATCCACACAGAACATCCATCACATGTGCGGTACTAAAGCTTCTACAGCAGAGCTACTGAATGAATGTTGGGTAATACTATTTTACAGTGTCCTTGTTAAGGTTACCACAGTACATTATGCATAATTGCACACACCTAACCCTATAGTAAGTACATGTTACTTAATATTATTCAGTATGTAAATGTATAAATTACTCTGTAAAAAAAGACCCCTTGAAATAAAGCGGAAGCAACTGGTGATATTGATCAATTTAATTTTTTTTTGATCAATTTTTTCTCTCTCTCCTTCTGCTTGTATGAATGTGAGCAGAAGTGCTTACAGACACACAGAGCCTCAGCTCTGACGCCTCACAGCGCTCGTACAAACACACAGAGAAGCGCTTATTACAAACCTTCACTGTAAATTAAGACAGCGCTTGATGTCATGTTGCACTTTAACATGCAGTCATCTTTACTTTAAAAGTGAACGCTCCAGTACTCGTTAAGCTCAAGTGTAGTGCCGATGATTTTTGAAAGTGAAAGTCGTGACATGTTACTGACATGACCCATACTCGAAATTGGTGCTCTGCATTTAACCCATCCCAAGTGCACACACACAGCAGTGAGTAGTGAACACACACACACACAGTGAACACACACCCGGAGCAGAGGGCAGCTATTGCGACAGCGCCCGGGGAGCATTTAGGGGTTAGGTGTCTTGCTCAAGGGCACCTTAGTCATGGTATCGAAGGTGGAGAGAGTGTTGTTTATTCACAATACCCACCTTCAATTCCTGCCGGCATGGGAATCGAACCGGCAACCTTCACGTTACAAGCCCAACTCCCTCACCATTAGGCCACGACTACCCCATTTTATAGGCAGTGTTTTCACCATCTGCTTGCATGATTACTGAAGGCATTTGTGCTCTAGTCGATCAATTGGACATCGATAAGCTTAATGAAATTAATTATTAATGTCGATCAATTGATTAGTCATTAATCATTGACATTCCTAGTCCATATGCGTTGATTGTCCTGAGAAGCTGTGGCAGAAATCCGGATGCGCTCATATAAGTTCACACTGCAGCTGACACACACTCACTTGGGCGACTCGTAGAGCGGCACAGTTCGAATGTGCAGCTTCTGGATCTCGTCAATCGTACCGATGGTCAGAGTGCTGTTATTGGCCAGAGCCAAACTGGAAAAGAGGGAAGAGAAAATCAAAGATGCGATTCTACGACATGCAGCTCAGGCCGAATCTGAATGCCGCTGTACCTATCAGGGTAGCCCTCGGAGTTGAGCGGGCACATGTAGTTGACCTCCTTGAGGTTGACGTTAGAGAAGACCAGTTTGTGGTTGCTGGAGTAGATGACGGTCGGTCTGTCAGAGCAAGCGAACACATTGGATGTGGAGAGCGAGCGGAAGGTGCGCAGAACTGTTGGCTGAGTGCCGAGAGTGACCTTCTTACGTTCACTTAAAACACCTGGACACATAACAAAAACATGTCAAGGGTTAAAAGTTTTTGCTGCGATATCGAAATTGAAATCAAATTGTGAATTTTCAACTGGTATCTAAAAATCTGGTGTCATAGCAAACTTATATTACAATACAAGGTTACTACACTGGTCTAACATTGTACCACTAGGCCAGTGAAAATGTTGGCAGGACCAGAAACGGTAAGGCGGTTATTAGCAGTGAATGTGTGATGCGTAACCTGTCTGAATGTCCAGTCCGAAGTAGAAGAGCGCCCCATCTCCCAGAGCGCACAGCAGGTAGTGACTGCCCTCAAACGTGGTCATGAGAATGGATCGAGGGATGATCTCTACAGGACACACAATCAGCGCTCAGTGAGAGACAGAAACCACCTTCTGCTCAGCTAACAACATATTTATGCTTTAGATGCTTTTCAGATTCATTCATCAATGGCTATTAGACCATCACAACCCAAACAACAGTGCCCTGTTACCTTTATAAAATGCATCTCAAGGGCTGCAGACAGTAAATAAGAAGATATAAGCTCTGATTCGCCTCACTGGGACTGTGTAATGTAAGAAGTGGATTTCTTTGTAAATTGGTTTATTTTATGCATGTAATGTTTCAATGAAACATTGGGAAAAGCACCCTATAAAAGTTTTCTACAAAGATGAATAAATCCTGGTAAAAAGTGCATTCAAGCTCCTGTCTCTGACGAAGACATGTGCGTCTCACCTCCACCCAGCATCTCTTTGTGCAGAGGGCTGAAGCAGGGCAACTTCAGCAGGCGAGCAGAGATGTCGGTCCAGAGTCCCACAGCACAGATGCTGGACTCTCCTGCACTCTCACCCAGAGGAGTGATGTCCAGACAGGCCACCTCATGCTCCATCTCTGTAGAGCTGCAGGACACAGAACAAACCGCCGTCATGCTTCAGACTTAAAAAAAAAAAACTGCTGAAAACTGTCCAAAAAACCTAGGCGAGTCGACTGCATCAATTTATATAGGTCTCCGCTCATGACTGCTGGTTGGAGTGATGTGATGATTAGTTAGATCATTTGAATGTGTTCCTCCCGAACTTTGTTAATAAAACATCTTTTAGAGACAAATGACTAAATTAGTGTCAGTGAAATATTCCTTCAGAAACAGACTCATTCAGGACATTTACATTTATGAATACAGCAGACATTTCAAAGTAAACACCTGATCAGTTCATACATTCCCTGAACACTGAACCTAAAGCTTTCTGTCGATCACACTGTTCTGTTTGAGTGACAGAAATGCCACAACTGCGTCTCGCTCCACTTGATTCTGCTTTGACTGTTGTTTGTTAATTTTCATTCTAAAAACTCTGAGATCTACTAGATCAGGGGTGGCCAACGTCGGTCCTGGAGAGCCACAATCCTGCAGAGTTTAGCTCCAACCCTGATAAAAACTCACCTTCCTGTAGCTTTCTAGTAACCCTTAAGACCTTGATTAGCTTGTTCAGGTGTGTTTGATTAGGGTTGGAGCAAAAATTTGCAGGATTGTGGCTCTCCAGGACCGACGTTGGCCACCCCTGTACTAGATCATCATCCATAAGTAATTGTGTTTTTCCTTTTCGTCATTCTGCTTTTGGAACATCCTCTTTTGCTGTGAAAGCTACTACTCACTGGAATGCCTTACCAGAGGATAAAAAAATTGGTGTAAATCTATCGGTCTTTTTAAACAGATGTTAAATGTTTTTTTTTGTTTAAAAATCGAACCAACTCTGTAAACATTGACATGGCTCCAGTTTAATTGATTTCTTAAGATTTTTTTGTTTGGTGCTGATAGTATGTGTGCGTGTATGTATGTTTTAATGTACATCGGTATTGTGTATATTTTATCATTTATATTGACCTGCCAGGGGACTGAGGGTGAAAATTAGCCTTTGGCTAAATCCGGTACAATGCATAGAATGGAAACACTTATGTTAAAAATTGTACATGGTCCCTTTATAAATAAATACAGACTAAGAACAAAGACTAAGAATTTCATCTGGATCCACTTTTGGTAGTGGAGAAATATTACAAAGCATATAACAACATAAGGTCTAAAATTTAAGGTCAGATTTACTAACATCTTGCATCAGCGCAAACCCTCTTTTGGTGTTAAAAAACTACTTCCAGGATTTACTAAAGACACGCAGTGAGAAATTAGTGCTGAAGACGCGTGGACAGTTATTTTTGCGGCTAATCTTACTGCATATGCATTTGTTTCCCTTTCAGGCAAAATTTATGGGAGGAAAGTATTTAAATGAATCATGCAACACAATTTACAAACGTTTGTGCTCATTAATTTACTGGTGTTTGTGACATTATTTTACACCACAAAAAGCACATCTTAAACCACACGTAACCGACACATTGCGTCAGTAATTATGGAAATGATCCGGCTGCGTCAGCGTTGTTTTAATTTGCATGTCGTCAGTAGATCTGCGCTTTTTTGGAATTGCACTCTCACGCTAATTTGCAGTTTAGAAAATCTGGCCCGAAGTCTGTAAAAAGTTTATTAAAGTGTTTTATCAAAGCGAAATATAGTGCTGTAGGTCTGAATATCAGCTGATCGCCTACAGCCTCGCGCATCGCCCTGATGATTTTAGTGAAGTAATTAGTAAAACAATGTTTACAAACAGAATCTAGTCCCGTGTGTTCTGGTGATTGTACACATGCAGGAGTGTGATCACCTGATCTGTTTGAGTTCTCCGGTGAGTATCTGAAGGTAATAGAGCACTCGTCCCACAGCCAGGACCACCTGTGTGCTGTTACAGGACGCCACGCTGATGTTCCTGCCCTGCGGCTCTTTCCACTCGCTCACCAAAGCTTTGCTGTCCTGAGTGACCAGCCGCACAGACACCGACGTGATCTGCACACAGACACACGTCAACACAGGCTTCTAACACCACCCTTATACTGTGTGTTCAGACGTGTGGAAGCGCACCTGTATGAGCTGCTGATGCGCTACATTCCCACAGAAGAATGTCTGCTGATTATCCACAAACCCCGGGAGCTCCGTCTCCTCCACCTCCTCTCCGCTCAGCATCAGCACTCTGAGCACACACACACAGAGATGACTGATGTGCACACGAGGAATATCTCAGCTCAGGACTGAAGTAAGCTCAACTCACCTGGTCTGACCAACAAAAGACAGAACCAGCATGTCATCAGTGTCTCTGCCCGACTCGGAGCGAAGAGGCCACAGACCTGACAAACACACACACACAGTTTTATTATCAGTCCTGACAATAAACAAAGCATATTTTAAATACCACTTATAAACCTCAACTGCAAAAATAATTCAGTTTTGACATGGTTTTGAATAATAATAAAAAAAACTATAGCAAATGATATAGTTAGACACTATGTCAATCTGCCAATATTTGAAAAAATAATAGACGCAAAAACATTTGAGGAAATGTTGAGAATTACAGTAGTGTTTTGTGTCAATGCAGACACGGTTCGCATATACATCACCGGAAAACAAGGGTTCGCAAAAACGCTGCATGCTATTGATTCAAGATACAAACATTTCATGGAAATGGTGATGAATCTGTGGATTCTGCATGATGGGAAGTTCAGCTCCTAGCAGAGTTTCATAGACTACTGAAGGTAAATTTGAAAGTAACTTGATTAACAGCAAAAAAAAACCGGACCTTTAATTCCGGGCAGGTCGATGCTGGCGTGTTCATGGATTCCAATGCCATTGCGGATGATCCTCAGAGAGCCTTCCTTGAATGCTCCGGAGCACGTCACCAACTGCAGGAAGACACACAGAGAGGCTTCATCTGCTGACACTGTTCTGCCATGTCATGAAGCTAGTTAAAGAATCGAAACCAATGTAACCCAAAAGGAAAGTAAGGTTAATAAAATGAGCGCCTGTGTGAAAGAACTGGACTTTCCAAAGTTTGCCAGGTTAGACATCAAATATGCTCAAGTTAATCAAGAGTTCAGCTTGAGACACTTTGAACGCAACTATATATTTCACTAGCAGAACTCTATACTCTACTATTTCCCCAGATCAGATGTGATTATTTCACGAAATTATCAGTTTTAAACTGAATATATGCTCATAAGATGCCTGGCTAAGTGAGACTAACATCAAGAGACTGATGTTTTCAAAGAGCAGAGCCTTTATTAGACATCAGAGATTACGCAAGACATCGATTGAATGCCTGTGTTTGGCTCTGAGAAATCTTCCCCAAATCTCTGAACAATGATGCAGTTTTTCTGTTTTTGACTCGCATTGTTTATAAGACATAAACCCCGGTTTCACAGACAAGGCTTAAGCTAGTCCCAGACTAAATGCATGTTTAAGCTGTTTTAACAAAGCAACTTGCACAGCCATTTCTTAAAATATGAGAGAGCCATCATTTTGTCTCAAGATTCACACCAGTAATGTTTTTTTCTAAGGCAAGTTTATAAAAGCTACTTAAATGTCATAATTGAAATAAGGCCTAATTCTGGTTTAACCTAAGCCCTGTCTGTGAAACCAGGCCTAACTGTTTACAGTTGACAAACACTGCTAGTTAACATGTGACTTCTGTAGCAGCACTTGTCATTCTCATGTTGTTCAACACCTGTTATATGCGGCATTTATACAACAGAGCTAACAGCATGTGCAGCAGCAGCCGCTCTGAACATGATTTACAGTGTCAGATTATCCTCCTCTGCCTCTTCAAACCCGTCTGTTGCAACTTCACGTCTTCTATGATTTATGATAAAAAAAAACTATCATTAGCATTTCACAAAGTATCCTGACAGGTGGCGATGTGTCTCACCTGGCCCTGTCCTTGTCTCTCCAGGTCCACCACACACATGTCCACTATCGGCCCCAGGTTAGTGAAGGTCTCCATCACAGCCACATATGAGCCCTGGTCATTACTGTCCACATTCAACTGCAAACATAAAACTGGCTTTAGCGAGCATGCCATCTTCATCGAACAATGATCAGTCTGCAAAATCACCAACCTTCACTAGCTGGGAATCTCCCAGTCTGGATCCCACAAACACCACACCGTTATCCAGATATGTCAGACACTCGGCGATGGAGGTCTAGAGAACACAAACAGAGACACGTCTGCTGAAGGAGGTTCTAGTGACGTCTGTATCTGCAACTGACACTGATTACAGCAATACTGATGTCCATCACCCATCCTGATGTATTTCCACAGAGAGGAGCACAGGGCGTTAGCAGTAAGGAGTGTTTGTTTAGTCGCACCTCTCCCAGCAGCTCCACGCGCAGATCTTTGAGCACCACTGCACCGTCCATCAGCTCCTCCTTCTCCAGCAGCAGCATGAACAGCCGGCCCTCCATGTCTCCAAGCAGGTACCGCGAGCCGTTCGGGTCCACGCGATTATGGCACACGATGGTGCTTTGCTGAGATGTTCACAACACAAAACACACTTTACACATCACACACACGCTCATAAAAACCTTGACAGCTTGAAACGGACGGAGATCGTCAAACCTTGATGGTTGGAGGTGCGATCGCCAAGTATTTGTCTCCGTTGTGATACGTGATGGACTCCTGTCCAATGATTATAGCACCTCCAAATGGCTCTGGGACTGAAAGACACAAACAAACAACACTTTAGCAGCCTAAATTAAATCTGCTCATCATATAAAGCGATCGAGTCTCTCCAGAAAATTTGGACTAAACCGCTCTATTCATATGGATTAGTTTTATGATCTCTTTATGAACTTGTTGAAGCGTCACAGTGGTAGTTGCGTAGCTGTCAATGGAGGGACAGAAATCTCTCAGAATTCATCAAAAATATCTTAAGTTGTGTTCTGAAGATGAACAAAAGTCTTACGGGTTTGGAATGACATGAGGGCGAGTAAATGATGACAATTTTCATTTTTGGGTGAACTAATCCCTTAAAGTTATTATAAAGGGTTTTTAATGACGGGGGTTCCCTCGACAAGCCCTAGTTCAGTGGATCTGAACAGTCACCTCACCTGGAATGACCATTGATGCTTCAGCTTCCACGTTCTCCTGCTTCCAGGGACCTTTGTTGAACTCCTTCTCCCTGAGAGACACCTCATATGTCTTGACGTGTCGACCCTGAGGGTCCTAGACAACAGACAAACCACATGAACCTGACATCAGACTTGCTCTGAGAGACGTCACAGACTGCAGCCTGGAGAAGGAAGCTTCATACCTGATATATGAAGCAGACGGTCGGCGCCTGGCAGCCGTACAGGAACTGGACGTCTATGACCTGCAGCTCCTCCAGACGAATGTTGAAGGCTTTGAGCTCGCGGTTGTCGCGGTCCAGCGGGATGACCTTAAACAGCCCGTCGTACAGCCGCAAGCCAATCATACGGCACTCCGGATCCACGATCCCGATGATCCCCGTCTCCGAAGGACGGCCAATGCGATCCTGACAAACATGCAGCTTTTAGACGAGGCCTGATGAAATTCGTTTGCACAGATGTGCGATTATGTCTCGGGTCATACCTGGACGTTGCCGTGAGCACGGGTGATGATGTCAATGCTGTCTCCGTTCTGCTTGTACTCCAGGATACACGCATTGTATTTGGCAGTCAAAATGAACAGAAGATCTTTGCTCTCACCCTTCACATAAACACACACAGATTTTAACAACTTTATGAGAATCAGACAGCAGTCACCCATCCATCCCAGTGACGACATGCTGCAGCGACACACGTCGGCAGTGAGATCTATATTAACACTCATACATGTGCAACAGACCAATGCAATCAGATTAAAGACACAGAAATGAAACACCATTAATGCAACAGTGGCAGTAGATTCAGAGCGAAGAGCCTCTGATTCTCTCATGTGCCGAGGTGTCGCTCCATCACACCTTGGGTCTGAAGAGCTCCATGACTGCAATCTTGCCATACATGCCGACCTCCTTGACCGGTCGCAGACCCTCAGCGGTGACCACATAGATCTCCAGACGAGTGTTCTTGGCGATCAGCAGGTTCAGATCCTCAGCAGATGTGAAGTGACCTGCAGTCAGAGAACAACACGGTCAACACCTCCCCGAACCACTGACCGTCCAGCCTTCACTGACCCTCACACCAATCTCAGATTACTGAGAGCTGAACTGCATGCGTGTGTCCGTGTTGATTAGTATAAGCACTTGGAGTTTAGCAACAGTTTGTGTCGATGCTTTTAAAGAAAGGAAAGCTGATCGTGTCTGATGGTGACGCGCAGCAGCTCCAGGAAACTAAAGTTTGTCATTTTTACTAAAGCGTCACAGAGACGACAGCGGCTCCATTTCAACAATAAGCATGTCATAACAGTGAACTGCACCAGAGTTCTGAACAGTGACAGATCTGAACAAACAAAACAAGCCGTTAATCAGTGTTTATTTGCTGAGGCCTGATGCGCGCACTTACGCGCGGGAGATAAACACGCACTCACCCGTGATACAGGCGTTCACTGCCGTGGGTTTCTGCGCTGTGACCACGTAATTGTAGGACATGGCGTTCACTTAAAACACACGAACAGCCAGAAATGAAGTGAAACGGTGTTTAAAGCGAGATATGTTGCATGAATCCGCTGAAGAGCGCTCAGATCAGCAGCAGCACAGCGTCAGTGAGTCTGTGCGACAGCGCCGCCTGCGGTCTGGAGGAAACACTGCACTGCCGCGCTGAGATCAGTCAGCCTTATGAAATATGAAAACAGCGGACACTTCAGCTGACCATAGCACATTTTGGGTTGAATGTTGTTGAGAAGCCGTCTCTGCTTGTAAGGATAGAACAATTGTCAAGTGTTATTTTTTTTTAAATAAATACAAAATTATTTATGGAAGATCAATGGGTTAGAAACAATTAAACATTTGTAAACTGTGTAAATACAGTACTTTAATAATTATTTGTGTAGTTTGTAAGATGTATTGCTTTTTTGTTTTGATATTGATTATTGTAGCTTTTCCGTCGAATTTTAAATAGGCTTGTTATAAATAAAAGTCCTAATCCGCATCTATATATCCACATCTTCAGTTCATCTGCGAGCCTCTGCTTTTGTTAAAGCTCTGATGTTGGACTGAGTGCAGTGTTTTTGTGTTTTATTACATGATAATAATAAGAAAATATATTTTTCTGAGGCGATAATGTCTGCGAAGCTCATGGCTGTCAATCATTCGACAGGTTGTTCCGCGCATGCGCAGTGTGGTCAGACTCCGCTAATCTGCAGCTGTAGTAAAGTTCCTCTTGGCTCTTGACAAAACAAATGAATAAATCTGATCAGATCTGAGCTCATATAACAGCTTTCAGCAGGTATGTGTCTTTCGGCGTTCATGCTTACATGCACATTGATGTTTTATGAGATGGTGTCGTGTTTTAGCTCGAATGCTGTTGAGTTTGACTAAATCTTCAGTTTGACGTTCAGCAGAATCACTTTCCTGTGTAAATGATTTCATATGAACTGCTTCAGGACACACGGAGCTGTCGGGACATTTAAAGAGACAAACGAACGCGTTTTGTCGTCTTTTACTCTAAGAATCACCTTACAGGCCTCGAGCTAACGGCTACATGTCAATAAATAACAAAATATAAGCATGAACATGATCATATACATATGATCGTCATATACAGAGACATTTATGAGCACAACTGTGTCTAATGCTCATTAATATTAATCAGACAGGAATAGTTCTTTGTTTATCTTTGTTTTTCGTGATGTTGTTTTGTTCATTAATTCGTATTTGTGGAAAGTAGCAGAACTTACAGAGGAGCAGATCAATAATGATGATGAAAATGAAATAATAAAACAGTATAACACTGTAAAGTTAATGCTGGTGATAATAATGTGACCTTCAGATCTCCATTTATCATACATGCGTGAGAATGTTTTGCCGGTTATAAATAAACAGTGTTTACGTCATCAGTATATGTGAAAAAGCGTTTGTTTGCTTAAATAAATGTGTAAAGTTCGAGCAGACACACAAAGAACAATGTAAATGAATTCAGTTCTCAGTCACTCAAAATCAGTGGAAACAGCTCTGTGTCTGACAGCTGACTTCATGAGAGAGCGAAGGGTCTGTATGTACAGTGTTTAGTGTACAGCACACACTAATAATTACAGAAATCACAAAATATCCAACAAATGCTGCAGAACTGGTACAGAGTCCAGATTTAATTGAATTCAGAGTTGTATCTTAAAAGTTTTAGTTTGAGAGTAGTTTTTTTTGTACTGTTATATTTTAACTTGGAATTCACCATGAAAGTAACCATACATGCTGATTGTTTCAAAGCAGCTTCACAGGAATAAACGGGACAGTAACAGAATCAGTGCTCAAACTTCATCAAATATGAGACAAACTCAATTTAGCTATAAGCAGCTCTTTAGAAGACAATCGTGTCATTATTCAGATCGATTTGGTTCAAGTTTTGTTCTGATCTGATATTGTCAGTGGAGTAAAATGGATAATATCACTGAATATTAATGTTTGTTGTGGTGTCAAGAAGAAAAAAACAGCGAAGTGTTGTGTTTCAGTGTGTGTGTGTGTGTGTGTAGAGGCGGCAGAGCCATGCACAGCGGTGCGTGGAGCGTCCGGACTCTGTCCCCTGTTCTTCTGCCCCGATGGTTCTGCGACGCCGGAGCCCGACCCGCTCGTCTGCGCGGACAGAGGTCAGTGCGGTTCTTGAGCACGGACCCGCCGCCAGCGGCCCTGCCTGCTCATGCCCGCGTGGTCATCTGTGGAGGCGGTGTGGTGGGCACGTCTGTGGCGTATCATCTGGCCCGGCTGGGCTGGACGGAGATCGTGCTGCTGGAGCAGGGCAGGTGAGTGTTCGTCTGTCTATCTACATATCTATACATATGTACGTTTCAACAAATAATATCTAACCCCATATAAGCTATGATTTATCATTAATATAATGGCATTACCTGTTTGTTTGTGTCTGTTGTAGACTTGGAGCTGGAACAACTCGGTTTTGTGCGGGAATAGTCAGCGTTGCCAAACCTCTTTCTATTGAGAGTAAAATGGCAGATTATTCAAACGCACTCTATGAGCGTTTGGAAGAAGAGACGGGCGTTAAAACTGGTGAGAAACCACCATCAGTCCATGAATGATCGCTTACCTGATTATCAAAGACAACATTTCACATGTGCTCCATGTTTCCAGGTTTCGTACGGACCGGCTCTCTGTGTTTGGCTCAGAATCAGGATCGGTTCCTGTCACTGAAGCGTCTGGCGTCCAGGCTGAAGTGAGCTGACCTCCTGACCTCTACGTGTGTTCACAACACAGTGACCTAAAAGATCATCCTGTTGTCATTTACTCTGACTTTACTCTCAAGTCGATCCAAAACTTTCTGTCCCAGAACATAAACACGGAATATGATTTTTTATTTTTGAGTGAACTATTGTTATTCACTGATTTGTGTTTCACATATTCAGACTTGCTTTGTTGTAGTCATTTACACTCAAGAACCGACAGCGTTTGGTCGCAGAGGAGACGAATAAATTCTGCTGTGTTTATTAGGATGACTGAGGATGAAAAAGGGATGTTTAACATGAAATATAATTCAGAATTTTAACCATTTAACAGCTTGAAAAATATAGATCGGGGTTCTAAAGCACTGACTGCGTGACGCATCACTGACGTGCTTGAATGAGCTGTTTGCAGCACTGCATGGATCAGACTGTAGATTTAACCCTGCTGAACATTAGAGCAATGTGTGTCTGAGCTCTGACCACTTCACACAACACAGATTCAGTCATGTTACAACTCTGGTAGTTTAAGCTTGCAGTTTCCAATAAAGTTTTGTTCTATAGATTAGGTTTTTTGCAAATGTGTCAAAATTCACCAATCGAAATTCACCACTGGAAGTCTGTTCTTCATTATGCCAGTTCCCAATGAAATAACTGCATAAAAGTTATGGAGCACAGTAAATGTGGCTGCACTTTAGCCTTTAAATCACAAAACGGGTTCATCTGATGTCTCTGTCTCCAGGGTTCTTGGTGTCAGCTGTGATGTCATCAAACCCAAAGATGTGGCGCAGCTCCACCCACTGGTGAATATTCATGATCTTGTAGGAGCTCTTCACCTGCCCGGCGACAGTGTCGTTTCATCACCAGATGTCAATCACGCGCTCGCAGTGGCGGCAGCAGCTCATGGTAGGACGAAAGCCAAAATGTTCCAGTTTGACTGATGTTCGTTATGTCGGTCATTTCATTGTTTGTTCGTATGTCAGGAGTGCAGATTTATGAACACACGAGTGTGAATCAGGTCCTGGTGAACAGGGGTCACGTTACGGCGGTGGAGACCGACCGGGGATCCATCGAGTGTGAATACTTTGTGAACTGTGCTGGACAGGTCAGTCTCTTCAAGTGCTACGGTGTGTCCAAATATCCAGGATTCAATGAAATGTAGATCTTGAAATAAACAGAATGTCTTTATTACTTTTTTTTTTTTTAAATTTGGACTGGATTGTTTTGTTTCACAGTACAGTAGTATTATTACTGTATAGCAACATGTTTCTTTAAAGGTACACTATGTAACTTATTTTTGTTGAATATTTACATCATTAATCCTTCTTTCAAAGCGTGTTCTTGTCTTACCCTGATTCACTATGGTAAGCATTTTATAAGTGTTTATATTTTAGACCTGACGGGATGGATTTCGTGGGAAATTAAGTACATACGTCTCTCATATCCGTAAATAGAGAACAGTTGCTCCGGCTGCTTTGACGCGTGTCTGGTGTGGGAGTGACACAGGTTAGTTAGAGAAGGGTTAACACCTCTGGGGAATCGCCCATTTTAAACAAACACCAAACAGAGAAGAGTCTGCTGGTGAAAAGAGAACGCAACAGAGCTCGTAATAAAACTAGAATCAACATCGGCTTGGCTTTTTGGAGATGGTGAACTGAGGGATTTGAAATGTTGTAAAAGCGACATGGAGATGGTGTTTTTATTACTCAACAGGTGAGTAGGGTGTTTTATTGAACAGATAAACTGTCATATGTAGCTCTCTAACAGAGTTCATGAAGCAATTTATGAATTTAGGAAAAATAGGAATATATTTTCAAGGAAGTCAAGTATCTATAAATGCGTAAAGCTACCATAATATCTTCAGCTTGATATCCTTTCTATAATCCTAGTAGTGAATATATGCAGCAGATGAGCAGTAGGATAATCTCTCTTTGTTTAGTTATGAGAAAGAACCATTTTCATCTGTACAGACGCAGAGCCGAAGCACAACCAAAACAATGTTCTTCTGCAAAATGCATGCAGTTTGACCACTAGAGGGCCATAGTGTACCTTTAAAGTAGATAAAATTATAGTACTCATAATCATCATCATCAATTGGACAAAGTTTTGAGTACTACAATAATATAACATTTTATTTTATTAAGTACATTTTTGTGTCATTAGATGTACAGTAATTGTTGCCGTGGCTACCCTGATTTTTTTTGTGGTGTTGATGTGTTTTCAGTGGGCGTATGAGCTGGGTCAGAGCAGCGAGTTCAAAGTGTCTGTTCCGTTACACGGCTGCGAACATTTCTACCTGCTCACTAAACCTCTGTCTGAGCCCACGCGGCCTGAGAGCCCAGGTGACGCACAGCATTCCTCCACACGCGTGTCATTAGACAGACGTCTATGTAACGATGCTCTTCATTTTAAAATCACTATCTGAGGTTAAACGCAACACACAGAATGCCAGATTTACTGCAGCATCTCACATCATCGTACAGTTGTGTAAAATCTCCGTAGGTGTCTCCTGGTTTAGCATATTTCAGGTGGTGATAATAAGTGTGATTTGTCCAGTTGGTAAAGCAGGTGTGAGTAGCTGTAGTGTCTTGTGTGTTTGTAGTGGTGATAGACATGGATGGACGGATGTACGCTCGGGCCTGGCATGGAGGAATCCTGTCCGGAGGGTTTGAGAAGAACCCTAAACCCATCTTTACTGAGGGCCGCAACCAGCTGGAGATCCAGAACATGCAGGAAGATTGGGATCACTTCGGTGAGCTGAAGTCACATGCATATAGAACCACTCAGAGAGAAATGAAATTCACTCTCCGTCATGTTTCGCAGGTCGTTCACGCTGCTCTTTTCCATACAGTGCCACGACTGTCTGGAATTCTTGATCGGTCAATCATGGTTTTCAGATATTTCTGAATTATGCCTGTCATCCAGGACACGTAGTGTCAGTATCAGGCTCTAAATCATAATTGTATTATAACAGTTG
Organism: Zacco platypus; assembly: GCA_038088235.1. Classification (NCBI taxonomy): domain Eukaryota; kingdom Metazoa; phylum Chordata; class Actinopteri; order Cypriniformes; family Xenocyprididae; genus Zacco; species Zacco platypus. Next base: position 9,962,109 of record CM076075.1, on the reverse strand, counting down.
TGCAATACTATTTATATACATACAGTGATGATAACACAGCACTTCAGTAGAGTGAAATATTGACCTATAAAAAGATATAAATTTTAGAGGTCTGGTGGAGTCCAGGCCTCCACAGGTACGCAGAGGATACCTGTTAGACGTGTGGTCATAGAGTTTTAACTCAGTCAGTCTTCAAACATCCTCCCACAGGGCCAAATACGGCCCGCAGTTTGCTTTGATGTGCCCGGTGTGATCGCATCCACCAACAGAGCCTGTTATTGCTAACTGATAAGCTTATGAATATATTGAATAAAGAGGAAAAAACTGCAAAATTTCACTTTTCAAACTTGATTTTTCACCATGGAAATAGGAAAGTGACACGTTCTTATAGTCGCTTTGAAAACACTCCCACTGCGACAAATGTCTGACACTCACTTCAGTGAACTGATATCGATGAAGTCAAGTCATTTATTTGTGTAGTACATTATTTCAGAAACCGCTCTTATGCAGTCTTGTTAAACAGGGAAAGTCTCAAAAATGTCTTGTTAATATTAAAAATAACATGCGTCACTGTTTTTAATAATGTGCAATACATGCATAATTGTCAACAAAGTGTTTTAACACCCACTAGTTCACACAATTAAAGGCTAGTCGATTATGAACGACATTTGTTGTTGGGGTTTCAGATCCTGAGTATTAGAAAGGTTTATAGACATGCCATCATGATGTTGTTGTTGTGTTTAATCTCCTCCAGGGTCTCGCTGTAACTCAGAGGCTTGTTCAGAATGTGATCTGCTGTGTTTTCTGTCGAGGACAGAGGCAGATATTTGCGGCTCATTCGCTGACCTTTATTCTTCATTATCGCCCCTCCTCTCCCTCTGTCTGTCTGTCCTTGTCTTCTCCTTGAACTCTTCAACATGATTTCCTTGCCTTCACTTCAAAGCATTAAAGCATGTTGTCTTGTAAATAGCTGATATTGTTAACGTTTATTCCTCTAAATGGGTGTTGTGAGTTTCTGTGTTGTAATAGTCGTTGCTCAACCACTGAAATCGCTGCTAACTTTAGCTGTCGAGAGGGCAGCGGTGTAATTGTCCGCTCCTGCGGGTCGTCTTTCAGTGTGTTCTGTCCTAATGACCCACAAATCAGATTGTATTAATCACCCTGTAAATTAAAAGTCTGATGCAGGATATAAAACTTTTTAGCCTGTGAGCAAAGATCTGATAGATGAAAAATTCCCAGCCTGTCAGATTTATTAATAGCCAATTTATTAAAAACTAAATATGTGTGCTTTATTCATAAGTGTTCGTAGATTAATAATTGTAATTTGCAAATTAAATGGACCTTTTCGAAACCTCTACCCTGGATTCACAAAGGCTTTGTTTGTTTTGATTTTAATGGTACATCATTTATTTGAGATTTGATTTTGTTGTCATGTTAGTCGCAGATAACTCACATGTGTACGGTATGTATATATGTATCTCTCTTGCAGACTAATAGTCTTAATATTGCGAGTTTGATGTGTTTCCCCACAGAGCCCATGTTGAGCGCTCTGCTGCGCCGGATGCCCGGGCTGGAGGCCTGTGAGATCCAGCAGCTGGTCAACTGCCCAGAATCCTTCACTCCGGACATGCGCTGCCTGATGGGAGAGACGCCGGGGATATATGGATACTTTGTGTTGGCGGGCATGAATTCGTCCGGCCTCTCGTTCGCTGGCGGAGCTGGGAAGTAAGGAAGCTGGACAGCTGGACGTTTCTGTGCTTTGTGTTTGATAAGTTCATAATAGCTTCTTTTTTTCCGCAGATATTTGGCGGAGTGGATTACGTACGGATACCCCAGTGCCAATGTCTGGCCTCTGGACATCAAGCGCTTCGGTAACCTGCAGAGCAGCCGCACTTTCCTGCGCCATCGAGTGATGGAAGTGATGCGTGAGTATTAGACACTGTTACTAACAAAGACTTCTTTCAGAATGAGAGTAGAGCTGGACGGCCGAAACAATGCTTCACCAAGCCTTAGGACACGGTTAACAAATAAAACATCAAAACAATTATATGTAGTCAAGTCATTTTCATTGTTCAACTAAATATATCTTCAAAACACACAAACACAAAAGGTATATTTATCTGTAGTCATGATAGTGCCATATTTCACATCCGACTCTCAGATCTCTCAAAATCAAATGTACCACTAGTGGCTCAGACGTGACAACGCTCTCTAGGCTTTAGGTGTGTATTTATTTGTTGGCTATTGTGCTTGTTCTTGCTGTTTGGGTGTTTAATCTTTAGCTCTTGTCTGTGGCTCCATCAGCGCTCCTGTATGAACTGAAAGTTCCTCGCTGGGACTTCCAGACAGGCCGGCAGCTGCGCACGAGTCCACTGTACGACCGCTTGGACACGCAGGGAGCACGCTGGATGGAGAAACATGGCTTTGAGCGAGCCAAATACTTCGTTCCAGCTGGGAAGGGTGAGAAATCGAGTCTGACCGAGTTCTTACTTTAGGTTATTTTCAGTACACTGATGAATTTGATTCCACAAACCCAGTCAAATGTTTATTTAAGATAACTCTTTTGCAGATTTTAGATGGAAAATGGTTACTATGTATTGATAAGAAAAATGTTCAGTACTCTCTTACATTTGAGGCTCTTCGGTCTGGCAAAAGTATTTTACTTAGTGTCCAAACTTTCAACCAGCTGTGTGCTTTGTCAACATTTAACAGTCTAGCATGGATGCAGCTTAGCAGATGAATGATCATCGCTCTTTGTCACTTTAAAATGTGTCTGGATGAATCCTCACAGATTTACTGGCACTGGATCAGAGTAAGACCTTCTACAAGCCTGACTGGTTTGATATCGTGGGAGCGGAGGTGAAGTGCTGTAAGGAGGCGGTGTGTGTCATTGACATGTCCTCCTTCACCAAGTTTGAGCTCACAGTGAGTCTGTTTAGTCCTGACTGGGAAAAAAAAAGTTGCAATTACCTTTTTAATCTTTTTGTTCTGTGCAGAAAGCAAGCTTCCACATCATCTGTGAGGTTTCCAGTCCTCAGCTCTTTTGTGAGTGATGTGTGTGTTTCAGTCCGCAGGTGATCAGGCCCTGCTGCTGCTGCAGCGCTTGTGTGCCAATGACCTGGACGTGCCGGTCGGACACATCGTCCACACGGGCATGCTGAACGAGAGAGGAGGATACGAGAACGACTGCAGCGTGGTGCGCCTCAGCAAAAACAGGTTCGCAAAGAGTGACGCTTATGATAAAATAGGGCTTTTTGACATGAAATTTTTCATTTACTGATGAAAACAATAAACAAGAGAGCAAAAAGCAGAGATCTGCAGAACTGCATTAACCAAATAAACAGGACAGCAGATCCACGAAAGCAGACTCTTGACTAATTCTCAGTTAGATCCATATCAGTTCGTTATTATTGACACCATCCACTTCTGTCTCCAGTTTCTTCATCATTTCTCCCACCGACCAACAAGTTCACTGCTGGTCTTGGATCAAGAAGCACATGCCCAACGATCCCCAGCTCCACCTGGAGGACGTCAGCTGGAAGTACACAGGTGAGATCAATCCATCTTTACTGGGGTGACCATATTTTATTTTTCAAAAAAGAGGTTAGTTGCCATAAAAAACTATTTAAGTCAAAAATAATTTTAGTCCTCCTTGTGTTCTCTGGTATACTTTCTTGAAGATCGAATCTTTCCCAACAGTCCTTGATTACCAATCAAGTAGGCATGAAAGTCTTTGCAAGATGTGTTTAAAGGAAACACCAAGATGTGCAAATTCTAAAAATACACACAAAAAACATATGCGCTCAACTAAGTCGGATACATTTTTATGCAACATGAAAACATGTACATAAACTATGATGGAAACACTTGTATGACTTTGCGATGGGACAGCATAACTGGACCAACAAGCCGACCGATCTCGTTGTACCGCATCCGAAATGCTGTTTTGGTCATTCTTTAATGCCTGTTGTTAAAGTGGTTCTGTATAATTTCCTCCCAGAAGCGCCTCACACATTTGTGTTCACAAACACCAGGCATGTTTCATCTGCGCTCTGAGGCACAAATAATTTATTATATACTAAAATTATTATATAATAATCGAATCCCGGACATTTTGGGCGATTTAGAAATTGGCCGTATGGTCAACCTATCTTTACCAACAGACGATCCCAACTTACATTGTGTTTTAAATCAGGAAAACATTCCATAAACGCTAAAAGAGTAAACAATAAACTAGCCTTATAAGTGAGCTAGAGTAAATGTCTGAAATGAGCCTTTATGGCATACGCTTGAAAGTGATGCAGTAATCTGTGTCATGTGTTCTGTAGCTCTGAATCTGATTGGTCCGCGTGCCATGGACGTGTTGTCTGAACTGTCGTATGTGTCCATGACTCCAGAGCACTTCCCCTCTCTGTTCTGTAAGGTGAGTCCAGCGCTTCTGTTCAAAGATCTAAAGTCGATTAAGTACATGAAAATAAATCAGTGTTCAAAACGGTCTCTGTGCCTAAGCCCCATTCACAACTATAATGATTTATAGCTTGAGCTGTCGGGGCGGGAGATCACGTTTCATGTCATTTGTTTTTGTGTGGTTAGAGTTAGCATGTTTACGTCAGGCCCGTTGGGTCACGACTACTAACCCTGACCGTGTGTGGTGTGAGGTGTGTTCCTTCTGACAGTCAGAACTAATGGGCAACAGTATGAACACCATGTATTTTTATAAAAAGATGCATATTCTGAGTTTCCTCACACTCTGATGGTGTCTTACAGGAAATGAGTGTGGGATATGCCAATGGCATCAGAGTCATGAGTATGACGCACACCGGAGAGCCCGGCTTCATGCTTTATATCCCTATAGAGGTAAGTCACACTGACTGCTGCAGATTTCTCTGTAGTTTTTGACTCTGTCATTTCATCTGAGATATTGCTCTCCTTTTCCCAGTATGCACTGCATGTGTATAATGAAGTGATGTCAGTCGGGCAGAAATATGGGATCCGAAACGCGGGCTATTACGCTTTACGGAGTCTGCGCATAGAGAAGTTTTTTGCCTTTTGGGGGCAGGATCTGGACTCCTTCACCACCCCGCTGGAGTGTGGACGAGAGTTCAGGGTCAAATTTGACAAGGTCAGTTTCTTACACTCTTGAGTTCTTCTCTTTTGACTTGGACCAGATACCCACTTGGCACATACCCAGAATGCCCTAGTAGAACAACTACTGATACTCAGCGACTACTTGCAACATCCCAGCATGCTGCTCTTAAAAAAACACATCTAGTTTGCGGTTACAGTTCTTTTTGGTAAATTGGAGGCACAGGACATTTACACTGCAAGAGCTAATGATATGTTTGACTTGTTTACATGAAGGTTGGTATTGCAGGTGTAATCCAGGTGTCATGCTTGATAGTGTCCGGGTTTATTCAGATCAACGCCACAAAAATAGAAAGTGCTGCCTGTTGAACAAAAACACAGATTAACCCTTGTGTTGTGCTGAAAATCCGTCACCTAATTGCTTGGTCCAGGTCAAAAATGGCCTTTTAAAATCACTTGTAAATCTCTCATTGCCATTTTAATATATTATTGGATTCAATCTTTTTATCAACTCGTTTTCTTTCAGTTAGCACAGGTCTGATGCTCCTCAGTTTTTTGAGTTCAATCAAGCTTATTCAACTAAAAAAAAAATTGTATTTTATTATTAAAAAAATATTTTTATACATAATCTCCCTTTTTAACATTAAATATCAGATTTATACTTTACTCTTGATAATATCGCTCAAACATCCTACATGACAAATAAACGGAACAACATGAGGATCATCTGCTTTGACTGTAAAACCTCGGCCGAACTCTGAAACGACTAATGTCTGTGTTTTCCCTTCCCTCTGTGGCCAATGACATGTTGTACTTTGTCTTTTCTCATTCACTGATCCCTCGCTCTTGTAGGACACAGATTTTCTGGGCCGGGACGCTCTGCTGCGGCAGCGTGTGGAGGGAGTGACGCGGCGCTTTGTAATGCTGGTGCTGGAGGATCACGACACAGAGCTGGACCTGTGGCCCTGGTGGGGCGAGCCCATTTACCGCAGCGGCGAGCTGGTCGGCGTCACCACCAGCAGCGCCTACAGCTACACCCTAGAGCGCCACGTGTGTCTCGGCTTCTTAAGCCACACAAACTCGGACGGCTCTCCGGCTGTGATCACCCCTGATTTCATTAACCGGGGAGACTATGAGGTGGACATTGCTGGGCAGAAGTTCCCAGCTAAAGCCAAGCTCTACCCATTCAGCTCGCTGTTTGCACAACAGAAACGGCGCAAGGATGACATGGAGCTCAGCAACTTCCAAAGCAAGTAAAGATGTCGAGCTGTAGTTGGTCGAAGCGATTCTGAGAGCCAGAGGCAGTACTGCCGCATGTCTGAGTTTTGCACAGTCTCCGTAGGACCTCCTGAAGTCCTTCACACCACATCATGTTTATGTGTTGTTTACCACTCTTTCTCTCTCTATATATATGTGTGTGCGTGTGTGTGTATATAATGTTTTTGTTTTAAAGAGTTGATGAATTTGGTCGTTGAATTTCTAAAACCTAAAATTGTGCGTCACGAAGGACCCGCATGGTGTTACAGTTGCCCAGTTTTGACAGCTAAAGTGGGGTTAGTTTGGGTTTGGCATTGTCATTATTATCAAGTATTATTGGCTTTAGAAAAAGTCTTTTTAACAGTCTGTTAATAGTTCAGTCATGTGTTCTTGAGCAATAGGCTGTATCCCTGATCTCATCCTTTTTGAGGCTTTTTTCAATGTCAAATGGTTTAATATAAAGGAATTTTATGTGGATATCAGATCGCCATGAGACAATCAATGTCCGTTTGAATAATTGATTTTTAATTGGTGAAAACTGGAGAAGTCTTTGCGCCACACTATTTTGTAATAGAAATACAATACTAAATGAGGAGACACTGAGATCATGCAAATGTAATGAAAAATGACTGCTAGCCTGAACAGAGCCTCGACCGACGCTTTTATAAAGTGCCTTGCAGCGTTTCACAGTGTGACGTGAAGTACAGGAAGTTGGTCTGGTGTTGTCAGTGTCCGTTGTGTCATAAACTGGATTGTTTGGCTGCGTGTGTCTCTTGTAATGACTCGTGAGGGTGCAGAAGGGTCTGGGTCCGTCAGTATGGCGTTATGATCTAAAATGACGTGATCTGTTGGTAATTAATCTGTATTTGAAATATTCTTGATGTTCATTATTTGGACAGCATATTATTTACATCATTTGTGCAATTCTGCCGTAAAGGCTTATTTAAAAGCTTACATCTAGAAATGCACAAAGAATTGCACATTAATATCCTGTATAAATCAGAAGCATCTTTGCACAACACAATCAAAAATGATAGAGAAAGAGGGAATTTCACAAACATGTTCGGGTCACATTTCAGCCCAGAATCACTCGTTTCTTTCTCTTGATTTTGAGGTGAAATAAGAGTAAAGTATGTTACTCTTTACTTTAAACACAATACAAATAAATCACTAATGTTTATCCAGCCATATTGAATATGTACTAAAACATTTAAATGTTCTCATCCTTTAGCTGTCTCTCTCTCTGTGTGTGTGAAACTTTCACTGTGAGTTAGAATTGTTTGAATGTAGTCATTGTTTGCAACAGGGTTTTGTTTAGTTGTCAGCAACTCTAAGGACAAGGGATCTACAGGAATAAATTGGTTCAGGTTTGTAAGATTCAGCTGGAGAGACAGGATGTGCACCTTACGCTTTGCTTGTACCTATTGTTTTTAAATGTCAGACAAAGAAAGCAGGCCTAAACGGACTACTATACAGTAAGAAGATCCTTCTGGCCAACTTGCCTTTGTATTTATATCATATATTGTACAAATGTTCGATTTTCATGAATAAAAAATTAAATTAAGAAATGACTCATTTGGATTGATTTGAGTGTGTGCGTGTGTGTGTGTGTGCTTGTTTTGGCTATACTTGTGAGGACCAAATGTCCTCACTTATACTGTAAAATACTTTCTCAAGCCACTAGTGAGACACTGACTGGTCCTCACTAGATAAAAAGGCTTATAAATCAGCCAAAAGATGTTTTTGTTTAAATCTAGTGATGGTCACATGTTTCTGTGATGGTAGGTTTAGGAGTAGGGGTTGAGTTAGGAGAGAGAAAATATCACTGACCTGATAAAAAATCAATGGAAGTCAATTGAATGACCTCACTAAGATAGCAAAACAAACCTGTTTTTTTCTGTGATGAGACCCCTATGCCCTTGGGCTCAATCTTTCTCCATTCATAGCCATTAAAATTAGCTGTGCATTCAGATGAAATATATTTCATGAGGTGTTTTAGTGATTCTTACAGTCACTTAAAACTGTGAAATGGTGTTAAACTGTATACTTTCCTTTCCTTCTGGAGTCATATGACATGATGTTCAGGTGATTGGCTTCTGCTAGAATTTTTTTAAAATTTTTAAACTCCACAATGAAAACAAACAGAATCCCACTGCTCGACTTCCCACCTTCCAGTGGCACAGACCTCCTCAGGGGCAGACGGCCCAAAAAGGGCACTAAAAAAAAAAAGAATTATTACATAAAATAATACATATATATAACTGTATATAGTTGCTATTAACCTTTATCTGATGCTGATCAACATGAGTCTGTTGGAAACTGTAAGGCCTAGCATGGGTAGACCTCTGGTGCATTTACACTATCTCTTCCTCCTCCTCACTGGGCCTAATGTCTCCTTGTATTTCTTCGCTCATCTCACTTTCTTCTTCACTGACTCGAACCTCTCCTTCAACTTTCTCTCGTCTCAACTGCTTTCCCTTGAATCTCTTCAATACTCTCCTTATCTGAACTGCAACTCTCTGCGAAAAACAAATTTATTGACATTTTTATTTTACTACATTATTATTTATTCTATATTTCAGGATAGTTCACCCCAAAATAATGATCATTTCTTTTATTATTATTTTTTAATATAACGAACAGAAAAGGGGAGTCCATTTTGTTTCCGACTGGCTTTCAATAGTTAACTACATTTGTTAACATGAACCTAATAATTAACTGCACTTATACAGCATTTATTAGTCTTAGTTAATATTAATTTCCTTCATGTAAAGTGTTACCATGAAATCAAAGATATAAATTCCTTACAATTTAGAGTTGGACATAGACTTAGATTTCATTTCACTAGATGAATTTCCCCAAACTAATAACACGAGGAGGACGTATAACTAAGGGCCTTGGATAAAAACAAATTGAATGACATTTTCAGAACGCGGCTGAAATCGAGTTATACTTATTACTTAAGCATAACTCGCATCATGCCGCAACCTTTACAGTAGCATGTAGGATAAAATTATATTTTTCCGTATTAATGTTAGGGTTAACGTTACCTGCTGCTTGTGTAGTTCAAAGACTGGTGGATAACCCCTGCCGCTCCACCGCCGCCCCGCCCACCGCTACACCGCCACACCGCCCACCGCTACACCGCTGCTCCACCTCCGCCAAATGGTTCCGCAAAAAAGTATTCTTATAATATTTCTTGTATTATTATTATTATTGTTAGTGGCAGTGGTATATATGTGTATTTTTATTCATTATAATTATTATTTTCTATTACCCCCCAAATTAGATTTTTTTTCCTTACTATGTGGACAGCCCTGAAGATGTGAATGACAACAAAAATGCAAGCAATGAAAAGGTACATCAATAGGAATATACTCATCATTTATTGGACTAATGCTAAAATAAATATTAGCTCAGTTTAGAGGATTGCCCTCTCAACAACTCAAACTACAACAGAGGATTATGGTCACACTCATATTAATTATGTTGTATAACACAACTATAATCATTATTATATGTCCAACTACAGACACGTGTTTGGCTTTAAGCAAAGTAACTTGACTGTACCAGAGATTGTTGCTGGTTCTGATCCTCTGATTTGATTGGTCCAGCACTATGTGGGCGAAGCGGAGTGAAACCCAGAGTGGAGCTGATCACAACTGTGAGAAACTCAACTCACATACTCTGTTTCAATCTATGTGTCGTATGATGACAAACAAAGCTTGACACTTTGGCTTCTTTCGGGTCATTTGTTTGGCGAAGAATATAAGCAAGAATGCACAGCAAAATTAGCCAGATTTCTTCTTGATATTGATTTCTCTAACCAAACTCTAAAACTCAAACGGTGAGACAAAAATTGTAATTTTGGTGATGTAACGTCCCAGCACTTCTTCCCTCTCCAGTTCGGTCATCTCCACCTCTACGTCCAGTGTGGCGGGACCCTGTATCGGACTGGTCAGCAGCAGTTCGCCCGTCAGACGATCGGAGCGCTGCACAGTAAAATACCGTCGACCGCGGCCTCCCAGTAATGCAAACCGAAGCGTGTCTCCAATCATTCTCATCGCCGACACGCGGAAGATGGCCCGCGGAGCAGAGAGGTTGGACACCACAGACATGTGATGGAAGGACACAGAGCTCGGCGCCTGAGAGCAGGTCCGGCTGTCCGCGGGGCAGGGGTTCCTCTCACAGCGCCTGCTCGGAGAAAACATGTTTTTCACATGTTTCTTTGTTTTTTTCTTTAAATAAATGTGCTTTGTACACGGTTGCTTACGTTGGAGAGGTTTTAACATAGGTGGCGTTCCGCACCATTGGACATTCCACTTTAACGCACTGAAAACCCCCGTAGGTGTTGATGCAGAGCTGCTCGCGCGTGCAGTTGTTCTGCCGGGATCCACACTCGTCAATATCTGGAAGTAAACGCAGAAAAACAGGATCAGAATCAAATCCAGACCGTGGTGTTAAAGTGCATCTTTTGCTATTAATGAATGACCTTTGCAGTTCCGGCCATCACGGGTCACGTTGTAACCGGCAGGGCAGGTGCATCGGTAGCCGCCAGCGGTGTTAACACACGTGTGTAAACACAAACGACCCGCCTGCGCATTGTGGAACAGCTTACACTCATCAATGTCTAGGAAGAAACATACAGAAACATCCAGGAAACACACACGTCAATGGACGGAAGAACATTTCTGTCCCTACTGAAAAGATCAGCCTCTAGTCCCAAAGACAGAGACCGAAACATCACAAGGTGACAAAGAATAAAGCCATGGAAAATAGAACTGGAGCATCTGTCATCGAAGGCCCTTCGGAACGCCACCCGCTGCATTGGCCGTTAATGGGAGAAACTGAGTGACGCCAGCCTGGACCAGCATGGGTCTTTTTGCTGGGATTTCGACTTTTGACAGCTCTTGAACAGTGATTGTGTCTTACTTGAGTGTTTTTGGTTGCAGTGATCATTGAAGAAACCTACCTGTGCAGACACTGCTCTCGCGGCCGGAGATGGTAAACCCCGGCTCACAGGTGCAGTGGGTCGTGCCCTGAACCTGGCTACATTTGGGCTGACGGAGGAAAGCAGATGTGTGGGTCGGAGGAAAGGAGGAGGCCGCCGCAGCTCCGCCGCCAACCGGTGACGCGTTCATTATATTGACAAAAACTGCAGAGAGAATCAGATTTCAAGAGCAGGTGAAACATTAATCTTCAGATTTCAGCATGAATCCTGGTTCAGATGATTGACACATCTGAGCACGCGTGATAAAAGTGTATAAATGTTTAATAACATCAAATAGAATAATGTTAAAAGTGCTCAGTGAGAATATTCAAACAATACACTGATGTTTGACAGTTTTACTAAATCAAGTGCCTGTTTGAGGGTGTAATGAATCCGCTCCGTCATGTTCCATCCACCTACCACCAGAGGTCGCCCACTCACATCATGGACTCCATACACCACACTACATTTCCCATAAGCCCCTCACCCAGTCACTGATCACCCTGCCGGCTGTATTCGTTATCCTTCACACCTGATTCCTATCTCGCCACTATTAAAGCACCACTCTCACTCACCCACCTTGTGAAGTATTGTTTCCTGTAATATTGCTAAGCATTATCCCTGTCTTGTTTTTGCCTGTTGTCCGATCCTGCCTGGTTCTTCGTCTTGTTGTTTATCTGCCTGCCTATTGACTTAAACCTAGAATATTTACTACGATTTTGCCTTACCCTTGTTACTACTGTTTTCTGTTGTGTTGACCATTGCCTGTCTGACTACGTCTTGAATAAAGCTGCACTTGGATCTTATTCGCTTACTCGCTCATCGTTACAGCGGGAATGATAATTAATCATTACATAAATTAAAATGTGTTTTTGTTCAAGTACTGAATCAAACAACAAGTTGCAAAGGCATACAGTGGTGAAATGGATTGATATTATTTAAATGTCTTGTAAGATGTGATCAAAGGGGAAGGTTTATAACGTGTCCCTTGAGTTCTCAGACTGTCTCCACACCCGATCCCAGATGAACGACCGCTGAATCTGAATAATAATCTGTACTCTCAGACGGTGTTTGTTTGAGGAATTTGAGCTGATGTTAGTCATATGTGATGTGTAACAGGATCATATCTCATCTTTGACTGATCAGCATCTTATCAACATATCTTTTGGCTTTTTGGCATGTGAAAGTTGGACATTAAGCTTTAAATTGATTTTTGATGGAATAAAAGTGTCTTTGCAAAACTTTACTGGTTATATTTTGAGAGCTTGTTTAGGGAGGATAAATATTTGGCTGGACGATCCTTTCAGCAGCGCTGCATCATTTTATTAACGTTTAATATGAGTGTGTGTGTCTTGATCTTCCAAGGTTCAGTACAGAATTTTATACTTTGACAGGCCTGGTAGCATATTAAGGAAAAAACCCATGAGCCTATAAATGTGCGCTAAAATGCAAACCAACATGTCGGCGTTGGAGACTGGCAAGTTGGTCCAGCCCAGCCCTTGGCACAAAAACAGCTGAATCCATTGACTTCATCTGTACAAGTTCCTCCGTTGGCACAAGGTGATGAAAGACACTCATCGATATCTGAGAGAGGAGAGAAAGTCAGTGAGGATTCAAAGTCTAGAAGCAAAACCATAACCGAGACGGGAAAGTTGCTGTAAGAGATGTAATCCAGTAAGATTGTTTTCTGCTCGAGTCTAGTGTGTGTTTTGTCACTGCACCCGCTTCAGTGATAATAATATAGACAAGAGTCTGTTGCTATGACATTCTAGACAATTCTGTGCGTCAACAGTTCGGGGAAGGTTGTTTTCTGCTCCAGCATGTCAACTGCACAAAGTTCATATACATGAGAGAACTTGGCTGGCCTCCACAAAGCCCAGAGAATCTCACCAAACACCTTCAGGATCAACTGGAAAACCAGCTGCGAGCCTTTGACCTCACTGATGGTGTTCCAATGGGAACAAATCCATGTTCAACGTCGGAAGAACGTTGGAAGAATGGAAGCTGTCATAGCAGTAAAGGGAGGAATTCATGCTTTTGAAATGAAATATTCGACGCTCTCTTGCGGTCAGCAGGGGTTCAGGCCAGTCAAGCTCGTCCCCAGTTAACCCTTTCTTTATGGACCACAGTATGAACATGACGGAAAAGCAAAGGTCCTCCACAATCTGCTGCAACAAAGATTCAAACAAAAATTCTAAACCGTTAGAAGGGAGTGTCCACATACTTGTGTATGTCAGTCTGTCAGCTACTGGCAACATTTTGTCCATTAAACATTTACAGCACCTTTAAATACAACATTTAGTCATTTAGCAGATTGAATGTAACAGAAATACAAATAATAAATAAAAGTAATGGTGCGTTGAAGTCACTTTTGTCTGAGTCAGATGGCGGTGTTCCTTTTCTTCCTTAAGTACACAAAAATACAGCAAGGTTTTTAACTGTATACTTCTAGAAAATGAAAAACAAAGAATGTGCACCAGGTGTGTTTTGCTTTTTTATGTTTTTAATTAACTTCTGAAGCCACTTTATATAATATTTACCTATTGTATTGTTATATTACAATACTATCATATGTGTAGGCAGTTAGCTTGCTTCGCTGTAAATAGAAAAGTCTGACTATATCACTGCTAAAAACCTGTTAGTATTGTGGTATTCCGCCATGTTTCTCACGACACATCCCTCCGAAACTCGTAAACATCAGGCGTAAAGAAAATCCCGAGCTTCCCAACATCAACTCATAAATATGCTCTTTCTTCATGACTTGAACGCACCATAATATAAAACTATGGAGTATATATTTTAAGACGTTTACAGGTTTTCTCTAGTGTGGAACAGAAAGATATTTCTGATGACAGAAGATGGTAGGTTTCCACCAACCGTTTGTAAGATCTTAACGTCAAACTAGGGTTCACACAAGGACGTACAAACTAAAACTCAGTAATTAAGGGGTATTTAAATAGATTACCCAAAAATGACAATTCTGGCACCCACATGTCACTCCAAACCTGCATACTTTTTTTTCTGTGAAGCACAAAAAATATATATTTGGAAAAATATAGTTGTTGTTTTGTTTTGTGTTTTGACCATACAATCAAACTTAATCTCAACCCTTGTTTTGTGTTTTGCATTAGAATAATATGCGTACATGTTTGGAACAACATGAGGTTGAGTACATCAAAACCCTCAGGCTCCGTTTCCACCTGGAGGTGCGTTTTGGTCGATTGGATCACAAGTGGACGCCGCATAATACAGGTGTAAACGGGGTGTTAAACGTTTTGAGCTTGTCCACTTTCAAGCACTTCCAGCGGTAGTCAGAGCAGAAATGAGAGCCGCTGCTCTCTGTATGTTTTTCCGTCGTCTCCTGGCACGTTCATATGTAAATTGCACAAGCTTATTTTGTCCATTAGATCAAAACATCTGAAAAAACCCATACATTTAGGCCACCCGCCCATAGACCCTCCCCTCGAAGAAATCAGAACAGAAGTGGTTGAAAGTGGACAAAAGAGATTAAAATATCAGGAGGAAATGTGCCCCCCTCGTCCACTCGTGATCCGATCAACCAAAATCATATTAACACCGGGTGGTAACAAGGCCTCGGAGACAGATGGGATTGAGGAGGCTTTAGACACACAGAATAAAGGGGTGTTTTGCTCCTGACACCTTTGCAGACAGGCTGCTGACCGCTCCAGCTGAGAGAGTCTCTACACTGCCGTGTCTCTGACCCCACCAGCTCGTAGCCCACGTCACAGAGGAAGTGCACTTCATGGCCAGGGAACAGAGTTTTCCCCAGTTTTCTGCCATTGACAGGAGTGTCCAGGTTAGGGCAAGTGACTGTGGAAGATTAAAAAATGTGGACACTTTAAATGACGAGTTATGCCAAGAGTTTCTAAATGAAGCATGTGTGCCGTGTGTTATTTAGTGTTATCTGTAATTTACTTACAGTTCTTCGGTTTAGCGGGGAAGCGTCTGACACTGTCATGCAGAAGGTTGAGTTTCTTCCTCAAAGTACGAAGACTCTGCATGTATTGAGCTTCCTGTGATGAAAGTAGTTTCTGAGCCTGCTGAATTGAGTTCTGTAGGTCTTGATTTCTGGGACAGTCCTGAGAAAACACGCATATTACCATCACGGTGACAGAATTTACTCTCAGATCCATAAGGCAGCATCCAGTACAGTTAAAACAGGCTGTACTGCCGTAAACAAATGATACACAATTTTTTGTTATATTTCATGAAGAATCCATAGACAGCAAGCGAACCGGGCTGAATCCGTCCCAGAACCGGTCCTCTGGGTTTCACAGCAGCAAAGAAACATCAAGATAAGACTGTTTACGACTCAAAAGAATTTAGAGAGAACTAAACTTTATTCACTCTTAAACAGACAAATAAGCCTTTTTTTATTTCAATGCATCATATATAAACACTTGAGAATGAATGGAAATCTGTAAACATTCAGTTTACCATCTCATGATACGTGTGAATTAAGCCAAACTCTAGAACTACTTGGTTAATCAAGACTTCAGGTAAACCATGTTTGCTGTCATTTTAACACCATTTTTATGTCTCAATGTTACGGAGCCTTTCTAACGCCGGTAACTCTGCCCATAGTAATATTATAAGAAAATTGAAACTTTTACCTTTAACCTCCAAAAATACAACTGATTGGATCCCTGACCTCCTGTCCAAGAACACAAAGGTTCAGATTTATCCAGTTCTGCAGCTTGTCTTTTCATTCATTCACTACAACTTACAACAAAGACCAAATGAAGCCTTAACAAACTGCATCAGGACAATCTCTTTTAAACGATAGAGACATGCAAGTATCAGGTTTACTCTTATTAATTGATGACCTACCCTCAGATTTTGTTCTGCTGTTGATCTGCAGATCTCTAATCTGCTTTACCTTTAACCATTTTACAATTCTAATTTATGTGCGGACATGTTATAATAGTTTAAAGTGATTAGTTGTTGTTTTTTAATAATCACTTTTTTGGCACTAATTTCAGAACTTGGTTACAATTTATTTTGATGGTCCACTTCAGACATTCTACTAACTATAAGTTACTTTGCAACTACATGTCAACTAACTCTCAGTGGAGTATTCTCGGTTATAGGATAAATTGACGTAGTTGTGAAGTTACTTATAGTCAGCTTCAATGTTCCTTGCCTGGAGGATTGATAACTGTACTTCTATACTTCCATCAACTCTCTCTTGTAGATTCATTCACAGGTTCTCATTACAAGGGAAAAAGTGGAAAAAAAGTGGAACATGGGACCCTAGAAAAAGTGTCTGAATAAGAGTGATGAAGAAATATTAGATCCCTAGATAATGTCATCCAATTGACCGTTCGCAAAGCCCTTTAGTTACTGTTGCTATGTCTGACAAGCCCTGCGCTTTCATGCCACACATCATGTTCTCACAGTGAAAAATACATCCTGGAGCAAAGAGGACACTGACAACACTTGAAACATATTTCATATTAAATTTTCATATTGAAAATATTGTAATTTTTAAAGAAGTTTAATCAATAAATAGCATAGTGTCTCTTTAACGTGTCGTGACAGATCGCTGTAGCTCCTTCAAGCGGCTCATGAACCGATCATCTCTTCATACTAGTTCATTTATAGCATCAAATAAACATGAATGAACATCAGAAGGAATGTTGTTTCAAGAAAGATGTGAGGACACACAATTTTTCAAGTTCAAGTTCACCAACGTTAATCTACTGACTCCCCTGACTGCTTTGATGGACATAATGGCGGATTCAGGGTTATGATTGGTCAGATCGCCTGTTAATCAAACTGTTTGCGAAGGGTCAACTGGTTCACATTCCACAGTAACTGGTGCCAATGGATCTCGTTATCGTGAAACTCTCATGATCTAAGCATTGAATATTGTTCTCCAGTTTCATTAAAACTATGCAATAAGAGTGACGCAACAGTTACTTATCTTATTGTTTCAGTTGGTAGTTAGATCATTGTAATGAAATGATTAGGACACACAGTCATCTTAGATGTCATGTGTGAACTACATTTTGAAATGCTAAAACATTGATGTTAGGGTTATTGCATATTCAAGAAGACAACTGTCAAACATTGCAAATGTAAATACATGTCTGTCCATCCAACGATCAATATGACCTGTGTAACCTGTATAATATGTTCATAATCAATGAAAAATGTGTCAAAGATTGTCTTGACAAACTTTCCTTTTCTGGCACACAGAGTGAGTTCCACTCTGATGAGGTGATCTGGACCCTGTGACCTCTGACCCGCTGCTCTGAATGTGGATTATGGGATTATGGCCATGAATGCAGATTGCTCGAATGTCCAGTCTGTATACAAAGATTACAGTGGCGAGTACAGAAATGTGTCTGGTTCTCTTGATCTTGTGGATTGTCTTCCACTATGACCAAACCCTCTATGGTTAGAGTTCTGCAGCATAAAGATTTCATATTTTATTTTGATAATCAACACACTTATGAGAACATTTCATTCTTAATCCATTATTCATGACGATCAATTGTAACTTGAATGTAAGATGATCCTTCCTCTCATTGGCTGTTACCGTGGGGACAGGCACTATGTTTTCCTTTTTTCATTTCATGTTTTCATCTTGCAAGGCTTATGTAAGCAGGATAAATATTTAAACTTCCTGTGAAAACACATAGTTAACAGATAGAGCGGCAGTGTTGGAGACATTAGCTGAGAGACGCAGTAACAGAAGCTGTCGATGTTCGTTTTAACAGTGTTCTCTTTAAGGGTACATCAAAACATTCCATGTTGTTTATCCTCAGATCCCACTGAACACTCTGAATAGAGCGGTTGTGTAGACCTGAGACATTCTACAGATAAATAAATGCACAGCAGTCACACAGTAAGCCTACAGTCTGTCAGACGTTTTACAGTTTAGTTTAAAGATTTTATATTGCCCTTATTTCAAAGACAAGAACTTAAAAATATATGGACTTATTTATGTATATTTTATCATATAAGAAAAAAAAAAACTGGACTGGTGTTGCTGTTACTTATCTGAGGCTTTCTCAGATAAAATCAGATGCATTTACAATGAAACTTGCTTTTGCAGTAGCTTATGAATAATTTCATTTCATCATTCTGCATTATAATTATAATAATAATAAGAGAGCGACCAAAATACAGTGATGTGATGGCGTTTAGCTTCAACCCTTGACTTACTACTCTGAATGAACTTCTTTGTACTGAAGCAAATTTAACATAATTTCTGCAGAACTCTCTTGTCATTAGACAGCTGTTAGTTGACTTGCAGTAAATATTCTGAACTTATACTCTTTGCTCTTTTTCAGGTTACAAAATCTTAAATTATACAAAAACAAAGCACTAGTTTTTCAAAGCAATACTTCTACTGTAGGTTCTGTTATTTATGGAACACTTAATGAATATCACTCACCTGAGCCAGCATGGTATAAACCTGACAGAAAAATACTGAGAGCAGTACTGTGTATCTTCGATCCATCATCTTCACTGAATCGTTGAGCGAATACATTGATTTTGTTTTTAAATACCTTTGTATAGTGGATTCTGTCAAGAAAATGCTGCGTTTCTGTTTCTTTTAAGCTCCAAAATTCCTTACCAGCTCAGCGCTAAATCCACTCAGAGTGAGACTGAAAACACAGGAACTCCCCATAAACCGCAGCTGAGCGGGTGTGTTTACTGGACAGAATAAAGTGACGAGTTTCTAATTATTGGGCGCGGTACAAAATGAATACTCTGTCTGTTTGAAATCTTTAGTTATAAAAAATTAATTGGTTACATTTTACATGTAACGGGGCCTCGTGGCACAACGGTAGCGCGTCTGACTCCAGATCAGAAGGTTGCGTGTTCAAATCACGCCGGGGTCAGTTTTCTATCCACATTTACTCTACTGTTTGAACTCATTAAACAAGCTAGCTGGAAAATTAATAAACAAAAATTAGTTGAGAAGCTTTTACAAAGAATCAGGACCTCGGGGCGCAACGGCAGCGCGTCTAACTCCAGATCAGAAATTGCGTGTTCAAATCACGTCGGGGTCAGTTTTCTGTCCACATTTACTCTGCTTTTCGCACACATTAAACAAGCTTGCTGGAAAATTAATAAAAAAATTAGTTGAGCAGCTTCTACAAAGAATCAGGTCCTCGGGGCGCAACGGCAGCGCGTCTGACTCCAGATCAGAAGGTTGTGTGTTCTAGCAGTTTTCTATCCACATTTACTCTACTGTTTGAACTCGTTAAACAAGCTAGCTGGAAAATTAATTAAAAAAAAATAGTTGAGAAGCTTTTACAAAGAATCAGGACCTCGGGGCGCAACGGCAGCGCGTCTGACTCCAGATCAGAAATTGCGTGTTCAAATCACGTCGGGGTCAGTTTTCTGTCCACATTTACTCTGCTTTTCGCACGCATTAAACAAGCTTGCTGGAAAATTAATAAAAAAATTCGTTGAGCAGCTTCTACAAAGAATCAGGTCCTCGGGGCGCAACGGCAGCGCGTCTGACTCCAGATCAGAAGGTTGAATGTTCAAATCACGTCGGTGTCAGTTTTCTATCCACATTTGCTCTGCTGTTCGAACTCGTTAAACAAGCTAGCTGTAAAATTAATAAAAGAAAATTAGTTTGGTAGCTTTTACGAAGAATCAGTGCCTCGGGGCGCAACGGCAACGCGTCTGACTCCAGATCAGAAGGTTGCGTGTTCAAATCACGTCGGGGTCAGTTTTCTATCCACATTTACTCTACTGTTTGAACTCATTAAACAAGCTAGCTGGAAAATTAATAAAAAAAACATTAGTTGAGCAGCTTTTAAAAACAAGCAGGGCCTCGAGGCGCAACGGCAGCGCGTCTGACTCCATATCAGAAGGTTGTGTGTTCTATCAGTTTTCTATCCACATTTACTCTACTGTTTGAACTCGTTAAACAAGCTAGCTGGAAAATTAATAAAAAAAAAAAATAGTTGAGCAGCTTTTACAAAGAATCAGGACCTCGTGGCGCAACGGCAGCGCATCTGACTCCAGATCAGAAGGTTGCGTGTTCAAATCACGTCGGTGTCAGTTTTCTATCCACATTTGCTCTGCTGTTCGAACTCGTTAAACAAGCTAGCTGTAAAATTAATAAAAGAAAATTAGTTTGGTAGCTTTTACGAAGAATCAGTGCCTCGTGGCGCAACGGCAGCGGGTCTGACTCCAGATCAGAAGGTTGTGTTTTCTATCCACATTTACTCTACTGTTTGAACTCATTAAACAAGCTAGCTGGAAAATTAATTAAAAAAAATTAGTTGAGCAGCTTTTCCAAAGAAGTAGGGCCTCGTGGCACAACGGCAGCGTGTCTGATTCCAGATCAGAAGGTTGTGGGTTCTATCAGTTTTCTATCCACTTTTACTCTACTGTTTGAACTCGTTAAAGAAGCTAGCTGGAAAATTAATAAAAAAAAACTAGTTGAGCAGCTTCTAAATAGAATCAGGACCTCGTGGCGCAATGGCAGCGCATCTGACTCCAGATCAGAAGGTTGCGTGTTCAAATCACGTCGGGGTCAGTTTTCTGTCCACATTTACTCTGCTGTTCGAACTCATTAAACAAGCTAGCTGGAAAATTAATTTAAAAAAATAAATTGAGCAGCTTTTAGAAACAAGCAGGTCGTCGGGGCGCAACGGCAGCGCGTCTGACTCCATATCAGAAAGTTGTGTGTTCTATCAGTTTTCTATCCACATTTACTCTACTGTTTGAACTCATTAAACAAGCTAGCTGGAAAATTAATAAAAAAAAAAATAGTTGGGCAGCTTTTACAAAGAATCAGTGCCTTGGGGTGCAACGGCAGCGGGTCTGACTCCAGATCAGAAGGTTGTGTTTTCTATCCACATTTACTCTACTGTTTGAACTCATTAAACAAGCTAGCTGGAAAATTAATTAAAAAAAATTAGTTGAGCAGCTTTTCCAAAGAAGTAGGGCCTCGTGGCACAACGGCAGCGTGTCTGATTCCAGATCAGAAGGTTGTGGGTTCTATCAATTTTCTATCCACTTTTACTCTACTGTTTGAACTCGTTAAACAAGCTAGCTGGAAAATTAATTAAAAAAAAATAGTTGAGAAGCTTTTACAAAGAATCAGGACCTCGGGGCGCAACGGCAGCGCGTCTGACTCCAGATCAGAAATTGCGTGTTCAAATCACGTCGGGGTCAGTTTTCTGTCCACATTTACTCTGCTTTTCGCACACATTAAACAAGCTTGCTGGAAAATTAATAAAAAAATTAGTTGAGCAGCTTCTACAAAGAATCAGGTCCTCGGGGCGCAACGGCAACGCGTCTGACTCCAGATCAGAAGGTTGCGTGTTCAAATCACGTCGGGGTCAGTTTTCTATCCACATTTACTCTACTGTTTGAACTTGTTAAACAAGCTAGCTGGAAAATTAATAAAAAAAAAAAATAGTTGAGCAGCTTTTACAAAGAAGCAGGACCTCGTGGCGCAACGGCAGCGCATCTGACTCCAGATCAGAAGGTTGCGTGTTCAAATCACGTCGGTGTCAGTTTTCTATCCACATTTGCTCTGCTGTTCGAACTCGTTAAACAAGCTAGCTGTAAAATTAATAAAAGAAAATTAGTTTGGTAGCTTTTACGAAGAATCAGTGCCTCGTGGCGCAGCGGGTCTGACTCCAGATCAGAAGGTTGTGTTTTCTATCCACATTTACTCTACTGTTTGAACTCATTAAACAAGCTAGCTGGAAAATTAATTAAAAAAAATTAGTTGAGCAGCTTTTCCAAACAAGTAGGGCCTCGTGGCACAACGGCAGCGTGTCTGATTCCAGATCAGAAGGTTGTGGGTTCTATCAGTTTTCTATCCACTTTTACTCTACTGTTTGAACTCGTTAAACAAGCTAGCTGGAAAATTACTAAAAAAAAATAGTTGAGCAGCTTTTACAAAGACTCAGGACCTCGTGGCACAACGGCAGCGCATCTGATTCCAGATCAGAAGGTTGTGGGTTCTATCAGTTTTCTATCCACTTTTACTCTACTGTTTGAACTCGTTAAAGAAGCTAGCTGGAAAATTAATAAAAAAAAACTAGTTGAGCAGCTTCTAAATAGAATCAGGACCTCGTGGCGCAATGGCAGCGCATCTGACTCCAGATCAGAAGGTTGCGTGTTCAAATCACGTCGGGGTCAGTTTTCTGTCCACATTTACTCTGCTGTTCGAACTCATTAAACAAGCTAGCTGGAAAATTAATTTAAAAAAATAAATTGAGCAGCTTTTAGAAACAAGCAGGTCGTCGGGGCGCAACGGCAGCGCATCTGACTCCAGATCAGAAGGTTGTGTGTTCTATCAGTTTTCTATCCACATTTACTTTGCTTTTCGAACTCGTTAAACAAGCTAGCTAAAAAATTAATTTTAAAAAAATTAGTTGAGCAGCTTTTACGAAGAATCAGGGTGTCGGGGCGCAACGGCAGCGCGTCTGACTCCATATCAGAAAGTTGTGTGTTCTATCAGTTTTCTATCCACATTTACTCTACTGTTTGAACTCATTAAACAAGCTAGCTGGAAAATTAATAAAAAAAAAAATAGTTGGGCAGCTTTTACAAAGAATCAGTGCCTTGGGGCGCAACGGCAGCGGGTCTGACTCCAGATCAGAAGGTTGTGTTTTCTATCCACATTTACTCTACTGTTTGAACTCATTAAACAAGCTAGCTGGAAAATTAATTAAAAAAAATTAGTTGAGCAGATTTTACAAAGAAGTAGGGCCTCGTGGCACAACGGCAGCATGTCTGATTCCAGATCAGAACCTTGTGGGTTCTATCAGTTTTCTATCCACTTTTACTCTACTGTTTGAACTCGTTAAAAAAGCTAGCTGGAAAATTAATAAAAAAAAAAATAGTTGAGCAACTTTTAAAAAGAATTAGGGCCTCGTGGCGCAACGGTAGCGCGTCTGACTCCAGATCAGAAGGTTGCGTGTTCAAATCACGTCGGGGTCAGTTTTCTATCCACATTTACTCTACTGTTTGAACTCATTAAACAAGCTAGCTGGAAAATTAATAAAAAAAAATTAGTTGAGAAGCTTTTACAAAGAATCAGGACCTCGGGGCGCAACGGCAGCGGGTCTGACTCCAGATCAGAAGGTTGCGTGTTCAAATCACGTCAGGGTCAGTTATCTATCCACATTTACTCTGCTGTTTGAACTAGTTAAACAAGCTAGCTGTAAAATTAATAAAAAAATTAGTTGAGCAGCTTCTACAAAGAATCAGGTCCTCGGGGCGCAACGGCAGCGGGCCTGACTCCAGATCAGAAGGTTGTGTTTTCTATCCACATTTACTCTGCTGTTCGAACACATTAAACAAGCTAGCTGGAAAATTACTAAAAAAAAATTAGCTGAGAACCTTTTAAAAACAAGCAGGTCCTCGAGGCGCAACGGCAGCGCGTCTGACTCCATATCAGAAGGTTGTGTGTAGAACACACAACAATCCACATTTACTCTACTGTTCGAACTCGTTAAACAAGCTAGCTGTAAAATTAATAAAAGGAAATTAGTTGGGTAGCTTTTACGAAGAATCAGTGCCTCGGGGCGCAACGGCAGCGCGTCTGACTCCAGATCAGAAGGTTGTGTGTTCTATCAGTTTTCTATCCACATTTACTCTACTGTTTGAACTCATTAAACAAGCTAGCTGGAAAATTAATAAAAAAAAAAATAGTTGGGCAGCTTTTACAAAGAATCAGTGCCTTGGGGCGCAACGGCAGCGGGTCTGACTCCAGATCAGAAGGTTGTGTTTTCTATCCACATTTACTCTACTGTTTGAACTCATTAAACAAGCTAGCTGGAAAATTAATAAAAAAAAATAGTTGAGCAGCTTTTACAAAGACTCAGGACCTCGTGGCACAACGGCAGCGCATCTGGCTCCAGATCAGAAGGTTGTGTGTTCTATCAGTTTTCTATCCACATTTACTCTACTGTTTGAACTCATTAAACAAGCTAGCTGGAAAATTAATAAAAAAAACATTAGTTGAGCAGCTTTTACAAAGAAGCAGGGCCTCGTGGCGTAACGGCAGCGCATCTTACTCCAGATCAAAAGGTTGCATGTTCAAACCACATCGTGATCAGTTTTCTATCCACATTTACTCTGCTGTTCATACTAATTAAACAAGCAAGCTGTAAAATAAATTTCAAAAAATTAGTTGAGCAGCTTTCACGAAG
Source organism: Zacco platypus (assembly GCA_038088235.1). Taxonomy (NCBI): domain Eukaryota; kingdom Metazoa; phylum Chordata; class Actinopteri; order Cypriniformes; family Xenocyprididae; genus Zacco; species Zacco platypus. The sequence goes on along the minus strand of CM076075.1, from coordinate 9,937,626 downwards.
AATCAGGGCGTCGGGGTGCAACGGCAGCGCGTCTGACTCCAGATGAGAACTCTGTTTGAACTCATTAAACAAGCTAGCTGGAAAATTAATAAAAAAAAAAATAGTTGGGCAGCTTTTACAAAGAATCAGTGCCTTGGGGTGCAACGGCAGCGGGTCTGACTCCAGATCAGAAGGTTGTGTTTTCTATCCACATTTACTCTACTGTTTGAACTCATTAAACAAGCTAGCTGGAAAATTAATTAAAAAAAATTAGTTGAGCAGCTTTTCCAAAGAAGTAGGGCCTCGTGGCACAACGGCAGCGTGTCTGATTCCAGATCAGAAGGTTGTGGGTTCTATCAGTTTTCTATCCACTTTTACTCTACTGTTTGAACTCGTTAAACAAGCTAGCTGGAAAATTAATTAAAAAAAAATAGTTGAGAAGCTTTTACAAAGAATCAGGACCTCGGGGCGCAACGGCAGCGCGTCTGACTCCAGATCAGAAATTGCGTGTTCAAATCACGTCGGGGTCAGTTTTCTGTCCACATTTACTCTGCTTTTCGCACACATTAAACAAGCTTGCTGGAAAATTAATAAAAAAATTAGTTGAGCAGCTTCTACAAAGAATCAGGTCCTCGGGGCGCAACGGCAACGCGTCTGACTCCAGATCAGAAGGTTGCGTGTTCAAATCACGTCGGGGTCAGTTTTCTATCCACATTTACTCTACTGTTTGAACTTGTTAAACAAGCTAGCTGGAAAATTAATAAAAAAAAAAAATAGTTGAGCAGCTTTTACAAAGAAGCAGGACCTCGTGGCGCAATGGCAGCGCATCTGACTCCAGATCAGAAGGTTGCGTGTTCAAATCACGTCGGTGTCAGTTTTCTATCCACATTTGCTCTGCTGTTCGAACTCGTTAAACAAGCTAGCTGTAAAATTAATAAAAGAAAATTAGTTTGGTAGCTTTTACGAAGAATCAGTGCCTCGTGGCGCAGCGGGTCTGACTCCAGATCAGAAGGTTGTGTTTTCTATCCACATTTACTCTACTGTTTGAACTCATTAAACAAGCTAGCTGGAAAATTAATTAAAAAAAATTAGTTGAGCAGCTTTTCCAAACAAGTAGGGCCTCGTGGCACAACGGCAGCGTGTCTGATTCCAGATCAGAAGGTTGTGGGTTCTATCAGTTTTCTATCCACTTTTACTCTACTGTTTGAACTCGTTAAACAAGCTAGCTGGAAAATTACTAAAAAAAAATAGTTGAGCAGCTTTTACAAAGACTCAGGACCTCGTGGCACAACGGCAGCGCATCTGATTCCAGATCAGAAGGTTGTGGGTTCTATCAGTTTTCTATCCACTTTTACTCTACTGTTTGAACTCGTTAAAGAAGCTAGCTGGAAAATTAATAAAAAAAAACTAGTTGAGCAGCTTCTAAATAGAATCAGGACCTCGTGGCGCAATGGCAGCGCATCTGACTCCAGATCAGAAGGTTGCGTGTTCAAATCACGTCGGGGTCAGTTTTCTGTCCACATTTACTCTGCTGTTCGAACTCATTAAACAAGCTAGCTGGAAAATTAATTTAAAAAAATAAATTGAGCAGCTTTTAGAAACAAGCAGGTCGTCGGGGCGCAACGGCAGCGCATCTGACTCCAGATCAGAAGGTTGTGTGTTCTATCAGTTTTCTATCCACATTTACTTTGCTTTTCGAACTCGTTAAACAAGCTAGCTAAAAAATTAATTTTAAAAAAATTAGTTGAGCAGCTTTTACGAAGAATCAGGGTGTCGGGGCGCAACGGCAGCGCGTCTGACTCCATATCAGAAAGTTGTGTGTTCTATCAGTTTTCTATCCACATTTACTCTACTGTTTGAACTCATTAAACAAGCTAGCTGGAAAATTAATAAAAAAAAAAATAGTTGGGCAGCTTTTACAAAGAATCAGTGCCTTGGGGCGCAACGGCAGCGGGTCTGACTCCAGATCAGAAGGTTGTGTTTTCTATCCACATTTACTCTACTGTTTGAACTCATTAAACAAGCTAGCTGGAAAATTAATTAAAAAAAATTAGTTGAGCAGATTTTACAAAGAAGTAGGGCCTCGTGGCACAACGGCAGCATGTCTGATTCCAGATCAGAACCTTGTGGGTTCTATCAGTTTTCTATCCACTTTTACTCTACTGTTTGAACTCGTTAAAAAAGCTAGCTGGAAAATTAATAAAAAAAAAAATAGTTGAGCAACTTTTAAAAAGAATTAGGGCCTCGTGGCGCAACGGTAGCGCGTCTGACTCCAGATCAGAAGGTTGCGTGTTCAAATCACGTCGGGGTCAGTTTTCTATCCACATTTACTCTACTGTTTGAACTCATTAAACAAGCTAGCTGGAAAATTAATAAAAAAAAATTAGTTGAGAAGCTTTTACAAAGAATCAGGACCTCGGGGCGCAACGGCAGCGGGTCTGACTCCAGATCAGAAGGTTGCGTGTTCAAATCACGTCAGGGTCAGTTATCTATCCACATTTACTCTGCTGTTTGAACTAGTTAAACAAGCTAGCTGTAAAATTAATAAAAAAATTAGTTGAGCAGCTTCTACAAAGAATCAGGTCCTCGGGGCGCAACGGCAGCGGGCCTGACTCCAGATCAGAAGGTTGTGTTTTCTATCCACATTTACTCTGCTGTTCGAACACATTAAACAAGCTAGCTGGAAAATTACTAAAAAAAAATTAGCTGAGAACCTTTTAAAAACAAGCAGGTCCTCGAGGCGCAACGGCAGCGCGTCTGACTCCATATCAGAAGGTTGTGTGTAGAACACACAACAATCCACATTTACTCTACTGTTCGAACTCGTTAAACAAGCTAGCTGTAAAATTAATAAAAGGAAATTAGTTGGGTAGCTTTTACGAAGAATCAGTGCCTCGGGGCGCAACGGCAGCGCGTCTGACTCCAGATCAGAAGGTTGTGTGTTCTATCAGTTTTCTATCCACATTTACTCTACTGTTTGAACTCATTAAACAAGCTAGCTGGAAAATTAATAAAAAAAAAAATAGTTGGGCAGCTTTTACAAAGAATCAGTGCCTTGGGGCGCAACGGCAGCGGGTCTGACTCCAGATCAGAAGGTTGTGTTTTCTATCCACATTTACTCTACTGTTTGAACTCATTAAACAAGCTAGCTGGAAAATTAATAAAAAAAAATAGTTGAGCAGCTTTTACAAAGACTCAGGACCTCGTGGCACAACGGCAGCGCATCTGGCTCCAGATCAGAAGGTTGTGTGTTCTATCAGTTTTCTATCCACATTTACTCTACTGTTTGAACTCATTAAACAAGCTAGCTGGAAAATTAATAAAAAAAACATTAGTTGAGCAGCTTTTACAAAGAAGCAGGGCCTCGTGGCGTAACGGCAGCGCATCTTACTCCAGATCAAAAGGTTGCATGTTCAAACCACATCGTGATCAGTTTTCTATCCACATTTACTCTGCTGTTCATACTAATTAAACAAGCAAGCTGTAAAATAAATTTCAAAAAATTAGTTGAGCAGCTTTCACGAAGAATCAGGGCGTCGGGGTGCAACGGCAGCGCGTCTGACTCCAGATGAGAAGGTTGCGTGTTCAAATCACGTCAGGGTCAGTTATCTATCCACATTTACTCTGCTGTTTGAACTAGTTAAACAAGCTAGCTGTAAAATTAATTTAAAAAAATAAGTTGAGCAGCTTTTAGAAACAAGCAGGTCGTCGGGGCGCAACGGCAGCGCATCTGACTCCAGATCAGAAGGTTGTGTTTTCTATCCACTTTCACTCTGCTGTTCGAACTCGTTAAACAAGCTAGCTGTAAAATTAAAAAAAGAAAATTAGTTGGGTAGCTTTCACAAAGAGTCAGTGCCTCGTGGCGCAACGGCAGCGCGTCTGACTCCAGATCAGAAGGTTGTGTTTTCTATCCACATTTACTCTACTGTTTGAACTCATTAAACAAGCTAGCTGGAAAATTAATTAAAAAACAATTAGTTGAGCAGCTTTTACAAAGAAGCAAGGCCTCGTTGCGCAACGGCAGCGTGTCTGACTCCAGATTAGAAGGTTGTGGGTTCTTTCAGTTTTCTTTCCACATTTACTCTACCGTTTGAACTCGTTAAACAAGCTAGCTGGAAAATTAATAAAAAAAAATAGTTGAGCAGCTTCTAAATAGAATCAGGACCTCGTGGCGCAATGGCAGCGCATCTGACTCCAGATCTGAAGGTTGCGTGTTCAAATCACGTCGGGGTCAGTTATCTATCCACATTTACTCTGCTGTTTGAACTAGTTAAACAAGCTTGCTGGAAAATTAATAAAAAAATTAGTTGAGCAGCTTCTACAAAGAATCAGGTCCTCGGGGCGCATCGGCAGCGCGTCTGACTCCATATCAGAAGGTTGTGTGTTCTATCAGTTTTCTATCCACATTTACTCTACTGTTCGAACACATTAAACAAGCTAGCTGGAAAATTACTAAAAAAAAATTAGCTGAGAACCTTTTAAAAACAAGCAGGTCCTCGAGGCGCAACGGCAGCGCGTCTGACTCCATATCAGAAGGTTGTGTGTAGAACACACAACAATCCACATTTACTCTACTGTTCGAACTCGTTAAACAAGCTAGCTGTAAAATTAATAAAAGAAAATTAGTTGGGTAGCTTTTACGAAGAATCAGTGCCTCGGGGCGCAACGGCAGCGCGTCTGACTCCAGATCAGAAGGTTGTGTGTTCTATCAGTTTTCTATCCACATTTACTCTACTGTTTGAACTCATTGAACAAGCTAGCTGGAAAATTAATAAAAAAAAAAATAGTTGAGCAGCTTTTAAAAAGAATTAGGGCCTCGTGGCGCAACGGTAGCGTGTCTGACTCCAGATCAGAAGGTTGCGTGTTCAAATCACGTCGGGGTCAGTTTTCTATCCACATTTACTCTACTGTTTGAACTCATTAAACAAGCTAGCTGGAAAATTAATTAAAAAAAATTAGTTGAGAAGCTTTTACAAAGAATCAGGACCTCGTGGCGCAACGGCAGCGCGTCTGACTCCAGATCAGAAATTGCGTGTTCAAATCACGTCGGAGTCACTTTTCTGTCCACATTTACTCTGCTTTTCGCACACATTAAACAAGCTTGCTGGAAAATTAATAAAAAAATTAGTTGAGCAGCTTCTACAAAGAATCAGGTCCTCGGGGCGCATCGGCAGCGCGTCTGACTCCAGATCAGAAGGTTGTGTGTTCTATCAGTTTTCTATCCACATTTACTCTACTGTTTGAACTCATTAAACAAGCTAGCTGGAAAATTAATAAAAAAAACATTAGTTGAGCAGCTTTTACAAAGAAGCAGGGCCTCGTGGCGTAACGGCAGCGCATCTTACTCCAGATCAAAAGGTTGCATGTTCAAACCACATCGTGATCAGTTTTCTATCCACATTTACTCTGCTTTTCGAACTCGTTAAACAAGCTAGCTGGAAAATTAATAAAAAAAATTAGTTGAGCAGCTTTTACGAAGAATCAGGGCGTCGGGGCGCAACGGCAGCGCGTCTGACTCCAGATGAGAAGGTTGCGTGTTCAAATCACGTCAGGGTCAGTTATCTATCCACATTTACTCTGCTGTTTGAACTAGTTAAACAAGCTAGCTGTAAAATTAATTTAAAAAAATAAGTTGAGCAGCTTTTAGAAACAAGCAGGTCGTCGGGGCGCAACGGCAGCGCATCTGACTCCAGATCAGAAGGTTGTCTTTTCTATCCACTTTCACTCTGCTGTTCGAACTCGTTAAACAAGCTAGCTGTAAAATTAAAAAAAGAAAATTAGTTGGGTAGCTTTCACAAAGAGTCAGTGCCTCGTGGCGCAACGGCAGCGCGTCTGACTCCAGATCAGAAGGTTGTGTTTTCTATCCACATTTACTCTACTGTTTGAATTCATTAAACAAGCTAGCTGGAAAATTAATAATAAAAATAGTTGAGCAGCTTTTACAAAGAATCAGGACCTCGTGGCGCAAAGGCAGCGCATCTTACTCCAGATCAGAAGGTTGCATGTTCAAATCACATCGTGATCAGTTTTCTATCCACATTTACTCTGCTTTTCGAACTCGTTAAACAAGCTAGCTGGAAAATTAATAAAAAAAATTAGTTGAGCAACTTTTATAAGGAATCAGGGCCTCTTGGCGCAATGGCAGCGCGTCTGACTCCAGCTCAGAAGGTTGCGTGTTCAAATCATGTCGGGGTCAGTTTACTCTGCTGTTCATACTAATTAAACAAGCTAGCTGTAAAATAAATTTCAAAAAATTAGTTGAGCAGCTTTCACGAAGAATCAGGGCGTCGGGGTGCAACGGCAGCGCGTCTGACTGCAGATGAGAAGGTTGCGTGTTCAAATCACGTCAGGGTCAGTTATCTATCCACATTTACTCTGCTGTTTGAACTAGTTAAACAAGCTAGCTGTAAAATTAATTTAAAAAAATAAGTTGAGCAGCTTTTAGAAACAAGCAGGTCGTCGGGGCGCAACGGCAGCGCATCTGACTCCAGATCAGAAGGTTGTGTTTTCTATCCACTTTCACTCTGCTGTTCGAACTCGTTAAACAAGCTAGCTGGAAAATTAATTAAAAAACAATTAGTTGAGCAGCTTTTACAAAGAAGCAAGGCCTCGTGGCGCAACGGCAGCGTGTCTGACTCCAGATTAGAAGGTTGTGGGTTCTTTCAGTTTTCTTTCCACATTTACTCTACCGTTTGAACTCGTTAAACAAGCTAGCTGGAAAATTAATAAAAAAAAAATAGTTGAGCAGCTTCTAAATAGAATCAGGACCTCGTGGCGCAATGGCAGCGCATCTGACTCCAGATCAGAAGGTTGCGTGTTCAAATCACGTCGGGGTCAGTTATCTATCCACATTTACTCTGCTGTTTGAACTAGTTAAACAAGCTTGCTGGAAAATTAATAAAAAAATTAGTTGAGCAGCTTCTACAAAGAATCAGGTCCTCGGGGCGCATCGGCAGCGCGTCTGACTCCATATCAGAAGGTTGTGTTTTCTATCCACATTTACTCTACTGTTTGAACTCATTAAACAAGCTAGCTGGAAAATTAATAAAAAAAACATTAGTTGAGCAGCTTTTACAAAGAAGCAGGACCTCGTGGCGCAACGGCAGCGCGTCTGACTCCAGATCAGAAGGTTGCATGTTCAAATCACGTCGGGGTCAGTTTTCTATCCACATTTACTCTGCTGTTCGAACACATTAAACAAGCTAGCTGGAAAATTACTAAAAAAAAATTAGCTGAGAACCTTTTAAAAACAAGCAGGTCCTCGAGGAGCAACGGCAGCGCGTCTGACTCCATATCAGAAGGTTGTGTGTAGAACACACAACAATCCACATTTACTCTACTGTTCGAACTCGTTAAACAAGCTAGCTGTAAAATTAATAAAAGAAAATTAGTTGGGTAGCTTTTACGAAGAATCAGTGCCTCGGGGCGCAACGGCAGCGCGTCTGACTCCAGATCAGAAGGTTGTGTGTTCTATCAGTTTTCTATCCACATTTACTCTACTGTTTGAACTCATTAAACAAGCTAGCTGGAAAATTAATAAAAAAAAAAATAGTTGAGCAGCTTTTAAAAAGAATTAGGGCCTCGTGGCGCAACGGTAGCGTGTCTGACTCCAGATCAGAAGGTTGCGTGTTCAAATCACGTCGGGGTCAGTTTTCTATCCACATTTACTCTACTGTTTGAACTCATTAAACAAGCTAGCTGGAAAATTAATTAAAAAAAATTAGTTGAGAAGCTTTTACAAAGAATCAGGACCTCGGTGCGCAACGGCAGCGCGTCTGACTCCAGATCAGAAATTGCGTGTTCAAATCACGTCGGAGTCAGTTTTCTGTCCACATTTACTCTGCTTTTCGCACACATTAAACAAGCTTGCTGGAAAATTAATAAAAAAATTAGTTCAGCAGCTTCTACAAAGAATCAGGTCCTCGGGGCGCATCGGCAGCGCGTCTGACTCCATATCAGAAAGTTGTGTGTTCTATCAGTTTTCTATCCACATTTACTCTACTGTTTGAACTCATTAAACAAGCTAGCTGGAAAATTAATAAAAAAAAAAATAGTTGGGCAGCTTTTACAAAGAATCAGTGCCTTGGGGCGCAACGGCAGCGGGTCTGACTCCAGATCAGAAGGTTGTGTTTTCTATCCACATTTACTCTACTGTTTGAACTCATTAAACAAGCTAGCTGGAAAATTAATTAAAAAAAATTAGTTGAGCAGATTTTACAAAGAAGTAGGGCCTCGTGGCACAATGGCAGCGTGTCTGATTCCAGATCAGAAGGTTGTGGGTTCTATCAGTTTTCTATCCACTTTTACTCTAATGTTTGAACTCGTTAAACAAGCTAGCTGGAAAATTAATAAAAAAAAATAGTTGAGCAGCTTTTACAAAGACTCAGGACCTCGTGGCACAACGGCAGCGCATCTGGCTCCAGATCAGAAGGTTGTGTGTTCTATCAGTTTTCTATCCACATTTACTCTACTGTTTGAACTCATTAAACAAGCTAGCTGGAAAATTAATAAAAAAAACATTAGTTGAGCAGCTTTCACGAAGAATCAGGGCGTCGGGGTGCAACGGCAGCGCGTCTGACTGCAGATGAGAAGGTTGCGTGTTCAAATCACGTCAGGGTCAGTTATCTATCCACATTTACTCTGCTGTTTGAACTAGTTAAACAAGCTAGCTGTAAAATTAATTTAAAAAAATAAGTTGAGCAGCTTTTAGAAACAAGCAGGTCGTCGGGGCGCAACGGCAGCGCATCTGACTCCAGATCAGAAGGTTGTGTTTTCTATCCACTTTCACTCTGCTGTTCGAACTCGTTAAACAAGCTAGCTGGAAAATTAATTAAAAAACAATTAGTTGAGCAGCTTTTACAAAGAAGCAAGGCCTCGTGGCGCAACGGCAGCGTGTCTGACTCCAGATTAGAAGGTTGTGGGTTCTTTCAGTTTTCTTTCCACATTTACTCTACCGTTTGAACTCGTTAAACAAGCTAGCTGGAAAATTAATAAAAAAAAAATAGTTGAGCAGCTTCTAAATAGAATCAGGACCTCGTGGCGCAATGGCAGCGCATCTGACTCCAGATCAGAAGGTTGCGTGTTCAAATCACGTCGGGGTCAGTTATCTATCCACATTTACTCTGCTGTTTGAACTAGTTAAACAAGCTTGCTGGAAAATTAATAAAAAAATTAGTTGAGCAGCTTCTACAAAGAATCAGGTCCTCGGGGCGCATCGGCAGCGCGTCTGACTCCATATCAGAAGGTTGTGTTTTCTATCCACATTTACTCTACTGTTTGAACTCATTAAACAAGCTAGCTGGAAAATTAATAAAAAAAACATTAGTTGAGCAGCTTTTACAAAGAAGCAGGACCTCGTGGCGCAACGGCAGCGCGTCTGACTCCAGATCAGAAGGTTGCATGTTCAAATCACGTCGGGGTCAGTTTTCTATCCACATTTACTCTGCTGTTCGAACACATTAAACAAGCTAGCTGGAAAATTACTAAAAAAAAATTAGCTGAGAACCTTTTAAAAACAAGCAGGTCCTCGAGGCGCAACGGCAGCGCGTCTGACTCCATATCAGAAGGTTGTGTGTAGAACACACAACAATCCACATTTACTCTACTGTTCGAACTCGTTAAACAAGCTAGCTGTAAAATTAATAAAAGAAAATTAGTTGGGTAGCTTTTACGAAGAATCAGTGCCTCGGGGCGCAACGGCAGCGCGTCTGACTCCAGATCAGAAGGTTGTGTGTTCTATCAGTTTTCTATCCACATTTACTCTACTGTTTGAACTCATTAAACAAGCTAGCTGGAAAATTAATAAAAAAAAAAATAGTTGAGCAGCTTTTAAAAAGAATTAGGGCCTCGTGGCGCAACGGTAGCGTGTCTGACTCCAGATCAGAAGGTTGCGTGTTCAAATCACGTCGGGGTCAGTTTTCTATCCACATTTACTCTACTGTTTGAACTCATTAAACAAGCTAGCTGGAAAATTAATTAAAAAAAATTAGTTGAGAAGCTTTTACAAAGAATCAGGACCTCGGTGCGCAACGGCAGCGCGTCTGACTCCAGATCAGAAATTGCGTGTTCAAATCACGTCGGAGTCAGTTTTCTGTCCACATTTACTCTGCTTTTCGCACACATTAAACAAGCTTGCTGGAAAATTAATAAAAAAATTAGTTGAGCAGCTTCTACAAAGAATCAGGACCTCGGTGCGCAACGGCAGCGCGTCTGACTCCAGATCAGAAATTGCGTGTTCAAATCACGTCGGAGTCAGTTTTCTATCCACATTTACTCTACTGTTTGAACTCATTAAACAAGCTAGCTGGAAAATTAATTAAAAAAAATTAGTTGAGAAGCTTTTACAAAGAATCAGGACCTCGGTGCGCAACGGCAGCGCGTCTGACTCCAGATCAGAAATTGCGTGTTCAAATCACGTCGGAGTCAGTTTTCTGTCCACATTTACTCTGCTTTTCGCACACATTAAACAAGCTTGCTGGAAAATTAATAAAAAAATTAGTTGAGCAGCTTCTACAAAGAATCAGGTCCTCGGGGCGCATCGGCAGCGCGTCTGACTCCATATCAGAAAGTTGTGTGTTCTATCAGTTTTCTATCCACATTTACTCTACTGTTTGAACTCATTAAACAAGCTAGCTGGAAAATTAATAAAAAAAAAAATAGTTGGGCAGCTTTTACAAAGAATCAGTGCCTTGGGGCGCAACGGCAGCGGGTCTGACTCCAGATCAGAAGGTTGTGTTTTCTATCCACATTTACTCTACTGTTTGAACTCATTAAACAAGCTAGCTGGAAAATTAATTAAAAAAAATTAGTTGAGCAGATTTTACAAAGAAGTAGGGCCTCGTGGCACAATGGCAGCGTGTCTGATTCCAGATCAGAAGGTTGTGGGTTCTATCAGTTTTCTATCCACTTTTACTCTAATGTTTGAACTCGTTAAACAAGCTAGCTGGAAAATTAATAAAAAAAAATAGTTGAGCAGCTTTTACAAAGACTCAGGACCTCGTGGCACAACGGCAGCGCATCTGGCTCCAGATCAGAAGGTTGTGTGTTCTATCAGTTTTCTATCCACATTTACTCTACTGTTTGAACTCATTAAACAAGCTAGCTGGAAAATTAATAAAAAAAACATTAGTTGAGCAGCTTTTACAAAGAAGCAGGGCCTCGTGGCGTAACGGCAGCGCATCTTACTCCAGATCAAAAGGTTGCATGTTCAAACCACATCGTGATCAGTTTTCTATCCACATTTACTCTGCTGTTCATACTAATTAAACAAGCTAGCTGTAAAATAAATTTCAAAAAATTAGTTGAGCAGCTTTCACGAAGAGTCAGGGCGTCGGGGTGCAACGGCAGCGCGTCTGACTCCAGATGAGAAGGTTGCGTGTTCAAATCACGTCAGGGTCAGTTATCTATCCACATTTACTCTGCTGTTTGAACTAGTTAAACAAGCTAGCTGTAAAATTAATTTAAAAAAATAAGTTGAGCAGCTTTTAGAAACAAGCAGGTCGTCGGGGCGCAACGGCAGCGCATCTGACTCCAGATCAGAAGGTTGTGTTTTCTATCCACTTTCACTCTGCTGTTCGAACTCGTTAAACAAGCTAGCTGTAAAATTAAAAAAAGAAAATTAGTTGGGTAGCTTTCACAAAGAGTCAGTGCCTCGTGGCGCAACGGCAGCGCGTCTGACTCCAGATCAGAAGGTTGTGTTTTCTATCCACATTTACTCTACTGTTTGAATTCATAAAACAAGCTACCTGGAAAATTAATAATAAAAATAGTTGAGCAGCTTTTACAAAGAAGCAGGACCTTGTGGCGCAAAGGCAGCGCATCTTACTCCAGAGCAGAAGGTTGCATGTTCAAATCACATCGTGATCAGTTTTCTATCCACATTTACTCTGCTTTTCGAACTCGTTAAACAAGCTAGCTGGAAAATTAATAAAAAAAATTAGTTGAGCAACTTTTATAAGGAATCAGGGCCTCTTGGCGCAATGGCAGCGCGTCTGACTCTAGCTCAGAAGGTTGCGTGTTCAAATCATGTCGGGGTCAGTTTACTCTGCTGTTCATACTAATTAAACAAGCTAGCTGTAAAATAAATTTCAAAAAATTAGTTGAGCAGCTTTCACGAAGAATCAGGGCGTCGGGGTGCAACGGCAGCGCGTCTGACTCCAGATGAGAAGGTTGCGTGTTCAAATCACGTCAGGGTCAGTTATCTATCCACATTTACTCTGCTGTTTGAACTAGTTAAACAAGCTAGCTGTAAAATTAATTTAAAAAAATAAGTTGAGCAGCTTTTAGAAACAAGCAGGTCGTCGGGGCGCAACGGCAGCGCATCTGACTCCAGATCAGAAGGTTGTGTTTTCTATCCACTTTCACTCTGCTGTTCGAACTCGTTAAACAAGCTAGCTGTAAAATTAAAAAAAGAAAATTAGTTGGGTAGCTTTCACAAAGAGTCAGTGCCTCGTGGCGCAACGGCAGCGCATCTGACTCCAGATCAGAAGGTTGTGTTTTCTATCCACATTTACTCTACTGTTTGAACTCATTAAACAAGCTAGCTGGAAAATTAATTAAAAAACAATTAGTTGAGCAGCTTTTACAAAGTAGCAAGGCCTCGTGGCGCAACGGCAGCGTGTCTGACTCCAGATTAGAAGGTTGTGGGTTCTTTCAGTTTTCTTTCCACATTTACTCTACCGTTTGAACTCGTTAAACAAGCTAGCTGGAAAATTAATAAAAAAAAATAGTTGAGCAGCTTCTAAATAGAATCAGGACCTCTTGGCGCAATGGCAGCGCATCTGACTCCAGATCAGAAGGTTGCGTGTTCAAATCACGTCGGGGTCAGTTATCTATCCACATTTACTCTGCTGTTTGAACTAGTTAAACAAGCTTGCTGGAAAATTAATAAAAAAATTAGTTGAGCAGCTTCTACAAAGAATCAGGTCCTCGGGGCGCATCGGCAGTGCGTCTGACTCCATATCAGAAGGTTGTGTGTTCTATCAGTTTTCTATCCACATTTACTCTACTGTTTGAACTCATTAAACAAGCTAGCTGGAAAATTAATAAAAAAAACATTAGTTGAGCAGCTTTTACAAAGAAGCAGGAACTCGTGGCGCAACGGCAGCGCGTCTGACTCCAGATCAGAAGGTTGCATGTTCAAATCACTTTGGGGTCAGTTTTCTATCCACATTTACTCTACTGTTTGAACTCATTAAACAAGCTAGCTGGAAAATTACTAAAAAAAAATTAGCTGAGAACCTTTTAAAAACAAGCAGGTCCTCGAGGCGCAACGGCAGCGCGTCTGACTCCATATCAGAAGGTTGTGTGTAGAACACAAAACAATCCACATTTACTCTACTGTTCGAACTCGTTAAACAAGCTAGCTGTAAAATTAATAAAAGAAAATTAGTTGGGTAGCTTTTACGAAGAATCAGTGCCTCGGGGCGCAACGGCAGCGCGTCTGACTCCAGATCAGAAGGTTGTGTGTTCTATCAGTTTTCTATCCACATTTACTCTACTGTTTGAACTCATTAAACAAGCTAGCTGGAAAATTAATAAAAAAAAAAATAGTTGAGCAGCTTTTAAAAAGAATTAGGGCCTCGTGGCGCAACGGTAGCGTGTCTGACTCCAGATCAGAAGGTTGCATGTTCAAATCACGTCGGGGTCAGTTTTCTATCCACATTTACTCTGCTGTTTGAACACATTAAACAAGCTAGCTGGAAAATTACTAAAAAAAAATTAGCTGAGAACCTTTTAAAAACAAGCAGGTCCTCGAGGCGCAACGGCAGCGCGTCTGACTCCATATCAGAAGGTTGTGTGTAGAACACACAACAATCCACATTTACTCTACTGTTCGAACTCGTTAAACAAGCTAGCTGTAAAATTAATAAAAGAAAATTAGTTGGGTAGCTTTTACGAAGAATCAGTGCCTCGGGGCGCAACGGCAGCGCGTCTGACTCCAGATCAGAAGGTTGTGTGTTCTATCAGTTTTCTATCCACATTTACTCTACTGTTTGAACTCATTAAACAAGCTAGCTGGAAAATTAATAAAAAAAAAAATAGTTGAGCAGCTTTTAAAAAGAATTAGGGCCTCGTGGCGCAACGGTAGCGTGTCTGACTCCAGATCAGAAGGTTGCGTGTTCAAATCACGTCGGGGTCAGTTTTCTATCCACATTTACTCTACTGTTTGAACTCATTAAACAAGCTAGCTGGAAAATTAATTAAAAAAAATTAGTTGAGAAGCTTTTACAAAGAATCAGGACCTCGGGGCGCAACGGCAGCGCGTCTGACTCCAGATCAGAAGGTTGTGTGTAGAACACACAACAATCCACATTTACTCTACTGTTCGAACTCGTTAAACAAGCTAGCTGTAAAATTAATAAAAGAAAATTAGTTGGGTAGCTTTTACGAAGAATCAGTGCCTCGGGGCGCAACGGCAGCGCGTCTGACTCCAGATCAGAAGGTTGTGTTTTCTATCCACATTTACTCTACTGTTTGAATTCATTAAACAAGCTAGCTGGAAAATTAATAATAAAAATAGTTGAGCAGCTTTTACAAAGAATCAGGACCTCGTGGCGCAAAGGCAGCGCATCTTACTCCAGATCAGAAGGTTGCATGTTCAAATCACATCGTGATCAGTTTTCTATCCACATTTACTCTGCTTTTCGAACTCGTTAAACAAGCTAGCTGGAAAATTAATAAAAAAAATTAGTTGAGCAACTTTTATAAGGAATCAGGGCCTCTTGGCGCAATGGCAGCGCGTCTGACTCCAGCTCAGAAGGTTGCGTGTTCAAATCATGTCGGGGTCAGTTTACTCTGCTGTTCATACTAATTAAACAAGCTAGCTGTAAAATAAATTTCAAAAAATTAGTTGAGCAGCTTTCACGAAGAATCAGGGCGTCGGGGTGCAACGGCAGCGCGTCTGACTCCAGATGAGAAGGTTGCGTGTTCAAATCAAGTCAGGGTCAGTTATCTATCCACATTTACTCTGCTGTTTGAACTAGTTAAACAAGCTAGCTGTAAAATTAATTTAAAAAAATAAGTTGAGCAGCTTTTAGAAACAAGCAGGTCGTCGGGGCGCAACGGCAGCGCATCTGACTCCAGATCAGAAGGTTGTGTTTTCTATCCACTTTCACTCTGCTGTTCGAACTCGTTAAACAAGCTAGCTGTAAAATTAAAAAAAGAAAATTAGTTGGGTAGCTTTCACAAAGAGTCAGTACCTCGTGGCGCAACGGCAGCGCGTCTGACTCCAGATCAGAAGGTTGTGTTTTCTATCCACATTTACTCTACTGTTTGAACTCATTAAACAAGCTAGCTGGAAAATTAATTAAAAAACAATTAGTTGAGCAGCTTTTACAAAGAAGCAAGGCCTCGTGGCGCAACGGCAGCGTGTCTGACTCCAGATTAGAAGGTTGTGGGTTCTTTCAGTTTTCTTTCCACATTTACTCTACCGTTTGAACTCGTTAAACAAGCTAGCTGGAAAATTAATAAAAAAAAAAATAGTTGAGCAGCTTCTAAATAGAATCAGGACCTCGTGGCGCAATGGCAGCGCATCTGACTCCAGATCAGAAGGTTGCGTGTTCAAATCACGTCGGGGTCAGTTATCTATCCACATTTACTCTGCTGTTTGAACTAGTTAAACAAGCTTGCTGGAAAATTAATAAAAAAATTAGTTGAGCAGCTTCTACAAAGAATCAGGTCCTCGGGGAGCATCGGCAGTGCGTCTGACTCCATATCAGAAGGTTGTGTGTAGAACACACAACAATCCACATTTACTCTACTGTTCGAACTCGTTAAACAAGCTAGCTGTAAAATTAATAAAAGAAAATTAGTTGGGTAGCTTTTACGAAGAATCAGTGCCTCGGGGCGCAACGGCAGCGCGTCTGACTCCAGATCAGAAGGTTGTGTGTTCTATCAGTTTTCTATCCACATTTACTCTACTGTTTGAACTCATTAAACAAGCTAGCTGGAAAATTAATAAAAAAAAAAATAGTTGAGCAGCTTTTAAAAAGAATTAGGGCCTTGTGGCGCAACGGTAGCGTGTCTGACTCCAGATCAGAAGGTTGCGTGTTCAAATCACGTCGGGGTCAGTTTTCTATCCACATTTACTCTACTGTTTGAACTCATTAAACAAGCTAGCTGGAAAATTAATTAAAAAAAATTAGTTGAGAAGCTTTTACAAAGAATCAGGACCTCGGGGCGCAACGGCAGCGCGTCTGACTCCAGATCAGAAATTGCGTGTTCAAATCACGTCGGAGTCAGTTTTCTGTCCACATTTACTCTGCTTTTCGCACACATTAAACAAGCTTGCTGGAAAATTAATAAAAAAATTAGTTGAGCAGCTTCTACAAAGAATCAGGTCCTCGGGGCGCATCGGCAGCGCGTCTGACTCCAGATCAGAAGGTTGTGTGTTCTATCAGTTTTCTATCCACATTTACTCTACTGTTTGAACTCATTAAACAAGCTAGCTGGAAAATTAATAAAAAAAACATTAGTTGAGCAGCTTTTACAAAGAAGCAGGAACTCGTGGCGCAACGGCAGCGCGTCTGACTCCAGATCAGAAGGTTGCATGTTCAAATCACGTCGGGGTCAGTTTTCTATCCACATTTACTCTACTGTTTGAACTCATTAAACAAGCTAGCTGGAAAATTACTAAAAAAAAATTAGCTGAGAACCTTTTAAAAACAAGCAGGTCCTCGAGGCGCAACGGCAGCGCGTCTGACTCCATATCAGAAGGTTGTGTGTAGAACACAAAACAATCCACATTTACTCTACTGTTCGAACTCGTTAAACAAGCTAGCTGTAAAATTAATAAAAGAAAATTAGTTGGGTAGCTTTTACGAAGAATCAGTGCCTCGGGGCGCAACGGCAGCGCGTCTGACTCCAGATCAGAAGGTTGTGTGTTCTATCAGTTTTCTATCCACATTTACTCTACTGTTTGAACTCATTAAACAAGCTAGCTGGAAAATTAATAAAAAAAAAAATAGTTGAGCAGCTTTTAAAAAGAATTAGGGCCTCGTGGCGCAACGGTAGCGTGTCTGACTCCAGATCAGAAGGTTGCATGTTCAAATCACGTCGGGGTCAGTTTTCTATCCACATTTACTCTGCTGTTTGAACACATTAAACAAGCTAGCTGGAAAATTACTAAAAAAAAATTAGCTGAGAACCTTTTAAAAACAAGCAGGTCCTCGAGGCGCAACGGCATCGCGTCTGACTCCATATCAGAAGGTTGTGTGTAGAACACACAACAATCCACATTTACTCTACTGTTCGAACTCGTTAAACAAGCTAGCTGTAAAATTAATAAAAGAAAATTAGTTGGGTAGCTTTTACGAAGAATCAGTGCCTCGGGGCGCAACGGCAGCGCGTCTGACTCCAGATCAGAAGGTTGTGTGTTCTATCAGTTTTCTATCCACATTTACTCTACTGTTTGAACTCATTAAACAAGCTAGCTGGAAAATTAATAAAAAAAAAAATAGTTGAGCAGCTTTTAAAAAGAATTAGGGCCTTGTGGCGCAACGGTAGCGTGTCTGACTCCAGATCAGAAGGTTGCGTGTTCAAATCACGTCGGGGTCAGTTTTCTATCCACATTTACTCTACTGTTTGAACTCATTAAACAAGCTAGCTGGAAAATTAATTAAAAAAAATTAGTTGAGAAGCTTTTACAAAGAATCAGGACCTCGGGGCGCAACGGCAGCGCGTCTGACTCCAGATCAGAAATTGCGTGTTCAAATCACGTCGGAGTCAGTTTTCTGTCCACATTTACTCTGCTTTTCGCACACATTAAACAAGCTTGCTGGAAAATTAATAAAAAAATTAGTTGAGCAGCTTCTACAAAGAATCAGGTCCTCGGGGCGCATCGGCAGCGCGTCTGACTCCAGATCAGAAGGTTGTGTGTTCTATCAGTTTTCTATCCACATTTACTCTACTGTTTGAACTCATTAAACAAGCTAGCTGGAAAATTAATAAAAAAAACATTAGTTGAGCAGCTTTTACAAAGAAGCAGGAACTCGTGGCGCAACGGCAGCGCGTCTGACTCCAGATCAGAAGGTTGCATGTTCAAATCACGTCGGGGTCAGTTTTCTATCCACATTTACTCTACTGTTTGAACTCATTAAACAAGCTAGCTGGAAAATTACTAAAAAAAAATTAGCTGAGAACCTTTTAAAAACAAGCAGGTCCTCGAGGCGCAACGGCAGCGCGTCTGACTCCATATCAGAAGGTTGTGTGTAGAACACAAAACAATCCACATTTACTCTACTGTTCGAACTCGTTAAACAAGCTAGCTGTAAAATTAATAAAAGAAAATTAGTTGGGTAGCTTTTACGAAGAATCAGTGCCTCGGGGCGCAACGGCAGCGCGTCTGACTCCAGATCAGAAGGTTGTGTGTTCTATCAGTTTTCTATCCACATTTACTCTACTGTTTGAACTCATTAAACAAGCTAGCTGGAAAATTAATAAAAAAAAAAATAGTTGAGCAGCTTTTAAAAAGAATTAGGGCCTCGTGGCGCAACGGTAGCGTGTCTGACTCCAGATCAGAAGGTTGCATGTTCAAATCACGTCGGGGTCAGTTTTCTATCCACATTTACTCTGCTGTTTGAACACATTAAACAAGCTAGCTGGAAAATTACTAAAAAAAAATTAGCTGAGAACCTTTTAAAAACAAGCAGGTCCTCGAGGCGCAACGGCAGCGCGTCTGACTCCATATCAGAAGGTTGTGTGTAGAACACACAACAATCCACATTTACTCTACTGTTCGAACTCGTTAAACAAGCTAGCTGTAAAATTAATAAAAGAAAATTAGTTGGGTAGCTTTTACGAAGAATCAGTGCCTCGGGGCGCAACGGCAGCGCGTCTGACTCCAGATCAGAAGGTTGTGTGTTCTATCAGTTTTCTATCCACATTTACTCTACTGTTTGAACTCATTAAACAAGCTAGCTGGAAAATTAATAAAAAAAAAAATAGTTGAGCAGCTTTTAAAAAGAATTAGGGCCTCGTGGCGCAACGGTAGCGTGTCTGACTCCAGATCAGAAGGTTGCGTGTTCAAATCACGTCGGGGTCAGTTTTCTATCCACATTTACTCTACTGTTTGAACTCATTAAACAAGCTAGCTGGAAAATTAATTAAAAAAAATTAGTTGAGAAGCTTTTACAAAGAATCAGGACCTCGGGGCGCAACGGCAGCGCGTCTGACTCCAGATCAGAAATTGCGTGTTCAAATCACGTCGGAGTCAGTTTTCTGTCCACATTTACTCTGCTTTTCGCACACATTAAACAAGCTTGCTGGAAAATTAATAAAAAAATTAGTTGAGCAGCTTCTACAAAGAATCAGGTCCTCGGGGCGCATCGGCAGCGCGTCTGACTCCAGATCAGAAGGTTGTGTGTTCTATCAGTTTTCTATCCACATTTACTCTACTGTTTGAACTCATTAAACAAGCTAGCTGTAAAATTAATAAAAAAAAAAATAGTTGAGCAGCTTTTAAAAAGAATTAGGGCCTCGTGGCGCAACGGTAGCGTGTCTGACTCCAGATCAGAAGGTTGCGTGTTCAAATCACGTCGGGGTCAGTTTTCTATCCACATTTACTCTACTGTTTGAACTCATTAAACAAGCTAGCTGGAAAATTAATTAAAAAAAATTAGTTGAGAAGCTTTTACAAAGAATCAGGACCTCGGGGCGCAACGGCAGCGCGTCTGACTCCAGATCAGAAATTGCGTGTTCAAATCACGTCGGAGTCAGTTTTCTGTCCACATTTACTCTGCTTTTCGCACACATTAAACAAGCTTGCTGGAAAATTAATAAAAAAATTAGTTGAGCAGCTTCTACAAAGAATCAGGTCCTCGGGGCGCATCGGCAGCGCGTCTGACTCCAGATCAGAAGGTTGTGTGTTCTATCAGTTTTCTATCCACATTTACTCTACTGTTTGAACTCATTAAACAAGCTAGCTGGAAAATTAATTAAAAAAAAAATAGTTGGGCAGCTTTTACAAAGAATCAGTGCCTTGGGGCGCAACGGCAGCGGGTCTGACTCCAGATCAGAAGGTTGTGTTTTCTATCCACATTTACTCTACTGTTTGAACTCATTAAACAAGCTAGCTGGAAAATTAATTAAAAAAAATTAGTTGAGCAGATTTTACAAAGAAGTAGGGCCTCGTGGCACAACGGCAGCGTGTCTGATTCCAGATCAGAAGGTTGTGGGTTCTATCAGTTTTCTATCCACTTTTACTCTAATGTTTGAACTCGTTAAACAAGCTAGCTGGAAAATTAATAAAAAAAAATAGTTGAGCAGCTTTTACAAAGACTCAGGACCTCGTGGCACAACGGCAGCGCATCTGGCTCCAGATCAGAAGGTTGTGTGTTCTATCAGTTTTCTATCCACATTTACTCTACTGTTTGAACTCATTAAACAAGCTAGCTGGAAAATTAATAAAAAAAACATTAGTTGAGCAGCTTTTACAAAGAAGCAGGGCCTCGTGGCGTAACGGCAGCGCATCTTACTCCAGATCAAAAGGTTGCATGTTTAAACCACATCGTGATCAGTTTTCTATCCACATTTACTCTGCTTTTCGAACTCGTTAAACAAGCTAGCTGGAAAATTAATAAAAAAAATTAGTTGAGCAGCTTTTACGAAGAATCAGGGCGTCGGGGCGCAACGGCAGCGCGTCTGACTCCAGATGAGAAGGTTGCGTGTTCAAATCACGTCAGGGTCAGTTATCTATCCACATTTACTCTGCTGTTTGAACTAGTTAAACAAGCTAGCTGTAAAATTAATTTAAAAAAATCTTTTTTTAAGAAACAAGCAGGTCGTCGGGGCGCAACGGCAGCGCATCTGACTCCAGATCAGAAGGTTGTGTTTTCTATCCACTTTCACTCTGCTGTTCGAACTCGTTAAACAAGCTAGCTGTAAAATTAAAAAAAGAAAATTAGTTGGGTAGCTTTCACAAAGAGTCAGTGCCTCGTGGCGCAACGGCAGCGCGTCTGACTCCAGATCAGAAGGTTGTGTTTTCTATCCACATTTACTCTACTGTTTGAATTCATTAAACAAGCTAGCTGGAAAATTAATAATAAAAATAGTTGAGCAGCTTTTACAAAGAATCAGGACCTCGTGGCGCAAAGGCAGCGCATCTTACTCCAGATCAGAAGGTTGCATGTTCAAATCACATCGTGATCAGTTTTCTATCCACATTTACTCTGCTTTTCGAACTCGTTAAACAAGCTAGCTGGAAAATTAATAAAAAAAATTAGTTGAGCAACTTTTATAAGGAATCAGGGCCTCTTGGCGCAATGGCAGCGCGTCTGACTCCAGCTCAGAAGGTTGCGTGTTCAAATCATGTCGGGGTCAGTTTACTCTGCTGTTCGAACTCATTAAACAAGCTAGCTGGAAAATTAATTTAAAAAAATAAATTGAGCAGCTTTTAGAAACAAGCAGGTCGTCGGGGCGCAACGGCAGCGCATCTGACTCCAGATCAGAAGGTTGTGTGTTCTATCAGTTTTCTATCCACATTTACTCTACTGTTTGAACTCATTAAACAAGCTAGCTGGAAAATTAATAAAAAAAAAAATAGTTGGGCAGCTTTTACAAAGAATCAGTGCCTTGGGGCGCAACGGCAGCGGGTCTGACTCCAGATCAGAAGGTTGCGTGTTCAAATCACGTCGGGGTCAGTTTTCTATCCACATTTACTCTACTGTTTGAACTCATTAAACAAGCTAGCTGGAAAATTAATAAAAAAAAATTAGTTGAGAAGCTTTTACAAAGAATCAGGACCTCGGAGCGCAACGGCAGCGCGTCTGAGTCCAGATCAGAAATTGCGTGTTCAAATCACGTCGGAGTCAGTTTTCTGTCCACATTTACTCTGCTTTTCGCACACATTAAACAAGCTTGCTGGAAAATTAATAAAAAAATTAGTTGAGCAGCTTCTACAAAGAATCAGGTCCTCGGGGCGCAACGGCAGCGGGTCTGACTCCAGATCAGAAGGTTGTGTTTTCTATCCACATTTACTCTGCTGTTCGAACACATTAAACAAGCTAGCTGGAAAATTACTAAAAAAAAATTAGCTGAGAACCTTTTAAAAACAAGCAGGTCCTCGAGGCGCAACGGCAGCGCATCTGACTCCATATCAGAAGGTTGTGTGTAGAACACACAACAATCCACATTTACTCTACTGTTCGAACTCGTTAAACAAGCTAGCTGTAAAATTAATAAAAGGAAATTAGTTGGGTAGCTTTTACGAAGAATCAGTGCCTCGGGGCGCAACGGCAGCGCGTCTGACTCCAGATCAGAAGGTTGTGTGTTCTATCAGTTTTCTATCCACATTTACTCTACTGTTTGAACTCATTAAACAAGCTAGCTGGAAAATTAATAAAAAAAAAAATAGTTGGGCAGCTTTTACAAAGAATCAGTGCCTTGGGGCGCAACGGCAGCGGGTCTGACTCCAGATCAGAAGGTTGTGTTTTCTATCCACTTTCACTCTGCTGTTCGAACTCGTTAAACAAGCTAGCTGGAAAATTAAAAAAAGAAAATTAGTTGGGTAGCTTTCACAAAGAGTCAGTGCCTCGTGGCGCAACGGCAGCGCGTCTGACTCCAGATCAGAAGGTTGTGTTTTCTATCCACATTTACTCTACTGTTTGAATTCATTAAACAAGCTAGCTGGAAAATTAATAATAAAAATAGTTGAGCAGCTTTTACAAAGAATCAGGACCTCGTGGCGCAAAGGCAGCGCATCTTACTCCAGATCAGAAGGTTGCATGTTCAAATCACATCGTGATCAGTTTTCTATCCACATTTACTCTGCTTTTCGAACTCGTTAAACAAGCTAGCTGGAAAATTAATAAAAAAAATTAGTTGAGCAACTTTTATAAGGAATCAGGGCCTCTTGGCGCAATGGCAGCGCGTCTGACTCCAGCTCAGAAGGTTGCGTGTTCAAATCATGTCGGGGTCAGTTTACTCTGCTGTTCGAACTCATTAAACAAGCTAGCTGGAAAATTAATTTAAAAAAATAAATTGAGCAGCTTTTAGAAACAAGCAGGTCGTCGGGGCGCAACGGCAGCGCATCTGACTCCAGATCAGAAGGTTGTGTGTTCTATCAGTTTTCTATCCACATTTACTCTACTGTTTGAACTCATTAAACAAGCTAGCTGGAAAATTAATAAAAAAAAAAATAGTTGGGCAGCTTTTACAAAGAATCAGTGCCTTGGGGCGCAACGGCAGCGGGTCTGACTCCAGATCAGAAGGTTGCGTGTTCAAATCACGTCGGGGTCAGTTTTCTATCCACATTTACTCTACTGTTTGAACTCATTAAACAAGCTAGCTGGAAAATTAATAAAAAAAAAATTAGTTGAGAAGCTTTTACAAAGAATCAGGACCTCGGAGCGCAACGGCAGCGCGTCTGAGTCCAGATCAGAAATTGCGTGTTCAAATCACGTCGGAGTCAGTTTTCTGTCCACATTTACTCTGCTTTTCGCACACATTAAACAAGCTTGCTGGAAAATTAATAAAAAAATTAGTTGAGCAGCTTCTACAAAGAATCAGGTCCTCGGGGCGCAACGGCAGCGGGTCTGACTCCAGATCAGAAGGTTGTGTTTTCTATCCACATTTACTCTGCTGTTCGAACACATTAAACAAGCTAGCTGGAAAATTACTAAAAAAAAATTAGCTGAGAACCTTTTAAAAACAAGCAGGTCCTCGAGGCGCAACGGCAGCGCATCTGACTCCATATCAGAAGGTTGTGTGTAGAACACACAACAATCCACATTTACTCTACTGTTCGAACTCGTTAAACAAGCTAGCTGTAAAATTAATAAAAGGAAATTAGTTGGGTAGCTTTTACGAAGAATCAGTGCCTCGGGGCGCAACGGCAGCGCGTCTGACTCCAGATCAGAAGGTTGTGTGTTCTATCAGTTTTCTATCCACATTTACTCTACTGTTTGAACTCATTAAACAAGCTAGCTGGAAAATTAATAAAAAAAAAAATAGTTGGGCAGCTTTTACAAAGAATCAGTGCCTTGGGGCGCAACGGCAGCGGGTCTGACTCCAGATCAGAAGGTTGTGTTTTCTATCCACATTTACTCTACTGTTTGAACTCATTAAACAAGCTAGCTGGAAAATTAATTAAAAAAAATTAGTTGAGCAGATTTTACAAAGAAGTAGGGCCTCGTGGCACAACGGCAGCGTGTCTGATTCCAGATCAGAAGGTTGTGGGTTCTATCAGTTTTCTATCCACTTTTACTCTAATGTTTGAACTCGTTAAACAAGCTAGCTGGAAAATTAATTAAAAAAAATAGTTGAGCAGCTTTTACAAAGACTCAGGACCTCGTGGCACAACGGCAGCGCATCTGGCTCCAGATCAGAAGGTTGTGTGTTCTATCAGTTTTCTATCCACATTTACTCTACTGTTTGAACTCATTAAACAAGCTAGCTGGAAAATTAATTAAAAAAACATTAGTTGAGCAGCTTTTACAAAGAAGCAGGGCCTCGTGGCGTAACGGCAGCGCATCTTACTCCAGATCAAAAGGTTGCATGTTCAAACCACATCGTGATCAGTTTTCTATCCACATTTACTCTGCTGTTCATACTAATTAAACAAGCTAGCTGTAAAATAAATTTCAAAAAATTAGTTGAGCAGCTTTCACGAAGAATCAGGGCGTCGGGGTGCAACGGCAGCGCGTCTGACTCCAGATGAGAAGGTTGCGTGTTCAAATCACGTCAGGGTCAGTTATCTATCCACATTTACTCTGCTGTTTGAACTAGTTAAACAAGCTAGCTGTAAAATTAATTTAAAAAAATAAGTTGAGCAGCTTTTAGAAACAAGCAGGTCGTCGGGGCGCAACGGCAGCGCATCTGACTCCAGATCAGAAGGTTGTGTTTTCTATCCACATTTACTCTACTGTTTGAATTCATTAAACAAGCTAGCTGGAAAATTAAAAAAAGAAAATTAGTTGGGTAGCTTTCACAAAGAGTCAGTGCCTCGTGGCGCAACGGCAGCGCGTCTGACTCCAGATCAGAAGGTTGTGTTTTCTATCCACATTTACTCTACTGTTTGAATTCATAAAACAAGCTACCTGGAAAATTAATAATAAAAATAGTTGAGCAGCTTTTACAAAGAAGCAGGACCTTGTGGCGCAAAGGCAGCGCATCTTACTCCAGATCAGAAGGTTGCATGTTCAAATCACATCGTGATCAGTTTTCTATCCACATTTACTCTGCTTTTCGAACTCGTTAAACAAGCTAGCTGGAAAATTAATAAAAAAAATTAGTTGAGCAACTTTTATAAGGAATCAGGGCCTCTTGGCGCAATGGCAGCGCGTCTGACTCCAGCTCAGAAGGTTGCGTGTTCAAATCATGTCGGGGTCAGTTATATATCCACATTTACTCTGCTGTTTGAACTAGTTAAACAAGCTAGCTGTAAAGTTAATTTAAAAAAATAAGTTGAACAGCTTTTAGAAACAAGCAGGTCGTCGGGGCGCAACGGCAGCGCATCTGACTCCAGATCAGAAAGTTGTGTGTTCTATCAGTTTTCTATCCACTTTCACTCTGCTTTTCGAACTCGTTAAACAAGCTAGCTGTAAAATTACTAAAAAAAAATAGTTGTGTAGTTTTTACGAAGAATCAGTGCCTCGTGGCGCAACGGCAGCGGTTCTGACTCCAGATCAGAAGGTTGTGTTTTCTATCCACATTTACTCTACTGTTTGAACTCATTAAACAAGCTAGCTGGAAAATTAATAAAAAAAAATAGTTGAGCAGCTTTTACAAAGAATCAGGACCTCTTGGCGCAATGGCAGCGCGTCTGACTCCAGATCAGAAGGTTGCGTGTTCAAATCATGTCGGGGTCAGTTTACTATCCAGTTTACTCTGCTGTTCATACTAATTAAACAAGCTAGTTGTAAAATAAATTTTAAAAAATTAGTTGAGCAGCTTTTACGAAGAATCAGGGCGTCGGGGTGCAACGGCAGCGCGTCTGACTCCATATCAGAAGGTTGTGTGTTCTATCAGTTTTCTATCCACATTTACTCTACTGTTTGAACTCGTTAAACAAGCTAGCTGGAAAATTAATAAAAAAAAAATAGTTGAGCAGCTTTTACAAAGAATCAGGACCTCGTGGCGCAACGGCAGCGCGTCTGACTCCAGATCAGAAGGTTGCGTGTTCAAATCACGTCGGGGTCAGTTTTCTATCCACATTTACTCTGCTGTTCGAACACATTAAACAAGTTAGCTGTAAAATTAATTTAAAAAAATAAGTTGAGCAGCTTTTAGAAACAAGCAGGTCGTCGGGGCGCAACGGCAGTGCATCTGACTCCATATCAGAAGGTTGTGTTTTCTATCCACTTTCACTCTGCTGTTTGAACTCGTTAAACAAGCTAGCTGTAAAATTAAAAAAAGAAAATTAGTTGGGTAGCTTTTACAAAGAGTCAGTGCCTCGTGGCGCAACGGCAGCGCATCTGACTCCATATCAGAAGGTTGTGTGTTCTATCAGTTTTCCATCCACATTTACTCTACTGTTCGAACTAGTTAAACAAGCTAGCTGTAAAATTAATTAAAAAAAATTAGTTGAGCAGCTTTTAAAAAAAAGCAGGGCCTTGTGGCGCAACGCCAGCGCGTCTGACTCCGGTTTAGAAGGTTGTGGGTTCTATCAGTTATCTATCCAATTTTACTCTACTGTTTGAACTCGTTAAACAAGCTAGCTGGAAAATTAATTAAAAAAAATTAGTTGAGCAGCTTTTACTAAGAAGCAGGGCCTCGTGGCGCAATGGCAGCGTGTCTGACTCCAGATCAGAAGGTTATGTTTTCTATCCACATTTACTCTACTGTTTGAACTCATTAAACAAGCTAGCTGGAAAATTAGTTGGGTAGCTTTTACAAAGAGTCAGTGCCTCGTGGCGCAACGGCAGCGCGTCTGACTCCAGATCAGAAGGTTGTGTTTTCTATCCACATTCACTCTGCTGTTCGAACTCATTAAACAAGCTAGCTGGAAAATTAATTAAAAAAATTAGCTGAGAACCTTTTAAAAACAAGCAGGTCCTCGAGGCGCAACGGCAGCGCGTCTGACTCCATATCAGAAGGTTGTGTGTTCTATCAGTTTTCTATCCACATTTACTCTACTGTTTGAATTCATTAAACAAGCTAGCTGGAAAATTAATAAAAAAAAATAGTTGAGCAGCTTTTACAAAAAATCAGGACCTCGTGGCGCAACGGCAGCGCATCTTACTCCAGATCAGAAGGTAGCATGTTCAAATCACATCGTGATCAGTTTTCTATCCACAGTTACTCTGCTTTTCGAACTCATTAAACAAGCTAGCTGGAAAATTAATAAAAAAAATTAGTTGAGCAACTTTTATAAGGAATCAGGTTCTCTTGGCGCAATGGCAGCGTGTCTGACTCCAGATCAGAAGGTTGCGTGTTCAAATCATGTCGGGGTCAGTTTTCTGTCCAGTTTACTCTGCTGTTCATACTAATTAAAAAAGCTAGTTGTAAAATAAATTTTAAAAAATTAGTTGAGCAGCTTTTACGAAGAATCAGGGCGTCGGGGTGCAACGGCAGCGCGTCTGACTCCATATCAGAAGGTTGTGTGTTCTATCAGTTTTCTATCCACATTTACTCTACTGTTTGAACTCGTTAAACAAGCTAGCTGGAAAATTAATAAAAAAAAAATAGTTTAGCAGCTTTTACAAAGAATCAGGACCTCGTGGCGCAACGGCAGCGCGTCTGACTCCAGATCAGAAGGTTGCGTGTTCAAATCACGTCGGGGTCAGTTTTCTATCCACATTTACTCTGCTGTTCGAACACATTAAACAAGTTAGCTGTAAAATTAATTTAAAAAAATAAGTTAAGCAGCTTTTAGAAACAAGCAGGTCGTCGGGGCGCAACGGCAGTGCATCTGACTCCATATCAGAAGGTTGTGTTTTCTATCCACTTTCTCTCTACTGTTTGAACTCGTTAAACAAGCTAGCTGTAAAATTAAAAAAAGAAAATTAGTTGGGTAGCTTTTACAAAGAGTCAGTGCCTCGTGGCGCAACGGCAGCGCATCTGACTCCATATCAGAAGGTTGTGTGTTCTATCAGTTTTCTATCCACATTTACTCTACTGTTCGAACTAGTTAAACAAGCTAGCTGTAAAATTAATTAAAAAAAATTAGTTGAGCAGCTTTTAAAAAAAAGCAGGGCCTTGTGGCGCAACGGCAGCGCGTCTGACTCCGGTTTAGAAGGTTGTGGGTTCTATCAGTTATCTATCCAATTTTACTCTACTGTTTGAACTCGTTAAACAAGCTAGCTGGAAAATTAATAAAAAAAAATTAGTTGAGCAGCTTTTACTAAGAAGCAGGGCCTCGGGGCGCAACGGCAGCGCGTCTGACTCCAGATCAGAAATTGCGTGTTCAAATCACGTCGGAGTCAGTTTTCTGTCCACATTTACTCTGCTTTTCGCACACATTAAACAAGCTTGCTGGAAAATTAATAAAAAAATTAGTTGAGCAGCTTCTACAAAGAATCAGGTCCTCGGGGCGCAACGGCAGCGCGTCTGACTCCAGATCAGAAGGTTGTGTGTTCTATCAGTTTTCTATCCACATTTACTCTACTGTTTGAACTCATTAAACAAGCTAGCTGGAAAATTAATAAAAAAAATAAGTTGAGCAGCTTTTACGAAGAATCAGGGCGTCGGGGCGCAACGGCAGCGCGTCTGACTCCACATCAGAAGGTTGTGTGTTCTATCAGTTTTCTATCCACATTTACTCTACTGTTTGAACTCGTTAAACAAGCTAGCTGGAAAATTAATAAAAAAAAAATTAGTTGAGCAGCTTTTACAAAGAATCAGGACCTCGTGGCGCAACGGCAGCGCATCTGACTCCAGATCAGAAGGTTGCGTGTTCAAATCACGTCGGGGTCAGTTTTCTATCCACATTTACTCTGCTGTTCGAACACATTAAACAAGCTAGCTGGAAAATTACTAAAAAAAAATTAGCTGAGAACCTTTTAAAAACAAGCAGGTCCTCGAGGCGCAACGGCAGCCCGTCTGACTCCATATCAGAAGGTTGTGTGTTCTATCAGTTTTCTATCCACATTTACTCTACTGTTTGAACTCGTTAAACAAGCTAGCTGGAAAATTAATAAAAAAAAAATAGTTGAGCAGCTTCTAAATAGAATCAGGACCTCGTGGCGCAACGGCAGCGCGTCTGACTCCAGATCAGAAGGTTGCGTGTTCAAATCACGTCGGGGTCAGTTATATATCCACATTTACTCTGCTGTTTGAACTAGTTAAACAAGCTAGCTGTAAAGTTAATTTAAAAAAATAAGTTGAACAGCTTTTAGAAACAAGCAGGTCGTCGGGGCGCAACGGCAGCGCATCTGACTCCAGATCAGAAAGTTGTGTGTTCTATCAGTTTTCTATCCACTTTCACTCTGCTTTTCGAACTCGTTAAACAAGCTAGCTGTAAAATTACTAAAAAAAAATAGTTGTGTAGTTTTTACGAAGAATCAGTGCCTCGTGGCGCAACGGCAGCGGTTCTGACTCCAGATCAGAAGGTTGTGTTTTCTATCCACATTTACTCTACTGTTTGAACTCATTAAACAAGCTAGCTGGAAAATTAATAAAAAAAAATAGTTGAGCAGCTTTTACAAAGAATCAGGACCTCTTGGCGCAATGGCAGCGCGTCTGACTCCAGATCAGAAGGTTGCGTGTTCAAATCATGTCGGGGTCAGTTTACTATCCAGTTTACTCTGCTGTTCATACTAATTAAACAAGCTAGTTGTAAAATAAATTTTAAAAAATTAGTTGAGCAGCTTTTACGAAGAATCAGGGCGTCGGGGCGCAACGGCAGCGCGTCTGACTCCATATCAGAAGGTTGTGTGTTCTATCAGTTTTCTATCCACATTTACTCTACTGTTTGAACTCGTTAAACAAGCTAGCTGGAAAATTAATAAAAAAAAAATAGTTGAGCAGCTTTTACAAAGAATCAGGACCTCGTGGCGCAACGGCAGCGCGTCTGACTCCAGATCAGAAGGTTGCGTGTTCAAATCACGTCGGGGTCAGTTTTCTATCCACATTTACTCTGCTGTTCGAACACATTAAACAAGTTAGCTGTAAAATTAATTTAAAAAAATAAGTTGAGCAGCTTTTAGAAACAAGCAGGTCGTCGGGGCGCAACGGCAGTGCATCTGACTCCATATCAGAAGGTTGTGTTTTCTATCCACTTTCACTCTGCTGTTCGAACTCATTAAACAAGCTAGCTGGAAAATTAATTAAAAAAATTAGCTGAGAACCTTTTAAAAACAAGCAGGTCCTCGAGGCGCAACGGCAGCGCGTCTGACTCCATATCAGAAGGTTGTGTGTTCTATCAGTTTTCTATCCACATTTACTCTACTGTTTGAATTCATTAAACAAGCTAGCTGGAAAATTAATAAAAAAAAATAGTTGAGCAGCTTTTACAAAAAATCAGGACCTCGTGGCGCAACGGCAGCGCATCTTACTCCAGATCAGAAGGTAGCATGTTCAAATCACATCGTGATCAGTTTTCTATCCACAGTTACTCTGCTTTTCGAACTCATTAAACAAGCTAGCTGGAAAATTAATAAAAAAAATTAGTTGAGCAACTTTTATAAGGAATCAGGTTCTCTTGGCGCAATGGCAGCGTGTCTGACTCCAGATCAGAAGGTTGCGTGTTCAAATCATGTCGGGGTCAGTTTTCTGTCCAGTTTACTCTGCTGTTCATACTAATTAAAAAAGCTAGTTGTAAAATAAATTTTAAAAAATTAGTTGAGCAGCTTTTACGAAGAATCAGGGCGTCGGGGTGCAACGGCAGCGCGTCTGACTCCATATCAGAAGGTTGTGTGTTCTATCAGTTTTCTATCCACATTTACTCTACTGTTTGAACTCGTTAAACAAGCTAGCTGGAAAATTAATAAAAAAAAAATAGTTGAGCAGCTTTTACAAAGAATCAGGACCTCGTGGCGCAACGGCAGCGCGTCTGACTCCATATCAGAAGGTTGTGTTTTCTATCCACTTTCTCTCTACTGTTTGAACTCGTTAAACAAGCTAGCTGTAAAATTAAAAAAAGAAAATTAGTTGGGTAGCTTTTACAAAGAGTCAGTGCCTCGTGGCGCAACGGCAGCGCATCTGACTCCATATCAGAAGGTTGTGTGTTCTATCAGTTTTCTATCCACATTTACTCTACTGTTCGAACTAGTTAAACAAGCTAGCTGTAAAATTAATTAAAAAAAATTAGTTGAGCAGCTTTTAAAAAAAAGCAGGGCCTTGTGGCGCAACGGCAGCGCGTCTGACTCCGGTTTAGAAGGTTGTGGGTTCTATCAGTTATCTATCCAATTTTACTCTACTGTTTGAACTCGTTAAACAAGCTAGCTGGAAAATTAATAAAAAAAAATTAGTTGAGCAGCTTTTACTAAGAAGCAGGGCCTCGTGGCGCAACGGCAGCGTGTCTGACTCCAGATCAGAAGGTTGTGTTTTCTATCCACATTTACTCTACTGTTTGAACTCATTAAACAAGCTAGCTGTAAAATTAATAAATGAAAATTAGTTGGGTAGCTTTTACAAAGAGTCACTGCCTCGTAGCGCAACGGCAGCGCGTCTGACTCCAGATCAGAAGGTTGTGTTTTCTATCCACATTTACTCTACTGTTTGAACTCATTAAACAAGCTAGCTGGAAAATTAATTAAAAAAAATTAGTTGAGCAGCTTTTACAAAGAAGCAAGGCCTCGTGGCGCAACGGCAGCGTGTCTCACTCCAGATCAGAAGGTTGTGGGTTCTATCAGTTTTCTATCCACTTTTACTCTACTGTTTGAACTCGTTGAACAAGCTAGCTGGAAAATTAATAAAAAAAAAATTGTTGAGCAGCTGTTATAAAGAATCAGGACTTCGTGGCGCAACGGCAGCGCATCTGACTCCAGATCAGAAGGTTGTGTGTTCAAATCATGTCGGGGTCAGTTTTCTATCCACATTTACTCTGCTGTTCGAACTCATTAAACAAGCTAGCTGGAAAATTAATTTAAAAAATTAGCTGAGAACCTTTTAAAAACAAGCAGGTCCTCGAGGCGCAACGGCAGCGCGTCTGACTCCATATCAGAAGGTTGTGTGTTCTATCAGTTTTCTATCCACATTTACTCTACTGTTTGAATTCATTAAACAAGCTAGCTGGAAAATTAATAAAAAAAAATAGTTGAGCAGCTTTTACAAAGAATCAGGACCTCGTGGCGCAACGGCAGCGCATCTTACTCCAGATCAGAAGGTTGCATGTTCAAATCACATCGTGATCAGTTTTCTATCCACATTTACTCTGCTTTTCGAACTCGTTAAACAAGCTTGCTGGAAAATTAATAAAAAAAAATTAGTTGAGAAGCTTTTACAAAGAATCAGGACCTCGGGGCGCAACGGCAGCGCATCTGACTCCAGATCAGAAATTGCGTGTTCAAATCACGTCGGAGTCAGTTTTCTGTCCACATTTACTCTGCTTTTCGCACACATTAAACAAGCTTGCTGGAAAATTAATAAAAAAATTAGTTGAGCAGCTTCTACAAAGAATCAGGTCCTCGGGGCTCAACGGCAGCGCGTCTGACTCCAGATCAGAAGGTTGTGTGTTCTATCAGTTTTCTATCCACATTTACTCTACTGTTTGAACTCATTAAACAAGCTAGCTGGAAAATTAATAAAAAAAAAAAATAGTTGGGCAGCTTTTACAAAGAATCAGTGCCTTGGGGCGCAACGGCAGCGGGTCTGACTCCAGATCAGAAGGTTGTGTTTTCTATCCACATTTACTCTACTGTTTGAACTCGTTAAACAAGCTAGCTGGAAAATTAATAAAAAAAATAAGTTGAGCAGCTTTTACGAAGAATCAGGGCGTCGGGGCGCAACGGCAGCGCGTCTGACTCCACATCAGAAGGTTGTGTGTTCTATCAGTTTTCTATCCACATTTACTCTACTGTTTGAACTCGTTAAACAAGCTAGCTGGAAAATTAATAAAAAAAAAATAGTTGAGCAGCTTTTACAAAGAATCAGGACCTCGTGGCGCAACGGCAGCGCATCTGACTCCAGATCAGAAGGTTGCGTGTTCAAATCACGTCGGGGTCAGTTTTCTATCCACATTTACTCTGCTGTTCGAACACATTAAACAAGCTAGCTGGAAAATTACTAAAAAAAATTAGCTGAGAACCTTTTAAAAACAAGCAGGTCCTCGAGGCGCAACGGCAGCCCGTCTGACTTCATATCAGAAGGTTGTGTGTTCTATCAGTTTTCTATCCACACTTACTCTACTGTTTGAACTCATTAAACAAGCTAGCTGGAAAATTAATAAAAAAAATAAGTTGAGCAGCTTTTACGAAGAATCAGGGCGTCGGGGCGCAACGGCAGCGCGTCTGACTCCACATCAGAAGGTTGTGTGTTCTATCAGTTTTCTATCCACATTTACTCTACTGTTTGAACTCGTTAAACAAGCTAGCTGGAAAATTAATAAAAAAAAAAATTAGTTGAGCAGCTTTTACAAAGAATCAGGACCTCGTGGCGCAACGGCAGCGCATCTGACTCCAGATCAGAAGGTTGCGTGTTCAAATCACGTCGGGGTCAGTTTTCTATCCACATTTACTCTGCTGTTCGAACACATTAAACAAGCCAGCTGGAAAATTACTAAAAAAAAATTAGCTGAGAACCTTTTAAAAACAAGCAGGTCCTCGAGGCGCAACGGCAGCCCGTCTGACTCCATATCAGAAGGTTGTGTGTTCTATCAGTTTTCTATCCACATTTACTCTACTGTTTGAACTCGTTAAACAAGCTAGCTGGAAAATTAATTTAAAAAAAATAGCTGAGCAGCTTCTAAATAGAATCAGGACCTCGTGGCGCAACGGCAGCGCGTCTGACTCCAGATCAGAAGGTTGCGTGTTCAAATCACGTCGGGGTCAGTTATCTATCCACATTTACTCTGCTGTTTGAACTAGTTAAACAAGCTAGCTGTAAAGTTAATTTAAAAAAATAAGTTGAACAGCTTTTAGAAACAAGCAGGTCGTCGGGGCGCAACGGCAGCGCATCTGACTCCAGATCAGAAAGTTGTGTGTTCTATCAGTTTTCTATCCACTTTCACTCTGCTTTTCGAACTCGTTAAACAAGCTAGCTGTAAAATTACTAAAAAAAAATAGTTGTGTAGTTTTTACGAAGAATCAGTGCCTCGTGGCGCAACGGCAGCGGTTCTGACTCCAGATCAGAATGTTGTGTTTTCTATCCACATTTACTCTACTGTTTGAACTCATTAAACAAGCTAGCTGGAAAATTAATAAAAAAAACATTAGTTGAGCAGCTTTTACAAAGAAGCAGGGCCTCGTGGCGTAACGGCAGCGCATCTGACTCCAGATCAGAAGGTTGTGTGTTCTATCAGTTTTCTATCCACTTTCACTCTGCTTTTCGAACTCGTTAAACAAGCTTGCTGGAAAATTAATTAAAAAAAATTAGTTGAGAAGCTTTTACAAAGAATCAGGACCTCGGGGCGCAACGGCAGCGCGTCTGACTCCAGATCAGAAATTGCGTGTTCAAATCACGTCGGAGTCAGTTTTCTGTCCACATTTACTCTGCTTTTCGCACACATTAAACAAGCTTGCTGGAAAATTAATAAAAAAATTAGTTGAGCAGCTTCTACAAAGAATCAGGTCCTCGGGGCGCAACGGCAGCGCGTCTGACTCCAGATCAGAAGGTTGTGTGTTCTATCAGTTTTCTATCCACATTTACTCTACTGTTTGAACTCATTAAACAAGCTAGCTGGAAAATTAATAAAAAAAATAAGTTGAGCAGCTTTTACGAAGAATCAGGGCGTCGGGGCGCAACGGCAGCGCGTCTGACTCCACATCAGAAGGTTGTGTGTTCTATCAGTTTTCTATCCACATTTACTCTACTGTTTGAACTCGTTAAACAAGCTAGCTGGAAAATTAATAAAAAAAAAATTAGTTGAGCAGCTTTTACAAAGAATCAGGACCTCGTGGCGCAACGGCAGCGCATCTGACTCCAGATCAGAAGGTTGCGTGTTCAAATCACGTCGGGGTCAGTTTTCTATCCACATTTACTCTGCTGTTCGAACACATTAAACAAGCTAGCTGGAAAATTACTAAAAAAAAATTAGCTGAGAACCTTTTAAAAACAAGCAGGTCCTCGAGGCGCAACGGCAGCCCGTCTGACTCCATATCAGAAGGTTGTGTGTTCTATCAGTTTTCTATCCACATTTACTCTACTGTTTGAACTCGTTAAACAAGCTAGCTGGAAAATTAATTAAAAAAAAATAGCTGAGCAGCTTCTAAATAGAATCAGGACCTCGTGGCGCAACGGCAGCGCGTCTGACTCCAGATCAGAAGGTTGCGTGTTCAAATCACGTCGGGGTCAGTTATCTATCCACATTTACTCTGCTGTTTGAACTAGTTAAACAAGCTAGCTGTAAAGTTAATTTAAAAAAATAAGTTGAACAGCTTTTAGAAACAAGCAGGTCGTCGGGGCGCAACGGCAGCGCATCTGACTCCAGATCAGAAAGTTGTGTGTTCTATCAGTTTTCTATCCACTTTCACTCTGCTTTTCGAACTCGTTAAACAAGCTAGCTGTAAAATTACTAAAAAAAAATAGTTGTGTAGTTTTTACGAAGAATCAGTGCCTCGTGGCGCAACGGCAGCGGTTCTGACTCCAGATCAGAATGTTGTGTTTTCTATCCACATTTACTCTACTGTTTGAACTCATTAAACAAGCTAGCTGGAAAATTAATAAAAAAAACATTAGTTGAGCAGCTTTTACAAAGAAGCAGGGCCTCGTGGCGTAACGGCAGCGCATCTGACTCCAGATCAGAAGGTTGTGTGTTCTATCAGTTTTCTATCCACTTTCACTCTGCTTTTCGAACTCGTTAAACAAGCTTGCTGGAAAATTAATTAAAAAAAATTAGTTGAGAAGCTTTTACAAAGAATCAGGACCTCGGGGCGCAACGGCAGCGCGTCTGACTCCAGATCAGAAATTGCGTGTTCAAATCACGTCGGAGTCAGTTTTCTGTCCACATTTACTCTGCTTTTCGCACACATTAAACAAGCTTGCTGGAAAATTAATAAAAAAATTAGTTGAGCAGCTTCTACAAAGAATCAGGTCCTCGGGGCGCAACGGCAGCGCGTCTGACTCCAGATCAGAAGGTTGTGTGTTCTATCAGTTTTCTATCCACATTTACTCTACTGTTTGAACTCATTAAACAAGCTAGCTGGAAAATTAATAAAAAAAATAAGTTGAGCAGCTTTTACGAAGAATCAGGGCGTCGGGGCGCAACGGCAGCGCGTCTGACTCCACATCAGAAGGTTGTGTGTTCTATCAGTTTTCTATCCACATTTACTCTACTGTTTGAACTCGTTAAACAAGCTAGCTGGAAAATTAATAAAAAAAAAATTAGTTGAGCAGCTTTTACAAAGAATCAGGACCTCGTGGCGCAACGGCAGCGCATCTGACTCCAGATCAGAAGGTTGCGTGTTCAAATCACGTCGGGGTCAGTTTTCTATCCACATTTACTCTGCTGTTCGAACACATTAAACAAGCTAGCTGGAAAATTACTAAAAAAAAATTAGCTGAGAACCTTTTAAAAACAAGCAGGTCCTCGAGGCGCAACGGCAGCCCGTCTGACTCCATATCAGAAGGTTGTGTGTTCTATCAGTTTTCTATCCACATTTACTCTACTGTTTGAACTCGTTAAACAAGCTAGCTGGAAAATTAATTAAAAAAAAATAGCTGAGCAGCTTCTAAATAGAATCAGGACCTCGTGGCGCAACGGCAGCGCGTCTGACTCCAGATCAGAAGGTTGCGTGTTCAAATCACGTCGGGGTCAGTTATCTATCCACATTTACTCTGCTGTTTGAACTAGTTAAACAAGCTAGCTGTAAAGTTAATTTAAAAAAATAAGTTGAACAGCTTTTAGAAACAAGCAGGTCGTCGGGGCGCAACGGCAGCGCATCTGACTCCAGATCAGAAAGTTGTGTGTTCTATCAGTTTTCTATCCACTTTCACTCTGCTTTTCGAACTCGTTAAACAAGCTAGCTGTAAAATTACTAAAAAAAAATAGTTGTGTAGTTTTTACGAAGAATCAGTGCCTCGTGGCGCAACGGCAGCGGTTCTGACTCCAGATCAGAATGTTGTGTTTTCTATCCACATTTACTCTACTGTTTGAACTCATTAAACAAGCTAGCTGGAAAATTAATAAAAAAAACATTAGTTGAGCAGCTTTTACAAAGAAGCAGGGCCTCGTGGCGTAACGGCAGCGCATCTGACTCCAGATCAGAAGGTTGTGTGTTCTATCAGTTTTCTATCCACTTTCACTCTGCTTTTCGAACTCGTTAAACAAGCTTGCTGGAAAATTAATAAAAAAAAATTAGTTGAGAAGCTTTTACAAAGAATCAGGACCTCGGGGCGCAACGGCAGCGCGTCTGACTCCAGATCAGAAATTGCGTGTTCAAATCACGTCGGAGTCAGTTTTCTGTCCACATTTACTCTGCTTTTCGCACACATTAAACAAGCTTGCTGGAAAATTAATAAAAAAATTAGTTGAGCAGCTTCTACAAAGAATCAGGTCCTCGGGGCGCAACGGCAGCGCGTCTGACTCCAGATCAGAAGGTTGTGTGTTCTATCAGTTTTCTATCCACATTTACTCTACTGTTTGAACTCATTAAACAAGCTAGCTGGAAAATTAATAAAAAAAATAAGTTGAGCAGCTTTTACGAAGAATCAGGGCGTCGGGGCGCAACGGCAGCGCGTCTGACTCCACATCAGAAGGTTGTGTGTTCTATCAGTTTTCTATCCACATTTACTCTACTGTTTGAACTCGTTAAACAAGCTAGCTGGAAAATTAATAAAAAAAAAATTAGTTGAGCAGCTTTTACAAAGAATCAGGACCTCGTGGCGCAACGGCAGCGCATCTGACTCCAGATCAGAAGGTTGCGTGTTCAAATCACGTCGGGGTCAGTTTTCTATCCACATTTACTCTGCTGTTCGAACACATTAAACAAGCTAGCTGGAAAATTGCTAAAAAAAAATTAGCTGAGAACCTTTTAAAAACAAGCAGGTCCTCGAGGCGCAACGGCAGCCCGTCTGACTCCATATCAGAAGGTTGTGTGTTCTATCAGTTTTCTATCCACATTTACTCTGCTGTTTGAACTAGTTAAACAAGCTAGCTGTAAAGTTAATTCAAAAAAATAAGTTGAACAGCTTTTAGAAACAAGCAGGTCGTCGGGGCGCAACGGCAGCGCATCTGACTCCAGATCAGAAAGTTGTGTGTTCTATCAGTTTTCTATCCACTTTCACTCTGCTTTTCGAACTCATTAAACAAGCTAGCTGTAAAATTACTAAAAAAAAATAGTTGTGTAGTTTTTACGAAGAATCAGTGCCTCGTGGCGCAACGGCAGCGGTTCTGACTCCAGATCAGAAGGTTGTGTTTTCTATCCACATTTACTCTACTGTTTGAACTCATTAAACAAGCTAGCTGGAAAATTAATAAAAAAAACATTAGTTGAGCAGCTTTTACAAAGAAGCAGGGCCTCGTGGCGTAACGGCAGCGCATCTGACTCCAGATCAGAAGGTTGTGTGTTCTATCAGTTTTCTATCCACTTTCACTCTGCTTTTCGAACTCGTTAAACAAGCTTGCTGGAAAATTAATAAAAAAAAATTAGTTGAGAAGCTTTTACAAAGAATCAGGACCTCGGGGCGCAACGGCAGCGCGTCTGACTCCAGATCAGAAATTGCGTGTTCAAATCACGTCGGAGTCAGTTTTCTGTCCACATTTACTCTGCTTTTCGCACACATTAAACAAGCTTGCTGGAAAATTAATAAAAAAATTAGTTGAGCAGCTTCTACAAAGAATCAGGTCCTCGGGGCGCAACGGCAGCGCGTCTGACTCCAGATCAGAAGGTTGTGTGTTCTATCAGTTTTCTATCCACATTTACTCTACTGTTTGAACTCATTAAACAAGCTAGCTGGAAAATTAATAAAAAAAAAAATAGTTGGGCAGCTTTTACAAAGAATCAGTGCCTTGGGGCGCAACGGCAGCGGGTCTGACTCCAGATCAGAAGGTTGTGTTTTCTATCCACATTTACTCTACTGTTTGAACTCGTTAAACAAGCTAGCTGGAAAATTAATAAAAAAAATAAGTTGAGCAGCTTTTACGAAGAATCAGGGCGTCGGGGCGCAACGGCAGCGCGTCTGACTTTACATCAGAAGGTTGTGTGTTCTATCAGTTTTCTATCCACATTTACTCTACTGTTTGAACTCGGTAAACAAGCTAGCTGGAAAATTAATAAAAAAAAATAGTTGAGCAGCTTTTACAAAGAATCAGGACCTCGTGGTGCAACGGCAGCGCATCTGACTCCAGATCAGAAGGTTGCGTTTTCAAATCACGTCGGGGTCAGTTTTCTATCCACATTTACTCTGCTGTTCGAACACATTAAATAAGCTAGCTGGAAAATTACTAAAAAAAAAATAGTTGAGCAGCTTTTAAAAAGAATTAGGACCTCGTGGCGCAACGGTAGCGCGTCTGACTCCAGATCAGAAGGTTGCGTGTTCAAATCACGTCGGGGTCAGTTTTCTATCCACATTTACTCTACTGTTTGAACTCATTAAACAAGCTAGCTGGAAAATTAATTAAAAAAAATTAGTTGAGAAGCTTTTACAAAGAATCAGGACCTCGGGGCGCAACGGCAGCGCGTCTGACTCCAGATCAGAAATTGCGTGGTCTATCAGTTTTCTATCCACATTTACTCTACTGTTTGAACTCTTTAAACAAGCTAGCTGGAAAATTAATAAAAAAAACATTAGTTGAGCAGCTTTTACAAAGAAGCAGGGCCTCGTGGCGTAACGGCAGCACATCTTACTCCAGATCAGAAATTGCGTGTTCAAATCACGTCGGAGTCAGTTTTCTGTCCACATTTACTCTGCTTTTCGCACACATTAAACAAGCTTGCTGGAAAATTAATAAAAAAATTAGTTGAGCAGCTTCTACAAAGAATCAGGTCCTCGAGGCGCAACGGCAGCGCGTCTGACTCCAGATCAGAAGGTTGTGTTTTCTATCCACTTTCACTCTGCTGTTTGAACTCGTTAAACAAGCTAGCTGTAAAATTAAAAAAAGAAAATTAGTTGGGTAGCTTTTACAAAGAGTCAGTGCCTCGTGGCGCAACGGCAGCGCATCTGACTCCATATCAGAAGGTTGTGTGTTCTATCAGTTTTCTATCCACATTTACTCTACTGTTCGAACTAGTTAAACAAGCTAGCTGTAAAATTAATTAAAAAAAATTAGTTGAGCAGCTTTTAAAAAAAAGCAGGGCCTTGTGGCGCAACGGCAGCGCGTCTGACTCCGGTTTAGAAGGTTGTGGG
This sequence comes from Zacco platypus, assembly GCA_038088235.1. NCBI lineage: Eukaryota > Metazoa > Chordata > Actinopteri > Cypriniformes > Xenocyprididae > Zacco > Zacco platypus. The sequence continues at coordinate 9,897,327 of CM076075.1, read as the reverse complement.
TTCTATCAGTTATCTATCCAATTTTACTCTACTGTTTGAACTCGTTAAACAAGCTAGCTGGAAAATTAATTAAAAAAAATTAGTTGAGCAGCTTTTACTAAGAAGCAGGGCCTCGTGGCGCAACGGCAGCGTGTCTGACTCCAGATCAGAAGGTTGTGTTTTCTATCCACATTTACTCTACTGTTTGAACTCATTAAACAAGCTAGCTGTAAAATTAATAAATGAAAATTAGTTGGGTAGGTTTTACAAAGAGTCAGTGCCTCGTGGCGCAACGGCAGCGCGTCTGACTCCAGATCAGAAGGTTGTGTTTTCTATCCACATTTACTCTACTGTTTGAACTCATTAAACAAGCTAGCTGGAAAATTAATTAAAAAAAATTAGTTGAGCAGCTTTTACAAAGAAGTAAGGCCTCGTGGCGCAACGGCAGCGTGTCTCACTCCAGATCAGAAGGTTGTGGGTTCTATCAGTTTTCTATCCACTTTTACTCTACTGTTTGAACTCGTTGAACAAGCTAGCTGGAAAATTAATAAAAAAAAAATTGTTGAGCAGCTGTTATAAAGAATCAGGACTTCGTGGCGCAACGGCAGCGCATCTGACTCCAGATCAGAAGGTTGCGTGTTCAAATCATGTCGGGGTCAGTTTTCTATCCACATTTACTCTGCTGTTCGAACTCATTAAACAAGCTAGCTGGAAAATTAATTAAAAAAATTAGCTGAGAACCTTTTAAAAACAAGCAGGTCCTCGAGGCGCAACGGCAGCGCGTCTGACTCCATATCAGAAGGTTGTGTGTTCTATCAGTTTTCTATCCACATTTACTCTACTGTTTGAATTCATTAAACAAGCTAGCTGGAAAATTAATAAAAAAAAATAGTTGAGCAGCTTTTGCAAAGAATCAGGACCTCGTGGCGCAACGGCAGCGCATCTTACTCCAGATCAGAAGGTTGCATGTTCAAATCACATCGTGATCAGTTTTCTATCCACAGTTACTCTGCTTTTCGAACTCGTTAAACAAGCTAGCTGGAAAATTAATAAAAAAATTAGTTGAGCAACTTTTTATAAGGAATCAGGGCCTCTTGGCGCAATGGCAGCGCGTCTGACTCCAGATCAGAAGGTTGCGTGTTCAAATCACGTCGGGGTGAGTTTTCTGTCCACATTTACTCTGCTGTTCGAACACATTAAACAAGTTAGCTGTAAAATTAATTTAAAAAAATAAGTTGAGCAGCTTTTAGAAACAAGCAGGTCGTCGGGGCGCAACGGCAGTGCATCTGACTCCATATCAGAAGGTTGTGTTTTCTATCCACTTTCACTCTGCTGTTTGAACTCGTTAAACAAGCTAGCTGTAAAATTAAAAAAAGAAAATTAGTTGGGTAGCTTTTACAAAGAGTCAGTGCCTCGTGGCGCAACGGCAGCGCATCTGACTCCATATCAAAAAGTTGTGTGTTCTATCAGTTTTCCATCCACATTTACTCTACTGTTCGAACTAGTTAAACAAGCTAGCTGTAAAATTAATTTAAAAAAATTAGTTGAGCAGCTTTTTAAAAAAAGCAGGGCCTTGTGGCGCAACGGCAGCGCGTCTGACTCCGGTTTAGAAGGTTGTGGGTTCTATCAGTTATCTATCCAATTTTACTCTACTGTTTGAACTCGTTAAACAAGCTAGCTGGAAAATTAATTAAAAAAAATTAGTTGAGCAGCTTTTACTAAGAAGCAGGGCCTCGTGGCGCAATGGCAGCGTGTCTGACTCCAGATCAGAAGGTTGTGTTTTCTATCCACATTTACTCTACTGTTTGAACTCATTAAACAAGCTAGCTGTAAAATTAATAAATGAAAATTAGTTGGGTAGCTTTTACAAAGAGTCAGTGCCTCGTGGCGCAACGGCAGCGCGTCTGACTCCAGATCAGAAGGTTGTGTTTTCTATCCACATTTACTCTACTGTTTGAACTCATTAAACAAGCTAGCTGGAAAATTAATTAAAAAAAATTAGTTGAGCAGCTTTTACAAAGAAGCAAGGCCTCGTGGCGCAACGGCAGCTTGTCTCACTCCAGATCAGAAGGTTGTGGGTTCTATCAGTTTTCTATCCACTTTTACTCTACTGTTTGAACTCGTTGAACAAGCTAGCTGGAAAATTAATAAAAAAAAAATTGTTGAGCAGCTTTTACAAAGAATCAGGACCTCGTGGCGCAACGGCAGCGCATCTTACTCCAGATCAGAAGGTTGCATGTTCAAATCACATCGTGATCAGTTTTCTATCCACAGTTACTCTGCTTTTCGAACTCGTTAAACAAGCTAGCTGGAAAATTAATAAAAAAAATTAGTTGAGCAACTTTTATAAGGAATCAGGGCCTCTTGGCGCAATGGCAGCGCGTCTGACTCCAGATCAGAAGGTTGCGTGTTCAAATCATGTCGGGGTCAGTTTTCTGTCCAGTTTACTCTGCTGTTCATACTAATTAAACAAGCTAGTTGTAAAATAAATTTTAAAAAATTAGTTGAGCAGCTTTTACGAAGAATCAGGGCGTCGGGGTGCAACGGCAGCGCGTCTGACTCCATATCAGAAGGTTGTGTGTTCTATCAGTTTTCTATCCACATTTACTCTACTGTTTGAATTCATTGAACAAGCTAGCTGGAAAATTAATAAAAAAAAATAGTTGAGCAGCTTTTAAAAACAAGCAGGGCCTCGAGGTGCAACGGCAGCGCGTCTGACTCCAGATCAGAAGGTTGCGTATTCAAATCACGTCGGGGTCAGTTTTCTATCCACATTTACTCTGCTGTTTGAACTAGTTAAACAAGCTAGCTGTAAAATTAATAAAAGAATATTAGTTGAGCAGCTTTTACGAAGAATCAAGGTGTTGGGGCGCAACGGCAGCACATCTGACTCCAGATCAGAAGGTTGTGTGTTCTATCAGTTTTCTATCCACATTTACTCTACTGTTTGAATTCATTGAACAAGCTAGCTGGAAAATTAATAAAAAAAAATAGTTGAGCAGCTTTTAAAAACAAGCAGGGCCTCGAGGTGCAACGGCAGCGCGTCTGACTCCAGATCAGAAGGTTGTGTGTTCAAATCACATCGTGATCAGTTTTCTATCCACACTTACTCTGCTTTTCGAACTCGTTAAACAAGCTAGCTGGAAAATTAATAAAAAAAATTAGTTGAGCAACTTTTATGAGGAATCAGGGCCTCGTGGCGCAATGGCAGCGCGTCTGACTCCCGATCCAAAGGTTGCGTGTTCAAATCATGTCGGGGTCAGTTTTCTATCCACGTTTACTCTGCTGTTCGAGCACATTAAACAAGCTAGCTAGAAAATTAGTCGGGTAGCTTTTGCGAAGAATCAGTGCCTCGTGGCGCAACGGCAGCGGGTCTGACTCCAGATCAGAAGGTTGTGTTTTCTATCCACATTTACTCTACTGTTTGAACTCATTAAACAAGCTAGCTGGAAAATTATTAAAAGAAAATTAGTTGGGCAGCTTTTACGAAGAATCAGGGTGTTGGGGCGCAACGGCAGCGCGTCTGACTCCAGATCAGAAGGTTGTGTGTTCTATCTGTTTTCTATCCACATTTACTCTACTGTTTGAACTCGTTAAACAAGCTAGCTGGAAAATTAATAAAAAAAATTAGTTGAGCAACTTTTATAAGGAATCAGGTCCTCGGGGCGCAATGGCAGCTCGTTTGACTCCAGATCAGAAGGTTGCGTGTTCAAATCATGTCGGGGTCAGTTTTCTATCCACATTTACTCTGCTGTTCGAACTATTTAAACAAGCTAGCTGGAAAATTAATTTTAAAAAATTAGTTGAGCAGCTTTTACGAAGCATCGGGGCGCAACGGCAGCGCGTCTGACTCCATATCAGAAGGTTGTGTGTTCTATCAGTTTTCTATCCACATTTACTCTACTGTTCGAACTCGTTAAACAAGCTAGCTGGAAAATTAATAAAAGAAAATTAGTTGGGCAGCTTTTACGAAGAATCAGAGCGTCGGGGCGCAACGTCAGCGCGTCTGACTCCAGATCAGAAGGTTGTGTGTTCTATCAGTTTTCTATCCACATTTACTCTACTGTTTGAACTCGTTAAACAAGCTAGCTGGAAAATGAATAAAAAAAAAAAAGTTGAGCAGCTTTTTACAAAGAATCAGGACCTCGTGGCGCAACGGCAGCACATCTGACTCCAGATCAGAAGGTTGCGTGTTCAAATCACGTCGGGGTCAGTTTTCTATCCACATTTACTCTGCTGTTCATACTAATTAAACAAGCTAGCTGTAAAATTAATTTAAAAAAATAAGTTGAGCAGCTTTTAGAAACAAGCAGGTCGTCGGGGCGCAACGGCAGCGCATCTGACTCCAGATCAGAAGGTTGTGTGTTCTATCAGTTTTCTATCCACATTTACTCTGCTTTTCGAACTCATTAAACAAGCTAGCTGGAAAATTAATAAAAAAAATTAGTTGAGCAACTTTTATAAGAAATCAGGGCCTTGTGGCGCAATGGCAGCGTGTCTGACTCCAGATCAGAAGGTTGCGTGTTCAAATCATGTCGGGGTCAGTTTTCTATCCACATTTATTCTGCTGTTCGAACACATTAAACAAGCTAGCTGGAAAATTAATAAAAAAAATTAGTTGAGAACCTTTTAAAAACAAGCAGGGCCTAGAGGCGCAACGGCAGCGCGTCTGACTCCATATCAGAAGGTTGTGTGTTCTATCAGTTTTCTATCCACATTTACTCTACTGTTTGAACTCGTTAAACAAGCTAGCCGGAAAATTAATAAAAAAAAAAAAAATAGTTGAGCAGTTTTACAAAGAATCAGGACCTCGTGGCGCAACGGCAGCGCATCTGACTCCAGATCAGAAGGTTGCGTGTTCAAATCACGTCGGGGTCAGTTTTCTATCCACATTTACTCTGCTTTTCGAACTCATTAAACAAGCTAGCTGTAAAATTAATAAAAGAAAATTAGTTGAGCAGCTTTTACGAACACTCAGGGCGTCGTGGCGCAGTGGCAGTGCGGCTGACCTCAGATCAGAAGGTTTTTTGTTCTATCAGTTTACTATCCTCATTTGCTCTACTGTTTGAACTCATTAAACAAGCTAGCTGGAAAATTAATTAAAAAAAATTAGTTGAGCAGCTTTTATAAAAAATCAGGGCCTTGTGGCGCAATGGCAGCGTGTCTGACTCCAGATCAGAAGGTTGCGTGTTCAAATCATGTCGGGGTCAGTTTTCTATCCACATTTATTCTGCTGTTCGAACACATTAAACAAGCTAGCTGGAAAATTAATAAAAAAAATTAGTTGAGAACCTTTTAAAAACAAGCAGGGCCTAGAGGCGCAACGGCAGCGCGTCTGACTCCATATCAGAAGGTTGTGTGTTCTATCAGTTTTCTATCCACATTTACTCTACTGTTTGAACTCGTTAAACAAGCTAGCCGGAAAATTAATAAAAAAAAAAAAATAGTTGAGCAGTTTTACAAAGAATCAGGACCTCGTGGCGCAACGGCAGCGCATCTGACTCCAGATCAGAAGGTTGCGTGTTCAAATCACGTCGGGGTCAGTTTTCTATCCACATTTACTCTGCTTTTCGAACTCGTTAAACAAGCTAGCTGTAAAATTAATAAAAGAAAATTAGTTGAGCAGCTTTTACGAACACTCAGGGCGTCGTGGCGCAGTGGCAGTGCGGCTGACCTCAGATCAGAAGGTTTTTTGTTCTATCAGTTTACTATCCTCATTTGCTCTACTGTTTGAACTCATTAAACAAGCTAGCTGGAAAATTAATTAAAAAAAATTAGTTGAGCAGCTTTTATAAAAAATCAGGACCTCGTGGCACAAGGGCGGTGCTTCTGACTCCAGATCCGAAGGTTGCGTGTTCAAATCACGTCGGGGTCAGTTTTCTATCCACATTTACTCTGCTTTTCGCACACATTAAACAAGCTAACTGTAAAATTAATAAAAAAAATTTGTTGAGCAGCTTCTACAAAGAATCAGGGCCTCCTGGCGCAATGGCAGCGCGTCTCACTCCATATTTCTGTCACTCAGTTTTCTCTCCACCTGCTCTGAACGTTAAGGTAGTTGTAAAACATAGACGGTTATGTTTTGAACACGCAACAAGATAGGCCTAGTTGCCACTAATGTCATTCCAAACACATTTTTTATGCATGTTTATGTGGATATTGTGACACAAATTAAGTACAAAGCCTTGTTCATAATAAATAATAGTTTAGCATTCAAATATGCAAAACATTTGGATACGTGCTGAATGAGAGAGGATCCCATTGCCAGTTTCAGTTTCGCTTTAAATAAATTAATCTAGGATTTATAATAAATGTTGTCTGTAAGGAATGCCAATATAATTTAAAATTATTTTATAGTCAATTAAATTCAAAGAATTTGTTGTAGATTTAGGGGAACTACACGTTTATAATGTTTGTAAAAAAATTTTTTTGACGTTTTGTAATGTAATACACAAAATGCGACTGATACACAGATGCGATTTATCTGTTTGTTATTTTGTTTTTCTCTGTCAACAACTTAAGTTTTACCCTGTGTGATACTCTGGTGTGGTTTACTTTTTGGAAAATTAGGTAAATTGCAAAATTGTACTGTATCATTAAAAGGTGCATATTTACTGATGGGAACCATTTGCTCCAATAAAACAAGCACATTGTGTTCATTACTTCCACCCACAATAACTTTGGGTTTAATCACTTAAAATTATGAGGTCTTACACGTTTGGGAACGCCCTGTTTTAGAGGAAAGTTGTTCGGACCAAATGCAGAATTATGACCTTTTTGGCGTTCCACACAGGTGAGCGCAGGTGTCTGTGGGAGGAGCAGCTTTCCGCGTTCGCGAGAGTTTCGCGCTGCAAATACCTGTGAATACGCGCTTGGATTCCCTCTCAGAAGTAGTTTAATCTAAAACAGTCCAAAAGACTCTTTTATTCCTATTCAGACCCACACTATCTCACTTAGGACGACTAAGATTCGCTGCGGCACGAGAGTGAGAGGAAATCCTGATTTCTTTTCTCAATGGCATAAATATTTATCACCGGTCTGTCAGTATGGACATAAAACCGGACTGCCGACAGTTCCCCGTCTCTGATCGAGTGGATCCATGTGCTGAAGATCCCGCTGGAAGACCCAAGGATCTTGTGTTTCATGGATGGGATGTTCCGGTCTTTTCAGAGCAGGATTATTTGGATTTATACACACCCGTCTCAGGTTTAAGAGCAGCCGATCAGAGGAAAGAGCAGGTGAATGTGGAGAGGAATGAGGAACCAGCTGTGACACCTGCTGGAACACCTGCACAACACCTGCGCGGTCCAGAGGTAGCAGCTCCTCATTACAGAGCATTCATACACCGCCATTACTAACAGGAGCTGTGACGGTGATGACGGCAGCTGCTAAAACCACAGAAACCATTAACCACAGCCTGAACCTGCTCTGAGGTCAGGGTTCACAGACGTTACATGGCAGAAAAAGACTAGCTAAAGCTTTACTTACATTTTTTTACTGTTTACTACTACTAGCCTATGTTTAATACTAGATTACTAAAAAGTAGATAATTTATTAATATCAAGCAAACATTAGGCCTAAATGAATAAAATAAAGCACAGTAACTGCTCCTGACTGTAAATTAGGCGGGGCAGATTCTGGTCATAGTACTATGCAATAGAATTACTACAGATAATTTGTAATATTGATTAACCGTGTTTATATTGCAGTTTATTGTAAATGATTTATCCCTGCACATCATTATTGTGTTAAATTGATGTTCCTGGTAATCTTGAATCAGAATCTCTTCTCTGATGACGAGGCGGGGCAACCTGTCACTCACATGAGATCCACCAATAGCAAACCACAACCATCCAATCAATTCCCCACAGACACAATCAAGCCCCGCCTACATTTGTTCTTGTTTGAGAAGCGTTTCATGAGGATATACGACACAATAGAGAAGAAAAGACGAGCATAATTTCCCTTTCATGATAACTTTTATATAATCATTTCATAGCCTACCAGCTGGAGCCATGCGCTAAATTTTAATATATATCCAACTTACATTACGACTTAACATAGTCTAGAAATCCTGACAAATATTTGTTGCAGGATCGATTCATTTTGTATAGAGGTCTGTTTGTGCCCTGGTGTACCATGCCAGAAAAAAAGATTTCAAAATGACCATCAGATGTGAACAAGAAAAGGCTTTTGTTGTTTTGCTACATTCTATATTCATCATGACTTGAAGTAGGGCTGTACAATTTATCCCTTTTAAATCGCACTCGATTTGTCAAAGGCTGCGATTATTTAATGCGCAGCTTGTCAGAGCTGTACGGGTCTGTGATCAGCAGTAAATGCTTCTCCATCTGAAAGCCAGAGGGCGCTCTTGCGCAGAAACTCAAAAGATGCCCTGCAGCAGAAGAAGATAACACTTCATATCTGTAGCTGAATAAACAGAATATTGAAACGCTTTGACTGATTAAACATCAATAATAAACACATGACTGCATTATCATTATTCTTTGTAAGAATCACATCATCTCTCAGAAGGATGCTCTGTCCTCATGAAGTGAGTTTGGAGTAAAAACGTTATTAAATGTTGTCTTTTGTTGGACAAGATGTTTATAAGTGCTTTTCATGTCTGGAAATATGTTTGACACGTGTTGCTTTTTAAAATGTACATGATAAGCGACTCAATCTCGCAGTGCTTTTAGATGGAGTAGCATTTGGAGCCGTACTTCATTGAGAAGCTGAGCATAAAAATAATCACTGCCTTTGCGATTTCATTCGCACTAAGAATCGCGTTTAAGTGATAATCGCATTCAAGTTCAATGTTACTTTTCGAATCGTTTGGCCCTAACTTGAAGTGTAAGAAGTTTCCAGGCGCATGACTGCGATCAAGGTTTATAGTCTTGGTTTCAAGCATTCTGTTACTGTAAAGATTATGGTCACTCTCTCTCTCGTCTGATGTTTACAGGACTCTTGGGTCATCGATTTAATCGATTCAGCACACGGCAGCAACAGCAGGACGGCAGCGCTCTGCACATCAACTTCACTGTAAGATGCATCTTTCCTTGTCAGCATATTAATGCTGAGGAATTTCATCCATGTGTTCTGAATTCACATGAGGATTTTCATTCATTTCATTCACACAGTATTTAGTCGACACGTCTACTTTCATAAAGCTCACCACTCCAATATGAATGAGCTGCATTCACGCACATCTGTATTCCTGTTTGTCATGCTGTTTGATGTCAGACTGCTGTCAGAGAGTGGCGTCAGCGGGAGTGTGCTGTGGGGTCGTGTGGCTCCTGCGCACGTGTCTCTCCTGGAGTCCGCCGAACTTCTCTTCAGTGTGTCCGTGCCTTGGCTGTCTGTGGAACTACCGTTCAGATGGAGACGTATGAGTTGCAGATGACATTCCCAGTTTTATATTTGGTTGAAGCTTTTAGGACACTTTGGCAAACATTATTTGTGTTGTTTTATTAGTAAGCAGCACAGCCCAGGAGCTGATGGAGGCAGTTTTGGAGTCTCTAGATCATTCTGCTGCTCTCAGTGAACAATACCTGATCAAACTCTGTGACTCAGAGGAGTTTCTCAGAAGGTAATTTCACTGTCATATTTTACAAGCAAGTAGTGGATCCGATGTTCCTCTCTGCTGTTGTTTACATGCATTTAATTATAGATGCGTTGTTTTGACTGTTTGTTTTGCCTCGTCCAGTGATGAAGTCTTGGGATTATACGAACGCATCCAGGTGTATCATAAGTTTTCCTCGGATGTTCCAGTAAGGATGGTGCTCAGAGACACCGTTGGCAGAACCCTGACTCGAGATGTATGACATTTAATTATAGTGGCTCAGATGTCCAAAACTATTTCTCATTTGAAGAAGCTCATATTGTTATAAGATTGCATGTTTCTGTAGGAGGAAGACGACAGGCAGATGTTTCATTTTAATCAAGTCCTCGCTTCTGCTTGTTCATTCAACACAATGAGGTTTGCTTGCGTTTGTACTTTGAAAGCATGAAGCTGACAAAATTACATTTGAAACGATATTCCTGTATTTTACTGTACTTTTCCCATACCTTTGCCTGCAACCTTTGGTGTATTTTTAAATTGAAACAATTTGCAAAATTAAAATTGATTGTTAGCTATGACGTGAACATTTTTAATGCGTTTTCTAACCGACAATGAATTAATTGCAAAGTTTTAATAAACGCGCAATTCCAAAGTGTGAATGCATTTGAGAAACAAATGCCAATAAATTTGCTGCCCTTATTGCATTTACCAAGGGTTTTATTTGAAAATTTGCATACTAATGCATTTAAATGAGTTTTACATTTACATTAAAACAAGAACTTGAACTGAGACGTTCAAGTAATTAATTACATTTTTGAATGGGAACTTTCATTCTGCTCCAAATGTTGCATATATGCATATGGGAAATGTACAGAAATACATTGCCACTATTTACATATTAAATTTCAAATTACTCATACATATTGAACATCATTTGTTTTCTCAGGTCATGTTTGCAGGAGAAACTGAGTAGCTACAGTGAGGAAGTAAACAAGCTGATGAGAAGCCGGGTTTGTGTTTCAGTGAAATGAGTCTGAATGAAAGAAATCCACACACATGATTGAAATACTTAGATATACATATTGAATGATCTGCATGTCGTTTATTGAAGATGTTTCATCTGAGTGGCTTCATCAGTTGATGGATGGCGTCATTTAACCGTGGACTGTAGTCAAGTTGTCAAGATAATGGCGTGTAATTATGAAACTAATTTGATTGAGCTGTAAGGCATCTCTACAGGAGACCATATTGTCAATATTGAGATCAATTCAGTTGAAGTTTTGTTTTATCACTGAATACGAAGATCCCTGACAACTGCTGAAGTGCTCAGATTGAACTCTTCGAGTCATAACTGAATGTAGTGAGTGAATGAAGCTCTCTGTGTCAGGCTGGTGTGTGTGTGAGTGAGGTCGTGGACAGCGTTCACGGTGTGTGTGAGCAGCTGTGCGGCGTCACTACAGCAGATCTGGAGGAGGCCATCGGGCAGCTGAAGCGCATCACTCCGGTCACACAGGTGCGGATCACACTCTTCCTCTGTTACTGTGTGTGTGTTACAAGGAGAATTTAATTTCGAGGAATATTATTAAATATAATGTTCTTTTCCCTAGACTCCGGCTGAAATGAGTGACTGTGAAACTGGTGAGTCTTTTTAATAAGGTGACTCTTTTGACTTATACATATATAGACATATTTTGACATTGGCCTGTAGGGCACGAGTAGTCTGTAGGGGAATGTCTTTGTAAGTGTAAAGTCTGCATGTTTCAGCTGTAGTCAAGCTCCATCAAGCTCTGCTGAAGCTGCTCCACGTTTTCTTCACAAACTTTGATTTGGACTTCAGAGGACCGGAGGACGTTCCCGATCCACCTGCAGCAGACGTCCAGCTCAACGGCTGCATGCTGCAGCTCAACCTGACGAGCCTCTACAGACTGCTGCCCGGCTGGATAAACGGGTACGGCCAGATGTTTGACACCTCTGTGACGTCACAAGATCTGCGCTCAATCTCAATCGTGCTTGCGTTCAGTTCACAGTCATTGTGAGATGTGAGAACCGGTGAAAAGAAACAAAGAAAATCATGAGGATGGAACACTGTAGTGTAATAAGTTTACTTAGACAACATAGAAACTGATTGCCTCAAACCTATCCAGCAAATTAATGAATCATTTTGATGAACAAATTTTCATGTGACACGCGAGAATGAACCTCATTAGTCATGCAGCACGTTTGAGTGTCTGGAAGAGGTTTGTTCTTATGCGTCATTCAGTTTCGGTTGAGTTTCTGCTTATCTTTGATGACCAATGTTGCGAGTAAAAGTCCAAAATAAATCTGTTCATCATAACAAGTGATCGATTCTCTTCAGAAAATTGGGACTAAACTGCTCGATTCATATGGATTAGTTTTCCGATCTCTGTATGAAATTTTTGGTAGTTGCAAAGCCAGTCTATGGAAGGAAAGCTGACAGCATTCTGTCATAAAAAAAGATCTTAAATTGTTTTTTGAAGATGAATGAAGGTCTTACAGGTGTGGAACGACATGAGATTGAGTAATTAATGACAGAATTTTCAATTTTGGGTGAACTAACACTTTAAACTTAGTTCAGCCAAATTAAAGATTTAAGTACAAGAACTCACAACATTGGGTAGCACTGTTAGTAGTCTTGTTCCCCATGTACATGCTATGTACTTATTATAGTAACTAAAATAACTAGATCCTAACCCTGAACACGCCCCTAAACCTAATCTTAACTCATGAAGTTTCCTTGTATTACCCAGTACTTTCTTAAGGACACATACTGTAAAATAAAGTGCAAACAATTGTTCACATTACTAGACAAATATGTGGAAACGGAAACGGAACAGTCGCTTTAAAACACAGAGAACATTAATGTGTGTGTGTGTGTTACAGGTATGATCACTTCAGCATGCGCTGCTTTCTCACACACTGCGGCAGGAATCTGACTGAACCTGTGCTGTCGGAGAACATCAGCACGTCACTGCAGATGAACTGCAAGATCCAGTGCAACCGTCTGTAAGAGCTGCTTCACTTCACACACTTCAGTTTCAAATCCATGCAGAGTCATTTTCTTTATCTATTTTATCAATATTTATTTTCACATAGTCCAAAGGCTTCATGAACTATATCTATTTTAGTTTGTGTATGCCATTTTTTGGGATTTGGTTCAAACGGGGGGTTGCAATTAAACATTGAAGACCTATTCTGCTGTTCTGTAATGTTGCTGTTTGAGGATGAAAAAGGTGGGAGTTCTTCTCTACATCAGTGTCTCTGAACTCCTGAAACGCCTCCATCTTGAGTTTTCTTCACAATATTCCTCATTTAAATAATTCATATGCAGAATAAAGGGGCGGGGCCTGGTTGAGTTAGTTGGTAGTGTGTTGAAACTGGCGGTTATGGTAAGGGACAGGACATTTCCCAAACACCAATCACAACACACCGCTCCAGCCGACCAATCAGAGCACATTGTGCTTTTCAGAAGGAGGGGCTTCATAGAGACAGGAAGTAAACAGAGCGTTACTGACAGACTGGGAAGAGAGGAGCTGCACAATGGAGAATATGAGGAAAATAATCAACATTCAAGCATTAAATCTGTTCTGGTAGAGCCCAGAAACTAAATTAAGACTGCGTAAAAGGGTGTAATGGGGCCTCTTTAATATAACGATAGAGTTTTTATTAATGTCTTTCTTCACTGAATGATGTGCTGTAAACTCTTATAATGCTCAAAATGGGGTGCAAGTTAAGAGTAAGATTATTCATTAGGATAAATAAAACGACAGGACACGTTACACATGCTGTGATTCAGGTATCTAGTAACTCACTGCTGTGAATCTTGGGATTGAGCAATTGGGACGTATTGTGATATATTTTTCACCCTGAAGTTCTTTCTGTTTCTGTTTGTTTCAGATTGGTGTTTCCTGTTCCAGTAAGAGAGCTGCCATATGAATCAATGCTGACTTTTCATCTATTGGGCTCAAAACAGGCCAAAACCCCTGAGCTGCTCTGCTGGGCGGCTCTTCCTCTCTTTAACAAGAAGTATGCCTTCGAACGTCTCTCATAGAGACTGATTTCTTCAGTTGTCTTCTATATGTCTGTTGTTACACACTCTCTCACACACACATTCACACTCACTCACACTCACTCACTCACACTCTCTCACACACACTCACACGCTCTCACACACACACTCACTCACTCTCACATTCACTCACACTCTCACACTCACACACACACACACACACACACACACACACACTCACTCACTCTCTCACACTCACTCACACTCACTCACTCACTCACACTCTCACACTCACTCTCACTCACTCACACGCACTCACTCGCTCACACTCACTCACACTCACTCACACACACATTCACTCACACTCACACTCTCACAGTCACAGAAATTACTGATGAAATTGTTTAACAAAGAGGATTTTAGATTTTGTCAATGATAACAAAGATGAAAAATGTACGTGTCGATAATTAAACTGTTTTAATTAGAACAAAAAACGGTCGGTGATTTTTTTTATTTTTTGCATCCCAAAATAAAATAAAAAAACACAGAAGATATTTTGAAGAATGTTAGGAACCAAACAACATTTGACCCCGCTGACTTTTTATGATATGGATAAAAAACAGACATTTCTCAAAACATCTTCTTTAACCAATGTTTTTCTCTATGGCAGATGTTGAGTAACACATACTTGCGTTATGAATTGTGCGAGACAACAGGCTGTGCTTATATTTATAGTGTTCTGGATATTAGTATGCAGTGGATCTGTTTAGAGTGGTGTTTCTCTGAGCACGCCGTGATTTGTGAATTGATGCTGTGCTGTTGCAGGACTCTCGTTCACGGCACGGTTCTGCTCAGCATGTCCACACAGTTGCCGCCCAGCTGTCCTCCGTCCGCGGCACTGACCGACGGCCATCGGCAGCCCACGGGAGTCATTCTGCAGGTCCGCTTGTCAATTCCTCACACAAACACACTGAAAACATCATCACATTTACAGTGGATATAAGTCTACACACTCCTTTTAAAACAGCTGGTTTATAAAAACTTAAAATAAAAACTTAAAATAACCTAACCCTGTTATAATGTGTCTGTGATCAGAATGAATTAATCAAGCTCATGTGAAATAGTGACGCCAAATTAATCTCAGCTGTTCTTTTTCTGACAACATCAATAATAATAGCCACACTTATGCAGTTATTCCAAGATAATGTTTCAGTTTTTACTTTACAAAACTAAAGCCCGCTGTTTTAATGGGGGTGTGTAGACTTATGTCCACTGTATTATTTGAAGGGTGCAATTTATGACATTTTCTTCCTAATGAGTGAACACACGTAGGTCACATTCAGCCACACTTTTGTGAGATTCATTCCTTATAGTATAATTTTATGTTGTTACGTTATCAGTTTGTAAGTGAAATCTTTCGTTTGTATTTTGTCTGAAGATTGATTTCCCAGACTTTAAGCAGTGGCGATACGAGCGGGCGGCCGCTCGACCCGGATCAGTCCACGACTCGACTCTCTGTGAAGAGCTGCAGAAGAGAATAGCAGACGTGTCTCAGAAACACTGCCTGTCACTGTCAGTACAAGAGAAACTCCCATGAGCAATGCAGACACTGTGGTTAATGTGGACACTAATGTCACTTCCTCTAAACGTCCTGCAGCATGACTGAAAATGAAAAGGCCTTCCTGTGGAGCAAGCGGCACATCTGCAGCGCGAGGAACTCGTACCTGCACCTGGTTCTGGGCAGCGCGCCACAGTGGAGACCGCAGGACTTACCAGAGATGGCCTGGATCCTGCAGCGCTGGGGCTGCGCAAGCTGCGAGGAAGCCCTGTTCCTCTTGAGCCACGAGTACGTGCACCAGTGTCTGCTCACTTCTGTCAGCATATAGAAAACAGTAGTTTTAGTAATTATTTATTCATAAAGTTGTATGCTTATGATGGTTCAGAGAGGAAAAATCACAACATTTGTGATATCATCACTTTGGATTATTTATGTTTCCATAAAAATGTCATAATGTATCTTGTTATTGCCAAAGATGAATTGATTGATTGCAGCTGTCGTCATCACATGTTTCCTCTGGTCTAATGAATACAGATTTGTGCTGCTCTCAGATCAAACACAGAGACTTCTGCTACAGCTATTACTGCATTTCTGCTGTTTAGAGGACCGGTTATATGTGTGATGTGTTGATGTTTCAGCTTTCATGACCAGCATGTGCGTTCAGTGGCTATGCAGCGTTTTCAGCAGATGTGTGACAGTGAGCTGGAGGAGTTTCTGCCGCAGCTGGTGCAGGTGAGATGCGACATCTGTAAAAACACTTGCTCATGGCAGCGGAGTAATCAAACTCATGCATTCTGATTCATACTGACACACACAACACTTTTTGTTGCTTTTATTACTGTTGTGACTTCGTAACACACTGCTACAATGTTATATGTGCTTGTTTTTGCACATTTGACTACTCTACTACTATTTTATCTGCTATTTATATATCTAATGTGCAGCTGACCCGTCTGCATTTCACTACAAGTTGTATTCCTGTTGAATCTGGGCAGTTCTGTGTTCCTGTCACATGATTGTCAACTGTAAACAAAATGTGTGTTATTGCTCGGACAGTTAATAAATTCAAATCTAATTTAATAATAGGAAAATAATATCCTATTCATCATAAATATCCTCTTAAAATTTTAATATGAGCATACTATAGTTTGAATTGTTATCTGTCTTGCATTTTATCTCTCAAAACAATGGATGTCATTTTAAAATTATGGAAAAGAGCAGAAATAGGTTAACGCTAATCTTATTTGACGTAGATGCTTTTTCAACTAGTAAAATGAGTAAATGTGCAAGGCCTAATTTATGTAAATGTGTATAATAAAAGTATTGTATTGTATAATAATGCTATAAATAATTTTTGGTGTGTGTCCAAAAACAGCAGGAAGTTTGTCTGAATATTTTTACATTGATGGTGGGAGAAAATTACAGACATTCTGCAATTGGATGGGAATACAATCACAGACTAGCCTCTTATAAATGTTGAAATTACGTTCCCATGAGAAACTATTACTATCTGAAGTGGGCTGATCACACGTTATCTCCCGACACGCTTCATGATCTTTCATTTATTAGAGGAAGTGATCAGTGTTGTTCTGAGCGTTGTGATGTTTGAACTCTCCTCCAGGCTCTGAAGATGGAGTGGGACGTTGACGGGCCGCTGGTGACGCTTCTGCTCTCCAGATCTTTGCGCTGCATCCGTGTCGCTCAGCAGCTATACTGGTGCGCACATATATATATCATGCATACTGTACATTTGCTACAGTTTGTCACTTTTTTACTGTATTGAATGGAATTATTAAGCCGAAGCCTGCTAACTCTCGGTGGGCTGGTGCTGGACTCTTTATTTGTTGCCTTTTTCCCATCACATATTTCAGTTGTGATCCTGGTGTGTGTGTGTAGGCTGCTGGTGGACGCTCTGGAGGACTGGCTCTATAAGAGCTGGATCAGTAAGGTTCTGTCGGCACTGAAGCACTGCTGCGGACGCGCGCTGAGACTCGAGCTGCAGCGGGAGAGCAGACTGATGGATCTGCTCACACAAGTGGCGCAGAGAATCCGCAGCGCTGACAAAACCAAGAGAAAGGTCTGGGGACCTTTAACCCCAACAGTCACATCCATTTTAGCCTTAGATTTGTCTCTGAAATGAAATCTTGTGTTTGTACAGGATGTGCTTATTGGAGAGCGATTGAAGATTGCCAGTTTTTTTGCTGACGGACTGTCCTGCAGGCTTCCGTTAGATCCAGCGGTTGTGGTCAAAGGTGTGAATGTTGAGGTAAATGCATTAGTGATTAGGAATAGACGCAGGGTTAAATGATGGTCTGTGTCAGGCAGACGCCTGTGGAACAGAGTAAGATCTGAAAGTATGTCAGTAAAATCTGGTAAAAACAAAAGGATGATCTTGCGATCTGCTCACCTGATATTATCAGTATCACGTGAATCTCTTGGAGGCTTGCGTCTCTCTCCCGTCAGTTTTTTCCTCTTGTCTTCATATCTCTTTTTTTTTTAGCGTCCTTTAATACCTGTCCTTGAACACCAGTGTATCAGAGAGCATCATGATCTGTAGTGTCAGATCTTGTGAAATCCAGTCAAAAGCAAATCTCTGTGAAATTGGATGTTTTTCTTTAAAAAGAAGCAGAACTGAGCAAACATGACTTATATTTTCTAATAGTTTAGGCATTAATGGAAGATTTGAGATGGGTCTGTACTGTCTGCCAATTCACTAAGATCCAGTTGTGATTTCTTAATAAGGGGTTTTCAAGCGAAAAAAAAACGTGTTCTAAGATCGTTTTTGCTAATGTTCATATTAAGTTATGCAAAGTTATGTTTTTTCTGAATGTTCTCTGAACGTTCGAAAGTACAGTTTTTAAAATGCATTTTTTCTTAATTATATGAACGCTAATGGAAGATTCCATTGTTTCATTCTTCAAACATTGTGAACGTTACTTTTGAATGTTCTCTGAATGTTCTGAAACAAGTAGAAACATTTAAAAACATAAGTAGAACTGAAATATTTCAGAAAATGGCCCCAGAATTATGTTTTAATGTTTTTCTGCTAACATTTTGAGAGTATTATTAATGACCAGATAACATTGAATGAATGTTCTAATAGTGTTGCTGGAAGAACTTTTGTTCATAATTTGAGAGAACATTGCCAGAACGTTCTCTGCTAGCTGGATTAATAACCGCCAGCCTGGGTTCTCTAGATGTGACCTAGAGATAAGAATAAGAATCACTGTTTCTCTCAGGCTTTTAAGGTTTATAACTCAAACGCAGCACCTCTGGAAGTGTCCTTCATCACCGCCGACCCACTGGGACAAAACTACAGCGTCATCTGCAAAGTATGAAGTTCTTTCACCAGTTACAGACATCGTAGTTTGTCACTCCTCATTGAGTTCACTGTGTTTGTTGTTGTTTTATGCGTCAGACCGGAGATAACCTGCGGCAGGACATGCTGGTGCTGCAGATCGTGCGTCTTCTGGACGGCGTGTGGAGGCAGGAGGGGCTGGACATGTGCATGGTCACGTACAGATGCATTTCTACAGGAAGAGATCGAGGTCAGTCCGACCGGTCTGTGCCGTTATAATTATGCTGATGGAAATGTTTGCAGCATTTACTCAGCATATGGCATTAGTACTTCAGGTTCTTGTCAAGTATTGTATTTAGTTTTGTGTTCAATCATGTGATTTCCTGCAGTTCAGTCAGTGCAGCAGCAGGTACTGAGAGTAAACCTGACGAACATGCTGCATCTCTTTCACTCGTCTGCTGCTGATTCACACACTCCAGTTATTTTCAGAGTATTGAAACGTGGCGTGATACTTTTCTAAACATGATCATGATGATTTTGAAACCTTGAAGACACGTTTGTTAGGTAATGAAAGTTTGCTACTGGCTAACAGTGTCTAGTAATCATGCATGATCTCTTTCTGTCACAGTATTGTTATAGTGGTAAGAATAGAAAATATTATTGCTTCCAAACTTGGAGTCACAACAGCAATAATTCTGTCCTGTGCTTTAAATCACCTTTTGTTGAATACAGTGTTCATGTGGTTGAACCACGTGCAGCACTGGTTTGATGAGGATGTTTTCAGGGTTGGTGGAAGTGGTGCCTGACGCAGTGACTCTGGCCAAGATCCATCAGGAGTGGGGTTTGTCTGGAGCGCTGAGGGAAGACACCTTGGAGAAGTGGTTCCATGTGAGGAACAAGACTAAAGAGGACTACGAAAAGGTACCAGATCAGCAGTATAGCATATATCAGGGCTGCCAAATATTTTCTGGGAAAATAAGTGTAAGTAGATGCGATTCTGGCGATCGATGCTCACATAAAAAAATTGATACCAAATGTTTTAACTTTTAATTTTCTTACTTATTGTGAAAATGAATGCACAAAATAAACTTGAACTGACAGCTGTCATTCAATCAGAGAGGGCTGATGCTGACAGACAAACATCACTAGCGCTGTGTTTTCTCTGCCGTCTGTCCTTCAGGCTGTGATGAACTTCCTTCACTCGTGTGCCGGCTGGTGCGTCGCCACGTTTGTTCTGGGCATCTGTGACCGTCACAATGACAACATCATGATCAAACACAGCGGCCACATGTTCCACATCGATTTCGGCAAGATCATGGGCAATGCACAGAAGTTCGGCAGCATCAAAAGGTGACTGATTTGTTTTCTTGTCTCGTAGTCTTTGAGTAATCAAAAGGAAATCCTTCTAAATGAAGCGTGGGCTTTGTGAATGGACAGAGACCGGACGCCCTTCATCTTTACTCCAGAGATGCAGCGCTTCATCACGGGCGGCGGCGAGAACCCGCAGCGCTTCCACCGGTTCGTCGAGCTGTGCTGCGACGCCTACAACAGTCTGCGCAGACGCTCTGCACTGCTGCTCGGCCTGCTGCAGCTGGTGAGACTCCGTCCGGTGCTTCATTTTACCCAATTATTCTGTTGGCTGTCAAATGACGTCTGCGACGGTGCGTGTGACTGGTTGTAGATGCTGGCAGCTGGAATGCCTGAAATGAAGGACATCCAGGACCTGCGGTATGTTCACAATAACCTGCGGCCGCATGACTCGGAGCTGGAAGCCACTTCATATTTCACCAGGTCAGAATATCACTGCAGAGATGAATGAATACTCTAACAAATCTAATGCATTAACTGACATGATTGTAAAGTGTCTTGCATCTAAGATTGTAGGTCGTTAAAGGATTAGTTCACTTCAGAATTAAAATACGGTTCAATGGGTTGAAGGTCCAAATGTCAGTTTCAGTGCAGCTTCAAAGACTCAGACGAGGAATAAGAGTCTGATCTAGAGAAACCAAAAAATAAACATTATATACTTTTTAACCACAAATGCTGGTCTTGCACTGCTCTGATGCTCCACACATTACGTCATCACGCTGGAAAGGTCACTCGTGACATGAACATCTTGGATGACATGGGGAAGATATTTTAATTCTGAAGTCAATTATTCCTTTAAATATGAATATAGCAGAAGCAGAGTTTGTGGTATGTGGATTTTCCATGTTTTTTTTTAAATATCTGATCATGATCTTTACGCATCTGTAAGACTCTTTCGACAGTGACTTGTTCTCTTCTCACAACACAACTTTTTTCCTCTGCAAAAAAGAAAGGCTGTTGACAATTTTTTCTGCTGTCCTTTGCGATAAGACAGATTATATGGATTTATGGATGTTCTGCTCTTTGTGCAGTACTAGATTTTTATTTTCTGCTTCAGAAAAATTAAGGAGAGCATGGAGAGTTTACCCGTTAAGTTGAACTTCCTCATCCATAATATGGTGCAGTTTTCCTCTGTCAAACGGTCCGAGCCGCTCGCTGACAGCCGGATCTCCTCCAACTCCAACATTCAGGAGGCCGTGATCCAGAAATACACCGTCAGCGGCAAAGACGTGGTGAGCTTCCTGCAGGAAGACCTTTGAGAAGATGCTTGACATTACCTTGAGAATGAAAGATATTCAGTAAAGAGTCTTTAAATTTATACATGCGTATTCTTGACTTATACTGGCAAGAAAAGTTGAAGTATATTTGGCCACTACTTTTACGATTGCATACTTCTTTCACACACATTGGCTTCTTTGAGTAAAATTGTTAGTTTGTTATAGTTAGCTAATGTTAACAAATGATTATGATTAACCTTACTGTGTTACCTATAAAAGTGCACTCCCGCAGGAAGGCCGCGTTTGATCAATAAAGCGTAATGAGCTGCCTTCACAGGTAAATGATTTCTCTACTGTGTCCGTGTCAGACGTACGAGCTGAAGGTGACCATCGAAGACGAGTACGTCATCAGTCAGAAGAGCTTTTCTCAGTTCGAGACGCTCCATAAGCTGCTTCAGAAGCACTTCATCGAGTCCACGCTGCCAAAGTAAGCGTACCGCTCATGCAGTGTTGTTGTTCCACAGCGGATGAGAGCCGCACTGATCCGCTCTTTCTCCTGCATCCAGGTTCCCCAGCTGGTATAACATGTCCTTCACTCCGAGCAGGAAGATGAGTCTGTTGAACAAGTACCTGAAGGAGCTGTTCAACGGGCCCTGCAGAGGGGTAAGCGTGACGTTTGTGTGCCGCTTCCCAGTGTTTCCCAGCACTGTCGTTGACTTTTCATTGTGTCACTGACAGAACGAATACGTCTGCAGCCTGTTTCTGGACGGACCGAACGCTGCTGTCAAATCAGGTGACGTCTTCATCATTCACAGCACATTCTCATCCTGGATGACGATTGATGATGCTTGAGAAGGATTCACACATTCACTGCTGGGCATCTTAGTTTGCCAAGGATTCTCTAGAGCTGGAAAAATTATGGATAAATTATTAATTAAAATAAACAATTAAATAAAACTTGATTTTAAATGAATAATAAATTAATTTGATTACAATAAAAATAATGAATTCAATTTAAATGAAAAAGATTAAAATGATTGATATAAATAAATATATAATTTCATTGAAATAATTAAATGAATAAACATTGATTTAAAAAAATAATACATTTAATTCAAATTAAATTAATACATTTAAATAAAGATTTTATTTAATTAATATATACAATTGATTACAATAAACAAATGATTTAAAATAAAACTTGATTTAAATAATACATTTGATTTAATAGAAATAATGAATTTAAAAGATTAAAATTAGTGTATATATATATATATATATATATATATATAAATTTGATTAAAATAAATACTGTAAATTAATGAACCTTGATTTAAATAAACAAAAGGCATTGATTAAAGTAAATAAAATTTGATTAAAATAAATGAATAATACACCATCAGTGCAGTACTATGTTTAAAAACAATGTAACAATAGAAACTAAATATTTTTCAAATAATATTCTATACATTTTATAATATTGATTTTTCCCAGGTTTAATGTCTTTATACGTGACTCTATGGAGCTATGGTGTAAATGTCAAGATCATAAATCATCTGCCGCTCTTCCTTTCCATTTAAAGGACATATCTATTGTTGCCTGGCTTTCACTTGCTTTAGGGATGAATTCACATTTTGTTTGAATTTTTTGTTTGCTTTTGTTTTCCGTTTCTTTCAGACTCAGACGCACATCTGCGACCACAGATCCAGCTCTACCTGTCTTATAAAGACTGTAAACTATCTGTGATGATAAAGCACTTGAAAAATATTGTGAGTCTTTTTTTCAACACATTATTGTTCTTGATTTGAAATCATTTTGATGTGTTTTTTATCGCACTTTTGCTGTTGGTGAAGCACAGATTTTGACTGTATGATCTGAGGATTGGCAGCACTGTGTTCGGCTCACAAAATCACATAGTCTGCTGCGTTTCGCTCAGATCAGTGTAGGAAAGTGTAGTTTATATCCAGTGATCAAAGCTGAATTTTCAGCATCATTACTGCAGTCTTCAGTGTCACATGATCCTTCAGAAATCATTCTGATGATTAAACCCTCAAAAAAAAATCTAATTATTACTAACTTTTTATCTGTTCCCAGCTAACAATTTTGTAAGAATGTTTTGCTAACGTTCCCATTAAGTTATGAAAACGTTATTTTTGAACATTCTGAAATTAATGTATAAATGTTTCTGCGCGTTTTGAGGATATTATTAAAGACCAGATAACATTGAACAAATGTTCTTTTAATGTTACTGGAGGAAGGTTTGCTCATAACGTTGTGAGAACGTTCTCTGGCTAGTTTATTAACTGTGTCTCTCAGAGGTTGTCTAACGGATCGTGTCCTGACGCTTATGTGGTCACGCGACTGAGACCCGACCCACAAGACAAGACCAAGAGGAAGACGAAAGTGGTCCGCAGCAATGACAATCCCACATTCAACGAACTGGTGAGAGAAAAACATCCTGATCTGTTATCAGTAGTTCACAGCAGCTGTTGTGGATCTGAGCGTCGCATCCGTACATCACTCTCCTCTCAGCTCTGCCGTCTTCTCTGCAGATCGAGTACAGGAACGTGCTGAAGCTCCACGGCCATGTGCTGGAGGTGACGGTGAAGAGCAGGAAGACTTTTGTCGCTGCTACAAACGTGGTTCTGGGAGACAGAGTTCTGGACCAGGAGAAGTGGTTTCCTCTGGGCTTCTCAGCTGTTTAAAGATCAGCTCCAACATGAAGGTTAAAGTTCACAGAATGATCTGGTAG
Organism: Zacco platypus; assembly: GCA_038088235.1. NCBI lineage: Eukaryota > Metazoa > Chordata > Actinopteri > Cypriniformes > Xenocyprididae > Zacco > Zacco platypus. The sequence continues at coordinate 9,873,566 of CM076075.1, read as the reverse complement.
AGATTTTAAAATAAGGAGGGAAAAGGGTGATCGGTATTAACAAAACTCATAAAACGTACCGGATGGAGTTTTGGTTTCTTTGTCTCCGTCTCATAAAGACGCATTAAAGCTGTACTGTGAACTTCTGCAGAACGAATTCACGGGCGCTGTTCTCACGTGTGCAGCGGCTGGTTGAGATTGTATTAGAAACGACTGATTCCTCAAACTGATTTTACCGTGAAGCTGCTTTGAAGATATTGTATTATATGAAGTGCTAAATTAATAAAAGTGACTTGATAAATATGAGGATTCTTTATTTTTTAGTCATAGTTCAATAAAGAACGTTGAGCAGTTTCTGAACTGTTCCTAACAACAATAGTCTGTTAGTTTTACTGAATAAACTGCTGGTTTTCATGAACAGAACACACATAGTGCTTGAAGCATTTTCCTTCTATTTATACTTTGCAAACATAACTCTTTAAACTGAAACTATTTATTTATATGTTTATTTTCTTTAATAAATGTCTCGGACTTCCATGCATTTCTCTGGCATCACAAAAGCAAACCCCAAACAGATCGAGTGCGGTCTCAGAAACATGACCTGAACCATTCATAGATGCCATTTTCCCAAAACAGCAGCATAACTAGATAGACAAACAGTTGCTGTCATAAGTTTATAGATGCTTTGCTGAATCTGCAAAATGGCAATAATTACAAAAAAAAAGATTTTTTTTTATTAGTCTCTGAATAAGCTTTCTCACATAACAGATGTTTACTTGCAGTGAACAAGACAAAATAACAGCTGAATTAACACAAACGACTCATTCATATGTTTAGAATACGTTTGTAATATTGAGTAAACTTGAGATGTCTGTATTTGCCAGCTCACAAGGATTAGGTTGTGATTTCATGATATTTAATAACCACCAGCTTGAAGGTTTTCAGGACGTGACATTGAGATGAAGAGGAGTTCATATCGAGAACAACTTGCATCACACATTTAATGTTTAACAAAACAAAAATAACATTTAACAAAAATAAATAAAATAATAATAAAAAACTGTTTGATATACTCAAGTTAATGTCAAAATATTGAAGTGTCCTAGTCAGCTTGATTCCTCTCTGGTGTTTTGTGGCTGCTATGGATTGACATGTCTATATTGACAATGAACCATTCAAAAGAATGAGTCTTCTTTCTGATTTCATAATCTCACCTGTAGCTGCAGGAATCCAGTTGCTCAGTAAATCAACCGAAGCTGTTCCTTCACGATGAGTCGCTTTCCAGCAGCTTCACTCTCTCTTCCTCTACGACCTACGAACATCTGAGAACAGCACAAGCTCTTTGCCGCCTCAAACCAAGGATCTTACATACAAAATACATTTTCTTAGCATTTCCACGGAAGAGAAATTAATAAAAGTAATTGACCCTTCGCAGGCAGTTTGATTGACAGGCGATCTGACCAATCATAACCACGAATCCGCCATTTTGTCCATCAAAGCAGCCAGGGGAGTTAGTAGATTAACGTTGGTGAACTTGAACTTGAAAAATTGTGTGTACTCACGTCTTTCCACGCTCGAAACAACATTCCTTCTGATGTTCATTCATGTTTATTTGATGCTATAAATGAACTAGTATGAAGAGATGATCGGTTCACGAGGAGCGATCTGTCACGACACATTAAAGAGACACTGTACGGTATTTATTAATTAAACTTCTTTAAAAAATTACAATATTTTGAATATGAAACTGTTTCATATGTTGTCAGTGTCCTCTTTGCTCCCCGATGTATTTTTCCCTTTGTGAGAACATGATGTGTGGCTTGTCAGACACAGCAACAGTACCTGAAGGGTGCGGGTCTTTCCGAACGGTCAGTTGTGACTTTTTTCCTCACAATTCTGAGAGGGAAAGTCAGAATTACGAGTTATGCACTGAATTGTGATATAAAGTTGCAATTAAATTTTTCATTTATTTCCCAGAGCCTGAAGTGCTGATAAACGGGGAAAAGAAAGAGAGAGGCTGAGTGTCTGTGAGAGAAGATGGAAAACATCAGATCAGGAGTGAATGTGAGGATCCAGTCGACATTCAACAGTTCTTCCCTACTGGAGACCTGAAGCTGGAAGATGGATAGAGTTGTGTGTCCAGCAACAGAAAGGTAATGATTAGCATTCTGTTTACCGTTTCCATCCAAAGATCTGAATTTAACTGGAATATGGCATAAAACATTTCCAAATAAAGTAGTTTCCATTCCACATGTTCAAGAGACCAAAAGAGTCACTACCTTGGAAACTGGCTCAAAATATCAGTAATAGAAAAGGAAGTGTGTCTTTTCTCCTCCACCATGAATGAGTTGGTCTCAGAGTGTCAGAAACACAATAAACACTGTCATGTGATCTTGTGTTCGGATGCTGGTGTTTGGGAACACAATGACTCGTTTCAGAACCACCAAAACGAAATTTGAGATGCTGCGATGCCATTGGTCCGCTGGTTAGTTCAGTTATCCAATCGCAGCCTCTGCTGAGGCAAAGTCATGTGAGGGTTTGAGGGATTTATTCTGTAAATGTGTTTCCATTGTAGTTTATGCCTTCGTATCGGATAGCAAATTATCCACTTCAATTGAGCCTCTTATGCACATTTTTTACAATTGATGTGCATCTTTGTGTTTCCATTCAGTGGTTCTTATGTCATATTCCAAAATTCAGACAACATATTTCATGCTCTCTCTCAATAATGAGCCAAACAGTTTAAAACGTCTTGCAGGCTACAGATATTCAAAATATTCACAACTTTACAACAAATATATACTCTAATATTGATCACAGACACAGTTTTACAGTAGTGTCTCTGTTTGCGTCGAGCTTTATAGGGAGTAAATGTCTAACATCCTTCAACCATTGTCTGATGATCGACTGATTCTTCTGTATCCTGGCTGGTCTGAGCACCAACAGTGTGAAAGAATAGTACAACATACAACAAACAATCATGAACTTTCAAGTCATAGTCAGAACTCTACTTTCACCTGGTGTTTTCTTTTGAATGTAAAACAAAAATGCCATGTGTTCACGTCAGCACTGAACTGCATTGTGGGTGTTTTCAATAAACTGTTCTGATTGGCTGGAGCAGTCAGAGAGTAAACATCGATATGTGTCAAAATCCACAAATGTGTCATGTGATACACAAATGTACTGAAAAACATCCACAAACATGTTTGAATATCCATGTTTGTGTGCTAAAGAAGCCTACGCCAGCCAATCAATCAATCAATCGATCGATCAATCAATCTCCTGCTCTTTCCAGACAAACCTGAGAACTGAGAAAGTCGCAGCGGAGAATTTTCTCTTATGGACTTCAAAAATGGAGACGTCTGTTTTGCAGCAGTACAGAAATTGTTTTATTTTTTTCTTTTATATACGGATGGCCTTTAAAAGTTTTAGACAGAAAAGTTTTACATGAGATTAAGGGGGAATTAATTCCTTTCGCCTTTGATGTTGTTTGAGTTTCTCGTGTGTTCTGGCTGTCGGGCACTTCTGAAGAATTGGCACCTCAGTCAATATGAACTGATATGTCCGTGGGATCAGATCCGTGTGAGCTGGTGCCACAGACTCGAGGGAAGGATGCTCTCCACCTTCTCCATGATGAAGTTCAGAGGGGCGAACAGGGTGCTGAGGAACTGATAGAGAGGAACGGACAGAAACAAGTCAAGGATCAGAAGAAATACAATGAAAACATTCACAAACAAAAACAATATCCGATCTTTCAGAACAACATCTGCAGATGCTCATAGTTTGCCGGCACGTGTCGAGCGTTTGGGCTGTACTCTTTGAATCTTCCTACGCTGTCGAATACTAAAACTGCAAATTTTATAATGCATGTCAACTTTGGTTATAATTATTTGTGATAAGATATAATGCATTATAATGTACATTATGAATATCTTTATGATGCATTTACATTAAGTAAAGTGTTGCCAAAATATCTTCATTGGTGTTCTGAAGAAGAACAAAACTCTTCTGATGGATATGAGCGAGAATAAATGATGATTTAATGGTGGTGTGTGTGTTTGTGTGTGTGTGTGTGATACTCACGGCTTTAGCGAACACTCCCATGAGCTCTGGGAACTGATGCGTGAGCAGCGCCAGCATCGCTGTGAAGGAGCAGAGACCCGCCGTGAACAGGATGAAGAACGGCAGCTCTTTCTTGGGATACACTGACACCTCGTGGAACACTGCTTACACACACACACACACACACACGGTTAACTACTACTGCAATATCAGTCAATAATCATGAATTTAATTACACAGATGCAACTAGTTGAGTAAAATCATCCTGGACCACAAAACCGGTCATAAGGATCAATTTTCTGAAATCGAGATTTCTGAATAAGCTGAATAAATAATCTTTCCATTGATGTATGGTTTGTTAGGATAGAACAATATTTGGTTGAGATACAACTAATAGCAATGCATATCCACTCCATATATTTAAAGAAATTTAAAATATAATATAAAATATAATGGAACATTATCTTTACTTACTATCCTAATGATTTTTGGCATAAAAGAAAAATCAATTATTTTGACAGGACCAGCGCTGGAGAAAACGTCTGTCAGCTGAATCTATAGGCAGGAAAATCTCTTACTGGGTAGCAGCTCTCTGTCGGCTGTCTCTGTGCAGACTGGATATGGATAAAACAGGTGTCCTTTCTCCAGAGGATACGGGATCATTCTGAAAGCTGAAGAAATGTTTTTCTGAGCATCTTCATTTGAACACTTCAACATGAGCTTTATATTGGAAAAATAAAACTAAAAGCACATGCGTCATCATGGCTTCACATACAATGATTCTGTTTCATGACTTTAATGTCATGTTCATGTCTTGTTCACAAGAACTACATGTGAAGCCATGATGACGCACTGCTTCAGGTTCAAGTTCGCTTTTACGCATGATTTACGACACAAATGTGTGTGTGTTTTAGTGTGGATCAGGTCATGTGACAGTGACACATCAGGATCCTTAACTAAATTACCGCATCGTTCTGATTATAAGACGGCCTCCTCTTTTTCAAGATGTACCATTAGGCTGTTTGAAGAGCAAATCTTAGAAAATGCTTTTATTTGAAAATTTTCATATTGCATATTTTTCATATTTTAATGTTTGTCTTGAAAGTATGGTAAATACTGGTAGAATTTAAAACAATCACATTTAAAAATAAACACTTTTTGGCATATCATAAAAATAACCTGTAGCTGAATTATAGGCCTGTAACAGTCAGGCTGTTCATCTCAGAGTGAAAACATGTAGACTACCAAAATTTCATTAACAGTAGAAGTGAAATCTGGGTTCAGTTACGTTGTAAAATCATGTATGAGTGAAGTTTGGGACGCAAGCGAAGAATGCAAACATGACAGTCGCACAGCTCTTAGACCGTTAGCGTTCTGTAAGTCCGTCTTTTTGCGCTCGTGATCTACAAACATCACACTCTGACACTCTGTTTCTTTGGCACACTCGTTTTATGTGTATTTGGCGCCACCTACTGTCTGAGCTCTGAATATAACACAAACACATTTTTTCAGATGCATTTCTAAGAAAAAAACATATTTGGAACATTATGGTAAAAACTAAAGATTTTTACAAAGCAAATTAATCAAATCTGAACTTACTTAAGCTGGACTGCTGTACAGCCAGAAACGTTTTTGTTTTTTATTTCCTGCTATCACTGTAAAGGTGCTTTGAAACAATCTGCAGTGTAAAAGCGCTATATAAATAAAGTGCTCATGGCGTCACTCACTTCCCTCCCAGGTGCAGTGCAGCAGGTTGAGCGCGCCTTCCACTCGCTTCCAGTGCTGCAGGTGGAAGAAGGTGTAGGCGATGGCTTCGCTGTCGCCGCGCTTCAGGATGTGCTCCGGTGGCAGGATCAGACTCTTCATCTCTAAGAGGTACTGCAGAGAGATACGGTCAACACACACACACACACACACATTACAGATCTGCCGTGTGACCATGATGGTGTGCGGCTCACTTTCGGTACGTGTGGGTTGAACTCCACAGCTCTGTGTATGGCTTCGACTGCGTTCATTTCTGCTGTGCTCAAACCTCTCCGTGACGCCGCCTCTGGTGAAAACCTGGAACAGGAACATTACAGATAAACAAAACAGCTCTAATTTCTGAACTGCACATTAATGCATTTGCTGCATTGCTGGAAGAAACCTTGTATTATGTAGTATTCATTTATTTTGCAATTAATTACGTTTTCAAGCACGACATGAATAAACATGAGCAGACGGGGCAGAACTCACTTATCGGACACGGCTCTGGCCTTCAGAAGCGCCGCTGTGTAGCAGATGGTGGCAGACTTTGGCAAACTGATGTCTGTGTAACAGAACAACGATGTGATGATTGAGAAGGACGTCATTATACATAAGAGACTCAAAACATACGGCAAAACGGCCTGATGACTCGAACACAAGTTGTGTAAATATGGAGACCTCAGAGAAGCTTCTTCAGCTCAAACAGGGTGGAAGAAGATCAACCACCATCAGTTCACATAAAAGCATAAAATTACGCTTTTAATGCAAGTTGAACTTTGAATGTGCATAAAAACTGAAACAATATAAAGTCCTTGAACAGAAATGTCAGTTTAACTATATTTCCCCTCAAAGACAGCTGCTCATGTATCACGATCAGGACAGAGCCTGTCTCTCCTCTCATGTCTTAAAGTTTCTTCCCAACATTCCCAAGTAACTGACACTATTATATCATCTGCAAGAGACAGACGTGTGTGTGTGTGTTCGTACCGTCATATTTGGCGAGCACGGCCTGCACGTCTGCGTAGTTCTGCAGCTCCAGAAGAGACTCCAGCAGGTTCTCATGAATATTGAACATGCTGAGCAGAGGAAACTCCTTCATTAACTGCAGGAAACACAGGAACAGCTCAAATTCTCAAGCACTGCTGACTAATGTATACTGTAAATGTGTGTGTGTGTGTTTTAATTGACAGCAGAACATGGCATCATGGCTGCACCTCAACTGTGCATTATTTTCAGTAATTCGATGCTAGAAGAGCACTGAGACGGTCACTGCTGTGCTGATTTACACCACAGCATGTTTTTGCTTAAATATCTAGAAATTTAAATATTGAGAGCACTCACTGAATATCTTTTTCAGTTTGCGGATTCCATTACTATTGAAACTGACGGTTCATATCTTGTGTGTGGATCAGAGTGTGTCAAGAGTCAAAGGTCACTCACATCTCGCATCATCTTGACGGCTTCTCGTGTGCGGCCGAGCTTTCTGGAGCACATGGCCAGTCTTCGCTTGATGTAAACTAACACATTTGTGTCCCTTCCTGTGAAACACACACACACACACACACACACGTTTACACCAGTGACATATTTCATTCATCTACTTCTCCTTAAACATTTACTGACACGTTACGCAATGTCACTTGAGAATGTCAACAAATATGGAATCAATTCCATGCCAAAATAAAAGTTCACAGAATCACATAATTTCCATAGCGACAAACCATAAATTTGCAAGGCTCCTTTTTATTCTGTTTCAGTCGTGTGAGCTCGTGACACTGTTTTCTCTTCTGTTTTACTGTGGGGGTGGAGTCAAGGGACTGGGGCATGTCCAACAGGGCTGGCCACGCCTCTCTCGAGGTGACATCATAAGCTAGAGACGCCAATCACAACAGATCAAGGCTGCATGGTTGAGCAGAGGCGTGCGGATGGATCCTGTCCTTTAATTACACTAGCATTAAAACGAGTGTGGTCATTTTGTTTAGGTTAAAGTAAAAGATCAGTTAAACCGGTTGTTTTTATTAGCCACAGGCAGGATCTGTGGTTTCTTTCTGTGAATGCGCACACTTTCATACTGCCGGTGGAATCTATGGCTGCAACTAATGACCGTTTTAACAATCAGACAATTCTTTGATTAATCAGATGAAAAATCTAAAATTATTAATTATTAAAATTGATACTTTTTAAATTAAAATATTAATAAATTTGAATCTATTATTTAAATGTTCCTGCCCACTGTTGATGTGCAATATAAAGCCTATGAAAACACGTTTTTAAAATGTATATATTTTGAAGTGTGTGAAGCTTGTGATCAGGTTAAGCAAACTTAAAATACTCGCAGGACTTTCTAACATTTACAGATAAGGATATAACCATAAAATGTAAGTTATGCGCTGAGGAAAACAGCACACGCATCTGTGAAGCACGGCAGGGGAAACCGCCGTAAATGATTTTGTTTGAAGCACTTTGAATATAAAGCGTTCTCATGTTTCGGACAGCATGGGTCGAGCTCGTTTCCTGTGTCGCCGCTGTTTTCCACATGGAAATGTGTTATTCACTACCGTAAAGCAATCGTGTTACTGCTGTAGACACTGTTCAGCCAGAGAAGACCACAGACTGATGAATGTGTTACAAACCTACACAGGTTCAGCAGGAAGTGAGACTGAATTACTGACGACCCGTTTCAGCAGTTCAGAATCACTTCTTTCTTTTGGAAGACAAAACTACATTTATCTGCACTTTGATCTTTGAAACTTTGCAGAGCTTTTACATTCACAAACAGACATATTACACACTGCATGACAGGGAATATCCAGAAAAGCATAATAGGAGCACTTTAAGAAGGACTTTGGACAAAGAAAAGAGGTCAAATTTCAGGTCAAATGTCATCCATACTTTCAGAATGTGTCATTAGGGTTTTTTTCACTGGAGGAATGCTTTCATAGTTCCTATAACTATTGGTGGAAGTACCCGATTCTCTCGCTATTTTAGTCATAGGAACACTTTTTGGGGGAACTAAATGAACTCCTCCAGAATAAGGTCTGACCCAGCACCAGTGCCGGCACCTGCCTACAGACAAACTAGGAAGACATTTCATTTTTAATTTAATCAGTGTTTTGTATATTTGGGACATTCATTTGGAATTAATACACCCCTTTAGTTATTCTAAATCGAAATTAATTTCATTCACCCCACTCGTCATCGCTCTACCTGCAAAACACCAAGATGTACATCCAAAAATGTCATCAAAACGAATAAAACTAACCGGACATGAATAAAAGATGACGACTTTCACTGCTTATGATTTTAAAGCCTGACTTCTGAAAGATAGGCTTGTGTGTGTGAGTGAGTGAGTGTGTGTGTGTGTGAGAGTGTGTGTGTTCTCCCAAATCTTCCAATGGCTTAAATATTTTGACTGTCCAAATCCCAAATCGGACTTCTGACCTGTAGCTCTGACTGAATCAATCAATCAGACAAATGAATCAGTGCTGATATACAGATAAATTAACTAAATTAATAACTATTGATTTTTACAACGGAATGAATCAATAGTGAATTTATTTAAGCTGGACAATGACACCATTTTCTTTAAGAGCTGCTGTGCAGCCAAAAATTATCATCTGATTATTACTGTAAAGCTGCTTTGACACAATTTGCATTGTAAAAATCGCGATATAAATAAAGGTGACTTGACAGAATTTGCATTTGCAGCTTTACTAGAGTGAGCTGCTTTTTTGTTATGTTGCAGAATGGAAAAAAAAATCAGTAAACATGCTTGTATATGCTCTTATTTTAGTGCATTATCAATAAACAAACATTTCCAGTCTTTTAGATGTCATCTCTTGTTTAATTGTTTAATATATTTACTCCACGGACATGTAAAACAGCGACAGATGGACCGACGCCGAAGTCCAGGCATTTCTCAAAGTTTATGCTAAGGAGGAAATCCAACATGACTTTGGACCAAGCGAAACATGATTATGTATTTCTGTTCAGCTAGCGACACTAGGCATCAACCGCATGGCAAATGCTACAATCGTTTTTCATATACTGTTTACTTTCTTTGTTTACAGTTCTATCAAATAGCGTATAGGACCGTTGTACAGATTGTAAACTAATGAAGAACGGGAGCGCCGTGCGCTCGGCCTGTGGCGTCCTCAGCGCCTTCACCACGACCAGAACGGAAGTGACGCTTGCGTGACTTCAGAGTTCCTACCGGCGGTGCGAATGCAACACGGAAAATTACCCAAGGCGAAAATGTAGTTCTTGGGCGACTGTCCAGGTGTCTAGTTCCTATACCTGAGTGTGAGCGGTTAGTGCAGGTGTCTGTGAGGTCAGTGCACTCACGGTGCTGCGCTTCATACTGTGAGCCGTGGTGCTGCAGCTGCTGACTGCGCCGGTAGCAGCTCTCTCCCACCTTCAGCGCCTGTTTGAAGAGTTTCTCCGCCTCCACTATAGTCGTGGCCTCTTCCTCAGCCAGAAGAATATAAGCCGTCGCACAACTACAACAAAAACAAGCAGATTCCTCAGGAAACACTCCTGACCATTAAACACACAGACACAGTCCCTCCATCACGACAGAGTTCAGAGCTGATCCAGGGTTTGTTTTCACATTTAAATCTGATTAAATCTTTCACCTGCCCTTCATTCTGTCTTCCACAGTGGATTCATCACTGTAACTAAACAGCAACAATAACAGAGGTTCAGTTCCTTTATGAGGGACAACAGAGATTGTTCTAGTGTTATATACTAAGATTGTTAGTTACACCTTGTCCTAACCAGACGCAACATGCGATAAAAGCACCGTTTCTGTGTTAACCAGAGATTTCATCCTAACCTGCCGCGATGGCCATACGTGACTATTTTTAGACAGTTTCTATTTCTGCGACGTTGATCGCGGCTGGAACAACATACAGCGTACGACCTCAGGTACTGATTATGTGCTTTATTTAACATTAAAAGCATCTAGTGACCTTTATAGTCATACTGAAAGAGACGATGAATAATTCACCTCAGATCTTGAAAATAACTGAAATATTCAAACTGTGAACAAACAAGTGTATTCTACAACAATGATCGTTTCAGTCACTCAGAATGTACTTTCATGTTATAATTGTATAATATTTAAGAATTTGATTATGTATTTATCCATTTGGTTGTGAGTGCAGTGTGTTTGCAGAGAGACTCCGTCCACACACTCTTCTGATTGGCTGTGGTTTGTGATTGACTGGGGTGAACAGACAAACTGCTTGTCACTAGAATCTGACGGCGTCGCGTCTGGTTAGGAGCACAGATTAAACATGCTGGGAATGTGTTACAGCGCATCAGTTAGCGCTAGTGTCCATGAGTGAGTGCTGCAGACGAGCAGAAACACACTCACTCCTCCAGATCCAGAGCTTCATGAGCGGCCGTGATCCGAGCCTGAGGATTCCTCTCTCTCCAGGCCTTCTGCATGACTGTCAACACACACACACACACACACACGCACTTATGCAAAAGTCTTCCAGATATTGACACTGTTGAATCAGAGCAGGAAATGATGCGCTCTTACTGGCGTCTGCAGGCCGCAGGTGATCAGAATCACACGTGAAGAACGTTTGATGATCCTGTGCTGACAGATTCATGTCATAGTATGTGAGCGGTTCTCGACCCGTCACCCACGTGTATCTGCAGCAAACACATTCACATCAGCGTCTCAATGCAACTCAGCACACAGTCATGTGGTCTGATTCGGCTGAAGCAGCCGATATGACTTACTGTGATTATGCGATCACAAAGACTGTAATTTAATTCAGTATCCAGTAAAGCAGTGTGTTCATACTACAAAGATAGTTTGGCATCAAATGAAGCACAGAGAGTGTTTGACGGTCACTCACCGGTTATATTCAGCTCCTCTGAACAGATTTAGGGGATTTCTCCACACCTTACATTCTACACACACACAAACATTATTAAACATAACTCGCACAAACTCAAACTGATACCTAGTAACAGTGTGCTAACTTCACCACGCTTCTCTTCATAGTGTACTGCTGACCTGACACACTCTGCCGGCTGGAGTCGGCGTCTCCGTTACTGGCGCTGGTGTTGCTGGGAGAACTGTTATCGACTCCACCTAACAGAGGACGCAGATGACTGACAGACACCTGCTCGATGAATGACGTCCCATACTTCCGGAAATACCACCACTCGAAGATCTACAACACGCAAACATTATATTATACACAAACATGACCACAGACACTTTCTGATCAAGAACATGTCCAACTGATTCCAACTAGATAAACAACACTTCATAAAACCCACAGAGCTGCTTTTACTGACAGAACCAGTGTGCTTATTAAACTGTAAGGAATTAATACAATAAATACAAAAAAATAAATACAATGCATTAAAAAGCAGAAAAATACAAGCACTTTTTATATGATAAAACACTTCTTATTAAACACATCTGTAGGTGAATGTGGTCTACTTGCATTAAAAGCAGGACAGTCCAATAAAATACGATATGTTTAATAAAGGGGATCGAGCAGGACATGCATAAAAACGGACCTTCGCTTTTCAGCAGAAATGCATGAGTGAGTCTTAAATGTCCTAACTTGATCAAATCTTGGGAATTAAAGTCTTCTGGGGGTTTCAGGGTGGATTTCATGTCATCTGTCAAATGTACACTTCACACAAGTGAACGTAACTCACCAGTATGAGTCCTGAAATGAGGGATGAGGTGCCCGTCAACGCCACGTAGAACTTGGGGGTCAAAGTGTTGAGGAACATGCTCACTGCAGACACAACCAGCAAAAAGAGGCCAATCAGAGCCAATTAGAGCGACTCACTGACTCCACGCACACACACACACGCGCGCACACACACGCACACACATGGCGAGCGAACAACATGAAACGAGCCAACAGACACGAGAACAAATGAGAAACAATCCTTATGCTGAACAAGCTTATTCATTCATGTATATGAAGCGCTGAGAGCACATGACGCGTCACACGCTTTAAATGTGTATTTATTTACAACCGTCTGAATCAGCAGTGGATCAGAGTCAAACTGAAGCAGCTCATGGTGTTTCTCTGAACACCACCTGCACATTCATGCATCTGATACTCATGCTGAGCTCATTCACACCTGACAAACCACACATGACATCACTTCCTGTGTTTCAGACATGATGATGGAACGTTTATTTTTGGGTGAACTTTTCCTTTAACAGTAATGAGCGCTAAGAAGAGCGACAGGTCAACTGTACTGACGAGACGAGACGAGACGGACGTTCGGTCTGAGGAGCGACATACTCGATTAACAGCCAAACACACGGCGGCCGTCCGACAGCAGCTGCGCTCATTCATTCAGCTGGAGAGACTCTCCAACACACAAGATCCATTCATCACACACTGAATCTGCAGGCCACACACACACACATGATGTGTTTTCATGTTTTATGGGGTCATTCCATAGGCGTAATTTTTTTTATACTGTACAAACTGTACATTCTGTCCCCCTACACTAACCCTACCCCTAAACCCACCCATCACAGAAAATGTTCTGCATTTTTACATTTTTAATAAAACATTGTTTTTAAAGCTATTTGAAATATGAGGATGCATGAAATGTCCTCATAAAACATGTTTAAGTTGTAATACCAGTGTAATACACTTGACATTATACACATCTGTGTCCTCATGAATCATGAAAACAAGCACACACACACACTTTACTATATATTCACATAGAAAACAGCTGTTTTACATTCTAATAATATTTCACAATTTTACTGTATTTTTGATCAAATAAATCAGCCTTGGTGAGCAGAAGAGACTTTCATGAACCTCTTGTAAAAGCATCTGACACAGAAAGGTTTTGTGGATCGGATCTGACTCTTGTACCGACAGAAACGGTGTTTGAATCAGACACAATTGGGTCACAATATTCTTTAAAACCTCTCGTTAAAAACATTTGAAAATGTGAATATTATGTTTGTGTTTTTCATCATACTCAATAGATTTCCTATTTCAATATACCAGAAGAGCTTTTATTGGCTCACGTTCAAGAGGCTCAATCACTCGTGTTCGTTCTCAGATGATGATTGACAGTTCAAACATGCTTGAGTCAGAAGTTTCTCAGTCCATCAACGGCTCACACACACTGACTGAACATGAATGGAGCTGAAATACATCCGAAATCACATATGAGCCTAATTTACTGCTGATGAAGAGCACATGACTGTGCCACCGCTCTGCTAATGGATCGATCCAGAAATGATCCTAAAACTCAGAACTCAAACGAGAGCTTCTCGGAATGATGAAGTGAGCAGCATCAGCCTCACACACACACACATACAGATCGAGCACTTGATGAACAACACAAACAGCGTTCAGAGCACAGGCCCAGCAAAGCTCACTAACTGAGCAACACGACACTGTGCATCCGGCGCTTATCTGAACGCTTCGACTCCGTAGCAACAAATATCATCAACACTGCCATAGGCAATCGAGACCGCTTCGGTCAGACCAACACACACACACACACACACACAGCAGAGAGCAAACGCGCAGGTGTGCGACTCGAGCGCATCACTTTGTTTATGTAAGGTGAACAGAGTCTGGCCTTCAAATCCACACACACACAGCAGACAGACGAGGCAGAGCAAGCCACGGGCGGCAGCGCTAATGTGCAGCGCACAATGCATGCAGGATAAAGACAGCTGCGGTGGAGGATGGGCTACTTACATGAGGATTCGGTGCCAAACATGGCTGATCCAGGAGCTGTGATGGAGAAAGAGAGAGGGGAGACGGGAGGGGTGGGGGTGAGCGGACGGGCGGGCGGCTAAACAGCAGGGGTCATCAACGCACAATGCAACCAACCGCGCCAGATGCTGCGCTGCCGTCCTCACGCGGGCTCCTGCTGCACCAACGCCGCGGCCGACGGCTCGCTCTCCACCTCCGGCTGTCCGGCCGATCCCGAGCGCTGCAGACCAGAGCCACGGATCAGGTCAAGACAAAAGCCCAGCAAACACTGGATGACGTCACGAGCTGAGAGACACGGCCGACTGACAGACTGATGCTGATGATGGAGGAGGAACCGACCAATCACAGCGCACACACACACTCAGGAAGAGAACATGAATCAACACACTGAAGCAGAGAAAGATGCAGAGACGGAAGAAACACGGGTGACGTCAGTCCAGCTGATCCATATGATTAAACAACAAGAGGAAAATCCTCTGTTATTATATTAGGAGGAGGGTTTTAAAACATGAAACGTTCTTGTTCTAAATCTCAATCTAGGTTCATGCTAATTCATTAATATACATTTGTTAATTCATGCATTGTAAAATGTCACAAACGTTTAATACACGCAGAAACTAACATTAAATGAATGAATAAACGCTGTATTGTTTGATGAAGAGTGAGGATAAAGAAAGCGCACGCGTCTCGAATAAAAGAAAGTAGTTGATTTCCCGCACACCTCGCAGATCATTATTTTCACAATAGATTTTTTCATGTAAAATGCATGAATTATTAATTCACAAATATTATTATATTTTTGCACATCACGTGACATCTTGTCGTTAAAAGCTCTAATGAACTGCTGTTTTTAAAGATTATTTCCCTCTTGAAGCTGATATAATTTATCATTTCTCCTCGTGTTTCTGCGAGACAGTTGCACCACATGACTTTAATTTGGCAGCAAAACAAATGTTTTTCAAATATTAATAAGAAGTGAAGCAGATGTGTTATTTTTTTCTTTAGAATTTGTAATAATAGATTCTGCCAAACGACCAGGAATTCCATTATTTGTGATGAGGCTGTTTTTTTCTCAGGACAGTCGAATCGCTGTAAGTTTTGACTTTTCATCTCCCAAAAAATTAAAACTATTTCATTTTAAATGGGAAATTAAAAGCATGCACACAATAGAGCATCACGTCAGTTACTGCGCGAGCTCCTATAATAATATTATAATTATTGTAATAGTAAATAATATATTAGATCGATTTTACATTTTCACTTTCTATATTTCACACTTATATTCACAGATCTGTAGAACACAAAAGATATTCTGAGTCAATCTTCACCATTCTTCAAAATATCATCTTTTGTGTCCCACAGAAACGGTGTTTATTTTGGGTTATCAATCCCTTTAATGCAGCAGACAGTATGAAAACCATTATATATTACATCTAGTCTCATTTCTGCTCATTTCTCACATATAGAGATGAGTGGAATTTATGACCATGTCAAACTAATAATAATAATTATTATTATTAATAATAATAATATTAATAATAATAACAATAATGATGATGATGATGATGATCTTCAGTGACACGTGTCGTGTTCTTTTTCAGGAACTTGATCTCCACACACTCCTCTGACTTACTAATGGAGAATGTGTAAAAGCACAGCAGCAGAAACACGCTTAATTTGCTCATAAACAGCTGATTTATCGCAGATTCTCGTGTTTACACACTTTACCAGCACAGTTAGCATTGCTAAAACACAACAACACCTAAAGTTCATAATGCGCGAGAGCAAGAAAGCAAGAATATAATCAGACGGATCATGAGCGGCAGGCTCTGGGTTCAGTCCGTATTTGACCTCGCAGTCGATCATGTCTGATCTTACCTGCAGTCTGATGATCGCTCGATCAACGTGGCACGACAGAAAACAGCAGCCGAAGAAAGAAAGACAGCAGACATGACACACAGATAGGACACGCCCACTCCGCCAGACCCCGCCCATCTGACGGGAGCTCCGCCCACTCGCGGTGTCTGTCTTTCTGTAGCGATGCGAATAAGACAAGATAACTCATCTGATAATTAGTCTGATCTCTCTCTAGTTTTATGTCTTTGTAAAGGGAGATGTTCTGTAGAGTGAGATGTTTTAGAAAGAGGTCAGATTGATTTAACTATGTCTGTCCAAAGACATCTGACCACACATGATCCACACAAACCAGAAGGACAGAAATAAAAGCAGGACATTTATGATCAATTGAAAACATTCCTGAGAACTTCGATTCGTCAAGTTTATCGAGAAAGAGCGGATGTCGTTTTTTATTTTTTCAAATAGATGTCTTTGTTTTGTTTTGTTTTAAAGTGTAACTTTCATTATGATTGCAAACTTTACAAAGATGTCATTAATACAATTTTACACACAAAACATCATCTGAACACAGAACAGAAAAAAAACAACAATAATTGAAAGAAAAGATAAAGAAAAATGAGAAAATAGAGGAAAAACAAGATTTTAATGTATATTTCAATTAGAGTGTACAAATTAAAGTTATTACAAATTGAGGTTGTTTTTCTTGCTTTCTTATTTACGGAGGATGAAATATTATCAAGCTATATTTTAAATTCTTTCATCAACAACAACAACAACAACAAAAACAAGAAAAATTGGTTTGATGTTGGTGAATTTACATTTATGGATGTAAAATCTGCCAAGAAAATAAATAAACTTTACAACACAAGCTTTGTTTTTGTTAGGGTTAGAATGAAAGTGTCCAAAAATAATATCTTTAAAAGTTAAACATTCATCTTGCTGATGTAATTTTTAGTAAATGTTTCAATATTTTTCCATAATTGTTCAGCGTAAAAACATTAATAATAATAAACGATGGACAGTTTCTGTGTGAACTTGGCCAAATGAGCATCTTGTATCAATATTGGTTTTATATTTTATTGTAAAATATTTAACAGGGTAAAAATTTTTATTATTGACTTTATTGGTGAGAAAATATGTTTTTACTCTTTTCCCACTTTAAAGTTTTAAATAAATGATTCCATTAAAAGATTGCAGGAGATATAGAGATAGTATGCTAACTTTATTGTTTCTCAGTAGATTTGTGTTTTATAGTCTTTGTATCTTCCATGGGATTTGGCGTCGTGACGTCAGCACGTCCTGATCTCTCGCGAGCGCAGGAAACTGGAGCAGCGACAAACTCTCGCTTTAAATTTTGTTTTAACTCTTTTTTTCTGCATTATTTGTGGCTTTTCGACCCCAAACTGGCCGACGAAAGACTTTGTTTGTGGCTAGTGTCGTTTAAAGAGCGCGTTGTGCTTTTAAAGTGGTCGATTTGTACTTTTATCCCGGTGTTTTTCCTCATGGATCAGATGGTGACGCGTCAGAATAATTGACACTAATAAACGCGATTCATTAATTCATATTTTGAAAATTCAGCCCGTCATTAAACGTCGGGTTTCGGCGTTGATTTTAAACGCTAAACTTGTTCTGTTCCTGCGCTTTAATGATTTAATGTGGATTACTCTCACTTTAGCTGCTAATGCTAACTAGCGCAGGCCGCTGTTGGACTTTATTTATATTTGAGTGTTGTTGTATTTATAGTATTTGTCCGTGTGTTCGGGTGTGTGTGAGTGGCAGTGTGAAGTCTGGATCGATCAGTGATGTGTTCTCCATCACTCCACACTCGGATGAGTGATGTTTCTCACTCATTATAAAGGCCTCGTTCATTTTCTTTATTTTTTCGCTCACTCTGCGCTCTTTTTTAAACTGATTGGTGACTTAATTCACTCATGTCGTGAAGTTTGATGGCTTGACGAACAATTTGCGTCATAGTTTATCTTTTAAATGTATTAGCTGTGATTGAACTGGATATAATAGAGAAGAGGAGAAACAAACCCGGAGAATCAAGGTAATTAAATACTTCTGTTAATGATCTGATCATCTGTCTGATTCTGATCTGATCTTCTGTTGCTCATCTGATCTTCTGTCTGATTCTGATCTGATCTTCTGTCTGATTCTGATCTGATCTTCTGTCTGTTACTGATCTGTTACTGATCTGTTACTGATTCTGATCTTCTGTCTGTTACTGATTCTTATCTTCTGTCTGATTCTGATCTGATCTTCTGTCTGATTCTGATCTGATCTTCTGTCTGTTATTGATCTGATCTTCTGTCTGATATTGACCTGATCTTCTGTCTGTTACTGATCTGATCTTCTGTCTGTTACTGATCTGATCTTCTGATCCTGATCTGATCTTCTGTCTGTTACTGATCTGATCTTCTGTCTGTTACTGATGTGTTACTGATCTGATCTTCTGTCTGTTACTGATCTGATTTTCTATCTGTTACTGATCTGATCTTCTGTCTGATATTGACCTGATCTTCTGTTACTGATCTGAACTTCTGTCTGATATTGACCTGATCTTCTGTCTGTTACTGATTCTGATCTTTTGTCTGTTACTGATCTGATCTTCTGATCCTGATCTGATCTTCTGTCTGTTACTGATCTGATCTTCTGATCCTGATCTGATCTTCTGTCTGTTACTGATCTGTTACTGATCTGTTACTGATTCTGATCTTCTGTTTGTTACTGATTCTGATCTTCTGTCTGTTACCGATCTGTTACCGATCTGATCTTCTGTCTGATACTGATTCTGATCTTCTGTCTGTTACTGATCTGATCTTCTGTTACTGATTCTGATCTTCTGTCTGTTACTGATTCTGATCTTCTGTCTGTTACTGATTCTGATCTTCTGTCTGTTACTGATCTGTTACTGATCTGATCTTCTGTCTGTTACTGATCTGATTTTCTGTGTGTTGCTGATCTGTTGCTGATCTGTTGCTGATCTGTTGCTGATCTGTTACTGATCTGTTACTGATCTGTTACTGATCTGTTACTGATCTGTTACTGAACTGTTACTGAACTGTTACTGATATGTTAATGATCTGATCTTCTGTTTGATATTGATCTGATCTTCTGTCTGATATTGATCTGATCTTCTGTCTGATATTGGTCTGATCTTCTGTCTGTTACTGAACTGATCTTCTGTCTGTTACTGATCTGATCTTCTGTTACTGATCTGATCTTCTGTCTGTTACTGATTCTGATCTTCTGTCTGTTACTGATTCTGATCTTCTGTCTGTTACTGATCTGTTACTGATCTGATCTTCTGTCTGTTACTGATCTGATTTTCTGTGTGTTGCTGATCTGTTGCTGATCTGTTACTGATCTGTTGCTGATCTGTTGCTGATCTGTTACTGATCTGTTACTGATCTGTTACTGATCTGTTACTGATCTGTTACTGATCTGATCTTCTGTCTGATATTGATCTGATCTTCTGTCTGATATTGATCTGATCTTCTGTCTGATATTGATCTGATCTTCTGTCTGTTACTGATTCTGATCTTCTGTCTGTTACTGATCTGTTACTGATCTGATCTTCTGTCTGTTACTGATCTGATTTTCTGTGTGATACTGATCTGTTACTGATCTGTTACTGATCTGATCTTCTGTCTGTTACTGATCTGTTACTGATCTGATCTTCTGTCTGTTACTGATTCTGATCTTCTGTCTGTTACTGATCTGTTACTGATCTGTTACTGATCTGTTACTGATCTGTTACTGATCTGTTACTGATCTGTTACTGATCTGTTACTGATCTGTTACTGATCTGATCATCTGTCTGATATTGATCTGATCTTCTGTCTGATATTGATCTGATCTTCTGTCTGATATTGATCTGATCTTCTGTCTGTTACTGATCTGATCTTCTGTCTGTTACTGATCTGATCTTCTGTCTGATACTGATTGAAACAATACGCTTATTAAACTCTTGTTTTGTTCGTCAGTGTGGTAATGCTCTGCTGTCTGTGTGTAGATGATGTGCGAGGTGATGCCCACCATCAGCGAGGCGGAGGTCGGCGGTAACGGAAGCGCTCTGGGCTCCGGCTCTCCCGTGCAGACGGACTCTGAGGGCCACTTTGAGTCTCTGATGGTGTCTATGCTGGAGGAGAGAGACCGACTGCTGGACACGCTCAGAGAGACGCAGGAGAACCTGTGTGTGACGCAGAGCAAGCTGCACGAGATCAGCCACGAGAGAGACTCGCTGCAGAGACAGCTCAACAGTGCTCTGCCACAGGTAACGCGTCATCATCTGGGTCTGTTAGGACCGGCTCCCGCGCAACGAGTCCAATGACTACGTTCTGTTTATCATTATGATCATCACCTAAGTGCTATAATTAATGAAAATTTACAGCAAATGATCACTAAATCAGGATTCACTAAATCATGGAAAACTCCCGCCAGTTTCATGAAATAACATCAGTGAATAATGCATTTCTATTGAAAAACCGCGGTGCTGCATGACCTGAGTGGCCCAAAATGCTTGATATTAAGTGCTTCAGACTAGAGATGTGTAAGACAAGTGTACTAAACGGTACAGCTGCTACTATTCGACACTGAAAACAATAGTCCATTACACTGAAAAAAATACATCTATGTGGGATGTGGGAATACAGGTTTTATCGTTCAAATTATTGTTGTTTTAATGTTACTGTGACAAGCAGAGGGCGGCCCAGAGCGAGGCCGGTGGCTCGAGTGTTAAATGACCGTCACCTGCGTGGCAGTGTGCGCCACATCCGTCTCGCATCCCAGGAACTACTTTGACTTTATTTATTTTGTCAATAAAACTTATGTAGTTTGCCGGTTCCCTCTTCTTCCCTGAACCCTGAACTGTGTGACATTTAAATTTAAAGACATTTTAAATGACATTTCAAATAACTGGAGAAAAATAATACCTTGAGAGGAAATCTTTTAATTTTATCTTTACCTTCATGTCAGTCGTGGTGAGCTCAGAAATGAGCACTCGAAACACAAGCAAGGCACGGCCGAATTTTAATTGGGGGAAAAAAACTAAAGTTTTATGGAAGCTGTGACGCATCAAACTGGCAATTCCACTGAGACGACGGCAACAAGACATGTTCCCACTCAGTTTTGTTGAGGGAGGCTACCGAAAAGTCATAATGCAAGGCAAGCATACTGCATATTTATGACCTGTTTTTAGCTGCATTAATTTTGGGATTAATTATGGGCATATGTTTAGGTTCAAGTCTTTAGCGTTTCTTACTTTAGAGTAGTTGACTAATTGGTTATAAAACTTATGTTTAAACGACTGTCAAATTAGTCGAAGCGCACATCCCTAGTTCAGACTGACTCAATCATATCATAGACCTTCAATACAGTGAAATGTAAATTTATGTATATTTAAAATATAATGAAATTTAAAAGGTCTTTTGTTCCTTTACTGATAACCTGATGGATATCAACGATACCATCTCACAGACTGAGTGACACTAAGTGCCATTTGTGTCTGATGGATTCACACCATCACTTTGTGCCACTTTAAACTGATTCATCATTAGTCCATTTAATGTTGTTTTGTGTTTCATGGCGCTGAAGGAATTTGCTGCTCTTACAAAGGAAGTGAATATGTGTCGAGAGCAGCTGCTGGAGCGAGAAGAGGAGATCGCCGAGCTCAAAGCAGAAAGAAACAACACACGCGTGAGTTCTCAGACCTTTTAGCAGTTTATATATATATATATATATATATATGTATGTATTTCTATATATATATATATATATATATATATATATATATATATATATATATATAAATGTACACACACACATATACATATATATATATATATATATATATATTAGGGGTGTGACGAGATCTCGTACCACGAGATCTCGCGAGACTAAAACATGACGAGATTTCTCGTCGAGGTGAAAAGTTGTCTCGTCGTGCTATCAGTGTGAGGGTGAAATTATTATTGAAGATGCCCCCGCCACTTTCAAATCGTTTGTGTGGAAACATTTTGGTTTTCCAGTAGAAATAATAAACGGCGAAAGAATAACACACAAGACACAAACAATATGTAAAAATTGTAAGAAAACTATGCTGTACACCTCGGCAAAGGTTGTACAGACTCTTAGGGGCCGTTCACATATCGCGCGCATTTTCATTTGCGCAAAATGGAAGCGACGCGCGTGCGGTGCGGTGCGGTGCGGTGCGCTCGTTTTTTCCTGG
Organism: Zacco platypus; assembly: GCA_038088235.1. Taxonomy (NCBI): domain Eukaryota; kingdom Metazoa; phylum Chordata; class Actinopteri; order Cypriniformes; family Xenocyprididae; genus Zacco; species Zacco platypus. The sequence goes on along the minus strand of CM076075.1, from coordinate 9,850,940 downwards.
CGCGCCTTCCTCATGGTTGTGGAGAGCACAGTTCATGGTTGCATAGCAACGACAGACGCTACAGAAGCGCGAGCTCCCGAACACTTGCAAAAGAAGGAAGAAGCGCTTTACACGCTTTTTTAGGCGCAATATGTGAACGGCCCCTAAAGAGGCAGAAAGCATCGCTATTACTGCTAACGGTTGGACTTCTCGGTGTACGCAGAGCTATATAACAGTTACAGCCCACACAATCAATAGTGACTGGGAAATGGTCAACTTTGTACTGCAGTTAAAGTGACACTTAAAGTGTTATTTGAATTTTTTATTTATATGTTTATTTTATTTATACTGTTTAATTTATGTTCAATCTGTAGAAAGAAGTTCAGTGAGATTTCTCATGTGAAATTGTACAGGGTAGAAAACAATTGGTTGATTTTGTGGCAAAACATTTAGCAGTGTTTGCATGTTGTTTTACTGCAAATAATTCATTAAAATAGAAGTAAAATGACATGCATTACAAGTTGATTTCAAAATGCACCAACATTTTTGCATTTTATGATTTTCAGTTGAATAAAAGACTATTTTCCCTTCATACGTTTCATTATTGAGGATTTCTTAAAAATACTATAAAAATCTCGTCTTGTGAACCCAATCTCATGTCTCGTCTCGTGGGATAGGCGTCTCGTCACAGCCCTAATAGATATGTATATGTGTGTGTGTGTGTACTTTTTTGCGTTCACAATTATTCCTTCAGTGGATCACAGTAATGTACCACTGCACTATACCATTTTCTTCAATATGTGAGAATGGCGTTCAGATCAAGCTGAATGTGATCGATGTGTGTTGTTTGCTGACTCTCAGTTGTTGCTGGAACATCTGGAGTGTCTGGTGTCTCGTCATGAGCGCTCCCTGAGAATGACCGTGGTGAAGCGTCAGGCTCAGTCTCCCGCCGGCGTCTCCAGTGAGGTGGAAGTGCTCAAAGCTCTCAAATCTCTCTTTGAGCACCACAAAGCCCTGGATGAGAAGGTAGAGCATCAGGAAACTCACGTGTGCTGTTCCGTGGCACGTTTGGGCTGAGCTTCATGTGTGTGTTCCCACCAGGTGCGGGAGCGTCTGCGCGTGGCTCTGGAGAGATGCAGTGTTCTGGAAGAACAGCTGACCGCTTCTCATAAAGAGGTGAGACCACACACTCTTGCAGGATTCCTTTACAGTACTGCTGACCACGATCATCGTCACGGCTGGGTTAATGTTTGTCGTTGGCTTGTTGTAGCTGACGTTTGTTAAGGAGCAGAGCAATCAGAGGAAGATGTTTGTGGACGGATCAGCAGAAGTGAATCACAGCTCTGATGACGCACCGAACACTAATGGCAAGGTAAACATTTCTGTCCATCCACTGAAAGTCCACGCAACCAAAACTTTCACGCTTCACCAAACATGATCATGGCTCATACATGCAGCTCATCAAATATGGCCATCAGAAGCTCAGCCGCACTTCTTTGACGTGGATCAAATCTGAATCTGTCCAACACTGAAAAATAATGCAGCTTTATCCCATAATCCAAATGATATATTTAATGAAATGAAATTCATTTCCATTTGTTCATGGTTGGAAATGGCTTTCTTTTTCCATAACCAATCTTCATCTCTGATAATATACATTAGACTGTACCAGTAATGAAAGTCAGCTTTATTTCTATCGCACTTTACATGATTTGCACAGTGTTTCAAAGCAGCTTCATAGTGAAAAACAGTTATGAAGGATATCAATTATGAAACGTTAGTGTCTTTATTTAGCTCATGTCAGTTCAATAACCGTGTTCGTGTTGAAAAGATCAACAGTAATCCAGCTCGGTTCTGTTAAAGGTTTGGTCTTACCTGATAGTGTCACTTCATTCAAATCCATAATCATTTCTGATAAATAATTGACTTTTATGCCCCCAATTAAAGGGATACTCACCCAAAAATCAATCCGCATAATTGATGTGAAAGCGTTTGAAATTTCGGGACTGACGGTGAGTGTTGTGTGTTTGCTTACAGCAGCGCTTGTCAGACATCTCTCTGGGTCCAGAGGAGAATTGTGGGAAGGAGGGGGACCTGCAGGAGGCAATGGACAGACAGAGTAAAGAGCTCCTGCACATGAAGGAGCGCGTGGCGACTCTGAGCGGCCACGTCGCTGAGCTGGAGGAGGACCTGGACACGGCCCGCAAAGACCTCATCAAGTCTGAGGACATCAACAGCCGCCTGCAGAGAGACATACGCGAGGTACGACTGAACCTTGATCCCACAGAGTTGCGGATCTGCGTGTGTGTGTGACCGTACTCTGTTGTTGTTTCTCTCAGTCTCTGGCTCAGAAGGAGGACATGGAGGAGAGAATCACCACGCTAGAGAAGCGTTACCTGGCGGCTCAGAGGGAGGCCACGTCTGTCCACGACCTTAACGACAAACTGGAGAACGAGATCGCCAACAAGGACTCTCTGTTCTGCCAGGTCTGCGGCCCCTCGTGTGTTTTCACACTTGTAGAGAATAGTTAATCGTCAGGTTGCAGTAGTATACTTTTCCCAGCGTGCCTCACAAACACAACACCCACAGCAAATGAAGTGCTTCAATTACCCACAATTCAGCTGAAAAGCACCATCTTATTCTCTAGAGCAGTGGTTTTCAGTCTTTTAGATTTAGCCACGGACACCCATTTATGATCATGTTCATGCAAAGGGAACATTATCATAAATGAAAAATGAATATTATTAATGTATAAAATATTATTTTAAACAATTTAGTTTGTTACATTACATTTTTACACATGGTACTGCACTGTTAGATGATGTATTTATTTATTTAAATCAATTTACTTAAATTAATTTGTTTTCTTTTTATAAAAAAATGTATTTAATTCAAATTTTACTTTTTAATTTTAATTTATTTTGTTTTTTTGTTTTTTAATCAAATTTATTATTTATTTAAATCAAATTTACTTTATTAGTTTAATTGGATTTATTCACTTTTACATGTTTGTTTCATTTGAAAACCCCTGCTCTAGAACAAACACAGTGGCTTCAAAAGTCTGAGGTTTTTCAAATTTAACAGATTATATGATATCTGTGTTCTCTGATGAGTCGAGTGGTGTGGCGTGTTTGTGCAGGTGGAGGAGAAGAGCCGGCAGCTGCAGGAGCGACTGGAGCTGGCTGAGCAGAAGCTGCAGCAGACCCTTCGCAAGGCAGAGACGCTGCCCGAGGTGGAGGCAGAGCTGGCGCAGAGGGTCGTGGCTCTCACTAAGGTAAGGCTCACTGTTCAGTGCTGTCATGATACTGTGAGACAGGGACCAAATCAGGCTGATCACACCTCAAACCACAATTGGGCCGCTTTGACCAAGGTAATCAGCGGCAGGCCTGAGGAGACATGATCGGGCCCCGGAAGAGATGGGGTAAACAGGCTGTGAAGGCCACAGACGGGTGTAGTGACAGTTAATTTTTAGATTAATTCTTGATTTGTGAATGAGAAACACTCATTAAAGCCTCTTTTGTGTGCAGCATTAATAACAGGCCCTGCAAATGGGAAGCTTCCTGGAAAGAAGGCTTCAGCTTCAGCTGAGATGGGAAAATTGCAAAACAAGCTTCCATACTTTTGTAAAAAAAACTACAAAGTAACACTTTTTGTTCACAGATCGCGATTGAGAGGCGAACTTCATAGTGCAGCTTTAAAGGGGCTGTATGTAAGAATTGGCATGTATTATTAGTTTTTTTTTAATTGCCAATGTGTGAACAGCTTGTCCCAAAACTTAAAAATGACTTTCCCGACTTCCTAAGTCATCTATGAAAGCCTATAGACTGTGTTTATGTGAAGGACTTTGAACGTTTTTGCCAGGATAAGGGGATGTTTACGCACCCTCCTGAGAACCTCTCTAATGGCACTACGAATGCGAGCGCAATGTTCAGGATAATGCTGAAAGAGCTGTTCTGTGCTGTAAAGTCAATGCATAGAAAAGATTCAATCTATATAGTAAACAGTCTGCAATGGTACCAATCAAACTATCATAGCAGTGTAATTTAACTTACCTCATCTCATGACATGATGCCGGTGAATCTCAGAGCTGATGCAAACGCATCCGCATCACTGATCAGATGCTTTAACTATTTTCTCACTGCTGTCATGTTTATTTTGTTTTTGAGAGGAAAGCGTGTGCAGCACATATTTATATATTCATCTAATTGTCACTCTCAGCAGCGTGAACGACGTCAGGATGTTTGTTAACAGTATAATCGCTGCAAAGGTATCCAACTTTTTACTTCTAAGTGAAGAACGATAAAGAACTTTGAGTATACTGTGGCCTCGAATCACGTCTCTTGTACGTCACGTGAGCGCGAGCAGAAAGTTGCTGCAGTTCACCGCTGTCACTAATAACAAGGGTTTCTGAATTCTACATATAGCCCCTATAAAAATTGCTAAAATAAATATCAATATGAAGGGAAATTATGATCATTCATCTGCTAACCTAATTTGCACGTTAAACTGGTGATTGTGTCAGTCTGATGTAAATGTGTGTTGTCGTGAGTCAGCAGAAACGGCAGGCGGATATGTTTAACGCAGCTCTGTCTGCATCTGTACTTCCTGTCTTCTTGTTCCTTTATCTTTTTATTGTGTTGTTTCTGTTGTTCCTGCTGTTCAAAGAGCTGAAAACTTTCCCATGTTCCCTCTCCTCTATGACCGCAGCACCTGTCTGTCCTTCTCTCTCTCTGTGTATGTAGCGTGAGCGCTCTGCGTTCAGTGTCTCTCAGGACAGTCACTCTCAGATGAAGGTACACATCAGCGTTCTGTCGATGGACGTTTCAAGTCATTTTCTAGTCGAGTACTTGAGAGGGAAAAAAATCATTTAAAAGTGAGTGTTGCGTTTAGTTGGTAAAAATCGGCATGAAAGGGAAGTTGCGCTCGTCTTTTCTTCTCTATTGTGTCATATATCCTCATGAAACGCTTCTCAAACAAGAATAAATGTGGGGCGGGCCTTGATTGTGTCTGTGGGGAATTGATTGGATGGTTGTGGTTTGCTATTGTTGGATCTCATGTGAGTGACAGGTTGCCCTGCCCTCATCATCAGAGAAGAGAAGAGATTCTGCAAGAGGAAGATATTCTGATTCAAGATTACCAGGAACATGAATTTAAAACAATAATGATGTGCGTTTATAATAAACACACTGCAATATTCCATTTAAAAACAAGAATTGTCCATCAGGACTTTAACCACCTCTTTAACATCTTAACCTGTTCGCACCAGTGGAGAAACAGCAAGGTTTCCTTTCCTTCTTAAAAGCAGATTCTCATCTGTCCTGAGCAATTGGCCACTTTTACTAGTTGTCTTAGTTGTGTGATGACGAGTACTCGACTAGTCGGTGCTTGTGCACGTCCCTAATAGTGCCTGACGATCATCATCTCATTGTGATTTGGTTGGTTCCGCCGCACGTGCTCATGTTCATCATTTCACCTGTGAACCGAACACAGGAACGCTGGATCAAGACTGTCATCCTCACACATCCGTTCATTTTCACTAACTCCAGACGGATCGAATGACTTGTTTTCTGTCACAGCATGATGAATCTCTTGTATTTGTTGCTGTTATCTCATGCGTGTGTCTCTTGCAGGCCGAGGAGCGTCATGGGAACGTGGAGGAGCGTCTCAGACAGATGGAGGCCCAGCTGGAGGAGAAGAACCAGGAGTTGCTCAGGGTATGAGTACATCAGATCAAACTTCATTCTCTCCTCAACGATTGAGATTTTTCCCTGCATGTGCACAATGGCACCTGTGAGCACTAGAGACAGACGTGTTACAATTATTATACACACACACACACACACACACACACTCACACACATACACGACCATCGAACAACTGTATGAACTTGCATAAAGTTTCATGATTAAAGCAAAACACATTAGCAGTCGCAGCTTCATTACACAAGACATGCGCTGTGAGAAATGTCTTTGCTTGACAATATGCAGTATAAATTCAATAAACCAAACGCAGACGTCTGTTTTCAAATGCTAATATTTTGTACAATGTTTTTAAGGCGCGTCAGCGAGAGAAGATGAACGAAGAGCACAACAAGCGTCTGTCGGAGACGGTGGACAAGCTGCTGTCCGAATCCAACGAGAGGCTGCAGCTGCACCTGAAGGAGCGCATGTCTGCGCTGGAGGACAAGGTACGGCCTCTGTTCACACACCACACCATCACATGCCACTGTCCCACACGCCTCACGCTTGTGCTCTCTGACGCAGAACGCTCTGATCCGGGACCTGGAACACACGAAGAAGCTGATCGAGGAGGCTCATCACGAGAAGGTCAGTGACTTGCTCGCTCTCTCGCTCATGATCCGCCGCGGTTTGTTCACAAGTGTTCATCTGTGATCGCAGGAGCAGCTGCTCATCCAGATCGAGACCATGAGGTCAGAGCACGAGAGGGGCCGCAGCAGGAGCAACTCTCTGCTGCATCATGGGTAACTCAAGGGCGTCTAATGAGAATCTGTGTTCTTGTCTTTGCTTTGCATTGTGATGGCGGCTTTTATTTCACGCAGGCGTTCTCATGCGAGCGGCACGCCTGATTTTAGGTACCCGGTGTCTGTGTCTTCAGCGATGGACAGTCACTACAGCGGCGCGCTGGTGCTCAGACGACCCCAGAAGGGCCGTGTCTCTGCGCTCCGAGACGAACCCTCCAAGGTGAAGTCCCGTCTGCTGTATGGGCACATTCTGCAAAACACCCGTTTCTCGTCTAAAACATAAGCCTTATACACCTCATTTTTAACGTAAGTGTAAGTTGAGTGCGGGGCTTCCAGTGTCATTTGCTTCTTGTAACCTCAGATGTGGAGTAGGTGATTCAGCTGGAACTTTTCAGATAGTGGGAGAAAAACACTGACAATCTGGATTCGGACAGGAATAAAATCACAGACTAGCTGTAGTAAATGTTCAAATGACCCCATGCGTTTTGATGCGGTTGATGTGATTTCTGCTGTGATGTGGTCAGGTGCAGACTCTGGACGAGCAGGAGTGGGATCGGCTGCAGCAAGCTAATGTTCTGGCTAATGTTGCTCATGCGTTTGAGAGTGATATGGACATGTCAGACGTGGAAGATGACAGAGAAACGGTCTTCAGCTCCATGGACCTTCTGTCTCCTGCTGGACAGGCAGACGCTCAGACTCTCGCACTGATGCTGCAGGAGCAGCTGGATGCCATTAACAACGAGATACGGTACTGACACGTGACACGCTAACTAGGGCTGAAATGTCTTTCACAGACAGACAGATGATAGACTGTGACAGGTAGTTGTATATGTGTGTTCCTCCTGTCGCGTGTTGTGCTCTGACCCAAGCCTCTGTGTGGTTGTGTGTCCTGACAGGATGATACAGGAGGAGAAGGAGAACACGACGATGAGAGCCGAGGAGATCGAGAGCCGCGTGGGCAGCGGAGATGATCTGGGCGGCCGCTTCCGCTCCCTGGCATCTCTACCACCCTCCTTCCACGGCTCATCTCATGCCGAGGCCTCGCCGCCTGGATCAGGTCACTCCACGCCCCGCCGACCGTCCCGCAGCCCCAGCCGAGAGATGGACCGCATGGGGGTCATGACCCTGGTGAGCCGCTGCCCTTCAGCGTGTCAGTCACATGTGTGCTCCGTGAGCGTGGTGTAGTAATAGAGCTGTGCGTGTGTGTCCCAGCATTCCCGCTGTGAGCCGTGTGTCCTGCCTCTGCTGACCTGTGCTCATGTGTTTGTGCAGGTATCACTCACTACTGACCAAAATAAAGCGTTTGACAGTTTCCTGCTCTGTTAATGCTTGAGCTCTAGAGGAAGTTTACTGAAGCACTTCCTGCTTGTTCCCTGGGCAGGGAAATGAGCAATTAGACCTTGAGAAGATAAAGCCAAATGACTGTTCACTCTGGACAACATGCCTTATCCAGACTTGTGCTGTCACGATAGCAGCGACGAACGCTAGCCTTTATTTCAGCTGAAATATGAATTAATAAATCTTAACGATGGCAAGCCTTCAAATGTTAGTTTAAACAAATAAGATAATAAGCAAATAGGCAACAGAGCTAAAAATGACTGTAGAAAGACACAAAGCACAGCGCTTGAAGATTTCCACTTACTCGTTTGACGTACACAAATTCGTCTGTGATTGGCTACAGTCCTCTTCGTCTCAAAAATACTCTTCACAGCGCGTTCACAAAAATCTTTAATTCCATTTCTTTCCCTATTATAGCAGCTTCGTTCTCTTCTGTGTGCTTTAGTCAAAAAAAATAAAAAGCCTTATATATATGTGGTCTGTATGTAAGGCATAACATTGCAATTGAATGGTAGAATTTCTCTGAACCTCACTTTTTTAAGACACTACGTGATGGAGGTTAAAAATTATTTCATTTATTATTCAGGAGCTCATTTGGAAAACGCATCATCTTAAGTGAAACCAATCAGTGTCTGACCTCCAGAGTGAACAGTCTGTGGTATTCCTCTCTCTCTGTGAGTGTGTGAGTGTGTGAGTGTGTGTGAGTGTGTGTGAGTGTGTGTGAGTGTGTGTGAGTGTGTGTGAGTGTGTGTGAGTGTGTGTGAGTGTGTGTGAGTGTGTGTGAGTGTGTGAGAGTGTGTGAGAGTGTGTGTGAGAGTGTGTGTCTCAGCAGTGACCCTGTGTGAAACCAGCCTTGATGCCTCTCATGCTTTTCTCAGTGTGTTTGTGTGTGTCTAAATCTTTTCTCACCAGCTTCTGTGCTTTTACCTGAAATTCTGCTAATTGCCTGTTTCTTCTTTCTCCATTTGCTTGCGCTTCCAACAGCCTAGCGATTTGCGGAAGCATCGTAGGAAGGTAATTTAGAGAAACTGCTCTGGCACAAACTCTGCTGCATGTGTAACCCTCCTGTAACCTCTGCACCTGAGCGGTTCTGGACATGTAAACATGTGTGACCGCACACGTGTCAAGCTCCACACACAACACATGCACTGATGAACAGCACTGAGAGAGATATCCTCTCGTCACATGACACACACAGATGATAAGCAGGGCTGAGGGCCATAACCGCAATCTTCCATTTAATATATGCATGTTTAGATATTATTGCGAACGGTTCATCAATGCATGTTTATTTTTTAATTTTCTTGACCTGGTAACGACAATCTTCTCTGATGTATGCAGGATTCTCCTGTCATTAAATTCCGCCCCTTTCTTGCAGTACACTGCAATATCACATCCAGATCTGCCTCCATCCAATCAGCATGCGATGCATTGAATCAAGCATCACCCCACATTATTTATTTTCAATAATTCGCTTTATTTGGATGTACATCACAATACGGAAGAAAACATCTGTCGACTTGAAATGTATATTTCATTTGTACAGTATTTCAACTCATTTGATGTACTTTTGATGGACATAAAGCAAAAGATCAGATTCACATCAAAGGAATGATACCAACACTAGCATTAGTGATGTTATGAATCAGATATGGCATCATCATTCCACCCAGCCCTGCTTATTATTATACACAACCGTATAAGGAACAGCCATTATGGGGAACAATGATGATTCTGAATGGCTGTCAGTGTTTCACAGAGGCCTTAAAGGGACAAAACTGTGCAAAAACCCTACAAACTTAGTCATACAAGTTTGAGATAACCGTAAAACTTATTTTATACCTTACATTTTACAAAAGACCAAATATACATATTAATTTCATCAAATTTAAAATTAGCTGCAAAAATAAGTTCAAACAGCCCCAGATTGAGTGTTTTAGGTATGCGTGTTTGACTGATGTTTGTGTGTGTGTTCAGTGTGCTCAGGACGACAAAGCCACTATCAGATGTGAGACGTCTCCTCCGTCCACCCCGTCCTCCATCAGACTCCATAAAGGAGCACTGCACACCGCCAGCCACGAGGACATCAGAGACGTGCGCGGGTCAGTGACGCTCACTCATTCAGCAGCGTTACAATGAGCATTCATGCAGGGTCAGAGGTGTGACGTGTGTGTGCATGTGTGTGTGTCTGTGTTCGGTGTGTGTGTCTGTTCAGCGCTGGGCTGCAGGACGGAGCGGGCAGTAATCCCAGCAGCAGCAACAGCAGTCAGGACTCTCTCAACAAGGGCGCCAAGAAGAAAAGCATCAAGGTCTCTATCGGTCGTCTGTTCGCAAAGAAAGAGAAGAGTCGACCCAATCCTGTGGGAAAAGAGTCTCCTGTCCCAGGTGTGCCATCAGTCACAGCTCATCCACATCAGGGCCTGTGGCTCCTTAAAACACCTTACATTTAGTTTTATCAATTTTAAGGTCATAAAAAGTCTGAAATGGTTTAAGAAGAGTCTTAATTATCATTCCAAGAAGTCTTAAATTGGAAAAACAGGAATTGTGATATGGCTTAATGTAATTCTTAAACTTCAAAATGTAATAATTTAATTAAATAAATGTGATCTCTATATTATAAAAGTTAAAATAATGAATGAAGGGATCTCACAAAAGCACTTCTGGTCACAAAATAAAAAGCACTAAATACAGGTGGTAAACTGGGCTAATATGTTCTGTGATTGAATCAGGGAAACCACATACAGAGTTGGTCAGAAATCAGGTAGATGAAACACTCATCCGTCACCACCGTTCACACAACACTTGATCCTTCTAGGCCAAAACAAGAGATTCAAACTTCACTACTCTGAACCAAATCACACTGTTGTTGCACCTCTACAAATAAATCATCTGGAGTTCATCATGTCATGAGTTCTGTTTGTGTTTGTGTCGATCAGTGCCGGCAGGAACGCCTGATGGAAGCGGTTCACCGGACGCCATGACGCTCGGCAAACTGGGCGGCCCTGCAGAGAAGAACAGAAAACTGCAGAAGAAGTGAGTGACGTCAATAGCGTTCGTTATTAATTTCTGAAGGGACACATTACTTAACACACATATAGAAATGACTCCAGACACTCTGATCTTCAGTGATTGAGTTTGTGCTTCAATATCTTCACTCAACACCATCACTGACCTGTCATCATGTCTGCATTCGTTGTTCAATCATCGCTACACCGCTTTAATTTTGCTCACCATGCACTGTGAATGTGAGTTGTTAAGACCCCGATATACTCAGTGAAGTTCTTTTTCCATTAACGAACATCCCAACAGCGTCCATCAATAACAAAATAAGCCCACAACAAACATGAGAAAACCAGTTCAGAAAGCATCTGATCAGTGATGTGGATCTGAGATTCGTTTAGTTACACAGCACTTTATATAGTAGCAGCTTTACAGTGAAAACTGTCAGTGTCGCCTCAGTTTCTACTATAAAGCGTCTCTCCAGTGTGTTCATGTTTTACTCGCGTCTGACCTCAACGAAAATAACCGGAGAAGATTTACACCTCAAAGGAGGAGATCTGAGCCACACCCACCTATTACATCATCACCACAGACCAATGGGAGTGTTTACCAGCTGGAGCGGTCTTTTCCAGAAGCAGTTTAAAACTCCCGAAACAAACTGTTTTACCCTGATTTTGGTCTGAATGACATCACAGCGGCTCGTTGTTTGATTTCTCCTGAAGTATATCGGGGTCTTGATCATGAAGGCGCAGTAGTGTTTGTTTCACTCATCAGCAGATGATCTGTTCGAGTGTTGATGTCATTATGATTCATGTCTCATTACCCATCAGTCCTACAGTGGCTCATTCTGGTTGTTCTCCCTCCTCTCTCCTCACTCACTCTTTCATATGTCATTCATAGCCCAAACTCAGGGTAAGTGTCCGCAGACCGTCTTGATCATGTTTGGACCCGTGTGGAGCATGAAAACCACCTGCACGTCTCACGCTTGCTGTGATGCGCTTCAGCACTACTAACCTACTGACCTTTACAACATTAAACATGGCTTCTCCAGCTGTCTGTCTTAACTGGAGGGTGTTGTGGTGCTGGTTGAGATGATAACAGATGGTGATGATTATTTCATAACTGTATTGGTTGATTTATGCATTGCTCTCTCACAGAGGAATCTAAACTCAAAAGCACTGTAGTCTTAGGAAGAAAACTTTATTACTAGTATATTTGTGTTTCATAACAGTCTCCATAAACAAACACAACTGCTCCGTTTCCTCTGCTGACGTGGAGACTGTGAGGTGTAGGTAGGACACGAGAAAAGCTATAATCCCTCCTGTGATATACTTTATTTCGTGAATATAGTTTTTGTTTTGATGCCAGCCAAAGGAATAAGGTGCAATCATTTTTTTTCTTATAAAATTGTAGTTATTCAAAATAAGTGTAATTCAGAGTAGTCTGTTTCAGTTTTGGCCCGGTGTATCTAGAGTGTTTCTCTAAAAAATAGTCAGCATGAAAGAAGTTACACTCTTCTTTTCTTCTCTATTGTGTCGTATATCCAAGTGAAGGGCTTGTGGAACAAGAACAAATGTGGGGTGGGGCTTGATTGTGTCTGTGGGGAATTGATTGGATGGTTGTGGTTTGCTATTGATGGATCTCATGTGAGTGACAGGTTGCCCCGCCCTCGTCATCAGAGAAGAGATTACCAGGAACATGAATATAAAACAATACAGATGTGCAGCGGTAACTTATAATAAACACTGCAATATTCCATAAAAATTAAAAAAAAAAAAAAATCATTTGATTTCATGATGACTTTAAAGGATTAGTTCACTTCAGATTTAAAATGTCCATGTAATTTCCTCTCCTCCATGTCATTCAAGATGTTCATGTCTTTCTTTCTTCAGTGGATAAGAAATGAAGAGGAAAACATTCCAGGATTTTTCTCCATATAGTGGACTTCACTGGGGTTCAACGGGTTGAAGGTCCAAATGTCAGTTTCAGTGCAGCTTCAAAGGATCTACATGATCCCAGACAAGGAATAAGAGTCTGATCTAGAGAAACCATCGGACATTTTATACAAAAATATAGGTCGTTGGAAAGGTCACGTGACATAGAAGGAAGTACCGATCCAGTGTTTACAAAGTGAACGAAGACTAAGTCAAACGCCTTTACCAATGATGTCGGACGATTTTTAAGTTGGAGGAGAAAATGAGATGGAGTTTTTCACCCTACCACGGTACTTCCTCCTACGTCATGTGAACTTTCAATGTGATTACGTAATCCGTGGATCATCACAGAGCAGTGCAAGACCAGCATTTGTGGTTAAAAAGTATATAGTTGTTTTCTGAAGTGATCTAATCCTTTAAGACCTGTTTACAATGAAGAACTAGCTCTTGTGTTTGAGTACCCTAGCTGAAGTGCACTATAAAGGGAGTCAGAGCCTCATTCAGGCCGTTGTTGAGTCCTGGACCGAATGCTTCTCTTCATTCTTCAGCATGTCTGTGAGGCGCTTGATGTCATGCATGTTTGTCTGCATTCTCCTTTCATCTGAACTCTTCAGTGGCTGTCTGATGTAATGCTGTGCAGTTTGGATGGGAAAACTGCTGCAGTATCGTGTTTTGAGAGCGTTCACATCGTCAGGTGTCACAGGTGTCCATGCTACTTTCTCTGCCTTCTGTCATGATGAAATCATCATTTAGAGGAGCAAGAAACTGAACAGAATAAACTACAGAGTGTGTGAGAGGAATACATTTGTCTGTTCGTGCAAACAGGTTGAAGATTCCCTTGAAGAATTTCTATCATTAATTAATTCACCCAAAAATCCCATCTAAATGCATAATATAAATAAAGTAGTTATTCATTTAAAATCATTGTTCTTTTCATTTTTTGACCTTTGATATCAGGATTGGCATTGAGATGGTTGAATCCCTGGTTGTTCTGGCGATGTGTTGATTTGTTGGTGGAAATGAAGATGTTCTTTCTCTCAAAACTCTTTTGCTAATCCAGCTGCTGTTTCCTCACATCTTTACATGCGCTGTTCACTGACCGTATGACGCTTCATATGAGTGCGTATCATGTTTGCCCATAAGACATGCTCTTTGCACTTACATGTGTGTTCATATTGTTTCTTTGTATTTTCAGACATGAATTGCTGGAGGAAGCCTGTCGACAGGGTCTGCCCTTCGCTCAGTGGGACGGACCCACGGTCGTGGTGTGGCTCGAGGTACAACAGTTCGGAAAACTTTTCCAAAGCAGTTGCAAATCAAATATAAGGGTTGGCATTACAATGAGTATGAGATATGTGATAGTGAGGAAAGCACCTTTGTCCAGATGAGCGTGTCCTGTCAATCTCATTGAAATCTCATTGACCGCTGTCGTTGTTTCTCAGCTGTGGGTCGGGATGCCTGCCTGGTATGTGGCAGCCTGCCGTGCCAATGTGAAGAGCGGTGCCATCATGTCCGCCCTGTCCGACACTGAGATTCAGCGTGAGATTGGCATCAGCAACCCTCTTCACCGCCTCAAACTACGCCTTGCTATTCAGGAGATCATGTCGCTCACAAGCCCGTCGGCGCCACCTACATCCAGAACGGTAGGAAACAGCCTGTCATTCAGATATCTGACACCATCAAACACATCTCAGGTTTTAAAGCTAAATATGATTCTGATTGTGTTTTGTTCCTCCAGCATTATCAGAGTAGATACTGCCAGACATCAACACATGAATGAAAATGAGCTTTCTCACTCGAGCGGAGCGCTTTTAGAAACTGAAGTAGGCAAATATTGAGGGTCGGGCTGCACTATTAATGACAATACAACAGAAATAGTGATAATTTGAGTGCAATCAAGCCAGCAGCAACATTTTTAATCTCATTCACACAATTTTCATGCCTCCCAGAATATTTTGTGTGAAAATCTGAACAATCAATATATCAAAAGAAAGAACAGAGCTTTTAAACAAACAAACAAACAAGCAAACAAAAACTAGCTTTTTGCTTTTATTCTAGCTTAATTTATTCTTTTTGTCAACACTTTTTAGTTTCCTTTTAAAAAGCAACATTTTGAACAAAGAGCTGAGAAAATTGTGTTTTTGTCAAAGACTTTGTCCGGATGGGATTCAGAATGATGATCAAACACAGATGGAGCAGATCGAGTCCATCAACACCTCTAAGCTTCATTGGTTTCCTCTACAGGAGTTCAACATTTCATTCAGTTCCTCTTGTCATTGTTCAGGATCAGATGTATCAGTGTCCTTGTTTGCACATATATTTAATTTGAAGACGGTGTGATTTTAAATATATGTGCATACACGGTACTGGTTCATGTTTAGAGCACTATAGTGTATGAAATATGTCGTTAAAAACTTTACACATGCTTACTCCAGTCCGTATTTGATCTTTGATCTGCTTTGCGAGTGTTGTTGTTTGAATTCTCCGCTGTAATGCGATCTCATGCGTAAAACAGTGATTGGGTTAAAAAAATATTGATTCTCGTGAATAAATGCCCAGGGGCACTCAGAACCGGATGACGTGGATTTCATCTCTCCAGCCCCAGGAGCCAATCACACACTTCTACGTTATATTCTGTGATGTTGCTTCAACTTTGCTTTTCAACCCAGAAGAAAGAAAATTGCTCAGAAAAACACAAAAATAACCAATTTCCACTTATTTAAATTTAAGTGCTTTTGTTGTTTTCTGTGATGTGTAGCCTGTACATATCTGTTTACATCTCAAAAAATTTATTTTGGGGTTTCATGACCCTTTAATGTTATTCAGTTTTGATTTACATGCTGTTTAATGATCGTGTTATTTTACATGCATGTCAGCAATGCTTCGATCCCTTATTTCTGCTTCTTCATCTGTGTTTTGATCCGATTTTCTGAAAAACTTGTTAGTGGCGGGAAAGAGTTAAAATATAAGTGCAGTGTGTTTCAGCAGCATCTGCTGTTTTCACATGAAGTGCGTTTAACATGAAAACACAACATGCGCTGAACATCTTCACAAACAAACAAAAGAGAAGCTTCAAGGACTTTTGTGTTTTTACGTCAAAATAAAACTTTGGTTTATCATTTGAAAGTGGAAAAATAAGAACCGTAAATATTGTCATTTTACAGTTAATGAAAAATGAAATGTAATATTTTTTTAAAATACTCATTTTATGGTAATAGAATATTATATAAATAATATTTCTAATATTGAAATATTAGAATGGTTAGTATTTTTTTATGTGAATTATTATTATTATTATTATTATTATTATTTTATAGTCATATTGATATAAAATCAATATGCCAAAATTCTGCATCTCCACAAACAAGCACAGCAAACCTGGAATATTTTTGTTTAGTTTAAATTGTAATCAGAAAAGATTGTCAAATCGAGCAGCCCTAGTCTGAGATTATCCTCACTGCAGAACATGAGATCCAGATCCAACTCCTCCCACTTTACATATCCCTAAACCTACCGGTCTCCACCCTCTGGATATGGATCCTGGATCTCTTGTTCTGCCGTGAGGAGGTGCTGCCTAGTCGAGGGTTATTTGGGGTTTTTATTACCTCACCGAGTTTCAGGCATGTTGACGTGAAATCCTCAGGTCTCAGAGGACTGGAGTACAGACTGTTATTCAACAGCAGAAGATAAGAGTGAGGCAGGAACAGATGATCTGATCCGTCTGATCTGAAGCTAAAGCAGTACACTGATGTCAGGGAGACTCACACACACCTCCTCCTGTAGCTGTGAACTGGAACACGCGTTCACACCACTGTGTTTTTACCACAGTTCACGCCTGTTCTCTCTCTTGCATGCCTCACACATTAACACCTGATGGGATGATTGTGACCGCTTTCACTAATGTTCCTGCTGCTCAATAACACATTCTTCCTCTTTCACTCCATCTTTCCTCACTTGTTTTCCCATCCTCACTCACGGATCTTGTAGTCTACTGGGAATGTCTGGCTCACGCATGAGGAGATGGAGAGTTTGGCCGCCACGCCGCTCACGGTCAGTCAGCTGGTATAGTTGTATGCGTGCTGTGATGTTTTACTGTATTTTACCTTCTGCTACTGACTCGCCTCCCCTCGCTCCACATGCTAACCTGCTAACACCAGGAGGACGAGGAGGGCGGCTGGGCCCAGGTTTGACCATCTTCCACACACACATGTCTGCCCTTCTCTGTTGTTGGCTTTATTTTTATTGCACATGAATCACACATGCAGGAACGGACAGCGGGTGAATCTCGTGATCTGTCAGGAACACGTTCAAGTCACGTTTCACTTCACAATCGGACCAAAATGAATCGGACATATTTAGCTTTTGGAAAATTAAGCTTACAGTTTGACATGAAAGAATTGTTCTTGTGTCTGAGAATCCGGGAAGATTTGTGACCTGGAAGTGCTCTCGACGGGTTTCATGAGATTCACTGCAGTTCTTCATGTTAAGGCAACGTTTGCTGGTCTTGGTTTTGGAAACCCTCATTCTAAACAGTCTGTGTTTCTGGATCATACTGAGAACAGGAGCTGACGATGGTTTACTGTTAGAAAAGGAGATTAAATGAGATCATGAGATTATGATCCATCATCACTGCATCTCTATGAACTCTAAGGTGGTGTTCTTGATGTATATTGTTATTTTTAGTCAGGTTAGTTTTATTTCTATAGCACTTCATACAATACAGTTCAGTGTAGAATCAGTTCAATAACTGTAAAGTTCATCAATTATGAAATTAGTTCAATTGAGCTATAAAGCAGCTCTACAGAAGACGAGTCATTATTCAGATAATTTCAGTTCAAGTTTATTCTCATCTGATAGTGAACTCAATAATATTACTGAAAATTAAGTGCATTTTAATGTAAGTAGCATTTGAATGATCATTGTGGTCTTGAATGGACTGAATGTGTGTTGTTTGCTCTCAGACTCTGGCCTATGGCGACATGAACCACGAATGGATTGGTAACGACTGGCTGCCGAGCCTCGGCTTACCTCAG
The DNA here is from genome assembly GCA_038088235.1 of Zacco platypus. NCBI lineage: Eukaryota > Metazoa > Chordata > Actinopteri > Cypriniformes > Xenocyprididae > Zacco > Zacco platypus. Next base: position 9,833,174 of record CM076075.1, on the reverse strand, counting down.
TACCGCAGTTACTTCATGGAGTCGCTGGTGGACGCTCGTATGCTGGATCATCTGACCAAAAAAGACCTCCGCAGTCAGCTCAAAATGGTGGACAGTTTTCATAGGTCAGTCATGGTCAGCTCACTGTCTCTTGCCTCTGTTCATTTATGTCTCCTCAGTCAGAGTTTCTCCAGAGTTTCCACCCTGGGCTGCTGTTTTTCCCTTTGATTTTCAACAAATTATTTACTAAAGTGTTATAAGCCATGAACTGAAGCAGCCAAATTACATTTATCTGACTTTAATGAGAGAATGAACTACTTGACAACTGACAATAAAACTAGAATAAATGAAGGTCGTTTCCAGTGGTTTACCGATGTTTTGACCTCATTACGATTTTAAAATGCCACATTTTCCACACATGTAAGTAGTTTGAGAATATAGGGAGACCTACTCTATTACATGCTCTACAGTGCTTTGTGGGAGTGAGTGATTTCGGTGGTAACAGTAGCTTTTCGGATCTCTCTACGGGATTGAGGGTAGTGTAGTTCTTTACTGAGAATTCATCCATCCATACATGCATGCATGCCTTCATCCATTTCATTCATACATCCATTCATCCATCCATATACAGTATATATCCATCTATCCAACGAATGGTATTTGCCTCCTGAAGTCTGCTGGTGTATTTTAAGGGTTTATTGATCCTCACTGTGTTTGTGGTTCTCTCTCTGTAGGAACAGTTTTCAGTGCGGTGTAATGTGTTTGAGACGACTGAACTACGACAGAAAAGACCTTGAGCGAAGACGCGAGGAGTCTCAGGTTGAAGTCAAAGGTGAGCGCATATCAGATTCTCCTTTATTTCCCCCCTGTGCGGTCGTGGTAGTGTCCTTTAACGCTTGTGTCTGTGCAGATGTGCTGGTGTGGACGAACGAGCGCGTGGTCAGCTGGGTTCAGGCCATCGGGTTGAAGGACTACGCCAGCAACCTTCTGGAGAGTGGTGTTCATGGAGCGCTCATCGCCTTGGACGAGTCCTTCGACCACAACGCGTTGGCTCTGCTTCTGCAGATCCCTACACAGTGCACACAGGTCAGACCGTTCGCACCTTTTCAGTGATTCATTGAACTCGTTTCACTCTGTTGACTCTTCTGTGCAGTCAGAGCTGACAGTACAATCAAATCTTTGGTTTGTTGCTTTTGATATCTTGTTTTTCACACTATGCTCGTCCACTGTGCTGTCTGTCCGCAGGCGAGAGCGTTACTGGAGCACGAGTACGGTCACCTGATAGCCGCGGGAACAGAGAGGAGACTGGAAGAGGTGAGTTGAGTCAGGTTCATCAGTCTGCCGTATCAGATCTGAGCGCTTCACATCACAGCCGTTCCTCTGCAGGACGACGACAAGAACTTCCGCCGCGCACCGTCCTGGAGGAAGAAGTTTCGTCCCAAAGACGTGCGAGGGATGAGTGTGAGCGCCTCTGACACGCTTCCTGCGAGCTTCAGGGTAAGCGCCGGAGACGCTGCCCTGCTGGCCAAGAAACCGCAGCTGGATGGTACGTGAGGGCTTGATTCTGTTAGTCAGCTTGTTACGTGTGTGCCGCTTATGTCAGCGCATGTGTGCATTTAACATGTTGCTGTGTGTGAGACTAATGCGTGTGGGTGTGTGTGTGGCGGCTGCAGGCGGCGTGAGCGGAGTTCAGCGTCTGGACTCGGCCGCGGTCAGAACATACTCCTGCTGATCTCAACCAGGTGAGCCTTCATTATTCACATGATCTGAGCACAAGAGCATCTTCACGAATCTGTGCCTTAAGGCCCCGATATACTCACGGTGAAGTTCTTTTTTGTTCGCAAACATCCTGGCACTGCCCACACTGCTGAGAGCGGCGTTTAGATGAATATGATGATTCTGAATCATGTGATCAGAGCGATGTGGATATATTTGCACCAGATTCAGCACTCCAATCACATCATGTTTATTTATACAGCACTTGATACTGTATATTGTAAAACTGCTGCTTTAAAGCAGTGTTGAACATGAAAATAGTGTCCTGCTTCAGCATCAGCCACACCCACTATTACATCATCACCACGGACCAATGGTAGTTCAAAGATCTTTTCCACAAGCTTTCAAACTCCCGAAATTAACTCCAAACAAACTTTCTTTTTGGGCTGATTTTATTGGAAATGACATCACACGAGGGAGGTTACTGAATGATGACTGAAATCGTGAAATGGCCTTAATTACTAAATAAACTGCAAAGTGTTGTTTTAATACATTTATTTCAGGCACTGATTATCACGAGCTCGCAGGGGAACACAAGTACAAATACGCTGTTGAAATGGTGTTATTCGCTAGTTGCCTTGTAACTTTTATGAATTTCAACAATTCATGGTTGTGAAGAATGTGATATGGCTTACTGCGATCATCAAATCTCAATGTTGGTGATGTAATTAATATAAATAATAGTGTGATGCGCTGCATGTTTCAGAGGAAAGCACAGCACTGTTCATTTTCAGTTATGATTCACAATAAATACTAAAAGTGAAAAATAAAAAGCAAGTACACATTCAAGAGTGATGTCACTACCCCACATATTGATCACATATTGAAATATGTTTTTTCCTGCCATCTCATTGTTTATCTCCATGTCTCTTTAGGGCAGTGTTTCCCAATCTTTTTCTAACCAAGTGAAAAATCCCCCAGCACACCACTGCACTAAAACAACAAAATTACACAAATGTATTGCTTCAAATGGGATATTAAAACTGGATATTATATTAAAGGTAGTCCTCACAGTTAATGTGACGCTTGAGCTTAAGTCAGGTAGGAATACAATAAGGTCGTGTACAGGAAGCTATTTGAAGTTCTTGGTGATGATCGTAAAACAAATAACTTGCATATCGTAGCTGTTGGGTGGAAACCTTGTATTTTTTTAAATAATTAAACACTGTCATCAGAGTTGACAGGTATTGTGGCTTTATATATGTCACAGACGTACATGTGTTATTGTAATATTAGCGTTTTTGAAAATAAAGCTCATGTGGAATTGCAAGGTTTTTGACCAACGAATGACACGTTTTGTGGGTCACTGGAGTAGCCCGCATCTGAGATAGTATACATTTACATCAACTTACAGGTTATAAAGTTCATTGTAGCTATTTGGCCACTCCGTTTCTTGTTTTTTTTTAATACATTTGAAGAGCCTTGTGATATAAAAAGTGGAGTATTTAAAACAGTAGCATATTGGCTACAACTAGATGGGAAATATCACACTAGACTCTTCTCCGCTCTTCAGATACACAAAACATTAACCTTTTATAGACAGTGTTTTGTGAGCAAAAAAAAAAAAAAAGCTGTACTTTTTTTCAGTTTTTTATTTTCCTTTGCATTGCAAACAAACACACGTGTGCCGTGACACAGCGGTCGGGAAACACTGCTTTAGGGGCTCTGTAGAATACGTCACATCCCTAGTAACTGGAACTCTTTTTATTATTATTATTATTATTATTATTATTATTATTATTTAAAGCCAGCATACATTTTAGCTCCCTTTGGTCTCGTTGGTGCTCATTTAGCGTAAAGTTGACTTCACTAATGGATATTGTTGCTTACGTGACCCAGAAACCACCAGCAGTCCAGCTGCTTTGTGAACGGCCGTACTCTTCAGCATCAGCACACGCTCTCTGCTCAGCGCTCAGTCATACCAATCCTTACGCTTTTCTGTGATGGAGTTCTGCGGTTCTTCATGTTCCCACTGGTGGATCCAGATCCCAGAGCTCTGTTTTAGTTTCAGTGTTATTCAGCTGACTGACATAAAGTGTAGGTTTGAAGCTTTAATGACAGCTGTTTGTTTCTGGATGTAGATTCAGTTCTCTGTGTAGAATGTGTTACTGTGCAATAAACGACAACATGGTTACTGTCACTCACATGAGATCCACCAATAGCAAACCACAACCATCCAATCAATTCCCCACAGACACAATCAAGCCCCGCCTACATTTGTTCTTGTTTGAGAAGCGTTTCACGAGGATATACGAGACTATAGAGAAGAAAAGACGAGCACAACTTCCCTTTCATGATGACGTTAATATGGAGCACTACAGCACTAGTGACGGATGTTACAGAAACGGTTTAGAGCTGCACAATTCTCGATACATGGAGAATCACAATTTTTTGTTTCAAACAGAGATCACAATTCTGTCATGATTCTGAATTGACAACTAAACAAAATAACATGTAATTTACTAGAGGTTCTGAGTCTATTTAATAAAATTTAATTAATTTGAATATTTGATATATTTAATTTTGAAATTAAATATGTCTTGAGGGAATAATTCAATGAAAACTTTGACTGGATAAATCAGTGTTTTTGAACAAATCTTTTGAATTTTTTTGAACATTTTTAACAGTCGCTTGTCGTCACCTACTGGTGGTCTTTATTTAAAGTTATTTTCGAATGGTCTATCGCAATCTTTTTAATGATGAATCGTGCCACTCTAATACTATTACTAGAGATGTGCAGTTTCCTGTCCCGGTCTGTGTGTTCATGCGCTCTATTTCCTGTGATGATGATGATGATGATGATGATGATGTTGTTGTTTCCTCAGGTGACGCAGCAGAAGAGCACGAGCCCCGTCAGACTGGAGTTCCACAGCATTCCTTTGGGATTTACCTTGTTACAGACCCGTAATCCCATCAACTCAAGCTGTCTTGGCATCCCGCCGGTTTATACTCTAGATTTCAACTCTTCTATTTATTCCTGCAGAGGAGCGTCACTAATTCAGCAGTGTTTTATATCAACTTTTGCTTGATTTTATTTGGTCACCCTTTAATTCACGTGTCCTAATCCAGTTCAACTCTTCTAGGTGTAATTTATGTATCACAAGTGAGTTTGTACATTTACGTCTGTAGGCATAATCTCATTTTTATCATTCTCAATGAGTTTTTATCGTATCGGCTACTTATTGATTTTGTTTTAAATCTAAAAGTACTTTGTGTGTTTGATCTTAACTCTCTTAATCTTCTTTTCTCTCCCTGTTGATTGTGAGAAAGTGGCCCGCGTCAATGGCATTGTGTGAATATCAGGGTCGGTACATGTTTTATATCCTGATACCAAAATCAGACCCTTGGATAAGCCATACTTTGTAATAATTTTGAGGGCTATTTTGAATACATCTTTCTACAGATGTGATGCTGATGCCAGGATTCTCTAGCATCTTTTTGGCTGAAAGTCACTGTTTATCCATTCCCTAGAGCTGTATTACAGAGGCGTGTGTGCGTGCGTGTGCGTTCGTGCGTTTGTTTGTTTGTTTGTGTGTGCGTGATTCTCAGATGGACCAATCCTCCAGTGGCCTCTCTCTCTCTCTTTCTCTCTCTCTCTGTCTCTCTCTCTTTCTCTCTCTCTCCACTGTAATCAAGCCTTACATTTGTAGCCACTCCTTTTGTTTCAATGACCCTTTTGTATCCGCCTTTATGTAGGATTTGTCATTTTTGGATGATATCAAAGGCATAGGCTGGAATAATATCCCAGTCTTCTCGATTTTGTAATTTTACATTCTTTAGTCACTTGTGTACAATTAAAGTCATGTTACTATCTTTTTATTGTCCTTTATTTAAATAAATCTTCTGGTCCTGTAATAGAAATAATGTACAGTCTAAGTACTTATGAACTATTTTTATCACAGTATTATTTATTTCTTTCATTTCAATAAAATACTGAAACTTATTTTCCACTGCCAATAAAAATAAGTCTTTATGAACAGATGAATTTTCCTGAATCTTTTCTTATTTGCTGTCTTGTTTTATCCATACACTGCATTAACAGAGTCAGAGTTTATTCCTAGATTGTTTTCCGCCTCAGATGGACTGAAGAACACGGATCCACTGAGCTTAAATTTATATATATTTTATTAAAATCATACAAATTCAGATTTTTCAGGCTAAAACTGCTCATTTATCATCCTGACATGAAGTATACGTATTATCGAATAAACATGTTCATCCACACTGAGCTTGAGCTTTTTGATAACCAGTCATATTCATTTTAATTAGATATATGTATTCTTTGCATCTCTATACAATTTTAAACACTGTAAATGTAAGAACGGCTTCTGCTCTTCATCTCTTTCTCTTGATTTTGCATCACAAACTTTCTATTAAAAATGTAACCCTTCATCAAAGTATGAACTTGACAGAAGTGAAAGCAAATTAACATGCCATAAAAGAAAGAATTTCTCCTAGTGAGTCAATTAACTGCAGCTGCTTCCCTGATGATTAATTAAACTAATTACAGATAAGCTGAAGCTTCAGTCAGCAGTTCTGCTGCTAAGATCCTCAGCAGCGATGGAGACAGACATCAGGTGAATATTGTGTTGATCTCACTTCAGAACTTCTGCATCTTCATCTTCCTGTTTCCATTCAGTAGAAATGTAGGTCACACTCTTTACAGCCGTAATTCAATCCAGACGTCAAATGTTTTTTTTCTAGTAAAAGTGATCTGTTTGAACACTGAGACTTTAAACCTTTTACAGTCAGCACTGTACTTTAAAGGCACCATGAAATCAAAATGATTTTGTTTTTTATGGAATATTGCAGTTTATTGTAATTTAGTTATCGCTGCACATCATCATTGAGTTAAATTGATGTTCCTGGTAATCTTGAATCAGAATCTCTTCTCTGATGAGGAGGGCGGGGCAACCTGTCACTCACATGAGATCCACCAATAACAAACCACAACCATCCAATCAATTCCCCACAGACACAATCAAGCCCCACCACACATTTGTTCTTGTTTGAGAAGCGTTTCATGAGGATCTATTTGAAAGACCGATTCCACCCCGGAATAAAACAATATGGAAGATAATTGGGAATTTTTCTCACAATTCTGACTTTTTTCCCCTCACAATGTGATTAATTAGAATTGCGTGATTTAAAGTCTTTTTTTTTTTTTTTTTTTTAGTTCAGTGGCGGAAACAGCGCAACTTCCTCTTCATGTCACTTCACTTTAAAATGACTAACTTCAGTCCGTCTCCCTCCACCCGGTGTCCCTGTCCTCAGTCTTCTGACTTTTATAGTAATGCACTAAAAAGAAGCCTTATGTAAGACATTCATGTGTGTTCTGTCCAGGTCCGGCTTCTTCCAGACTCTCCTGCGGGCCTCCGCGCTCTGTCTCCTGGGTGTGTTTGTTCTGTCGGGTCGCTCCGGCGGAGTCCTGCTGTGTTACTACCGCCCCCTGCAGGCCAGAGGCGGCCACTGCACCAACATGACCACGGAGTGCAGGCCGCACGAGCGCTGCTTCTCCGGCTGGAGGCGCTACGGTCCGGTGTCCGTGCTGGCCGCCCAGGGCTGCGTGTCCCCGGATCTGTGCGGCTCCACCCAGACGGTCACTCTCATGGGCTTCGACCATCAGATCAGCTACACGTGCTGCTGTCACGAGCGCTGCAATGAAGCTCCCGCACCGGGGAACCGTCCGTTCGGGGTTACCGTCAGTCCGGCGGACAATATCACTGCGGCTGACCCGCTTCACTGTCCGGACGAGTGATGGACCAACACTGGGAAGGGTTCACTGAACGTGTGACACGAGCAAATGTCGCACACATGATTAGAGTTAATAAAGTGATGATTTTATTAATATCAGCGCGGTTTTTTTACCATTATCAGCTGGTTTACAGTCAGGGAGCTGATGAACCTTCATTCAAATAAACATGTTTGAGTCCACTTCTAACTCTCAATGTGTTTGGTTTAATGTAACCCGGTTCTGAGGGTCTGGTTTAAGGTCAGTGTGCCTCTGAAACCATTGAGCTTCAACATGTTCGATGTTCAGAGACAACCTGCTGGGTTTAGCACTATTTATATCCAAACTTTGGCCTTAATTTCCGCACACTTCTCTGCTTCAGATGAGTGTTCTGACCTCTACAGCTTGACCCTGAACTAGAGTGTTCCCGGTCAGAAGACATGCATCAGCTTCTGTCTACATTTACATTTAGTCTAGCAGACGCTTTTATCCAAAGCGACTTACAAGTGAGGCAATAAGGGATTAGGTTTTCTTGCTCAAGGGCACTTTAGTCATGGCTGTTCATTCACAATCCCCACCTTCAATTCCTGGGAATCGAACCGGCAACCTACAGGTTAAAAGCCCAACTCCCTCACCATTTGGCCCTATATATATATATATATAAAAATGAACAAGACCATCTACCAGTTTTAACTCTTTCATAACACTTTAATTGAAGTGGGCAAGAAAATTGGAAACGTTTTAGTCGAAAATGGCAAAAAAAAATAATTGTAAAATGAAACGCGTAAAATAGTGTGTTCATCACTTTCACAACTACCTTTTGCACTGACGGAGCTCGAAAATCTGTGTTTTAAGAAGTGATTTCATGAGGAAACGGTGAAGTGTGGAGATCTGTCCTGACCATCAGTGAAGGTCCAGCAGAGACTGAATCTGATCACAGAACATCATGGAGTGATGAACCAGAAGTTCTGGAGATCCGGCTGAGCTGATCGAGCGGTAATTAAAGTAATTAAGTTAATTAAGGCATCTTCTCACACCTGGTCACAGAGGTGTGTGTGTTTAATACGCGCGTGACCTCTGCGGTGACCTGGTGTGTTCTCTGGGGCGAAATGCAGTCTACAGCTGGAGTTCAGTGGATCTCAGGCCTGGTGTTCTTGGTTTTGTGTCTTCAGCCCTGCGTCCTCTGTGACAAACTCATGTGTTACTTCTGTCCTCCGACGTCCGTCAACAGGACCTGTAAGCACGTGCTGTCCGAGTGTCCGCCGCAGCAGCTGTGCTTCACCGCCGACGGACGCTTCGGGCGCGCGCCCCTGCTGTTCTCCAAGGGCTGCGTGATCAGGAGCGACTGCGGACGACCAAAGACCTCCGTGCTCCGCGGGAACAACGTCACCTTCACGCCCTCGTGCTGCAGCCGGAGCTATTGCAACTCCAGCTGGCGCGGCGCGTGCGATCCGGCGCTGCTCGCGGTGACCGCTATTGCTGCGAGAGTGTTTTCTGGACTGAGCTGATCTTTAGAGACGCGGACACAACACGGCACTCCTCTGCCACTGAGACTTTACGAAGCTGTGTGGAAGTTTTAATGTTCGCTTTTAACTGAGCCTCATTAAATGTGTTGATTTTAAAGCCGTCGAGTGTTCTTCTTCATCCTACATGCTCCTCCCATGCAGGACGTTCTCCAGCTAACACTCACTCAGGAAACTCTAGCCAGTACAGGTGAACCTCATTCGAGCAGGAGACTGAGGCTCAAAGTTACTGACCGTAGAATTAAATGACCATCTCAAAGTGTTACACATTCATAAATGCAGGTCTGGGTAAGTTTCACTACAGATTACAAAATACATGCTTTAAAAAGTAATTTGTAGCGTATTGTTACATTACTCCAAGTTTAGTAAATCTAAATACTTTAGAATACTTTGGAATACTAATAAGTGTGGAACAAACACAAAAAAGGTAATTGCAAGTTTTTATCTCACAATTCTGACTTTTTCCCTCAGAATTGTGTGATATAAAGTTGCAATTGTGAGTTATAAAGTCAGAATTATGAGATATGAACTCGCAATATTGAGAAAGTCAGAATTATGAGATATGAACTCGCAATATTGAGAAAGTCAGAATTATGAGATATGAACTCGCAATATTGAGAAGTCAGAATTATGAGATATGAACTCGCAATATTGAGAAGTCAGAATTATGAGATGTGAACTCGCAATATTGAGAAGTCAGAATTATGAGATATGAACTCTCAATATTGAGAAAGTCAGAATTGTGAAATGCAAACTCACAGTTGTGAGGGGAAAAAAACATGTGAGAAAAAGATGCAGTGACCTTTTTTACAATTATAAAAAGACTCGCACACAACTATCACAAAACATGAAACTTAACTCTGCTTTTTCAGACTGTCAGAGAATCACCAATTGCTGTTTAAATGACATTAAAATTCAAAGTAATCACTTTGGTAATCAAAAATACTTTTCAGATGTAACTGTAATCTGATTACCACCCATTTAAAATGAAACTGTAATGAAATATAGTTATTCAAATTTTGTATTTTAAATGCGTAACTGAGTTACTTGTATTTCGTTACTCCCCAACCCTGTATAAATGCTGCACTCCTATAAAACTCTGATGCTCAACAGGCAAATGTTACGATCATGTTTTCTGAACTTCACACGGAAATGAAGATTACGCTTCTATACTAGCAGAAAAAGATGGGTTGGGAAATCTTTGTCTTTGTGTGGATCTGGCCTTATTCTCTGACTTCAAATACAATTTATTGTGATACACCTAAATATTTAATGAGTTTGTCTCAAACCACAGTCCACCCTGTTACTTTGGTGCTACTTGCCCTTTAAAACGTTAAGCGTATGCCCCAAATCACATGACTTACTAGAAGTGACATCATTTCCTGGGAGGGAAACCAACTCGGAGCAAAGAATCAAACTTTTCTTTTCTCTCTTTTCCTCATTTTAAGGAGATTTATCTAATAGTGTAAACAGGACATGTCCACCCTGTTGCGCGTCTTTATACTCAACATGCACATGTTTAGTTTTAAATACATTTTATGTATCTTAAGTTCCCTAAATGTTAATTTGTTTTATCTCAGATAGTAATGGGCTTAAAATGTCCACCCTGTTACACATCAGTGTAAATGGCAGACAAACATCAGGGTGTGAAATACTGGGTCAGGTGATCTTAGACGTGTGTGTGAGAGATCTCAAAAAATGAGCTTTCAGTAAGATTTTGTTTGGCCGCAGTACCACGTTTTCTCCATTAGATGGCAGTAAAACTCCACTGGTGCAGCGGCTGGATTATGTTTGTTTTTCTCTCTCAAATATTTCATACACACACACACACACACACAAAATTATGGCTGCATAATTTATCCAATCAGCTCTATAATATGCAGAAGCAGAAAACAGGATTAAAGCGAGTATTTGCTCTACTGGCCAAACCTGAGAAAATTGCATCATCTAGTAAAATATAGTAAAGAAAATTCATTTAGAAGCTATTAACACAGACTACATTTATAGTTGAATGGCCCTGGGATTAAAACTCACACTTTTAATGGGAATATTTTTGTTCTGAAGATCCTGAGAGGAATTATTTTGTTATAGATTTATTAAAGGAAACGAGGGTGAAATAGTACAATTCCAGTAAAAATACACATTTGTGCCAAAATTTATGCCTTTGGCATTAATTATCAAAAAACAACTTGTTTTTGGTGAACTTGGTTCAAGTATTTATGTGACACAATTCTTAGACAAATTACAGCAGATGTTATATTAAAAGTGCATATAGAAAAGTGAAAAGCTGACAGGAAGAAGCAAACATTGACCAACATAATCAGCAATTAATATTTAATTAGTTCTTTCCTGGTTTTACATAATTTCTTTGTACGTTTGTATGACAGCCTGGACAAAAATGATGTCGCACAATTTTTCTTTGTGTTAAACAAATAAAACAATCGACTCAATCAACTGCACAACATGATCTTTAACATGCTCATATTTGAATAAAGGCTGAAGACGTCAGAGGGAAGCGTCGTCTCATCAGAACATATTTATTCTTTGATTCTGAAATAATGGCCTGTCGGATGGGAATAAAACGATGAAGAACGGCTGGTCGGTTCAGTGTCGGGGCGACATTTATAACTAACCTTCTCTATCATCATTGAAGTGTCTGTGGCAGTTCTCTCGGTGCGGATTGAGCTTCTAATCATGTATTGATTTCTGCGCTCCAGAAGGGGGCAGCAGCATCTGACCTGCTGACCTTTACATTTATAGTTTGAGATGGTGACGGATAACCCCAGGATGATTAGCGGGATTTAAGGCCAGTGAACGTGTGGTCAGTCCATTTCACTGCTTCTGTCAAATGAAACGAGTGTTGGACCCTCAGGAATGAGCTCCAGTCAGACCCATCCACAGACTCGGCTCTTATTCAAAGAAATGATGCAACAAGAGAACCAAACGAATATTAATAACTGACTGTATTCAGTGTTAGCTTTTTCCTCTCAGCTTTTTGTTTTTCTGTACATTTCTTTTGTATAGTAAAATAAAACCTTTAGCTGTACTTTTTTTGGCCAAATAATTTTGTCAGATAAACACCTTAAACAAGTTTAGTGTTTTGTTCTTCTCATATTTAGAATCTCAAAAAATAATCAAATATATTCCTCATATAATCCAATTTGCAACGTCACTAAAACAAATACAAGACATCATTTTTGGACACGAATGTAACTCATACATACATTGAATTGTCCCTTGACTTTTATATTATTAGTCAATGAAAATACATGAGAGTAAAGCAGATTCTGAACTCTTTATACAGTTAAACTGTTGTATGTTCAGCAGCCACTAGATGGCAGGAGTCTGATCTGTGGATAATTACAGTCAGAAATACACTATCTATCTATCGATCGATCGATCGATGCCACAGAAGAACCATTTTAGATTCCAAAGATCATTTCAGTGAACAGTTTCTTAAAACAACCATTTTTAATTTTCTTAGAGTGAAGAACATTTTAATAATCTAAAGAGCCTTTAGTTTTTGAAGGGTTCTGTGGATATTAAAGTCTCTTCAGGGAACCATCGATGTTGCCAGTGAAGAAGCTTTATTTTTAGTCTGATACACAGTAAGTTCTCTTGTATGACTGTGTTTGGTAACAGCTTTTATGTGTAATGCCCTGTAAAACAGCCCATCATGTGTTGTATCATCGGAACAACAGTTGTAATACATCATAATAGTCTACATCTTTGCGTCAGTAGATGGCGACGAATGAGTGTCTTTTCTTTGAAATAATTTGAACCAGAATTCAACAAACTTTATTATATTCCTAATGACAACAAACTGAGTGTGACTTTCATCAAGCTATACAAAAAGACAACAATAGTCCAAAATAGATTTCAGAAAGTCTTTATGGCATTGCCACTGTCATCAGTCACGTTTACATGTTTTATTATTTTATTACTAGAGGTTTTTAGATGCTTTTATGTTGTATTTATTATTGTTAATAATAAATACAATAATAAATACATTGTTTTTTTGACAATGACAATAAAGATCAATCAATTTATAAAACATTCATTCTGTCCTTTCTGAGAAAATGAAGGCCACTTTATTTAGAAGATCCTCATTATTTTCCTCAAATTCTCCATTGTGCAGCTCCTTTCTTCCCAGTCTGTCAGTAACTGTCTGTTTACTTCCTGTCTCTATGAAGCCCCTCCTTCTGAAAAGCACAATGTGCTCTGATTGGTCGGCTGGAGCGGTGTATTGTGATTGGTGTTTGGGAAATGCCCCGCCCCTTACCATAACCGCCAGTTTCAACACACTACTAACTAACTCAACCAGGCCCGCCCCTTTATTCTGCATATTAATTATTTAAATGAGGAATATTGTGAAGAAAACTCAAGATGGAGGCGTTTCAGGAGTTCAGAGACACTGATATATTTTTACAACGTTGTTGCCACCATGACAATTAAATTCCAAAATGATGTCTTTGGATCTTTTATTTACATGTGATCAACAACATTTATACTGTTGATTGCATAAGTCAACTTAACTTGTACCAAACCTGAAATATTCAACATTGTCATTGAAATAAAAAGATGAAGACAGATGAAAAGCTCCTTCCTTTTGAAAGGTTTTCTGTGTGAATAAACATGTGACCTCTGCTTTGAGCCCTCAGAACAGGAGCCACAGATCAGGAAAGGTGATTTAACACTTCCACACCTGTCTAATAACCATTTAACCTTTCCTCAGTCTCTTTATCTGCTCAGACTCCTGAAATCAAGGCTAAACATCGACTGTTGCCCTCAGCAACCATGTCAAACCTGTTTATTCACTCATTTTTGCCACAATTTTGTGTTGCTTGGTTACTGCATATCGGCTGCAGATCTGCTAAAAACTATACTTTGTATTTCATGTGAATTTTATTTTTCCACAACAAATTGCTAATCACAGTAATATCAATAAACAATTCATTAACACTGAATTATAATTTCATAATTAAATGACAGAACCATGTTAATTAACAACTGTTTGTGTGTGTGGGTATTTCCTACATTATGGGGACCAAATGTCCCCACAGGTATAGTAATACTAGTAAATTTTGATCTTGTGGGGACATTTTTTTGGTCCCCATGAGGAAACAAGCTTATAAATCATACAGAATTATCTTTTTTGAAAATGTAAAATAGCAGAACATTTTCTGTGATGGGTGAGTTTAGGGGTAGGGGTAGTGTAGGGGGACATAATGTACAGTTTGTACAGTATAAAAACCATTACGCCTATGGAATGTCCCCATAAAATATGAAAACACAACATTTGTGTGAGTGAGTGTGAGTGTGTGTGTGTGTGTGTGTGTGTGTGATTGTGAGTGTGTGTGAGTGTGTTTGTGATGGTAAGTGTGTGTGAGATTGTGTGTGTGTGTGTGTGTGTGTAACTACATGTCCTTGACAATCATATCTCTCCGTTTCCCTCCAAACTCTTTTCCTTCCTGATGGCATTTGGCAGGCAGAAGAGAGATGGCAGCAAAGGCAGAGGGATCGGATGGAAACTGCAGATGTCAAAGGCTCTGTTACAACCTTGAGGTAGAACTTAATGAAGATAAAAATAATTACTGCCCCAAAGCCCTCGTCCACCCCACCGCCCCTCTCCATTCCCAGGACCAGATCTCGATCTCCCTGACCTAGTTTCCATAATGGAGAGCGATAGCGCTGTCTTCGTCTGAGAGAAACTTCATAACAATTAGACGAGAATGACATACTGTTTTTTAACATGGATGGATAACTAGATGAAAACACTAGATTCAGAAAAGCCGACTCTTGTTGATTGTTCGTCATCTCACAGTTGTTTAGTTCCGGCCTACTTTAGATCTTGGACTCAGGGGGTCAGACGGCGTCTCCTTCTGGAACAATCTTCAGATTGTACGTATTCTTTTCCTCTCTGTCATAATGACAGTAGTCTGTAATCATGTATTAGTGCTGTCTCCATAATACAGGACATGCATAATCACGTCTGCTCACAGTGTTGAAGAGGTGACATTGAATGTGAATATGTACCTTCAGGCAGAATATTAGCAGTTTAATGGGCTGCCAGTTTTTTATGAGTGATTTGCAAGTACTCGACATCGGGTCGGTTTACATTTGGTCGTTTCACACATTATCACTGAATGGATGGAAAATCTGATCCTGAAAAAAAAAAATCCCTCCTGAAATGCAGATCCGATCAGGCAAAGCACTTCAGCAGGTGGTTTAATGGATCTGGTTGTTCAAGACACGCATGTAAAATCATTAATGTAGGTTGGGGAGGAGCCTAATCATTCAGTCCTGTCAATCATCATCTCATGCATATATAAGCAGCTGTCATTGAACTGTCAATGTGACAACACCTCCACCTCTATTCTACTCTATTTATATTATATTCCTATTTCTATTATATTTACATTTACATTTAATCATTTAGCAGACGCTTTTATCCAAAGCGACTTACAAGTGAGGAATACAAACAAGCGATTCTTCATGAAGAGGCAAATAGACACAGAAAGTGCTCACAATACAAGTTTTGTACATTGCTCAGAGTAACATAAGCTAGAGTAGGAAGGGAAAAGGAAAGGATAGAATTTTTTTTTTTTATGAAGCGGTTAAGTGCTCACAAAAGAGATGAGTTTTCAGCTGTCTCTTGAAATTTGTTCCTGATGAAGGTTGGGAGATCATTCCACCAGCAGGGAGCAGTGAACGAGAATGATCTGGAGAGTGATTTTGTGCCTCTCTGTGACGGTACCACAAGCCTTCGCTCCATTAGTTATCGCAGGCTTCTGGTGGGGACGTAGCGTTGTAGCAGTGTGTGGAGGTAGGAGGGTGCGGAGCCTGTGGTGGATCTGTAAACAAGCGTCAACGCCTTGTGCAGAGAGATGAAGAGGGGTATGACGTGGGCTCTCTTGGGCTCGTTGAAGACAAGACGTGCAGCAGCGTTCTGGATCCTTTGAAGAGGTTTGATTGCACTTGACGGCAGTCCAGCTAGAAGAGCATTGCAGTAATTAAGCCTTGAAATGACCAGGGCCTGGACGAGAAGTGCATGCTCCTTCAGAAAGGGCCGGATTTTCCTGATGTTGTGTAGTGCAAATCTGCATGACCGAGCTGTCTTTGAGATGTGGTCTCTGAAGGTCAGTTGGTCATCGAAGATAACTCCAAGATTTCTGGCCGACTTTGATGGGGTAATGGTGGTTGTACCAAGCTGTATGTTGATGTCGTGTTGTAGAGTTGGAGTGGCAGGGAAGACTAAAAGCTCAGTCTTTGCCAGGTTGAGCTGCAGGTGGTGTTCTTCCATCCACGTCGAGATGTCTGCCAGACAGCTTGAGATTCGTGCAGCTACTGTGGAATCATCTGGTTGGAAGGACAGGTAGAGCTGTGTGTCATCAGCATAGCAATGGAAGGAGAAACCATGTGCCTATATGATGGGACCCAGTGATGTAGTGTAAATGGAGAACAGGAGGGGTCCAAGAACTGAACCCTGAGGAACCCCAGTGATCAGTTGATGAGGTTTGGTTTCTATTCATATTTCTGTTTTTACTCTATTCTTCTATTCTGTTCTGTTCTACTTCTATTTATATTCTATTTTTCTATTCTATCCATATTGATGTCATTATATGGGGGTTTAGGTGAGTCGTGGGATTGAGCCCTTCCTTCAAGGACAGCGAGCCAGATTCATTTACCATTAGTTTTTAACCCTGGATGTCTGTCACAGAATCTTCCACATCACCAGACCCTCAATCAGCACCGAATCACCCAGCTCCAGCCCATCATTCACTATCACCTGAACATTGACACATTGCACCTGCATCCTATCATCAGCACTCCCTATATCTGCAATCACTATCCACACCTCAGTTGTCTGCTCTCGTCGTTGTTACCCAATGTTAACCCAACTACCTACCTGCTGTACCTACCTGAGATACTGACCTGTCTTCACCTTCTTCAGTCATCTGTCTTCCGTCGTCCTTCAACAGCCTCCCGCATTCATTTTCCATGGTCCGGTCCTCAATGAATAAGTGGTGAAGTATAGCTATCCCCTTCCTCTGGTACCTGCTGCCTTAGAACAGCTGCGTGGAGCTCTCATCTTTTCCAAACTGGACCTGCGGTGTGCTTACAACCTCATTCAAATTTGTGAGGGTGATGAATGGAAGACTGCCTTGATAACACCCTCAGGCCACTATGAATATCTTGCGATGCCGTTTGAACTGTCCAACTCACCTTCAGTATTCCAGATGTACATGAATGAGGTATTCCAGGAGTTCCTCCTCCAGTTTGTCATCATCTACATTGACGATATTCTCATATACTCCCGGAACCAGGCCGAACATCTCCAACATATCACATAGGTTCTGCAAAAGCTGAGAGAACACCACCTCTACCTCAAACTAGAAAAATGCATGTTCTACAAAGACACCATCCATTTCCAGAGGTATGTCATCAACACTGGTTGTTTAAATGTGTTTAATGTGATTTAGATGGACCAGAGGAGGGTGGAGACCATCCGAAACTGGCCCCTACCATCTTCAGTTACAATGCTTCCTCGGATTTGCTCATTTCTACTGACACTTCATCAATAATTTCAGCCTCATTAGTTCTTCATCACTTCTCTACTCAAAGATTGGCCTAAGTTTCTGTCCTGAAACCAGCCAGCCACACAAGCCTTCCATCGCCTTTAAGAAGCCTCCCACACAACTCCTATCCTGGTCCATCCAGATTATGTCCTTCCATTCATTGTTGAAATGGATGCCTCCACTAACGGGGTAGGAGCTGTACTATCTTCAAACAGCTGTCTCTGGTGTAGTGCAATTACAATATTGGCAACCAAAGTTATTACAGATCACCGTAACCTTGAATACCTCCATGACACAAAGACACTTTGTCCGGTGGGCCCTGTTCTTCAACAGATTCAATTTCACTGTCACTTGTCACCCTGGTCCGAAGAATTACAAAACTAATGCTGTCTCCCCTTTGCACCATCCAGAACCCGTCTCATCTCCTCCAGCCATCGTAAGTCCCATCATATGGACCCTTGACGACCAAATCGCCCCAATCCACTTGCTCTGAATGTGTTCTGCCGGGAGGTCCTAAGGGACTCAGCACTCACCTCTCTGGGTTCTGGACACCCAGGCAGCCAGCGAACCATCTCACTTCTTCGTAACCATTACTGGTGGCCCACCATTACCCAGGATGTCTCCCGATATGCGAGGGGTTGCTCAGTCTGCTCCATAACCAAAATACCACAAAAGCTCCTGGAGGGAAAGTTGGTCCCACTGCCTGTACCTCAACAACCCTGGTCCCATGTGGAGACTGACTTCATGATGGACCTACCCTCTTCTGAGTCCAACACCTGTGTAGTCTTAGTAGTGACCGGTTCTACAAAGTTTGTAAACTAATACCCCTGAAGGCCTGCCCACAGCACTGGAGGTCGCTGAACTGCTGTTCCAACATGTATTCCATCATTTCGGACTTCTGAAGGGCATTGTATCAGATAGAGGTCCCCAATTCAATTCTCAAGTTTGGTACTACCGCCTTCTTCAGGTTGTTGGGTGTCTCTGTGAGCCTGTCGTCTGGACACTAATCGCAAACTAATGGCCAGACTGATCCAGGAGATCTGGAGATACCTGCGGTCCCACTGCCACCAGCACCAGGACAGATGGAGCCATTTCCTCCCCTGGGCCGAGCATGCCCAAATCCACTACAGATTTAACACCTTTTCAGTGCATGCTCGGCTACCAGCCACCTCTGTTCCCCTGGTCTGGTGAACCATTGGAGGTGCCAGCTGTCAACCATTGGTTTGAAGATAGCGATAGAGTATGGAACTCAGTACACGTACATCTCCAGCAGGCAGTGGTAAGACACAAGAGCCAGGCTGATGCTGTTCTCTGAATGTTCAACATATAAAAAATGTTAGACTAACATCCAACTAAAACATTTCAGGAAAAAAAAACGTTCCATGTACAATGTATAAACAATGTTTTTGTGCTAAGGTTTTGAGAACAAACTATGAACAAACATTGTAGTCTAAAGTTTTTTAAATGTTACTACTTGTTTCAGAACGTTCAGAGAACATTCAAAAGTAATGTTCACATAATGTTTGAAAAAGACTAAATGGAATGTTTCCATAACGTTCGCATAACCTAGAAAAACGTTTCTTAAAAACTGTGGTTGCACACTTCAGGCTGGTTAACCATATTTTCCATGAGTGTATGTCTGTTGGGAAACAATAGAGCATGAATTGTTTAGAAGTGTTCCTGTGGTTTTTGTGTCTGATGTTTGTCACAGATCAAGGGTTTGATAAACACCAGCTCTTGACTCTCTGAATGGAGTGAATCTTAAGAATGTTGTGCAAACTTTGTACTTTTATTTGTACAATTATTTGGTGATTCTGTATTCAACTTGAGCAGATGTCTGGGTGTGTTCGGTCAGGAGATTGGGAGTTTCTCAGTTTAATTTCCTTGTCATTTTAGTTTCTTATTGTGAAGTTTGCAGGACAAGTGCATGAATTAATAATGAATGTTACAAGTAATGGCATTTATCCTTTCCACAGTGAAGTCTCTGATCCATTTTCAAGCGTTTTCATCTTCAACGTCTCAGATGGATGGATCATTTAAAGTCGTAGACAAGAGCAGACAGATGGAGAAAGTGTGAAGTATGTGTGTATGTGAGAGTGTGTGTGCTTGAGAGAGAGATTGTGTGTGTGTGTGTGTGTGTGTGTTTGAGAGACAGACAAGATGAGAAGGTCAGATTTTAAGGAAAACATTGAGAGATATATTCAGAGAAAGAGAGCTGAGAGAACGCAAAACAAAAAGAAACAAATGAGTGAATTGAGCACAAAGAGGCGTCTGAGCTTGAGAGGGTCCTATCAGAGACGATGGGGGAGAGACGAGGAGGAGGCGAGGAGGGAGGAGGTGTGATCTTTGGGTGGAAAAGCAGGGAATCCGCTTTGGGGGATGGAGGGAGATGAGAAGAAAAAGACAAAGGCAGGCTGTCTTGGACAAAACACAGCACTAAAGAGAGAGACAAATCACTAACACACAGACATATTAGAATGATTGACAGAAACGAGGCAGGGAGGAAACAGACGAGAGGCTTTTTGATAGAGTACGAGAGAGGGAGAGAGGGAGGGGAGGTGGGAGGAGAGTGAGGCGGAGGGAGGGAGTGTTGAGAGCTATTTAAGTGTCGGAGCGGGGCTGAACACCAGCCTCTGAACTCCCCGTGTGTGAAGGGAGCACAGACACACACACACACACACCTGTGAGACCCGCACACACTCACCTGCCCGCTCACACACACTCTCCTTGAGCACCTGGAGCAGAGATGCTCAGGGTTCAGGCCGTCCTGCTGCTGGCGCTGGTGTCGGCCGGCGCCGTGGATTTGGGAGGCGCTCCGGCCGGCTTCTACCCACGCTTCAATCCCTTCTTCTTCCTGTGCACTCACCACGGTGAGCTGGAGGGGCCCACGGGGGCCGACGGAGGAGGAGAGGTGCTGCTCACCTTCCAGATCCACGGGAACCCCGCAGCCTACGTCCCGGGACAGGAGTACCAGGGTGAGTACAGGAGACAACCAGCATAACGCATTACGCTCCATAGCCAGGCATTCTTTGCACTTCATGAATAAAAAGGGGCTTTCCTGCAGCAGTAAATATGTGAAATATATGTGCTTCATGTGAAAACATCTCAGTGAAGTGCACTGAATCAGAAGGGAATTTAGGGGTTCACTGGGAAAAAAACTATTTCAATCTTTCTACTTTGAAACTTCAGCTTTAACTCAATGTGTAACTTTGTAATTACTGGTGAAATTTACTAGCAGCTGCTGAGCGAAAATTGTTTCAAAGTAAATCCTACAGCATTTTTTTTAATTGCTCGTGAAGAGAGGTGTCTGAAAAAAGTGCTTAAATTGCATTTCATTATAGGTATGGATGCAAAATCCCAGTTGCTGCATTTGAAAATAGATCCAGCTCTGTATGTGAGCGAGATGCTTGTGTGTGTGTGTTTATGTAACCGAGTGCAAGTATTGACGTGAAGTCGAACTGCTCTATTCCACTTTTCTCGGTTCTTCAGTGCCGTCTGTATGATCCCGGTGCTCGTGTGTGGGTGGTTTATCCTGAGGCCAGAACCGCTAGATTCACACAAACAACTCACAAGAGCACAACAGGTGCAGCACAGACACACTTTATGTGAATATGAGAGAAAATCACTCTCTCCGGATCAACAAATTACATGCAACTCAAATGAATTCCTATAAAGAAAACAATCACACTTTGCTAATGTAAATACAAAGCTGCAGTGTAAAGGTTTCTGTCTTCTGCAGACTGTCACAGTGTTTGAAGCAGTTGTTTAGAGCGTCCGAGAGCTTTGGTTTCATCTGGTCTCCTCTGGTTTCTGCCCTGATCCGCTCTCAACTCTGGTTTCTGCTCCTGTTTTGATGTTTCTGAAGACCAGCCGCTGTTCTTTGTGTGAGAACACAAGAGTGAGGTCTTGTGTTCTCAGCTTTATCTTTCTTATCCAGACCTGTGAGATCCGCAGGGACGTGTTCACACTCAAACACACACACGAGCCGTGCGCGGGCGTCTTTGTGTGTTCGGGGGTCGTGAGGATTCTGGGGGATTAATGGGGATGGAAAAGCTGAAAGACAAAGAGAAAAAGCCAAAGTGCTGCAAATTTATAGTGTCAACACTCTGGAAACAAATACAGAAATAATCATGCTGAGAAGATGGACTGAGACAGAGACAGAAACGCAATTACACACTGTAATAACATGCATTAGTGTGAAAGACATTGATAATATCTTAATAGAGTTTATTCATCAAACATGAGAAGCCATCAGAGCTGTTTGAAGGCGTAAGACATGAATCTGCCCTCAGCGGGCGGCTGTTTTCTTTCTCTTCAGTTTTGATATAAAACAGCTTTTTTCTCTTCAGTCTATCCCTGAAGGCTGTATTTCATTAGGACTGAGGTCACATGGCTTGTGGCCAGATGCATCTTGAATCATGTGATCCGCATGAGTTTTGAGAGTCTGACAAAATCAAAGTCAAAGTTTATTTCTCAAATAAAGCAGCAGAAACGTGCTACTCCACAAGCCTGTTAATAGAGCTAAACAAGAATATCGCCAGACTAAAATCATAATCACTGAGCTCTGAATATACTGTAAAACTCACCATTGTTCACAATGTCCACTTCGCACGATGGGATTTTTAATGTGCTCCTCCTTTTTTGATGAGCTTTACCACAGAGCACTGATGTCCATAAGCTCAGGTGGACATGCTGTAATGTCCCATGGGAAATCAGATCTACATTTCAGCAGGATATTTGCTTTTTGTGAATTGATAAAGTGTGATTTTTTGTTCCTTTTTTACCCTTCATCCACGTCTATGAAGCACTGACTGCATTCTAACAGACACTTCTGTTCTTTACACCCAAATGAGGGAGTCAGTGACTCAAGGCACATTTTCAAGACTCGTTTCTTTGTTTATAATCATGCAGTAATAAAGTTTTTTTAATGTACCACTGTACTACTGTATTTTGGATGTGATAGTTCATCAAAAAAAAAATGAAAACTGAGTTTACTCTCCCTCATGTTGTTCCAAACCTGTATGACTTCTTCTTTTTTTCTTTTATCTTTGGAATGCAAATGAATATATTTTTAATATTGTTCCATAATTTTTGTCCAAGCAGTTTGAGCTTCCATTTATCATGTTCAATGAGCTCTATGTGTGAATAAGAGCTTATGTTTCTAAGATGAGGGGGAGATGATTTTTGATTTTTTTCACTGATAGTGAACAACGAGATTCTTGGAATTAGGGCTGCAACTAATTAGATAATTGGTTAATCTGTAATGGATTATGTCTTCTATAAATCAGCTAAAAAGGCTACATATATTTTCGGTATTTTTAAGTATTAGGCCTGATATATTTAAAGATACAATTACTTGTGTTACATCGTAGCATTTTATATCTGATTCCCATTCTTTCGCGCGCCGTCTGTTTGACGCGCACGCGCACGCCAGTGCTCGTTCACTGAAGCCTGAGGAAGAAGGAAGTCCATTTACAGGTAATGTTCTGTCAGATATACGCTCATCTCAAACGCTTTAAACCGCACACGCAACGGGCTGTTAAATGAGCTTCTTTGAATGAAGCTTTCTCATGTTTTGTAAATTAGTTAGCGCACTCCTTTAGTTCAGATGCGCTCTGTCTGTAGAAATGCGACTGATCGATATTTCCCACAAACTCGATTAATCGATAATGAAATTCATTTCTGGTTATTTACATTATACACTATTATATATTTTATAGATTAATCTTTGCAGCCCATGAATAAATAAATAAAAACTTTTGCACTGGCTTGTTAGATTGAACATCCTTGAGACAGAAAACTTTTTGAGTTGCTTGTTTGCCGCAGGCCCTGTTTACCAACAATATTAAAGTCACCATGAAATTAAAGAGAATTATTGTTTTCATGGAATATTGCAGAATTTATTACAAATTATTTGTCCGTGCACATCATTATTGTTGTTATCTCGAATCAGAATAACCTCTGATGAACCTGTCACTCATATGAGATCCACCAATAGCAAACCACAACCATCCAATCAATTCCCCACAGGCACAATCAAGCCCCACCCTAAATTTGTTCTTGTTTGAGAAGCGTTTCACGAGGATATACGACACAATAGAGAAGAAAAGACCAGCGCGCCTTCCCTTTCACGAGGACTTTAACCTGCGTCTCAAATGTGAGGAGATCTGATTTAATTGTGGCTCTGATTTCACACGTGCGTCACTTAAAATGTTTCGCACCACACGTACTTCCGAATTCTGCAACTGGACCACCTGGTGAAATCAGTTCTGATTTTATAAAATGCATTTTAAATTACAAAGGCCATTCTCTGACATTGAACAAGTTCAGACTGCACATTTGTGAGGCGTTAGATAAAGAAAAATGACTCCTCTCAGTGGAACCAAATGAATTCACTCGAGATACTTTCCAATACGAAGCAATAATTCATGAATTGTTTTGCAGCCCATTGTGATGGTTTTCTGCATAATGTGATAGCTGGCTAATGGGCAGGGCCTGCGCTGACGGCTGCCTGTTTGGCTCCGAATGTGACAGTGAAACACGGCTCAGAATTAATCCGTTGCATCTGGCCATGGGCTTCACCCTGGATAGTGATGATGGCGGTCTAACATGCCAGAGAGATGCTAATGCTGTGCCAGGTAGTCATTAAACTCAATACAAAATGGCCCACAATGATGCCAGTGTGCACAGAAACCTGCAAGCCATCTGTAAGTGCCTGAGCCTGGCTATTCCAAGCAGCCATTTCAGTCTCTTGCATTTAGAAATTAAATGATCCAGTAGTCTCTAATGAGCAAATGTTCTTGAGGGTCCTTGAGCACAGGGCGGGTGTTTTGTTTTTTATTGATTTGTTTTTGCTTCAGTGAAGTTGTGGAAGTTACTCACAGAAGTCTACATTTACATGAATGACTTCTCTGCCACTGTGGTCCGTTTACTTTCAAGTCGAGCTCTTTATTGTGATTGTTCAAGATTACTGAGTATTTGATGGAAAATGAATCATGTTACCAACTAGTTTTTTAGTTGCTTTCGAAAATACCCTATAAACGTACAGTTAGTGAGTTACTCTGTGCAAATCACTGTCTTAATGAGTGGATAAGTCATTGATTGATTCATTCTGATTCAAACTGCTGATTCATTCAGGAAAGAATCAAGTCTTTTTGAATCATTGACTCATCTGATCCATTCTAAACCGCATATACATTGACGGCTGTGTGTTCTGCTGTGGTTTTGGTTTGACTGGAACTATTTAAATATTTATACTATTTATATTTGAGAAATGGAGCAAAAACAGACAATATTGGGCCAGATTTACTAAACGGGGCAAATTAGCGTGAGAGCGCAATTCCGAAAAGTGCAGATGGGAGTGGAAAGTTTTGCGCTACTGAAAAAACGCAGACGCAGACACAATCTGCAGGTTTTTGGGTTGTTAAATAATGGCTCAAACACCAGTAAATTGACCAGCGCAAACCTTAGTAAACACCTCATGTGACTGATTCAATAACTCTCCTCCGATAAATTTTGCGTCCGAAAGGAAAACCCCTACAAATGCATATGTAATAAGATTAGCCGCAAAAAGTGCTAATTTCTAACTGAGTGTCTTTAGTAAATCCTGAGAGTAGTTTTTTAACTGTGCTGATACAAGACGTTAGTAAATCTGACCCATTGTGTCTAAAGTTTAACTCACAATAATAACTTCTTGTTTACTGAATTGTTGAAAACAGCTCTCCTGCTTATGTAATATTGCATAATTGTAACATATGATATAAATATAAGACAAAAACTCACTGAAGCTGCAATCAGAGTAATCAAAAATGCTGTATTTTTTTTCCTGAGGCTTAACATTTTTAATAGTCACTGTAACTGTAAAAGAATATGCACAATTATACCGATAACGACTTTCAGAGGGATTTTTTCCTGCTGATGAATGATAAAAACATTGATAGCCAATCAGAACCCATCCTGCTTTACACAGCTCGTTTATAATAAACATATTGTGTGCTGGTGTGAACGCTGATATGATCATCATTATAGTTATCGATCTTGGTGTGAACGGGCTTTAAAGTTTATAAAGCTCCTAGTTGCCGAAGTGTTTGTGAATGTATGAGTGGAGTTGAAACGTGTAGTTTAATGGGAAGGGCAACTTAGAGAAGCAGTATGAGCAGTTCTCGTTAGATGCAGTGATTTCACATGTTCCTCGTCCTCAGCTGATTCCCTCAGCGACTGTGATCAGCCTCGGGCAGCATTCAGCCGCTCACCGCAGCAGAGAGGCGTTTCACAGCCTGATCACCGCCAGCTAAACCACAGCGAGAGACGGGGCCGTGAAGCTGACGCTTGAACCCGTTTAAAATCAGTAGATGCATTTCTTTTGTCTTCTTTTATTTGCCACTCTTATTGAGAGGACAGGGAAGAGGTGACAGGACATTAAGAAGAGAAAATGTGTTTAAATGACAACGGTTTCTCACCAGTAACTTCTGCTGCCTCTCCATCATCCTCATCCCTCACCAGCTCTCTTCACACACATTACTGTGAGCGCTGTTGACCTCGAGTGACAAAAAGACGCTCCAAGAGGCCAAGCTCTTTGTGAAACAACAATGGTAGGAAATGGGAGTGGTTATTGTAATTTGCACTTCTACTTTGTTTTTTGTTTATATAGACAAAAATAGCTCAGATCATGTTATGGTAATTAAATCTGGTTTGAGACTTCAAGTCACATGAGTTATATGTAAACAGTAACTACATTTACACACAGACAAATGATCTGTTTATAATGAGACGGATTACAAGGCAAAAATGACAATTACACTCTCAGTAGGACATGATTGATTAGACATGTGATGCATAATAAACTGTGAATGTGTTTAGAGTTCATATAAGAATCTGAAATCAGACTAGTGAAAGCGCACATGAACACCTGATGAAGGTTCAGTATATGAACTCAAGAAATGCAGTGTTTTCATGCATCTTTTCTCTGGAAGAGAGCAGAACAGCTGGGCGTTTTGGGTCATAAGTTAACTTTGAACAGATATTTCCACATTTCAAGAGCTGCTGGTATGATGTAAATACCATGGTGATGGTGTAATGTGTCAGAGATTCTGCTGTACCGCGGTGTAACTGTGTGATTTTGACGTTATTTATTAGTGCGACAAAGAGCTGCTGCTTCTGTTGTGTGGATAATTCAACATCAGTGTGTGAGAGACTTTATTCTACCTGTGCTGACTGACAGATGGCTGCTTACTTTCTGTGTGTGTGTGTGTTAAATTATGCATGTTCAATTCAAAGTCAAAATAGTTCAAAATTCTGTCTTCTAGAGCCTGTGTGGTTTAGTTTACTCCAAAGTGTTATTTAATGCATTAACTCTATAGCATGTAAATAAATGTTAATGCTGCCGGCCCATTATTCACACATGAATCCATATGACTTCAGTCGTAGTTAGTGTTCATGCCTTCACTAATCATTTGTTTATTTTAAGGTATTAATTCAGGTGTTAGTGCAAGATTATTCATGTACCCTTATTATAAAGTGTTATATTTTAACTAGTGCAGAACAAGTCGATTTACACACACTGACGAGTAAAGATGACATATTAAGTGCATTGTAATGAATTAGTTACACACAGGATTAAGCATATTAGACTTATAAAACCTGCCGTCAAAGTATAATACAGTCTTTAATAAAGACTGTTTTCTCTAAAAATAATTAACTGGATGAATGAAATGATGTCAAACAATAATGGCAAGGTAAAATAAATAAGGCAGATTTGTGTTTCGACTCGAGGGTCCCTCCAAACTCCCCTAATGAAGAATTACTCAACGCTTGAGACCGAGTTCAGCTCCGTGTTTCAGATGTGACAGAACAATCAATCTTACAGAACTTATTATTTCCATATGGAGGTTTTGGGAACAGTGTGGCAGAACTGCCTGGTGTTGGTGGATCTAAGAATGAGTTTCTTCTCCGGAGAAGAGCAGTCGGTATAACTGAGCTGATGTTTGCATCTCTGTGAATGAGTGGAATATAGATAATGTGCTAATGTTGAGCTCATAAAAACTGCAGTTTGAAATATCAGACCTAAGAAGGGCCGTGCCAAGAGCAAGGCAGGTGAAAGCTATTGACTATTCTCTTTCATCTTTGTGCTTTTGTTTCATACACAGATCTTTTCTCTCCCAGGAATCACGTTTTTGAGATGCATGCGTTGAAAATGTTCCACTGCACTTATTTTATAACTGAATATTTCCCAAGGTAGATCCTTTGGAAAATTCCTAACATAGTTTGTGATAATGATGCATGTGTTATTAACCAATTAGTAATTTGATAGATCTGGTTTACACCTAGATTCATCATCCATTTTTGGTGATCCATGGAACAAAGTAAAGGAGTAAATAGTGTCCACAGTGCTGTCGGTGTTCACTGGACTTTACTCCATGTATTCGATCAACGGCGAAGACCGGCCTACACACCTGTCAGTGAAACCGCTGCGCTGAAACCAGGTTGTTAAACGTTTCCATTTGTGAAAACAGCTGAGCAGTCAATGTAAGTTGAGTTAATGCAGGAGCTTCATTAAAATAACTGAGAATTCTGCCTAAAGCATCATTTATTGCTAAAGCAGGTGACGTTCATAGGGTGTCCAGATCACACACTGTATGTGAGAACGTTTTCCCAGCTGTCCCTTGTGCTGACCGCTCAACAGGCACGAAGATAAAGAAAAACATGACACAAACCTGGGCTGAGTTTCTCCATGTTTCACAATAAAATTCCCAGTAGTTTCCACAGCGGGTTTGGAGTGTGTTTATGGAACAGATCTTGAACGTGTTCTGGGTGTTTAGTGAGTTTTATCTGTCCGTGAGAAATAGTTGGAGCTCTGGAGAAGGAAATGTTCTGGCTTGTGTGGGTGTGTGGAGGTCTGACGGGTCGAGAAGACTGAGACTGACTTCATCTAGACATTTCCTGTTTTCTGTGAGGGACGGATTTTATCAACAGGTGCAGAGTGAAATCTATCTATCTATCTGTCATGTGAAAAAGAATGGACACCCAATTGAATTCTATGCTTTTATGTATCAGGACATAGTAAAAATACACTTGATCCTTGGCAGATGTTTAAATTAGATAAATACAACCTCAGATGAACAACAACACATGACATATTACACTGTGCCATTATTTATTTAACAAAACTAGGCCAAAATGGAGAACTCTTGCTGCTTCCATAGGAAATAACAGAGTAAGTATCAGTCAGGTGCTGCGAATAAAACACCTTTGATTAACTGATCATCAGTGTGATCACCGCTATCAAAGCAGAAGTTTTGGCAGTTTGCTGGTCATTCAGGTGTTTCTTAACTCAATGCCCATGAGGAAAGACATCAGCAATGATCTTACAGATGCAGTTTTTGCTGCCATCAATCCGAGAAGGTTTATAAGGCCACTTCCATCAGTCTACAGTGAGGAAGATTATTCACAAATGGAAGAGATTCAAGACAGACGCCAATCTTCCCACGAGTGAACGTCACAGCAAATTCACCCCAAGATCAGACTATATAATGCTCAGAGAAATCACAAAACACCCAAGATCTCAATCTCAGCCTCTACAGGCCTCAGTTGACATGTTACATGATAAAGTTCATGACAGCACAATTAGAAAAAGACTGGCACGTTTCGAAGGGTTGCGAGGAGAGAGCTTCTCTGAAAAGGACACGGGAGCATGGCTTAGATTTGCAAAGTTGTATCTGAACAAACAACAAGACTTCTTACAAAGCCCTTTGGACAGATAAGACCAAAGAGGAGATGTTCGTGCATAATTCACAGAAAACCAAACCTCACATCAGCACAAACGGCTCATCCCAGCTGTCTGTCACGCTGGTGGAGGGCTGATGATTTGTGCTTGTTTTGCAGTCATGGGACCTGTAGTCACCTTCAGTCATTGCGTAGAACACGAGGTCCTCTGTATACCAAAGTATTCTAGAGTTGAATGTGAGGCCATCCGTCCAACAGCTAAAGCTTGGCTGAAATTGGGTCATTCAGCAGGACAGTGATCACAAAAACACCAGCAAATCTACACCAGAATGGCTGAAAAAGAAAAGAATCAAGGTGTTTCAATGACCCAGTCAGGTCCAGACCACAGTCAGGTTGAGATGCTGTGTTGGGACCTTCACACATCTGTTCTGAATACCCACAAACCTCACTGCAACGCTGTAAAGAAGAGCGGGCCAAAATTCCTCCAGAACAACAAGCGAAACTGATACTGTCATGCAGAAAACGATTTCTTCAACTTACTGCTGAAAGTGTCTCTACAAGCAAATCAATCATAGGGTGAACTTAGTTTGTCATACAAGGCTTTTCCATCTTGGCTTTTTTTTTTAAATAAAACAATGACACGGTACAATATGTCATGTGTTGTTGTTCATCTGAGCTTGTATTTGCCTAATTTTAAGACCTGCTAAAGACCAGATGATTTTTTTATTATGTCCTGATGCATAAAACCATAAAATTCTAAAGGGTGTCCTTTCTTTTTCACATGACCATCTATCTCTCTATCTCTCTCTTTATCTCTCTCTCTATCTATCCCTCTGTCTGTCGTCATTGCACTGAATGTTTTGACTGTAATCTGTCGCAGTGTTTCAGCACATGGAAGTGATTACAGTCATCTTGCTGAGTTCAGGCATTCAAGCTTGTGCTGGCAGAGATCCTGAACCAAATAATCCTGGAAACTGTCATTTTTTTCCTCTCATAAATGGTTGTTAGTTTTGTCATTCTCAGTCACGAGAAAAGAGAAAAGCAACATAGCGGTGCAAATGAATTGGGTGGTTTTCTAAAAGAGGGTTTGGAGTAGATTTATTTGCATAGTTCATTTTGAACGCAGTGAGCTCTCTGCTTATCACTGTCCCAGAATCCCTTTCCCGCAGCGTCACGCTGTGGGAGCGTAAACACATGGAAAATCTCACAGGGATGAAACTTCAGTGACTAAAAACTGTCACTGACTCCAGTAGCGCACACACTGCATCTTCTTGCTTTTTGAATAAAGGAAAAACTGTCAATGTGTTCTGTGCTATCATACATTCCACACAGAATACAGTTCACCCTCAGTTCATGTTTTTAACTTCCCAACGTGCATCTGTGCGCTTTCACAAATAAATATAAGAATTTTTCTTATTGACCTTTCAGTTTAGAAAATAAACCTCACTGAAGCTCTTTTGTATGAATGAGAGCAAATCCCTGCATCCGTGTTCATCTTATAGTGGAAGGCTTTCCCTGGGAAGGAGGGAGGGATTCGTGCTTTTGAAATTAAATGTTCAAGAAGCAAGAGCATCCGTCAGGTCACCCGCGGGGGAAAATGTGCAAAATTGTACCTTTAGGGGCACAACAGCTGTCACCGAGGCCTCAGAGAGACGTCTGTGTACCTTATCTACCCCTGAAAGGTTTATAGTAGTGCCCTAAAGGTATGTGCTACTTAGTACAAGGTACTAAAGTGCATCTTCTAGGGGTGGAAAAGGTGTGCCCGTTTAAGAGTGCTGCTCCAGTGACAGCTGCTGTGCCTCTAATTTTGCATATGTTTTTCTGACAGTGTATGTCGACTATCCATTCGCCTAGCACTATAAAATTCTCAATGTGGACTATGAGGCATAAATGTGTTGTAAAGATTACCATTATGAATTTCTGTAACAATGTGTGGTGTTAAACTGGATGATGGCCTGGATCGTATCAAAGGTTTTCAGCAGGTGTTCATGCTGGTCGGTTTAATTCTTCCTCGCCGCTCTCTTTATGGACCTTTTTTTTGTCATTGATATGCTAGAAAATAACAAAAAGAACAAACTCCACAAACAAATTCTGAAGCACGAAATTCTCTAAAATGTCATTGAATGAAATTACTGGAACAGCCAGACTGGAAGGGGGTTTCCACTCACTTTTGGCCATGTAGTGCATCAAGAGTTGAAGAAACGAAGAACAAGTTTGATGCCTGAGTAAATTAAGTTGCTTACATATTATTGCCAGCCATTAGATAACAAGACGCGCAGTGGCCAATGAAACCGTCTCTAACTCAGTGCTGTTATCTTGGGTCACAGGATCTGAGGAAGTGTTTTTATTCTCGTTCTCATTAGTGTCAGATTCCTGCTCTGTTTCCAGTGAGATATTTGCCAGATCAGAAGTTGCACAATTTAAAACTGCAGTGTATTTTATCTATATCAAGCTTCCTTATGGAATCTGCAAAGGTCAGAATTACACTTTTGCATTTTGGGGGGAATTTTAAAGAAAGGTTAGCTCCTATGAAGAGGTTAGGAGCATCATTAAAAGAAGCTGTTATCAGGAAGCCGACCTGTTAATGTTTGTTAGAGCGATCGAGCGTGTTTGACAGCACCAGGCCCTCACAACAGCAGATGGCGCGGCCAGCAGGGCAGAGAGGCGCGAGAGGGTTACGCAAGAGAATCATCACAGTTTGAGAAGTCCTATCCAGCTGTCACTGACACACGTATACCCGTCACACGCTCCACACCGATGCTGATTGATACGGTGCCGTCCGGTGTCTTTGGTCGCGTGGCGCAGGATCAGCGGCGTTCAGCCTGAGAGGCAGGGAAATGTCTCTTTGATACTGGCCCGGCCGGGGAAACAGATGGCCCGAGCCGCTGCCGGTGGCCTCTCCCCGTTTCCGGCTTCTCAAGGGCACACAAGGTTTCCAGTGGGATGTCAAACACGGCTCAGATGGCGACGGGGTTACGCTTCTTTCATATTGTGAGCGGCTGTACCTGCTGACCTACACAGAGGTGGAAGTACGGCACTGTGGTTTTGATGACTAGAACTACAATTTCCTAAATCTCTGGAGACTGGAAAACAGCACACTGCTACCTCTTAAAAATAAAAGTGGTTGTGTTTCCCAACCCTGTTTCTAGAGGCACATCAGCACTAGATTAGATGTCTCCCTTATCTGACCGATTCGTTTCAGGTCTAATGAGCTGATGAGTTAAATCAGGTGTGATTGATTGGGAAGAGTTTGAAAATGAGAAGCATTGGTGCGACTCCAGGAACAGGGCTGGGAAACACTGACATAGAAGAATGTTCAGTGATCAGTTCTTAAAAGAACCATTTTTTCTTAGTGTGAAAACATTTTAATAATCTAAACAACCTTTTTCCCTTATAAAGAACATTGTGTGCGATGGAAAGGTTCTGTGGGTGTTAAAGGTTCTACATGGAACCGCCAATGCCAATGAAGAATCTTTATTTTTAAAACTGTTATGACATACAGAAACAGTTTAAATGGCTATTTCATTTCCAGCATGCTCCAGTCTGATCTCATATCTAGGAACCAGAATCACAGACGAGTTTTGGACAGAATTCTCTGATTCCAGAGTACACTCATAGAAAAAAAGGGGTCAGTGCGGTTCTATAGAACTTAAACTAGAACTATAGAACTTACGGTTCTTGACTCAATTTCAAACACCAAAAACATTCTATATAAGGAGAAACATCTCAAATAATTGCATAATACTTTCATGATTAGCAGGTTATTTCATTAAATTAAATTAAAACAAACTAAAACTAAATCCATAAAATGATTCTATGAAAGAACCCTTTACAGTTCCATATTGAACTCTAGACTGGTTCCTCCCAAGGTTTCTGTCTTCGTTTTTTCTTCTTCTGTCCCATTGCCTTGCTCACTGGAAGTAGCTGCTTTGAATCTAAATATGTTATAAGCGCTGTACAAGTAAAACTTGCTGAAATGGAAAGGACCGGACTGTTGCAAACAAACACCCGTGCACATGAAGGTTTGATATTCATTGCACACTGGCAGGCGTTGTTCCACTGCCATGCTGTTAACTAAGAGTGAGGTAATGCACAGGCCTGCCAACTGCTCTTCAGCTCCTGCGTCTGGCGTTCAGGGTGCCACCAGGTGCTGCTCAGATGACGGCACCACACACTGAACCTGCTGAACCTCAGCGACTCACGGCCTCTCGTACAACGCTTCCAGAAAACGCTGTGCTCACGCCGTCCCAATACAGCCGTTCCTCTTCTGTTTGTTATTCTTCCACACAGAAAACAGCCCCTTCTCTTAATGTCAGCGTGTCCAGGGATGCTTTCCAGACCCAAGGTTTATCAATACTTGAGTAGGAGTGTGGCGGTGAGTCTTGGTAATGAGGCGTACCACATCGCAGCATCTATATTGCATGATGTGCAGAGAATGGCTGGACGGACCGAAGAGATCGCGCCAAAGACATGGACGAGAGCGAGCGATGGAAAATGGCAGGCACGTTTCAGTTCATTTACTATGTTCCGCATCTCTCTCTCCCAACGGCATGTCATGTCTCTTTCTGCTAAAGACAGTCAAATATTGCTCATCGGGAGAGTTGTGTGAGTGTGTGCGGGTGTGGAGTGAATGCTAAGAGTTCTCATCAAAGCGCATGCAAACCCCCGCAGGTGAATACGTCTGTTTTTATGAGTTACTCTCACCAGGTTCTCCTCTTTTTCTCCTCCCTTCCCCCGCTTCTGCTCCCCTTTCAGATGGATTTCTGAATTATTTACGTCTTTCATTTTCATCGATCACTCTTTTTCCACGGGCCTCTCCAGACATCCCTCCATCTCTGTTTTCTCCCTCCTCCACTGCGCTGTTTGTTGCTCATAATAACCTCTTGGCCCGATCGCTGGCGTTGCACTCCCACCCGCCTTCAAACGCTTCTCCTGCATGAAAAGCGCTGCGCTCTTGAGGGACGGATGCTTTGAGCCTCAGGGGTCTCGTGAGGAGAGCAAACGCTACTCAGGCTCTGAATTTGTCAACGTGCCGTTGCATTTTCTTGAATAGTTGCAGATTCTGCCAATATTGATTCCCTCGTTATTCACTCACTCTATTTGCATAAATCTTTTCCATCTTTCAAGCTCCATAAAGGATAAAAATACCTTGAAAGCAGCCCATATGACTATGTGCGCTATATTCTTTTCTTCTGAAAAGGCCAAAATTGTCTTTCACTGACAAAATGTTTCTTTCATCCTTTACTATGTATTTCTCTCATTGATATCATGACTTGATAATTCTATCCAGTAAACTGGATGTAAAGCCAGTACTCTTCTGTGTGGATCCATACATACTGAGTTGCATTTGTTCAGAAGGCGAGGTGAGGAATAATGTAGTTAAAAACAAAAAAATGGAGAGTGAGAGGACTAGATATTACACTGGCAG